>CM068384.1:82994345-84249295 GCA_034770075.1 Aralia elata
TGAACTAAATGATTAACTGTTTTAAATTTATGGTGTAAAAGCATGTTGTATTTTTATATATGTTGCAATTATGAAACGACAAGGTCAAAATATGACTACGTTCGTTAAGTAAAGAATGTTGATTGAGTTATGGAACTCAATCTTTACTTGATATGTATTGATCATTATGTATGATATGTTTAGTCAAATGATTATGATTTAGATGATGAGCATGTTATCTATGTGCTATGTGATGCATGCAAACTGCTAGATTTTGCTGAGCTGTCGAGCTCATTCTTGCAAATAACCACTTTTGCAGGTTAAGGATTCAAGGTAACATTATGTGCTACCCAAATGACATGGATCAAAATGATGCATGAAGATTAAATGTTTTAATTGAAGTTATTACCTGAATTATGTTAAGTTTTCAATAAATATATTTATGTTGAGTTGTAAAGTTTGTATTGAGGTGTAAACTTTTGTAATAAGTTCGACAAGGCGAGTCATGATATTAACATGATTCTAAGACATTTAGATGTAAAGGTTGAAAATTTTGGGATCGAGAATGATTTGTAATAGAAAATTTTGAATTATTCCGCATTTTTATTAAGTTTAACATTGAACAATATTGTAAAGTCAGAATGAAGATGTATTGATAACGACCGATGTTGAGAGTTGGTTTGTTCAGAATTTTCGGGTCGTTACAGTTGGTATCAAAGCTGATAGGTTAGAAACCTTAAGTAAGAGTACCTTAGGTTATAACCTTAGAGAAAAGAGGTGAAGAATTTTGGGGTCGTTACAGAATTTGGGAAATTTGGTCTGAAGTTGCACTGGTTCGCAAACTGTAGAAGGTGACAGTCAAGTCTACCGCCTCGGCGGTAGAAATAAACTGGTTTTGTCGCCCCGGCGGTCTTGTCGCCCCGGCTCCATAATTGAACTAGATTCCTCACCCCGGCGATAGCCTCGCCCCGGCGCTTTTTTGTGAAGGAATCCACCGCCCCGACGGTGGAACAAAAAAAAATTAAAGTTAAATAAATAAATTTCCTTTTCTTTGTGATGTTGTTATATGGTCATGTGCATGTATAAAACTTAGGCTAAGGTATTAAGTGATTAATGAGTTACTACAATGAATGATGAGCGAATATCTATTGAATATCAAATGGCAATTGATATATTAAAATAAATGGATAAGAACGAATTCTAAAGTGCTTATAGTAACTGATTGTTGTTACCGCTTTTCAAACGAAATGTATAGGTTGATTAAAGAGCGTGAACATTAATCTGTAATCTACGCACGAGGTAAGTTTTCTACCCTTAATCTTTTTATTCCATTGAAAGCAAGTTTCTTACTTTCCTTTCATTGAGCAAGCTTATTAACTTTAGCTTATCATTATTCAAGCAAGGTTGATATAATGACAAATGCTTATGTTATATTCTAGTCATTTATTATCCAGTCGTGAATCCTTATTCAAACTTCAAACATAAATCTTGTTGTACAATTCTGTTGTTGAATCAAATGCTTTAATGGCTAGCAAACCCTTATTGATTCAGCTAGTCCATAGTTGATGAGCGTTCTAAAGATTTAGAATATTTTGAAGTTATTTCAAACCAAGTTTCTTTTGGTAGGGAATCTGAAGTTAAATTGAGATGAACAACCCTGATATAGGGGATTAAACTACGCAGTAGCGTTAAAATGTTTGTGCACAATATATTGTACGAAGGGCTGATCCCCCGGAGTACGAGATGGATAGTCCATAGTCTATAAGACTGTTAAAGGTTACAGTAGTGATACTTGTTAACCTAGAACATAGTTCGAGGTCTTATGACCCTCAGATATACTTTTGATTTTGAAATATATACTCAACTCTTTTGCCGAGCTTTCTTTTGAGTTTTTAGTCCTCTGATTTTTGTTAAATGATTTGAGGATAACTATTGTACCTCAGTTGAAAATCTACTCCATTGACTATTTAATTGTTATTGTTATTATACTTATGGGCAATTGTATGCTCACCCTTGCATAAAACATTGCAGCTAAACCTGAAAAGTCCGATGAGCCGTCCACTAGCAAGGGCAAGGGCAAAATGGATAAATGAAGATGTTTATTCTATTTGAATCAGTTCTTTGTAATAAGACTTCGTTATTATTTAAGTTTTTTATTCCGAAAATGATGTAATAAAGGTTAGATAACCTGAGATTTATTTAATTAAGAAATTAGAGATGTAACCCCTTTTGTGGGAAGATATTTTTATTCAGCTTAATTTAATTGTCCTTTATTATGGGTAGTTGGTTATGATTGAATGATATAATGAACACCAAATCAGTGGAAATTAAGTACCTGGATTTGGGGGTGTCACAGGTTGGTATCAGAGCCGCAGGTTAAGAACCTTAGGTGGGGAACCTTAGGAGTTAGTCTTGTTAAGAAACGAAAATCTAGTGGTGTTAAAACTCTTATCGAGTTCTAAGGAATGAATTAAGGAATTTATTAAAGATAAAAAAAACTTTATGTGCTATAACTTATGTGTTATAACTTATGTGCTCGCGAGTAGTATCGAGTAGTAATTAAACTTAAAATTTTATTGTCGGGATGTCTGATAGAGGAGAACCCGGCCAGGCTAGGGAGGAGGAGCCCCGAGATGTTCATGTATTCTGGGAGCAGCTAGTGCAGAGGGAGCCATCCCCATTGATCACAGTTGTAGGACCTGAGTATGAGCCTGAGACTGATCCTGAGGAGGATCTTGAGGAGATTGAGGAGGAGGAAGACCCTGAGGAGATACCATTATCTTCCTTAGGTGTTCATATGTATGAGCAGGTGTATGATCGCAATATAGAGTTGCAGGGTAGGGTGGAGGAGTTGGAGGAGCAGGTGGTAGATCATCAGACCACCATAGAGTAGAAGAATAACGATATTGAGGAGCTTGACATACGTCTTGGGGACGTGGAGTGGAAGTTGGTTTAGGCAGAGAGCCAAAAAGGAGGAGTTATCAGCTAAGGTGGAGAAACTAAAGAGTGAGCTGAGAGAAGAGTCTGCAAAGCGTGCCAAAGCCGAGGACGCGTGGATGAAAGCTGTTGATCATGCATACCATGTGGAGGATGAGATGCAGTCAAAGAAAGCCAAGATGGGTGAGATGGAGCATGTTTTCCATACAGCGATGGATAAAGCTCAGGATCGGGTTTATCATTACCCAACTTAGTTTGAGGATTTACCGTGGTACGTGATGGATCGTAGGACGATGATTCGTATCATGAAGCAAGAGCGTGAAGAAGCCGTGCGACGTGGAATGTCTTTATAGGTCGCGAGTAGCAGTAATAATAAGTTGTTTTCTAAGAACGTTAATATGATGTAAATCTCAAATGAGATAAATAAAGGATTAATTATGATGTGGTCTTGAAACTTTATGATTTCAGGGCAGATGATGTAAATAACTATGATGCTATCTATGTTATGATTTGATGTAATAAATGAATAAAATACAGAAGTTTACCAAATGTGCTATGTGCTATATGATTGTTTATAAATGTTTAATTTAAGGCTTAAATGCTTAAGTAATTGAGCAATAATCTAATGGCGCAAATTCTTAACAGTAAGATGCCGCCAAGGAGAAGACCAACACGTCAACAGACTCCTGAGGGATCTACAAACAACAATGACGAAACCAACGCTAATCCAATGCAACAGTTGGTGGATTTGTTAACGGAAGCATTTGCAAATCAACCTCAAGTTCAGGCCAAGACTTTCAAAGACTTCAAGGCTGTTGGACCACCGGAATTTCAAGGGTCTATGAATCCAATTGAAGCCCAAACATGGGTCATGGAGATGGAAAAGTTTTTGACGTCGCTAGGGTCAACGAGGACCAAAAGACTGCGTTTGCAACATTTATGCTGAAATCAGAAGCTAGCTATTGGTGGCAAGCTAATAAAACTCGAGGTGGCCAAGGGGTAATTCCGTGGGATAGATTCAAGGAGATGTTTTTCGAAACTTATTTTTCGGCGAGTGCGCAAAATCAGATGGAGGTGCAATTTCTGGAGTTAAGGCAAGGTACAATGACGGTGCCTGAGTATGCTGCGAGATTTAATGAGTTGGCGAGGTTTGCGCCATATCAAGTTAATACTGATGAGAGAAAGGCTAGAAGGTTTGAGCAGGGACTGAAGCCCTGGTTGTTTAGTCGAGTTTCGATATTCCAATTGAATTCGTTTGCGGCAGTGCTGGAGAAGGCGATTATCGCCGAAGGAGGAAGTGATGCTCTGTCTAAGTACAACCAAGAGCAGAAGAAGAAGAAGAGTGAGAATGAGAATAAAGCAGGTGGTAGCCATGGTGGTAGCAGTCAAAAGAGGAAGTGGAATGACAGTAACTCTGGTGGCAGTCAACAGGGAAATCAGAAGAAGAAGGTGGAAGCATGCAGCAACTGTGGAAAGAATCACGTAGGTGTTTGCTTGAAGGGCAAGAGAGTATGCTCTAATTGTGGTCAAGAGGGTCACATTGCACCAAATTTCCCTAGTCCGAAGAAAAGTGCATGTTTCACTTGCGGATCGAAGGATCACCTTGCTCGTGATTGCCCTAAGAAAGCTACGGGAGGAGCAAACGGAGGAAAGGGAAGCAGTAGCGGTGGTAATTTGACTATCACTGGACTAACGCCGTCTAACCGACCTACCGTCCGAACATTTAACATGACGGTGCAGGATGTTGTGCAGTTCAGAGATGTGGTGTCAGGTATCATTCCGGTCAATAGTGTAAATGCTTACGTATTATTTGATTCGGGTGCTACTTGTTCCTTTATATCCGATGATTTTGCTAGAAAATTAGAGTTACCTCAGGAAGAGTTAGATTACCCTATGAGTATAGAAATCGCGAATAAAGAAGTGATTCCTGTTAAGTTTATACACAAGAACTGTCGGGTAAATATTAAGGGTCATATAATGACGGTAAACTTAATCCCAATTCGACTTGGGGAGTTTGACGTTATTCTGTGAATGGATTGGTTGTTCAACCATGGGACAATTATTGATTGCCAAAAGAAATGTGTGAACCTTATGACTCCGTCAAAGGTAGTGTTTTATGGCAGCAAGTCGCCTAGATAAGCGAGTTGTCTGACGATGATGCAGGCCAGAAACATGTTGAGGCAAGGATGTGTAGGATATCTAGCCTACATAGTTGATACACGGAAGGTAGGTGTAAAGCTGGAAGAGATACCGGTAGTTAGGGATTTTACGGATGTGTTTCCTGATGATTTATCGGGACTACCACCAGATAGGGAAATTGAATTTGTAATTGATCTAGCACCGGGAACAACCTCTATATCAAAAGCCCCGTATCGAATGGCTCCGGTAGAATTGAAGGAGTTGATGGTGCAACTGCAGGAGCTGCTAGACAAGAAGTATATTCAACTGAGCGTTTCGCCTTTGGGAGCGCCGGTGTTATTTGTTAAGAAGGACGGATCAATGCGTCTTTGCATTGATTATAGAGAGTTGAACAAGGTCATGATTAAAAATAAGCATCTGTTGCCAAGAATCGATGACCTGTTTGATCAGTTAAAGGGAGCGAGATATTTTTCAAAGATAGATCTGCGTCGTGGGTACCATCAGTTGAAGGTGAGAAAGGAAGACATACCAAAGACAGCATTCCGAACTAGATATGGCCACTATGAGTTTTTAGTTATGTCATTTGGTTTAACAAACGCACCTGCAGTGTTTATGGATTTAATGAATAGAGTGTTTAAACCATTTTTGGATAAATTCGTAGTGGTATTCATAGATGATATTTTGGTATATTCCAAATCTCAGGAAGAGCATGTTGAACACCTGAAGGTGACTTTGGAAGCGTTAAGGAGGGAGAAATTGTATGCGAAATTCTCCAAATGTGAATTTTGGTTGGACGTGTCCAATTCCTTGGGCATGTTATTGATAAAGACGGGATTTCAGTGGATCCGGCGAAAGTGGAAGCAGTGATGAACTGGGATAAGCCGAAAACACCGTCAGAAGTAAGGAGTTTCTTGGGATTGGCGGGTTATAGGCGTTTTATTCAAGATTTCTCCAGGATCGCCTCTCTGTTGACGAATTTGACAAGGAAATCAGTGAAGTTCGTTTGGACGGAGAAATGTGAATAAAGTTTTCAGGAGTTAAAGAGACATTTGAGTTCAGCACCTGTGTTGTCGTTACCGGATAATACAGGGAATTTTGTAGTGTATAGTGATGCATCGCACAAGGGGTTAGGCTGCGTGCTTATACAGAACAGTAAGGTTATCGCCTATGCATCGCGCCAATTAAAAGAATATGAAAAAGGGTATCCGACCCATGATTTAGAGCTAGCAGCTGTAGTGTTTGCTTTAAAATTTTGGCGAAACTATCTCTATGGGGAGAAGTATGAGATATACACGGACCATAAAAGTCTCAAGTATATTTTCACATAGAAGGATTTAAATATGCGTCAAAGACGATGAATAGAATTGATCAAAGATTACGATTGTGAAATCCTATACCATCCAGGGAAAGCTAATGTGGTTGCTAACGCTTTGAGCAAGAAGGGTAGGGAGAAGTTATCTTTGTTAACCGCTTAGGAGAAGCTCATAGTGGAAATGGCTAAGTTGGAGTTAGAGGTGAAATGTCTGGCAGAGTCGAATGAAAAATTATATCAGATGGAAACCCAATCAACTCTAGAGGACAAGGTAAAAGAAGCACAACTCCAGGATGAGGAGTGTGATAAAATACGGAAAAGGGTGCTTGAGGGTGAGGAGTTTAAATTCAAAATAGCGAAGGGTTGCTAAGATTTGAAGGTAGAATCTGGGTTCCGTCAGTGCAAGAAATCAGAGAAGAGATTTTGAACGAAGCTCATAGTTCAAGATTTTCAGTTCACCCAGGAAGTACAAAAATGTACCAGGATCTTCGACAACATTTCTGGTAGCCAAATATGAAAAGAGAAGTTGATGAGTGTGTTGCAAAGTGCTTAACTTGTCAGAAAGTCAAAGCAGGACACCAGAGGTCAAGTGGTTTGCTACAACCCTTGGAGATACCAGTATGGAAGTAGGAGCATATCACGATGGATTTTGTGGTAGGTCTTCTAACTACTCAGAAGGGTTACGACGCAATATGGGTTATTATAGACAGACTAACGAAATCAGCACATTTCTTGCCGATCAAAATCAGGTTCACCCTAGATCAATTAGCGAAATTATACATTAAGGAAATTATCTCGAGGCATGGTGTTCCAGTTTCAATTGTGTCGGACAGAGATCCACGTTTCACGTCAAAGTTTTGGAGGAGTCTGCAAGCTTGTATGGGGACGCAGTTGAGAATGAGTACAGCGTATCATCCCCAAACTGATGGTCAAAGTGAAAGAACAATATAAACGTTGGAGGATATGTTACGCGCGTGCGTCATGGACTTCAAAGGAAACTGGGATGATCATTTACCACTGGTCGAGTTTGTCTATAATAATAGCTATCACGCAAGCATTGGAATGCCGCCTTATGAAGCGTTATATGGAAGAAAGTGCAGAAGTCCATTATGTTGGGATGAGGTTAGTGAACGTCAACTATTGGGACCTGAACTGGTACAGTAAACTACTGAGGTCGTCAAGGTGATAAGAGCCAGATTGTTAGCTGCTCAAGACAGGAAAAAGAAATATGCAGATCAGCACCGACAGAAAAGAGAATTCGACGTCGACAGTTTTATATTTCTCAAAGTATCTCCCTGGAAGGGAAAGATCAGATTTGGTAAAAAGGGTAAGCTGAGTCCGCGATTTATTGGACCCTTTGAGGTGTTGAAAATAGTAGGAGAGGTGGCTTATGAAGTAGCTTTACCTCCCGAGTTAGCCCACATTCACAATATCTTTCATATATCGGTGCTACGACCATACAAGCCTGATTATAAACATGTTATAGAATATGAACCAATTCAATTTGAGAAAGATTTGTCCTATGAAGAGGTTTCTGTGCAGATAATTGACAGGAAAGAACAAGTTCTCAGAAATAAGGTTATACCTTCTATTAAGGTAATCTGGAGGAACCACAATGCTGAAGAAGCCACGTGGGAACTCGAAGAGAAAATGATGCAAAACTATCCCCAATTATTTATTTAGTTCATGTATCGCGATTCTGGGGACAGAATCCTTGTAAGTAGGGACGCATGTAACGGACGAATTTATTGCGTTGTGATTCTGGGGACAGAATCCTTTTAAGGAGGGAAGGATGTAACGAATGTAATTTTTGTGAATAAATAAAAATATTTATTAAGTTAAATAAATATTTTTGGCTAATTTATTTAATGAGTAAAATAAATAATTGATAAAGTTATTGTGGAGTAATTCATTTTAGTATAATTATGTTAATTGTAATTTAAATGTAATTTGATGTGTCTATTCTAATTTAATTTAATAATTAAATTAGATGAATAAATGATTTATTTGAATAAAGGATTTATTTGAATAAAATAATTTATTTGATATAGTGATATTGATCAAATAAAAGTTATAATTAAATTAGTAAGGTTTAATTGGATTTATTTACTAATAGGTTTAATTAAATTGAAAGTGTGACAAGTGTGACAATTAAACTATATAGTATAATGAGTTATTAAAATAAATGGAAAAGGGTTAATTTTAGTTAAACCAAACAAGGCCTTGTGACCCTTGGTTGGTAAAAATGGATTATTTTGCTTTGGTTCGACCAAACAAGGCCTTGTGGCCATTGAAATTCTATTTTTTTGCATTTGAGTTTGCCAAACATGGCCTAACTCTTAGCTTTTTGCAACTGACAAGTTAATATCAACTTACGTTAAAAAAAAACCTTACCAGTTGTTTCTAAGCCTAAGGAAGAAGAACAGAGTTTAGCAAAGAAAGAATAAAAAAAAATTGGAAAGGAAGAGTGCTGTGAATTGAAAAGGAGAAGGAAGAGGACTACTAAAGCTAGTATAATCATAGTCTAAGAAGAATTATCAGGTAATAATCTAACCTGAAACTTTAGTTCTTATTTTCTTCAAATTAGTTCTCTGTGAAATATTGATAAACCAAAAATTTGCTAGAAATTGTTTATGTGATGAATATGCATGTACTAGTGATTATATGATGTTTATAAACCAATTTGTAGGAATTAATCTATGAAAGCATGTTTTAAAATAGAGTTTTTGGTTTTATAGAGTTTTACTTTCATGTATGGCTTATATGTATAAAAATTGATGTTCAATTAGATTATTAATTGGTAAATTGACTTTTAATTGTGTTAATATGATGAAAAACGAAAAGAATGCAAGTGGAATGGATTAAAATAGTTTAGAGATGAATTCACAGTGTTTAATTTTATCGAATAGGCCAAAATATGAATATTTTGTTTAAACAGTGAATTTTTGGATTTGAATTAGTTGTTTATGTCTTCTATAATGATTAGAATTGTTAGAAACATGGTGGGTAATTATTTTACATCATGTTTGACGTCTAGGTATGCTTATTTTATGAATCGGAAGGTAGAATTTGGGAAATTTGGTCTGAAGTTGCACTGGTTCGCGAACTGTAGAAGGTGACAGTCGAGTCTACCACCCTGGCGGTAGAAATAAACTGGTTTTGTCGACCCGGCGGTCTTGTCGCCCCGGCGCCATAATTGAACTAGATTCCTCGCCCCGACGATAGCCTCGCCCCGGCGCTTTTCTGTGAAGGAATCCACCGCCCCGGCGGTGGAACAAAAAAATATTAAAATTAAATAAATAAATTTCCTTTTCTTTGTGATGTTGTTATATGGTCATGTGCATGTATAAAACTTAGGCTAAGGTATTAAGTGATTAATGAGTTACTACAATGAATGATGAGTGAATATCTATTGAATATCAAATGGCAATTGATATATTAAAATAAATGGATAAGAACGAATTCTAAAGTGCTTATAGTAACTGATTGTTGTTACCGCTTTTCAAACGAAATGTATAGGATGATTAAAGAGCGTGAACTTTAATCTGTAATCTACGCACGAGGCAAGTTTTCTACCCTTAATCTTTTTATTCCATTGAAAGCAAGTTTCTTACTTTCCTTTCATTGAGCAAGCTTATTAACCTTAGCTTATCATTATTCAAGCAAGGTTGATACAATGACAAATGCTTATGTTATATTCTAGTCATTTATTATCCAGTCATGAATCCTTATTCAAACTTTAAACATAAATCTTATTGTACGATTCTATTGTTGAATCAAATGCTTTAATGGCTAACAAACCCTTATTGATTCAGCTAGTCCATAGTTGATGAGCGTTCCAAAGATTTAGAATATTTTGAAGTTATTACAAACCAAGTTTCTTTTGGTAGGGAATCTGAAGTTAAACTGAGATGAACAACCCTGATATAGGGGATTAAACTACGCAGTAGCGTTAAAATGTTTGTGCATAATACATTGTACGAAGGGCTGATCCCCTAGAGTACGAGATGGATAATCCATAGTCTATAAGACTGTTAAAGGTTACAGTAGTGATATTTGTTAACCTAGGACATAGTTCGAGGTCTTATGACCCTTAGATATACTTTTGATTTTGAAATATATACTCAACTCTTTTGCCGAGCTTTCTTTTGAGTTTTAAGTCCTCTGATTTTTGTTGAATGATTTGAGGATAACTATTGTGCCTCAGTTGAAAATCTACTCCATTGACTATTTAATTGTCATTGTTATTATACTTGTGGGCAATTGTATACTCACCCTTGCATAAAACATTCCAGCTAAACCTGAAAAGTCGGATGAGTCATCCACTAGCAAGGGCAAGGGTAAAATGGGAAAATGAAGATGTTTATTCTATTTGATTCAGTTCTTTGTAATAAGACTTCATTATTATTTAAGTTTTTATTCCGCAAATGATGTAATAAAGGTTAGATAACCTAAGATTTATTTAATTAAGAAATTAGAGATGTAACCCCTTTTGTGGGAAGATATTTTTATTCAGTTTAATTTAATTGTCCTTTATTATGGGTAGTTGGTTATGATTGAATGATATAGTGAACACCAAATCAGTGGAAATTAAGTACCTGGATTTGGGGGTGTCATAGATACACATATGTGTATGCAATATTATTGCAAGTATACTTATATATAAATTAAATGAAAAATAAAAACAAAAGTGTGGGAAATGGACAATGGGAAAACCGCCCATCTTGGGCCAAGTGAGGGCAAGAGCTAGCCTCTCACATCTCTTACAAAGTAGCCCCCAAATGTCTTGTCCCTTCTACTTTAATTAATGCCTTGTCCCCTAGTTTATTTAACCACCTTTGGTTACCTAGCTTTGGTTAAGTGGTGGGAGAAAAGAATAGATATACATTGTGTATGTAATATTATTGCAAGCATAATTGCAAGAGGAGAGAGAAGCTTGGTTGATTAACCAAGGCTTGGCAATTTCATTTCATTCATTTTCACTTCTTTTCCTTAAGCTAAATAGTTAGAACAATAGAGAGAGAGTGAGAGAGAAATTCGTGGATGGCCATGAGAAGGAGATAAATGAGCTCTAACTATGTTCTATCAAAGCCATGGAAAGAATAAGAGGAGGATGTTTAAGCTTGACATCCTTTCATCTAGAAGAAGAAGAAACCTTATGTAAGGACCCGAAAATTTTAAGATAATTAGTATGGAAAATTGTAGATAAATTTTTTTTAATGTGTAGTTAATTTAAGGAATGAAAAGGGAGGCACACATATTGTTAAATATGAATATGTGTGGTGAAGTATGAAGTTATTATTGATTAAATGGTAACAATATAATTCATATAGTATCATTTCCTAAGGCAAAGAGATTCTTATTTTTTTTTTTAAAAATGATTTTTTAAATCTTTTCTGGGCAAAAAATAAAAAAAAATAAAAAATAAAAAAAATATATATATATATTTACAAATTAAATATTTATACATATATATTTACCGAGTATACATTTATTTGCATATTAAAATATATATATATATATATATATATATATATATATATATATATATATGTACTGCGCATGCAAGTGATCAAAAAGAGTTATTCAAATATATATAAATATGTAATACAAATGCATGCATGTATGTACATGTGTGTATGCAAGTAATAAAATTAAAGTGCATGTGTGTGTGTACTGTGACCACGTGGGCATATATAAAAAAAAATTCTAACTTATATATATATATATATATATATATATATGCTATCCGTATATATCATATATATATAATGTATGTGCATGTGGGTATGCGCCATGAATATATGTGTTGTGAGTATGCCGTGTGTACTGTGTATGCTTGGGATATTAAAATGTGCATGTATGTGTGCCCAGGAAGTGATTATACAAACTAAGGCTTAAAGCCTTGATGTTGACCGAAGGATAGCTTGCTGGGATTTATAAGATGACTCGGTCATTTATGTGAACCCATGTGCTTGGTTAAAAGAAACTTGACAACTAACTTTTCTTGGGCATTCATGTTGGAAGCAAATTTTATGGGCTAAATAATTTAAACATGTCAGCTCATTTTCTTTATCCAATCCGTGTGATCTGAACCACCCTTTTTCCTTATACAATTGCTGAGTTTTGCTTAGTTTAGGAGTACAAGCAAAACCCATGTGGGTTGATTTGACCTCTACTTTATTTGCTTGTCAAGTGGGTTGGTGAAAATTTTTTACCTAACCTCTCTTAACTAGCAGGTAATTCTAATAACTAGTCCTAAGGTCTGAGTAAAGACCAATGTTTGGGTAAAGATTTTGTTATAAAATAGAGACCTCATTCACCATACACAACATGCTAGTTGTCCATTTACCAATATTAGAGAGTTATTGTGAGTTTGAGGGGGAAGCTCTTGTGACTCAAAGGAGCCAAGTCTGAGAATTGTCAAGCCTAGGAGGTATGATTCTTCTATCTTAAGCATTTCTTTTGTACGCCACTATACCAATTTTTAAAATTTTATTTTGAAAATATTTTTCCGAAGGTGATATATATATATATATATATATATATATATATATATATAAAACCCAAAATAGTTATTTGAGGACAAATGGGGTAATGTTAAATGCAGCAAGAGGGGTGCTTTAAAAAAAAATAAAAATAAAAAAATGTTTATGCATTATACTTGTAATATTTTTCAAAGAGATGCTTGAATTAGTCAATATAGAGATAATGTGATATAAATTAGTATACTAAAACAAGTAAGGGTTATAACGATAAACTAATGAATTTGTGTAAAGTCATTTTGAACTCTAGTTGATAAAATTGGTTTAGATAAACTAATTTGAACAATAAGGTGACTGATATGTTACTAAATATGATTGGAATATTATCTAAGGTGTTTAAATGTTGAGATCTAATGTTAAATGATTGAAGTGATGTATAGGAAGGTTGTTAATAAACCTTTATGTGATATACTGATTGGTAGATCTACGTTATTAATGTTAGGTCATCAAAAGGAAGTTAATTTAAATTGAGTAAGCCGTAGTCAACGAGCAAGGCAAGTTCTCTAACTTACACAGCTTTATATATTGTGCAAGTTTCCTAACTTCATTTGATTTTTATATTGAATGCAAGTTCTTAACCTTAAACTTATTTCATTATGCAAGTTCTTCTGAAATCCCAAACTCGTTTCATTTCGCAAACATTTTAAATTCTTACTTGTATATGCTTGCGAAAGCTGGAATAATTATTGTATATTATTCTTATATTGATTATTGTTAATCGCCCTTGTGTGCACTCCGTATGACTTGTTTAAAGAATAGGTCTATGCCAATTGTTTCGGCTAGACATTTCATTCAATCATTGTTTAAAGCATATGTCTACGCTAGTTGATTTAGCTAGGCACTTTATTATTGATTCAATCAATTGGAATATTCATTTAAAGCTTCTCCAGATCATATTTTTGTGGTGTGAAATCTAAATGCTGATGTGAACAACCCTTGTAGTAGGGGAATATCAACCCTTGTAGTAGGGAAATATTATAAACGTTTGGGACATGATTCCTATAAACTTGTTATTTCAGATGGTTATGTTGTGCACAATGTATAGGTACAATAGGCTCGCTACCTAAAGTACACATCTTTGCTTTGACAATCTTTGTGATTGTATATTGCTAAACTGGAACTTACACTTTGGTATTGGCAATCATAGTGGTTGTCAATATTATAAACTATGTTCATAGCCTTGTGGCACGTCAGTAAACTTTCACTTAAACTGAGTATTGAAATTCATTCATATTCATGATATTTCGGAATCGTTGAATATTTATTAACATTCTCATAAACTAAATCTTCTTCATTCATGATATATCCTTCTTTGTATTCATAAACTTGCTGGGCAAAGTAGTTGCTCACCCTTGCTATATCATGAACATTTTTCAGATAATCCCGAGTGTTCCACTCAAGGCAAAGGAAAAGGAAGGGCCGAGTGATAGAAAGCTTAGAAGTATCTGTTCTTGATATTATTATGTTTTGTAATAATTAAACTTTGCACTTCAGTATGCTTGTATTAGATTTTAAGGTTAGTATAACCTGGGATATGGTACGTTTTGTAATGAACCTATTTTTTCCGCTAGTTATTGAAGATTTAGATTTCAAACGTTGTTATGTGTTGGATCGTGAGCACCGAATCCGAGGTTAAGGTAACCCGGATTTGGGGGCGTCACAGGTTGGTATCAAAGCCGTAGGTTATAAACCTTAGGTGGGGGAGAAAACCTTAGGAATATAGCCGTGCAAAAGTTAGTGAAACTCATTTAGAGTGCGAAGCGGTGAATTATGGATATTCATCCGAAATAAAATTCGTAACATATGTGCTACTTATTAATATAATAGAGATAGGGAATCGTGAAATACTAATCAAATTGGTGTCCGTTGTCCTTGGTGGTTTTGTAGATGGCTGGAGAAGATGAGCTTATTGATGTTCCCATAGTTTGGGAAAACACGTTGGTATCCCCAGTGGTTGAGAGAGAAGAACCTAGGGAGGATGTAGCTTTTACTAATGATGCTCTGTTTCAAGAAGAGTCTGATAATGACATGGCTGAAGTAACTGGTTTTGTCATGCTAAATAGAGTAGGTCTGGTAACAAGACTCAAGGATTTGAAAAGGAAAATACACAAGATTAAGAGCAAGGCTAGGATGCTTCAGTTTAGGATCCAACTTAAGAAGGAGGAAGAAATTCGGAGGAGGATAATAGCTGAAAATCAAGTGGAGGTTTTGAAGTTAGAGTTGAAGGAAAAGAAAGAGCAGTCGGATCTTTGGAGGGGATAAGGTTGTAGTAGCATAGTTATATATAGTTATAAGGATGTAAGCCTTGTTTGTGGAATAACATGTTGTTAATTCCAATTTTGGGGTATTCCGTTATGTTTGCAGTTATGTATTGGGTATAGCATAAAGCTATGGGGTGTAATTCGTTAAGAGGAACCTATCAATATAAAAGTGTTCATTAATATGTGCGTGTTGATTTAACTCTTTTGAGCCTAACAAATGGATAATAAGTTGATAGTTAACGCAAATCTTTGACATTAATGGGATATGTTTAAAGGAGTCCCAACTTTTGGTTTTAAGAAAGAAATAAAATGACGTAGAATTTTCATGGAATGAATGTAGGTTTTATAGTGTGTGCTCCTAGGTGTTGCATACGAATACAAAATATGTTATGATTATATGCCTTGAAGATAAAAGAATAATAATATAAGCTTTAAAACAGAAATCATGCCACCACGTAGAAGAAACCAAGCTCCACCATCACTTGAAGAATCTGTTAATGCCGGCGAAGGGCAAGCCAATCCTATGCAAGCATTTGTGGATTTACTCATAGGAGCATTTCAGAATCGTACTGTGGATCCCGTAGGAGTTCAACCCCCAGTTGCTCCATTGGCAAACTTTAAAGACTTTAAAATTGTAGGACCACCGGAGTTCCGGGGAACAACGGATCCAGTCGAAGCTCAGACTTGGATAGAAGAGATGGAGAAAGTATTTGAAGTTGCGCGCGTAGCGGAGGAACAAATGACAGCCTTTGCCGCCTTCATGATGAAGGGGGAGGCTAATTACTGGTGGAAGGCTACCAAAAACCGAGCAGGAGAAGGAATCATTACTTGGACTCGTTTCAAGGAGCTGTTCTTTGAAAACTATTTTCCGAACAGTTTGCAAGCTAGTATGGAAGTGAAATTTCTGGAACTGAAACAGGGGAATATGACAGTGTCAGAATATGCAGCTAAGTTCAATGAACTAGCAAGATTTGCTCCACACCAAGTGGACACAGAAGCACGGAAGGCAAGAAGGTTCGAGCTGGGATTGACGCCAGGGATATCTAGCAGGGTCGCTGTTTTGCAGATTAATACGTTTTCCACACTGTTAGAAAAAGCAATTATAGCTGAGGGAGGAAGCGAAGCGGTGACTAACCATCACCAGGAGCAGAAAAGGAAGCATAATGATGGAACGAGTAAGGAGGGTAACGGCAGAGGCAGCAATAAACGAAGGTGGAATGATAGTAGCAAGAGCTCGGGGAGTATACAAAAGAATGATCAGGTAAAACTAGAGCAATGCAGTAAGTGTGGGAAGAGTCACGTCGGGGAGTGTTTAAAAGGGATGTATAAGTGTTATAGGTGTGGTCAGGAAGGACATACTGTTCCTGTCCTAACCCAAGGAAGAATTATGGGTGTTTCAATTGTGGAGATCAGAATCATCACTACAAGGATTGCCCAAAGAAGGGGTATACTAATGGCAATAAAAGCGACAACAAGCAGTTTGGAGGACCGACACAGTCAAATCGACCAACGACTCGCACGTTCAACATGACGGTACTTGATGCAGTGGCATCAAGAGGAATGGCGACAGGTATCATTCCAGTTAATAATAGAAAATTATGCACTTTTTTTTTCTCGCGTGCGGAGGGGCTCGAGAACGAATTAACTTACCTAAGAAGCGTTAGCATAATTCTGATGCATAAAAGTGGTTAATAGATTGGATTCATATAGAATGCTTAAAGTGTGGGTAACGGTAGTACTTAGATTCGTTTATAACAATAGTAACCATGCGAGTTGGTATGTGGCCCTACGGGGAATTATGAGCTATATGTGTCTGTGGTATGAACTGTGATATAAGATGATCGTCCCAACTCTTAGGAGTGACCTTATAATTGTGATTCCGGGGACGGAATCCTTATAAGGGGAGGAGGATGTAAGGACCCGAAAATTTTAAGATAATTAGTATGGAAAATTGTAGATAAATTTTTTTTAATGTGTAGTTAATTTAAGGAATGAAAAGGGAGGCACACATATTGTTAAATATGAATATGTGTGGTGAAGTATGAAGTTATTATTGATTAAATGGTAACAATATAATTCATATAGTATCATTTCCTAAGGCAAAGAGATTCTTATTTTTTTTTTTAAAAATGATTTTTTAAATCTTTTCTGGGCAAAAAATAAAAAAAAATAAAAAATAAAAAAAAAATATATATATATTTACAAATTAAATATTTATACATATATATTTACCGAGTATACATTTATTTGCATATTAAAATATATATATATGTACTGCGCATGCAAGTGATCAAAAAGAGTTATTCAAATATATATAAATATGTAATACAAATGCATGCATGTATGTACATGTGTGTATGCAAGTAATAAAATTAAAGTGCATGTGTGTGTGTACTGTGACCACGTGGGCATATATAAAAAAAAAATTCTAACTTATATATATATATATATATATGCTATCCGTATATATCATATATATATAATGTATGTGCATGTGGGTATGCGCCATGAATATATGTGTTGTGAGTATGCCGTGTGTACTGTGTATGCTTGGGATATTAAAATGTGCATGTATGTGTGCCCAGGAAGTGATTATACAAACTAAGGCTTAAAGCCTTGATGTTGACCGAAGGATAGCTTGCTGGGATTTATAAGATGACTCGGTCATTTATGTGAACCCATGTGCTTGGTTAAAAGAAACTTGACAACTAACTTTTCTTGGGCATTCATGTTGGAAGCAAATTTTATGGGCTAAATAATTTAAACATGTCAGCTCATTTTCTTTATCCAATCCGTGTGATCTGAACCACCCTTTTTCCTTATACAATTGCTGAGTTTTGCTTAGTTTAGGAGTACAAGCAAAACCCATGTGGGTTGATTTGACCTCTACTTTATTTGCTTGTCAAGTGGGTTGGTGAAAATTTTTTACCTAACCTCTCTTAACTAGCAGGTAATTCTAATAACTAGTCCTAAGGTCTGAGTAAAGACCAATGTTTGGGTAAAGATTTTGTTATAAATAGAGACCTCATTCACCATACACAACATGCTAGTTGTCCATTTACCAATATTAGAGAGTTATTGTGAGTTTGAGGGGGAAGCTCTTGTGACTCAAAGGAGCCAAGTCTGAGAATTGTCAAGCCTAGGAGGTATGATTCTTCTATCTTAAGCATTTCTTTTGTACGCCACTATACCAATTTTTAAAATTTTATTTTGAAAATATTTTTCCGAAGGTGATATATATATATATATATATATATATATATATATATATATATATAACACCCAAAATAGTTATTTGAGGACAAATGGGGTAATGTTAAATGCAGCAAGAGGGGTGCTTTAAAAAAAAATAAAAATAAAAAAATGTTTATGCATTATACTTGTAATATTTTTCAAAGAGATGCTTGAATTAGTCAATATAGAGATAATGTGATATAAATTAGTATACTAAAACAAGTAAGGGTTATAACGATAAACTAATGAATTTGTGTAAAGTCATTTTGAACTCTAGTTGATAAAATTGGTTTAGATAAACTAATTTGAACAATAAGGTGACTGATATGTTACTAAATATGATTGGAATATTATCTAAGGTGTTTAAATGTTGAGATCTAATGTTAAATGATTGAAGTGATGTATAGGAAGGTTGTTAATAAACCTTTATGTGATATACTGATTGGTAGATCTACGTTATTAATGTTAGGTCATCAAAAGGAAGTTAATTTAAATTGAGTAAGCCGTAGTCAACGAGCAAGGCAAGTTCTCTAACTTACACAACTTTATATATTGTGCAACTTTCCTAACTTCATTTGATTTTTATATTGAATGCAAGTTCTTAACCTTAAACTTATTTCATTATGCAAGTTCTTCTGAAATCCCAAACTCGTTTCATTTCGCAAACATTTTAAATTCTTACTTGTATATGCTTGCGAAAGCTGGAATAATTATTGTATATTATTCTTATATTGATTATTGTTAATCGCCCTTATGTGCACTTCGTATGACTTGTTTAAAGAATAGGTCTATGCCAATTGTTTCGGCTAGACATTTCATTCAATCATTGTTTAAAGCATATGTCTACGCTAGTTGATTTAGCTAGGCACTTTATTATTGATTCAATCAATTGGAATATTCATTTAAAGCTTCTCCAGATCATATTTTTGTGGTGTGAAATCTAAATGCTGATGTGAACAACCCTTGTAGTAGGGGAATATCAACCCTTGTAGTAGGGAAATATTATAAACGTTTGGGACATGATTCCTATAAACTTGTTATTTCAGATGGTTATGTTTTGCACAATGTATAGGTACAATAGGCTCGCTACCTAAAGTACACATCTTTGCTTTGACAATCTTTGTGATTGTATATTGCTAAACTGGAACTTACACTTTGGTATTGGCAATCATAGTGGTTGCCAATATTATAAACTATGTTCATAGCCTTGTGGCACGTCAGTAAACTTTCACTTAAACTGAGTATTGAAATTCATTCATATTCATAATATTTCGGAATCGTTGAATATTTATTAACATTCTCATAAACTAAATCTTCTTCATTCATGATATATCCTTCTTTGTATTCATAAACTTGCTGGGCAAAGTAGTTGCTCACCCTTGCTATATCATGAACATTTTTCAGATAATCCCGAGTGTTCCACTCAAGGCAAAGGAAAAGGAAGGGCCGAGTGATAGAAAGCTTAGAAGTATCTGTTCTTGATATTATTATGTTTTGTAATAATTAAACTTTGCACTTCAGTATGCTTGTATTAGATTTTAAGGTTAGTATAACCTGGGATATGGTACATTTTGTAATGAACCTATTTTTTCCGCTAGTTATTGAAGATTTAGATTTCAAACGTTGTTATGTGTTGGATCGTGAGCACCGAATCCGAGGTTAAGGTAACCCGGATTTGGGGGCGTCACACCTTAAGGGTTTAAAAGTATTTGTAAAACCTAGAACTTTATGTTTTTGGTTAATACTGTTAGATCTAGGTTTGTGTTGGGAGATCTATGATCTATATGGTGGAACATGGTAGTTTCAATGGTATAAGGCGGATCTATGATGGTAAAAGTGTAGATAGATCACATTTTTATCTATGTATGTTTAAGAAACCTAGATATGGTTGTTTAAAGTTAAGCCCTAACTTTGTTGGTTGTGATTTTCAAAAGAAAACCTCATATTTTTATGAGTTTTTTTAAAGATCTATAAGTTTATTTTTTAGATCTACAAGTGGTGATAATAACCTCTTTCAAATAAATGAAAAAGGAGCTATGTTATGTTCATAATAAGTTTTAAACTTAAAAGTTGTCGTTTTGTAAAAACCCCAAGTGTCGGTTTTAAATCAATCATTGTTTGATCTTGAAAACATGTTTTAAAAATGTTAGACTTTGTGTTGGTTTATGTATTACCATGTTAGTAAGTCATATAACATGATGAACTAGCTAAATAATACATAAGGTGTCAAGGTTTATCTTTCAAGTGAAGGAAAATGAAGTTTAGTTTACATTCTGTCCTTGAGAGCGATTTTAAGTCAACTTCTGATCGGAATCTTGATTTGAAATCTAAAGAAAAGTTGTAGAGGGGGAAATTATGATGAGAATGGACTCAAGAATCACCCAAAACGGTTAAGAAACGAAGAAGTTATGGCCGTTTAACGGAGCCGGAGTCCAGCAGTCTACACACTGCGGGAACCCACGGGTTTGACCTCTTAAATCGAACTTTTTGAGTTCGAGAATTTTGTTGTTTATAACACCTGTAGACACCCAAATTTTGCACTTCGTATACTAACCCTGACAGGAGGGCAAAATCGTCAATGAACCTAACCTACGAGAACGAAAGGTGGACATAAGTACGAACACTCAAAGCCACCGCAACGACGTGCGATCAAAGCCGCCACGACAACGATCAAAGCGGAATGATATGACACGTTTCCCAGCGGTTCCCGGACTGCAAAATACAAGCCTTTCAGCAAAAACCAACGGTACGACACGAGAATCGAGGTGCGGTACGAAAATCGAGAAAATCAGCCCAGCCAGCCGCGGATTGATCTGCGGCCAATGATTAAAATAAACTGAAGTGCGCGGCGGGCGGCTGAAGTGCGCGGCGGGCGCGGAGGAACCGAGGCCAGCCGCAGATCAATCTGTGGTCAGCCGCATATGCGGCTGCCTCTAATCAGCCTTTATCAGCACATTTCTTCATTTGGCATACAGAGAGAGAGACAGCAGCGGAAGAAGAAAAGAAAGGAGGAAGAATCAGCAGCAACAACAGCAAAAAAAGAGAGAAAAGAGAGGCAAAAGTGAGGATTTATACCCCTATTGTTAGATTGTATCATATACTTTCTCTACTCTAATTAATATACGAGTTTATACGAATCGTGGTGTCATTTGCAAGGTGAAAAGCCCTCTTTTATAGCATTTTTGTTACATCATTTTGTTAAGCTTTTGGTCATTTGGGTTATATTAAATGTAGTTTTCCTTGTATATTATTGAGGATACAAGGATTGAGGATTATTAGTGAGGGTTCCCACGGAACAAAATTCTTCCTAATGGCCCGATGATATCCGTTTGGTGATTTTTAATTCGTTATGGTGATGTATTAGGCGTAGTGTATTTAGATTGCTGTTTTCGGATATTGTGGTGTGTGAGGCAACCCGGTATTGTTCATTTGTGTATTATCCATTTTGTGGGTGTGTAGCAATTTTGGATGTGAGCCTAGGAATGCGACCCCGTGGTCCAAATCTGATGATGGACATTTTTTTGGTGAATGTAATAGGGTCGATGTGCCGTTTATTATAACATGTAATCGTCGGGCCTTAAAACGATATCAAGTTGAAAGTAGGGTTTAAGGCCCCGTAATAGTGAAATATGCGATTGTGGGCGTTTGGGGTTTATTTTGATGGCTTACATGCCCATGAATAGCCCCTGCGCGTTTAAATGTTTGATTTGATTTACGACACAAAGATTGATTTCAAAGCTAAACGATGAAGATTTTCATAAAATCAATCAAATTAGGTTATTAGCATCACGAGGATAAGAAATTGGAAGTGCTAATGAATGTCGATTCCTATTTAACAAGAAGGCAAAAGAAAAAATCGTTTACAAACATCACACAAAATGATTTTATAAAAATAAAATAACGTTTTATTAAATCTTTGTGCATAGGGTTAAAGAGATCCTAGAAATTGCCCGTCACTTTATTTACGAAAGCGATGTATAGGTCTCGATTCCTATTTTGATGAATGTTTAAAAACTATTGTTTTGCCAAAACGACACCTAATGAAAATCTCACAGCTTTTGACAATTAAAATCAAACCTTTCTTTCTCGTATAAGCCGAAAGACATTCTAAAGCATTCTCAAAATAAAACACGACTTTTCACAAAAAACCCAAATGATTTCTTCATGCAAACTCACCACAACATTCACATAGGCACACACACACGCACACACACATTTTAAGAATTAAAGGGTAGGAAAAACATCAAGATTGCGGTAACCGTGTTTCACGGAAGTCGGGGGGTGCCTAACACCTTCCCCTGGCTTAAGCAAGCCCCCGAACTCTATGAATCTCGGTTTGCAGACCAATTAATTCGGAGTCACATATGAGCCAGCGATTTAGGAAAACGAAACTTGGATGAGTTGGTACATCTATTTCAAATATACCAACTGGCGACTCTGGTCAATTGGCTCATCATAAAAACGATCTTTCAAAACCCCGTCGACATTTGTGCCGACCTTTTCCAAAAAATCATCTAATAAAAAGGCTAAAATTGGAAAGGGTAATAATCACATCAGAAGCGACTTTCCCGGCGTCGACAGCTGGCGACTCTGCTGGGGATATTAGAGGGCTTAAGCCGCGTTCAAATCTTGATGTTGTCCTATCCTTTAAAAATTTATGAATGTGTGTGTACGTGAGATATTTTGACATGTTTTACTTGTTGTGTGAATGTGTGTTTTTGTCCAATGAATGAATGATTGAATGGAATTGCTTTACTTTAAAGTATTCATTTGCATACGGTGAGGACGATGAATGTGAAAGTATGTTGAGAGTGTACCTCCTTCTGAGGCAAACCTGTCGGTTGCTTATTACTGGACTCGAAGGGGCTGCTCCCCGGAGATGGCTCAGGAAACGCACCACCCAGATCCGCTCCAATCGAAAGGACTCAGATGAGTAGATTGTGAAGATTTGGGGACCTTCATGCCGAAAAACCGCGAGAGTAACCTTAGGATAGGTCAGCCTCAGATTAACCCAACGCGAGGAAAGTCTCTTCATGCCTTTTTACGTTTACGCGTATAAGTGTCATAGTCCCATTCAATATTTTTACATATACCTTCCCTGTTGTCAAAAGAAAGTACTAACCTCTATGTTTTGCAGGGAATAGCTAGGAAAGCATAATAATTCGTGTCTATCAATTATTATTGCAATAAGGGACTGCTAACATTTTGTTTTGCAGGGAAAGATTAAAAAACCCAAAAACACAAAAGTTACAGCTTTAGCATGCATCCACATCTTTCATTTCCCAAAGATTAAACTCCAAACTATTTTTTCCTGTAGGATTGCTCCTCAAACGCGTTTGTAATCTAAGAGGGCCCAGGGTTCTACATCTGAAATGGCTGATATTCCACCTCCTAATCCTGGTTCCATATCTCGGGAGGAATTCGATGATTTTAAAAAATAGATGTTGGAAATGGCCACGATGCTGAAAGAGCAGTTGTTACCTAGACAGGATCCGCCAAGCAAGGATCCGCCTAAAGAGGATCAACCCCAGCCTAAGGCCGAGCTGGTCATCCCCAAAGCCATTCCCACACCTAACAGGACAGTAATCACTATCCCCGAGGAGGGAGACACTGATGATCTTCGAAAGAAAATGAAGCAGATGGAGGAAACTATCCAATCTCTGAAAGGCATAGGGTCCCTGGGCAGGGTAAATTATTTAGATCTGTGTGTCTTTCCAAGAACTAGGTATCCGGAGAAGTTCAAGATCCCCGAATTTGAGAAATATAATGGGAAGGGAGACCCTTACACACACCTGAAGATATACATTGGGGAACTTGGGTCTTATGCAGAGGACAAAGGACTGAGGATGCAGTTATTCCAAAAGAGCCTAACGGGAGAAGCAAGAACTTAGTATGCTCGCCTTGATAATGCTCGGATCCACAACTGGGAGGAATTGGCCCATACTTTCTTGACACAATACAGCTTCCAAGCACAGATAGCCCCTGACAGATATCAGATGACAAAGGTCAAAAAGCAACCGAAAGAATCTTTTAGGGATTATGCACAGTGGTGGAGGGGCATGGCTGCACAGGTGAACCCCCCAATGAGCGAGGCGGAGATGGTAATGACATTTGTGGATATTCAGGAGGCGCCCTATTATGAGCGAGTGATAGCGGGGATTGGAAGACCTTTTGCCGAAATGATAAAGCATGGAGAAATGGTTGACATGGGGTTAAAGTCTGGCAAGATCCGGGACTTCACAGCTCTAGAGGCAGTTACGGAACAAATCCAGAGTGGAAACTATGGTAGTACTTCCCGCAGGACCCAAAAGAAAAGGGAGGAAGATGTTTCCCTCATCCTGCAGGGATCGTCTAGGAAGGTGGAGAATAGCCCTCCAGTGCAAATACAGAGAATAATGCTACCCCGACAATCTAATTTCCATAATCAAAGGACGGACGGACGAAGAAGGTTTGAGGCCACAAAAGATCGGGTATTCACCCCGCTTGGGGATCCTCTTGAACAGGTTTTGACAGTCTTAATAGCACAAAGAAAGATAGTCGATTTGGCACCCCCAATTGACCCAAAAGGGAGAAGATTTGACCCGAGTAAGAAGTGTGCCTACCATTCGGGTTCCCCTGGTCATGATACTCAGGAATACTGGATGCTGAAGCACAAGATTCAGAACATGATCGATAGTAGGGAAATCGTGGTGGAACAACCAGAGTCACCAAATGTTAAAGTAAATCCTCTGCCTAAGCATGATGGGGAAGGGGTCAATGTGGTGGAAGCCAGCGAAGCCGGAGGACCACCAAGGCTGAATTATATAAGGAGAATCGATGAGATGATTTGCATGACAAGTGATCAGGAGAATATACAAGGGACACCGATTCGGTTGGCAGGTATGAGCAGGAGTATCACCGAGGGGCCTATCAGGTTAACAGCTCCGAAACCTCTCAGCATTGCAGCGAGACCACAAATCCCCATTAGCAGTCTGAAAACAGTACCGTGGAATTACGGGGGAGTATCAGAGGAGGCGGCCAGTTGTGCTTCGGTAACATCAAAGGGAAATCCTTTATATCTTCCAGGACGAGTCCTTGAGAGCAAAGAGAAGAAGAATGAAAAGATATCCGAGGAGAAAGCTGTGGAATTCTTAAGGAAGATAAATCATCTAGAAGCAAGGGGGATCAAGGTATTGAGCGAGGAATTGACTCTGACATCGATCAAGGATTTGGTATTATCATCCGACGATCACTGCAGAATTTTGGCCAAAGTCCTGGAAGAGGCACACATTCCCAAGGTGATTAGCAAAGAAGGGTTCGGCCATCTAGTGGACCATCCGTTAGAAAACAATGTAATATCGTTCACAAATGATGATATCCCCAAAGAAGGAAGGGGGCATCGAAAGCCGCTGCATATTGCGGTAATCTCATCGGGATATGTTATGAATGGGGTGCTAATTGATGGGGGATCAGCATTGAATATCTGTCCATTCAGTACATTGGAAAAAATGAACGTCAATCCTAAACGCCTGCGGGCCAGTTATGTGGTGGTACGAGCCTTTGATGGATCCCGGAAGGATACGATGGGGGAGATAGAATTGCCTGTGGAGATAGGGCCTTGTACTTTCGATATTTCATTCCAAGTCCTGGATATCGCGGCAAGTTATAACATGTTATTGGGAAGGCCGTGGATACACATAGCCGGGGCAGTTCCCTCTACGCTACACCAGCAAATTAAGTTTATCATCGACGGGAACCTGGTGACGGTCTCTGCGGAGCATAATGACCTTTCTCCTTACAGGAATGGCCTACCAGTAATTAGTTTGGACGAGACGGTGGTACCCGCCAGTTTTCAAGTGCTGGAAATCAATACTCCCCACTACAGATGTCTGGGGGCTCCAGCCGTAAAACCTAAGGTCTCCCCTGAACTTACCTTCGTTGCTAGAGAAATGATGAAGATGAAGTTTCGACCTGGGCAAGGGTTGGGAAAGAACAGTCAAGGAATTACTGAGCCCATTCAACTGCCCAGTCAGATAGGCAAGGCAGGGTTGGGATATTATGGAGGCATAGAACAGAAATGCCCTCAAAGGGGACCCCAACTCGACTGGCCGAAAGTCTGATGCCGAAAGTCAACAATGAACAAGGTGCTGGCAAGCCTGTGTCTGAGACGGGAGGTGAAAAATTGCCCCCCACAAATGATGAGTCGGCCAAAAAAGAGAGTTTCCTACAGGAGGTCATGCAACAGTTTGAAACTAAGTGTTGTATCCCTGGGAAAGGGAAGGGTGTTGCCACGCCGTCAGGAGCCCAACTGAGTGTGCTGTCATCAATTGGGTAGGGCTGACTATTCCTGAAGAGGTTATGAAGAAGGACCAATGCGATGTGGCTGTAGTCATCGAGGAAGTTTTCGATGCGAAGCCGCCTTTCATCTGTCGCATCCCGGCCGATCTGACCACCGACAACTAGACGATGGAGCCAGTAATATCCAAACGAGGGTAAAATATGGCATCAGGATGGTAGACCCCATATGGTGGGGGATGAATGGATACCAATTTTTGTCCTTTATTTTGAATTTTTGCATGGTTATGTTATTTTGTCATGTTATTTTGAAGATGATCATTGTGGGAAAATGACTTATATATATGACAAATATTTTTGTTTCATGTCAGGTGTACCAATTTGAGTATTTCTTGCCTAATAAACGATGTTTCAAATTTGAAAGATGACTATGATTTTGATATTGAGCTGGATTTCGATTTAATGGGCATTGAGTAGGATGAGACAGATAATGACGACACGCTTGACGAGATCAAAGGATGGGTCGAAGACAAAACCAAACCCAACTTAGACCAAACCATCACCATAAATATCGGAACCCTTGACAAACCCAAAGAGCTCAAGATAAGGACCGACCTGACCCCTAGCCAGAAAATAGAAATAACCGAGTTGCTAAGCCAGTATGAGGATGTTTTTGCCTGGTCTCATGAGGACATGATCGGATTATCCACCGACATTGTGGTACACCGCCTGCCCATCAAGGAGGGTTTCAAGCCTGTCAAGCAGAAACTAAGAAAGCTAAAACCGGAATGGAGCTTGAAGGTGAAGGAGGAAATCGTCAAACAGTTCAAGGCTGGAATCATTATGGTGTCCACTTACCCGGAATGGCTATCCAATATAGTCTCAGTGGCTAAGCCTGGAGGGAAGGTGAGGGTATGTGTCGACTATAGAGATCTGAACAAGGCCAGTCTCAAGGACAACTTCCCGGTGCCATTCATACACATCCTGGTGGATAACACAGCCCAGTACGAGATGTACTCTTTTGTTGATTGCTTTGCGGGGTATCATCAGATAATGGTGGCAGAGGAAGACCGGAAAAAGACCGCTTTCATCACCCCTTGGGGCACCTTCTGCGACAGGCGATTGGCCTTCGGCCTCACAAATGCGGGGGCTACTTATCAGAGAGCCATGATGGCCCTGTTCCACAACATGATGCACAAGGAGATAGAGGTCTACGTGGATGACATTATCGTGAAATCGAGGATGGAATCTGATCATGTAACCCATCTCAAAAAGCTATTCGATCGGCTCAGAAAATATAATTTGAAGCTCAATCCGGCAAAGTGTGCTTTCGGAGTGCAGTCGGGCAAGCTCTTGGGATTTCTGGTTAGTAATCGGGGCATTGAATTGGACCCAGCAAAGATTAAGGCATTGTGGATATGCCGGCCCCTCGCACAGAGAAGGAGATAAGAGGATTTCTGGGAAGAATAAACTTTATCAGCCGCTTCATATCCCACTTGACGACCACATGCGAGCCGATTTTTAAACTGTTAAGGAAAGATGTCTCCCAAGAGTGGAATAAGCAATGCCAGAAAGCCTTTCAGACCATTAAGAAGCAGCTGACAGAAGCACCGGTACTGGTACCCCCTAAGGATGGGATCCCTATGTTTATGTATATATCGGTCAATGCCATTGCGATGGAATGTATGCTGGGACAGAAGAATGAATCAGGCAAAGAGCCGGCCATCTATGACCTCAGCAAGAGATTTAGCCGGTGTGAACAGAATTACACCCCCATCGAAAGGACTTGTTGTGCTTTGGCGTGGGCTGCCATGAGATTGCAGCAATATCTCCATGGGCACACTACGTACCTGATATCGAGAATGGATCCCCTGAAGTATATCTTTGAAAGGCCCATGCTGAACTGTCGACTGTCAAGGTGGCAGTTAATCTTACAGCAGTTCGACATCGTATACGTGACTCAGAAAGCCATGAAAGGGCAGGGAATTGCAGATCAGTTGTCAGAAATGCCCGCCGGGGGGATGGAGCCTTTAGAAACTCCTTTGTCGGGCGAAGATGTATTCTGGGTCTTACACACGAGATGTGATGACGAGGGGCAGTTCTGGAAGTTGTATTTTGATGGTGCCATGAGTGCTGAAGGGGCAGGAGCCGGAGCAGTCCTGGTCTCTATCACCGGAGAACAATATCCCGGTGCCACTAAATTGCAGTTCAGTAATTCGAATAACACAGCTGAGTATGAGGGATGTATATTGGGACTCCATTTTGCCCGCGAAATGGGAGTGAAGAGACTCGCGGTGTTCGGGGATTCAGAGCTGGTAATCAAACAGGCGATCGGGGAGTATAGCACGAAGGAGCTCCGGTTGCTTCCATACCACCGATGTGTTATCCAATTGATGCGAGAATTTGAAGATATCGCTTTTCGACATATTCCCCAGGGACGGAATGATTTTGCCGATGCATTGGCAACTCTAGCTTCCTTAATCCACGTAATCAAAAACAGGGACGTTCCACAGATTGAGATAGCGGTACAGAGTGCCTCGGCGTACGAGGAGCATGTGGCAGTATTATCGGAGGAGGTGGTTCTGCCAAAGCAGCCTTGGTATCACGACATAAGGGAGTATCTGAGGGATAGATCTATTCCCGACCAAGCAAGCCGAGCTGAGAGGTTGAGAATCCAAAAGATGGCAATGAAATTTTATCTGAGTGGGGACTCACTGTACAAGAGGGATGCCGGTTTGGGATTGTTGTGATGTGTAAATGAAACGCAGGCCCAAAAGATTATGGACGAAATACATGGTAGAGTGTGTGGGCCACACATGAGTGGACCGATGCTGGCCAAAAAGATCTTGAGAACGGGGCATTACTGGTTAACACTAAAAGCCGACTGCGATGATCATGTCAAACGATGTTACCAATGCCAGGCGCACGACAATGTAATCCATGCGCCTCCCAATGAACTGCATTATATGACCTCCCCTTAGCCATTCTCAATATGGGGTATGGATGTAATCGGACCAGTAGAGCCTAAAGCAAGCAACGGACACCGATTTATCTTAGTCATGATCGATTACTTCACTAAATGGGTAGAAGCAGCTTCTTTCCCCAAAGTAACTCAGGAGATCATCGTCCGTTTCATCAGGAATAATGTTATTTGCCGATACGGGCAACCTGAGGTCTTAATCTCCGACAATGCCAAGAATTTGAACAATGCCCTCATGAAGGAATTATGTGACCAGTTTAAGATCAAACACCTGAATTCTGTCATTTACCGTCCTAAGATGAATGTGGCAGTGGAGGCTGCAAATAAGAATATCAAGAAGATCATGGCGAGAATGTCCGCCAATCATCGGGGTTGACCGGATCTGCTACCTCTCACCCTGCTGGCGTACAGGACTGTTAGGTTTGTATAACGCGAACATGCAATCAAATTACATTAATAAAGCGGAAGCGCGATAAAATCAGATTTTAAAATTTTATACAAACCATCACCATGATCTTTCTTTATGCATAATTATTAATTAAACGAAAGAGATGGAGAATAAGAATTATACCCTTGTAGAATTCTAGCTTCCTCAGGTACAAGTTCACCTCCAATTCCTTCGCGTTCTCCTTGAATTCCACGATTAAATTCCTTCCTTTGATCAATGTTAGCCACCCAAGTGTTTGGCCTCTAGAGGTGATCCACCAAGGAATAATACTTGTTCAAGAAGATGGGTATTGGCAAAACCCTAGTTTCTATCTCTATAGAAATTGTAAGTACTCTCTACAAATTTTATGCAATAGTGTGTAACCCTAATCTATGATAAGACTTCTCTTATTTATAGATGTAGGAAAACCCTTCCCTAAACTATTTATGATTAGGGTTTCTATTCTAATTAAACTCATTTAATTAAATTAAACTCCTAATCCAATTAGGAATTCGTGTGAGAGTACTTCTATTAATTAATTCTCAATCCCTATTAGGAATTAAATAATAGTAATAGTAATAATAATAATAAGACTCCTCTTATTAATTTATATTTAATATTTCTAAAATATTAAATAATAAATATTAAGCTATTTAATTTATTCTATCTCCATAGACTAAATTAAATACACTTAACTTATTATTACAATTATGCCATTTACTTCTTAAATAAATATTTTCCTTTTGCGGTGTGACCCTTTAGGTTCTCCATATTAAACTGGTTGTGAATAAATCAATTAGAACAATTCTAATCTTATTTAAATAAATAAATTAAACTATTTAATTCATTTAAATAAATAATATTTATTCTACAATAAGGGTAAGCCCCTTTAGCGATCAACGACTTTCCAGATAATATAGATTTCAACATAAATCATAAAAGAACCTTTCAGTGCATAGTTACCGTACAATTCAATCCTTCTACCATACAATGTCCCAATTAAATATAAGACATGGAATTACTGTCAAGTCTTATTTTATTTAATTATATGTATTTCGTTTCTAAAATGCACAACTCTGATAATGCAAATTAGAAACTCCTTTCTAATTTCATTTTGCTTTGGCCAAAGACTTCTGAGTCGTCATTTATCGAATCACATAGGACATTCTCTCCTTTTACTAGAAGTGGTAGATTCTTTGTTGATCATTCACCTATCTCCATGTATAACTTATTATACCCAATCATACCCTTTGATATACCCTAAGGGTCTTAAGGGACATGTCAAAGTATAATTCATCATACACAAGATACTATGATGATCTCAAGTCCAAGGATCACTTGTACTACTATCACTAAAGGAATTCCTATTGACAAGCGAGTAAAACTCCATTAGGTATTCCTTAGCGAGCCACGTTCAGTGAACTTATTCTCTAATAAGCACCTACATACTTGCTTTAGTGTCTCCACACAAATGATTATGAGATCAATCATCCTCTTCATAAGAGCAAGCAACGTATGTACTAATCTATCCGGATTCACTAATCCCCTTTTTAGTAATCCATCGATTAGGAACGATTTTAGTTTGTGAGCTATCTAGAATTTAGATCTCATTAGCATGATCACCATCATGATTCTAAAAGCATTGCTCAAAACTATGGGTTTATCACATTCAATATAACAGCATTATGTAGATAAAGTAAAATGTCTTTAACAAATGAATAAGATTACAAAGTATATGCTACATCATATCAAATATGATTGGCTTGTGTGCATACTACTTTCAAGGACATCGATGCGTACTTCTACAGGGGCAACCCCATACGCTTTGGTATACGGAATGGAGGCTGTTCTGTCAGTTGAGGTTGAGATGGCGTCCCTCAGAATTATGATTGATGCTCAGATAAGCGAGGAAGATTGGATGCAAAGTCGGTACGACCAATTGGCCCTAATTGATAAAAGGAGGGTGGCTGCTGTCCTGCACGGTCAGTTATACCAGCAAAGAATATCTCGATCGTACGACAAAAAGATAAGACCTCAGAAATTCAAGGAAAATGACCTAGTGCTAAAGAGAGTCATGCCTTGTCAAAACGAAGCCAAAGGGAAGTTTGCCCCGAACTGGGAAGGACCTTTTGTGATTAAGAAAATGCTGTCCGGAGGAGCCCTCATATTGCAAGAGATGGATAGAGAGGTGTTTCCACAGCCCATCAATTCTGACTCGGTGAAGCGGTTCTACGCTTGAAAAAAAAAATTATCATCATTTTCTCCTCTTCCTGTGAACAACGAACTACGTAGGACCTGATTTCCCGACCTGTGGGAGTACGTAGGCAGCCATCATGGCACGGTCCATTTCTTTACAAAGTAATACTTTCTCTAACCCCAACCAATTCCCAACAGCCAGAAAAACCTTCCTATACCCTCGAAACCTTCCCGAAACCAGCCGCCTAATCAGCTTCATCTCAAATGACATAACCCTAACCCAGCCAAACAGTTAGCCAAAATCTAAGACTCAGTCCGATGAAATCAACATGGTGTGCGGCAATATCTGTCAAATCTCCATCAAGACTTGAGAAGAGAAAGAAGGCGAAATATCAAAATCGTGGTTAACTGGATAAAATGAGGATCCAATGAAAGACAACGATACGACAAAAAGGGAAAATGACTAAATTTAGATGCATGTCTATATATATAAGTCATTTTGTTACAAGATTTCTCTTTCGATAACCGATGAAACTGACATAGTCTATGCAGGAAATAAAATGATCTACAAATCTGAAACTAACTGAAGCAGGATGGATAGGGTGGTGGATAGATCTGAAGCATCGGCATCCCCTGCGATCTGCTGCCCCATCGTGGCGATGCGATCCAATAAAGTAGTGGCTCGGCTCACAGTCTCAGAGTGAGGATCTATAACTGCCCTAGTCTACAATACAATGGCATCTCTGTCAGTGAGGGCAGCATATCTGACCAGAATAACAGCATCTCTCTCGGCGAGGGCAGCATCCCTCTCAGCCTCAGCAGTAATCAGGGCCAATCGGATCCGACTATCCTCAGTAGCCCGACTAGGGGCAGAATCAGCTGAGATGGAATAAGAAATATGGGAGGGAGTGGAGAAGCCTCCAAAATCACATCTGGATATCGTCTCTATAGACTCAGGAGGGATAAAAACTTCTGGGGTGGTATCATCTGTGAAAATCACTCGAGAGTCATCAAATACTCCAGTCTGACTCAAACCCACCATATCGGAGTCTCCGTGCAACCATTGCACATAAGCAGATGTCTGAATGGGGCAGCTCTCACTATACTCGGTAAAGATCCTGCGAGACCAAAGATCGTATACCCGCAGTAGATCTCTCTCTGTCTGGGGTGATATGAGGAATCGGTAGTCGGCTGCGCCCGTGAAAGGGTGAAAATCCTGTATCTGATCAAACTGCCCCATGACCGCCAAGGGATGATAAGTCATCACGCCCCTCAAGCCAGAAATAGGGATGAAATCCAAGGTGGGCACATGAGTCGAGAAGCTCATGAAGGAGCAATAACCCGAATAGATCAAGAGATGAAAGGACTCCTCAATAGCCGATAGGAATGATATCCAGGAAGCCGCAATAATACAGCTCACGGGACGGAACGAAAATTGCGTGGCTATGTCGTGGCTGAAGCAAACTATACAACCATCTACAATAACCCTGCCGCCCGGCGACAAACTGTCCAACCAGCGAAAAAGCCTGCCAACCAACCCTGTGGAAGGACCAAGATCCAAACGTACCACGGCGTCTGGTGTCGACATCTGTGAAAAATAGTATCAAAAAGACTGTGCAGGGGCCATTCTCTATCCATGAATAAAAAGCATGCATCATACATTTAATAACAGAGCGATTGATCAATTTTTCAAACCCATTGGATTTTATGTGAAAATAAAATACGAGATTTCGACCAATCGGAGACGAGAACCGATACAGATAAATTAATCAACCGGAGACGAGACCCGGTACCGATGAGACGATTAACCGGATACGAGACCCGGTGCAGACGAGTCGACCAATCGGAGATGAGAACCGATACAGACAAATCAATCAACCGGAGACGAGACCCGGTGCCGACGAGATGATTGACCGAATACGAGACCCGGTGCAGACGATTCGACCAATCGGAGACGGGAACCGATACAGACAAATCAATCAACCGGAGACGAGACCCGGTGCCGATGAGACGATTGACCGGATACGAGACCCGGTGCAGACGAGTCGACCAATCGGAGACGAGAACCGATACAGACGAATCAATCAACCGGAGACGAGACCCGGTACCGACGAGACGATTAACCGGATACGAGACCCGGTGCAGACGAGTCGACCAATCGGAGACAAGAACCGATACAGACAAATCAATTAACCGGAGACGAGACCCGCTGCCGACGAGACGATTGACCGGATACGAGACCCGGTGCAGACGAGTCGACCAATCGGAGACGAGAACCGATACAGACGAATCAATCAACCAGAGACGCGATCCAGTACCGACGAGACGATTAACCGGATACGAGACCCGGTGCAGACGAGTCGACCAATCGGAGACGAGAACCAATACAGACAAATCGATCAACCGGAGACGAGACCCGGCGCCGACGAGACGATTGACCGGATACGAGACCCGGTGCAAACGAGTCGACCAATCGGAGACAAGAACCGATACAGACAAATCAATCAACCGGAGACGAGACCCGGTGCCGACGAGACGATTGACCGGATACGAGACCCGGTGCAGACGAGCCGACCAATCGGAGACAAGAACCGATAGAGACGAATCAATCAACCGGAGACGATACCCGGTACCGACGAGACGATTAACCGGATACGAGACCCGGTGCAGACGAGTCGACCAATCGGGGACGAGAACCGATACAGACGAATCAATCAACCGGAGACGAGACCCGATACCGATGAGACGATTAACCGGATACGGGACCCGGTGCAGATGAGTCGACCAATCGGAGACGAGAACCGATACAGACGAATTAATCAACCGGAGACGAGACCCGGTACCGACGAGACGATTAACCGGATACGAGACCCGGTGCAGACGAGTCGACCAATCGGAGACGAGAACCGATACAGACAAATCAATCAACTGGAGACGAGACCCGATGCCGACGAGACGATTGACCGGATACGAGACCCGGTGCAGATGAGTCGACCAATCGGAGACAAGAACCGATACAGACAAATCAATCAACCGGAGACGAGACCTAGTCCGACGAGACAATTGACCGGATACGAGACCCGGTGCAGAAGAGTCGACCAATCGGAGACGAGAACCGATACAGACGAATCAATCAACCGGAGACGAGACCCGGTACCGACGAGACGATTAACTGGATACGAGACCCGGTGCAGACGAGTCGACCAATCGGAGATGAGAACCGATACAGACGAATCAATCAACCGGAGACGAAACCCGGTACCGATGAGACGATTAACCAGATACGGGACCCGGTGCAGACTAGTCGACCAATCAGAGATGAGAACCGATACAGACAAATCAATCAACCGGAGACGAGACCCGGTGCCGACGAGACGATTGACCGGATACGAGACCCGGTGCAGACGAGTCGACCAATCGGAGACGAGAACCGATACAGACAAATCAATCAACCGGAGACGAAACCCGGTGCCAACGAGACGATTGACCAGATACGAGACCCGGTGCAGACGAGTCGACCAATCGGAGACGAGAACCGATACAGACGAATCAATCAACCGGAGACGAGACCCGGTACCGACGAGACGATTAACCGAATACGAGACCCGGTGCAGACGAGTCGACCAATCGGAGATGAGAACCGGTGTAGAGGGGTCGACCAATCGGAGATGAGAACCGATACAGGCGAGTCGACCAATCGGAGACTAGAACCGATACCGATAAGACGATCGATCGGGTACGAGACCCGACAGTTATAAGACGACGACGATGCCAAGACGACGATGATTACGAGACGGAGCACGACATCTGCGATAACGATTATCGCAACGACTTGCAAGAGACGGAACCTGACAGCAATGATGCGATCAGCGATCGAGTCCTGTTAAGATCGATACGCGCGATAAATTTACGATTGCATGATGCATTGACACCTTTACGAATGTTTTGCATGCCTTACCTCTTGTGTTGCATCATAAGCCATATGTGTTGCATCATGTATGTATTGTCATGCACTGTCATTCATGCATCGGGTGTCTATTTCTTTATCATGTTCATTTCATTTAACATTTATTAAACATGATAAAGAGGGGTAGCTGTAGACACCCAAATTTTGCACTTCGTATACTAACCCTGACAGGAGGGCAAAATCGTCAATAAACTCAGCATACGAGAACGAAAGGTGGACATAAGTACGAACACTCAGAGCCACCGCAACGACATGCGATCAAAGCCGACACGACAACGATCAAAGCGGAATGATATGGCACGTTTCCCAGCAGTTTCCGGACTGCAAAATACAAGCCTTTCAATGAAAACCAACGGTACGACACGAGAATCAAGGTGTGGTACGAAAATCAAGAAAATCAGCCCAGCCAGCCGCGGATTGATCTGTGGCCAATGATTAAAATAAACTGAAGTGCGCGGCGGGCGGCTAAAGTGCGCGGCAGGCGCGGAGGAACCGAGGCAGCCGCAGATCAATCTGCGGCCAGCCGCAGATCAATCTGCGGCTGCCTCTAATCAGCCTTTATCAGCACATTTCTTTATTTGGCATACAGAGAGAGACACAGCAGCGGAAGAAGAAAAGAAAGGAGGAAGAATCAGCAGCAACAGCAGCAAAAAAAGAGAGAAAAGAGAGGCAAAAGTGAGGATTTATACCCCTATTGTTAGATTGTATCATATATTTTCTCTACTCTAATTAATATACGAGTTAATACGAATCGTGGTGTCATTTGCAAGGTGAAAAGCCCTCTTTTATAGCATTTTTGTTACATCATTTTGGTAAGCTTTTGGTCATTTGGGTTATATTAAATGTAGTTTTCCTTGTATATTATTGAGGATACAAGGATTGAGGATTATTAGTGAGGGTTCCCACGGAACAAAATTCTTCCTAATGGCCCAATGATATCCGTTTGGTGATTTTTAATTCGTTATGGTGATGTATTAGGCGTAGTGTATTTAGATTGCTGTTTTCGGATATTGTGGTGTGTGAGGCAACCCGGTATTGTTCATTTGTGTATTATCCATTTTGTGGGTATGTAGCAATTTTGGATGTGAGCCTAGGAACACAACCCCGTGGTCCAAATCCGATGATGGACATTTTTTTGGTGAATGTAATAGGGTCGATGTGCCATTTATTATAACATGTAATCGTCGGGCCTTAAAACGATATCAAGTTGAAAGTCGGGTTTATGGCCCCGTAATAGTGAAATATGCGATTGTGGGCGTTTGGGGTTTATTTTGATGGCTTACATGCCCATGAATAGCCCCTACGCGTTTAAATGTTTGATTTGATTTACGACACAAAGATTGATTTCAAAGCTAAACGATGAAGATTTTCATAAAATCAATCAAATTAGGTTATTAGCATCACGAGGATAAGAAATTGGAAGTGCTAATGAATGTCGATTCCTATTTAACGAGAAGGCAAAAGAAAAAATCGTTTTCAAACATCACACAAAATGATTTTATAAAAATAAAATAACGTTTTATTAAATCTTTGTGCATAGGGTTAAAGAGATCCTAGAAATTGCCCGTCACTTTATTTACGAAAGCGATGTATAGGTCTCGATTCCTATTTTGACGAAGGTTTAAAAACTATTATTTTGCCAAAACGACACCTAATGAAAATCTCACAGCTTTTGACAATTAAAATCAAACCTTTCTTTCTCGTATAAGCCGAAAGACATTCTGAAGCATTCTCAAAATAAAACACGACTTTTCACAAAAAAACCCAAATGATTTCTTCATGCAAACTCACCACAACATTCACATAGGCACACACGCACGCACACACACATTTTAAGAATTAAAGGATAGGAAAAGCATCAAGATTGCGGTAACCGTGTTTCACGGAAGTCGGGGGGTGCCTAACACCTTCCCCTCGCTTAAGCAAGACCCCGAACTCTATGAATCTCGGTTTGCAGACCAATTAATTTGGAGTCACATATGAGCCAGCAATTTACGAAAACGAAACTCAGATGAGTTGGTACATCCATTTCAAATATACCAACTGGCGACTCTGGTCAATTGGCTCATCATAAAAACGATCTTTCAAAACCCCGTCGACATTTGTGCCGACCTTTTCCAAAAAATCATCTAATAAAAAGGCTAAAATTGGAAAGGGTAATAATCACATCAGAAGCGACTTTCCCGGCGTCGACAACACCTATAGGGGTAGTTAGACCATGTTATGAGTAGTTCATTATCCAAAGATGAACCAATTCCGAATTGGTACGAGTGAGATATGAATTAGCTAAGCTATTATAAAAGTTGAGAAAATTGAAAGTTAAAGTCATAATTAAGACTTGTAATGCGTATTGTGACTAATGTGAATATGTTAATTATATTACGATTGTAGGTTGTTCGAGGAACATAATAATGTTAGTATATGTTGGATAAACTTATCAAGCAAGTTTTTCAGAACTTGTTGTTATGTGCATTGTGATGAACAATGTGATATTAACTTGTTGATATGAATATATATATATATATTGATGTTATTGATGATATGTGAAATTGTGAAGCATGATTTGATATAAGTTACGAAGCATGTTTTAAGTGCGATATATAATAATTGAGAAGCATGTATACAATGTCTTATATGAATATATTGCCAAGCATGCATGATGCATGATTTATGTGTTATGTGAAACTGTTGAACTTGCTGAGCCGTCGTGCTCACTCTTGCTTCAAACAAACACTTTCAGTGAAGTACGAGGTATCCGGAGATCCCGGTAAAGATGAAAGAAAAAGATGGGATTGAAGAGGAGTTTAAGAACAAAAACGCTATAGCTAGAAGAAATAAATCTTTGTATTGTAACTCTGTTATGTTATATCTGTTTGAGATGTTATAAGTTAGAAAACTTGTAGTATGGTATTGTTTGTACTTATGTTAGACGACATTTATCGTTAGCAGACTCGCTTGAGTAAAGAAGTTATTGTCTAAAATAGAAAGACTTATTGTTGTGGTGTGAGTTTTATTTTTACTCACCGATAATGTATTAAATCAGATCATTTAGTATATGATCTTGAGTTGTATTAAGGAATTGTAAAGATTTCGATTCTGAGGCAAAGTTATAAGGAACATTATAAAATTTTTAGATTTATTGAGTTTTTAACAACATATTATTATAAAATGTTGTGAATAATAAGGTAAGGTTGTACATTAACGCACGAGGTCGCTTGTAGCGAGTATGGGGATTCTCGGGGCGTTATAAAATAAATCTCGTTCGGGATTAAATAAAATTTCTGACGCTTGGAAAATTATTTCTTCGCGTACACGTCTTAACAAAATTAATAGTGCCTCAGGAAACGTGCCCCGTGAATAGTGATTTAATGATTTTTCGCCAAATCAATCTATTCGCTCCTACGTGACAACAATGTTAGGTTTGTATATAGCGCGAACATGCAATCCAATTACATAAATAGTGCGGAAGTGAAATAAAATAGATTTTAAAATTTTATACAAACCATCACCATGATCATTCTATGTGCTCAATTAACGATATAAACGAAAGAGATAGAGATAAAAATTATACCATCGTAGAACCGTGCTTCCTCGGGTACAAGTTCACCTCCAATTTCTTCGCGTTCTCATTGACTTTCACCGATTAAATTCCTTCCTTTGATCAACGTTAACCACCCAAGTGTTTGACCTCTAGAGGTGATCCACCAAGGAATAATAGTTGTTCAAGAAGATGGGTGTTGGCAAAACCCTAGTTTCTATCTCTATAGAAATTGCAAATACTCTCTCTCTCCAATTCTTATGGAAGAGTGTGTAACTGTCTAACCCTAAATCATGATAAGACTCCTCTTATTTATAGATATAGGGAACCCTCCTAAACTATTTAGGATTAGGGTTTTTATTTTAATTAAACTCCTTTAATTAATTAAACTCCTAATCCAATTAGGAATTTATGAGAGTACTTTTATTAATTAATTCCCAAACCCTTTTAGGAACTAAATAATAATAATAGTAATAATAATATTAAAACTCCTCTTATTAATTTATATTTAATATTTCTAAAATATTAAATAATAAATATTAAGCTATTTAATTTATTCTATCTCCATAGATTAAATTAAATACACTTAACTTATTATTATAATTATGTCATTTACTTCTTAAACAAATATTTTTCTTTTGCGGTGTGACCCTTTAGATTCTCCATATTAAACCGGTTGTGAATAAATCAATTAGAACAATTCTAATCTTATTTAAATAAATAAATTAAACTATTTAATTTATTTAAATAAATAATATTTATTCTACAATAAGGGTAAGCACCCTTAGCGATCAACGACTTTCCAGATAATATAGATTTCAACATTAATCACAAAAGAACCTTTCAGTGAATAGTTACCGTACAATTCAATCCTTCTACCATACAATGTCCCAATTAAATATAAGACATGGAATTACTGTCAAGTCTTATTTATTTAATTATATGTATTTCGATTCTCAAATGAACAACTCTGATAATGCAAACTAGAAACTCCTTTCTAATTTCATTTTGCTTTGGCCAAAGACTTCTGAGTCGTCATTTATCGAATCACATAGGACATTCTCTCCTTTTACTAGAAGTGGTAGATTCTTTGTTGATCATTCACCTATCTCCATGTATAATTTATTATACCCAATCATACCCTTTGATATATACCCTAAAGGTCTTAAGGGACATGTCAAAGTATAACTCATCATACACAAGATACTATGATGATCTCAAGTCCAAGGATCACTTGTACTACTATCACTAGAGGAATTCCTATTGATAGGCGAGTAAAACTACATTAGGTATTCCTTAGCGAGCCACGTTCAGTGAACTTATTTTCTAATAAGCACCTACATACTTGCTTTAGTGTCTCCACACAAATGATTATGAGATCAATCATCCCTTCATAAGAGCAAGCAACGTATGTACTAATCTATCCGGATTCACTAATCCCCTTTTTAGTAATCCATCGATTAGGAACGATTTTAGTTTGTGAGCTATCTAGAATTTAGATCTCATTAGCATGATCACCATCATGATTCTAAAAGCATTGCTCAAAACTATGGGTTTATCACATTTAATATAACAGCACCATGTAGATAATTCAAAATGCCTTTAATAACCGAATAAGATTACAAAGTATATGCTACATCATATCAAATATGATTGGCTTGTGTGCATACTACTTTCAATCTCCCACTTGCACTAAAGTCAATCGTCATGGTATCTAATACCCTTCTTCTCTAAGTGACGATCATCCTGCTATGTGGATAAAGCTTCGGTAAATGGATATGCAATGTTGTTCTTGAGAGTCCAATATCTCTATAGTGACTTTTTCTCTTTCAATGATTCTATTAATCAAATGAAAATGCCGCAACACTTGTTTGAATCTAAGATGAGACTTAGGAACTATTCCTAGTTTTGTAATAAAGTTTTCATCCAAACAATCAACTTGCAGTTTCATTTACAGCTATATACTTTGTCTTTGTCACTAAACCAATAACTCTTTGCTATTTGGAACCTTTCCAATTCACTGCACCACCATTCAAGGTAACGATTTACCCTAAAGTGGATTTGTTATTGTCTTGGTCAGTCTGAAAAACTCGAGTCTGTTTAGCCCTATAGTTTTAATTCAGACCTACCATTAATCATGATCACATCTTCAGTACCGATTAAGTACTTAAAGATGTTTTTCACTGTCTTACAGTGATCTTCTCTAGAATATGACTGATCAACATCAGGCCTAGTATATTCATTGTATACATGGTAGTAACTCATGCGATATCTCTTTCAATTGGGGACAATTTTAGAGAGATACACTCCATGGCTCATCATAATGAGACCTTTTTTTGGAGTTTGCCATGCTAAACGCCTTTAGCATCAAATGAATATACATTCATTGGGTCAAGCAGAACATCCTTTTAAATCTATCTATATAGATTTATATCCCCAATTTATAGGATGCTCCTCCCAAGTCATTCATGGACGAATGGTTAGACAATTTTATCTTTACTAATTGTAGCATTGGTGTGTTATTCCTTATCAGTAGTATATCAACATATAATACCAAGAATGTCACAGCGATCCCACTGACCCTTTTGTACACACAAGGTTCATTCTCATTTTTCATAAAATCAAACTCTTTTGATTGTCTCATCAAAATGAATGTTACATCTTTGAGAATCTTGCTTCAATCCATAAGTGGATCATTGCAGCTTATATACACGATTTGCTTCAACCTTTGAAACAAATTTCTCTGGCTGTATCATACATACATTCTCCTCAAGTCTTCATTGAGGAAGGACGTCTCCACATCCATTTTGCCAGATTTCGTAATAAGCTGCAATCACAAGCAAAATTCAAATGGACTTGAGCATTACCCGGTAATAAGGTTTTATCACAGTCAACTCCTTGACTTAAAAAACTTTTTAAACAGGTGTGGTCTTATAGGTCTCCACCTTGCCATTTGCCCCAGTCTTTATCTTAAAGACCCATATTCACATTCCAGACACTATGCCCTTTTGTGGAGTAACTAGATTCTATACTTGGTTCTCATACATGGAGTCCATTTCGGATTTCATGGCCATCTGCTATTTCTCTAAGTGTCTTCTACTTATAGTCTCATCGTATATAACCGGATCATCATCCTCTATGATGTGTACCTCATCATCATCCTCTATGATGAATCCATACCTCCCAGGTATCTTCGGTACTCTTCCAGATTTACGATTCGGTTGTGGTACAATAGGTCTATCTACAGGTTCATCGGTTCGACTTAAAGTGCTTTGTGGTTCTTGAACTCCTTTAAGATCTATTACCCTCCCACTAGCTCCTTCAATGATAAACACCTTTATCTAAGAAGATAACATGTAGGATTATAGTAATAATACCCTAAACTTACTTTAGGATATTCCACAACTCTACACTTGTCAAATTTTGTCCCAAACTTATCTTTGAAACCTTTTCACATAAACTGGACAACCTCTTATCTTAACATACTTAAGAATAGGAATCCTTCCTATCCATAACCTTTATGGAGTCTTGGGCTCGGATTTTTGAGGTTACCTTATTTTGTAGATATGCAGTCGTTTCTAGGGCATAACCCTAGATGGATACTAGAATGTCGGTAAAAATCATCATGGACTGCACCATGTCCAACAATGTACAATTTCTCCTTTTAGATACACCAATCAATTATTGCGTATCAGGAGGTGTCCATTATGAGAAAATACCATTTTGAGATGATCTAGAAACTCATTACACAAGTATTCCTTCCTCGATCTGATCAAAGAAACTTAATACTTTGTCAATATGTTTCACTTCTGAATTCTTTGAATATTTCAAATGATTCAGACTTATATTTTATCAAATACACACATTTAACTCTTTGAATGACCATCTCCTTTTCTTTTATTAGTTTGTTCAATTTGAAGTATATTTTCATGCATGTCAAGTATATAAAGTCCATTCAGTAAATTACCAACACCATATAAAATATTTTTATTATAAATAGAACAACTATTGTTCTTTATTATAATATCAAAACCATCCATATCCAATACAGAAATTGAAATAATGTTTCTAATGAGTGTTGGAACAAAATAACAATTATTTAAACTAATGGACTTGCCCGTAGGCAGTGCTAAACGATAAGTTCCTACAGCTAATGCAACAACCTTTGCTCCATATTACACTCGTAGGATTACTTACTCTTTGTTTAGCTTTCTACTTCTGCTTAGTCTCTGCATTGGATTGCATACGTGAGAACTACAGCCGGTATCCAATACCCAAGTAGAACCTTGAATTACAGAAAGATTTATTTTTAATCATGAACAAACTTATATCTGTAACCGAAGCTTCACTAAGCTTCTTCTGGTTAGCTTCTGTAAGATTCTCCTTACAGTTTCCTTTCTAGTATCTAGGCTTATTGCAGTGGAAGCAAACTCCTTTGCTATCTGCATCAGTCTTGTTCTTATTGTCCTTTGCTTTTGCCTTTCCATTTACCTTCTTTGAATTGTTCTTCTTTTAAGAAAATCTTTGGCCCTCTTCCACTTCCTGGAAGAATCATCTACCAGTAAGACTTGGTCTTTCTTGGTTGGAAAGTGACTCTTTACAGTTTTCAACATGTTTAAGCGACTCAAGCAGGCTGACATATCGCTTGTTCATGTGGAAATTCACAACAATTTGTGAGAAAGAGTCCGGAAGTGATTGCAAGATCAAATCTTGGATCAACTTTCCATCCATTAAAACCCAGTTGTCCCAATTGTTCAATCAGATTGATCATTTTAGGACATATGTCTGTACTGTAGTGCCATCGGTCATTCTAGATCAGAAAAGCTCCTTAGATATCTGATATCTAATAGTCCTACTTTCCTCACCATTCAACTCCTTGAAGGTGCCGGAGTACAGTAGGAGCATCCATAGTTTCATGCTGACGCTGAAGCTCGTTACTCATGGATGCGAGCATGATGCATTGAGCCAACTGTGCATCATCTTGCTACTTTCTAAAAGTAGCAATCTCTTCCTCAGAGGTATTATCTGCAACAATTGCAGGGATAGGCATATTAAGGACATAAGATAGCTTTTTAGCCTTGAGAACTATTCTCAAATTCTTTAACCAGTCCTTTTAATTTGGTCCGGTTAATTAGCATCTAATATGCTACGCAGTGATAGTGAATTAGACATTATAAAATTCTATAAAATGAATTTGTAATTTAACAACATTTTAGCATACATTCATTTCTTTAATTACCAAAATAAATTAGGTCTTTATTTTAAATTGGTATCTCTCACTTTTTCATCAAACTATATTACCCTCAATATATAGTTCGGTAATTCTAATTAAAGATTTGCTAGTGAGAATAAGGATCCTATTTCAAATGTATATAGCCTTGTGTGTACACAACAAACTATATATAAATAAATAGGTAGACAACTATTGTCAATTACATCACTATGTAACTCCTTGTATTTTGCCTCTTAGATTATAATGGTCAACTGTGTGTACATCCGAACTAAAATAATCTAAGTTAAGTCCAACCTAGCACTTTCATATATGTGAAGAGAAAAAGACCGCCCTTGTGTGTGCACAACAAAGCAGTAATGTTCAATTCCTTAATAAGCATCAAATGTGATAAAAAAAACATCTTAAATATTTAATACTCACCTTGTGTGTACACAACAAACTCATATTAAATATTTAATACTCTATTGCTTTACCATGCTAGAAGGCGACGTTCGATATTTCGAATATCTTTGAACGCTTAGGACTTAATATGATTTTCTTTGAGGAGTTTGTATTTATTAGTCTCATCTTGTTTAGTGCGCATGCACATATATATATAAAATATGCATCATATTATTTGACATGCGAAGCATGTTGGATAATATATAATATATATATAGTAATTATGCACATATAGAATACTATATTCTACCCGGATTGATTATGGACTTTTATTCTAGTTTGGTTCACTAGAGCCACCAAGTGAACCAAAAGGTCAAACCTAGGGTGCAAGAACAAAATTTAAATATAACTATTACATTTAAACCCGGGCTCCATTACAAACGGGTCTTCAAGTGCTCCTTGTTCCTTTGTCTCCAATTCTTCAAGTAATTCTAACTAAACCTATTACATAAACTATTTACAATAAACAGAAACCTTGATCAGCGGTCAAGGGGAGGTATATAGGAGGAAGATAGAATTTACATCAAGAAAAACTAGAGAAGACGAGGTACGCAGACGCCATTTATAAAAACTCATTCATTCAAGCATCCACTAAAATAAATCCAATCACACATTGGTCAGTAGTCCATAATCAATCCCTATTTATTATCATACATACCTCCATATGTATCAATAAATAACATTCATCTCCTGAATAATAAAATCATTCCATATATGCATTGATATCAATTAATGGGCAAAAGTTTTGCTAATATTTAGTTTTGAAACAAAATAAACTCTTTTATTTTAATCAAAAACTAAATCCAAATTAAACTCCTTTAATTTTAGCAATCTGAAATCCTATTCCAGATAAAATAAACATCTTTATTTTAAACTTATATCAATTAAATAAACCATTTATTTTAATTGAAGGAAAAATTATTTTTTCGAATTCTGCTGTCCGGCGCAGCTGCGCCAAGAATGAACTGGGAAACGGCGCAGCTGCGCTGAACCCCAGAAACGACTTTCTGGGTTTGGGCACAGCTGCGCTCCAGAATGAACTGGAAACGGCGCAGCTGCGCCACGTAGCAGATTCAGAAAAAACAGATTCTGCCCAAAAAATTCGATCTAATCGCATATCATACACACATGGAATCATCAAAATCGATAATTACCACAAGGATTTGGCTCTGATACCACTGTTAGGTTTGTATATAGCGCGAACATGTAATCCAATTACATAAATAGTGCGAAAGCGCAATAAAATGGATTTTAAAATTTTATACAAACCATCACCATGATCATTCTATATGCTCAATTAACGATATAAACGAAAGAGATAGAGATAAAAATTATACCCTCGTAGAACCGTGCTTCCTCGGGTACAAGTTCACCTCCAATTTCTTCGCGTTCTCATTGAATTTCACCGATTAAATTCCTTCCTTTGATCAACGTTAGCCACCCAAGTGTTTGGCCTCTAGAGGTGATCCACCAAGGAATAATAGGTTCAAGAAGATGGGTGTTGGCAAAACCCTAGCTGCTATCTCTATAGAAATTGCAAGTACTCTCTCTCTCCAATTCTTATGGAAGAGTGTGTAATAGTCTAACCCTAAATCATTATAAGACTACTCTTATTTATAGATATAGGGAACCCTCCTAAACTATTAAACTCCTTTAATTAATTAAACTCCTAATCCAATTAGGAATTTATGAGAGTACTTTTATTAATTAATTCCCAAACTCTTTTAGGAACTAAATAATAATAATAGTAATAATAATAATAAGACTCCTCTTATTAATTTATATTTAATATTTTCAAAATATTAAATAATAAATATTAAGCTATTTAATTTATTCTATCTCCATAGATTAAATTAAATACACTTAACTTATTATTACAATTATGTCATTTACTTCTTAAACAAATATTTTTTTTTTGCGGTGTGACCCTTTAGGTTCTCCATATTAAACCGGTTGTGAATAAATCAATTAGAACAATTCTAATCTTATTTAAATAAATAAATTAAACTATTTAATTTATTTAAATAAATAATATTTATTCTACAATAAGGGTAAGCCCCCTTAGCGATCAACGACTCTCCAGATAATATAGATTTCAACATTAATATTTATTCTACAATAAGGGTAAGCCCCTTTTAGTGAATAGTTACCGTACAATTCAATCTTTCTACCATACAATGTCCCAATTAAATATAAGACATGGAATTACTGTCAAGTCTTATTTATTTAATTATATGTATTTCGATTCTCAAATGAACAACTCTGATAATGCAAACTAGAAACTCCTTTCTAATTTCATTCTGCTTTGGCCAAAAACTTCCGAGTCGTCATTTATCGAATCACATAGGACATTCTCTCCTTTTACTAGAAGTGGTAGATTCTTTGTTGATCATTCACCTATCTCCATGTATAATTTATTATACCCAATCATACCCTTTGATATACCCTAAGGGTCTTAAGGGACATGTCAAAGTATAACTCATCATACACAAGATACTATGATGATCTCAAGTCCAAGGATCACTTGTACTACTATCACTAGAGGAATTCCTATTGACAGGCGAGTAAAACTCCATTAGGTATTCCTTAGCGAGCCACGTTCAGTGAACTTATTCTCTAATAGGCACCTATATATTTGCTTTAGTGTCTCCACACAAATGATTATGAGATTAATCATCCTCTTCATAAGAGCAAGCAACGCATGTACTAATCTATCCGGATTCACTAATCCCCTTTTTAGTAATCCATCGATTAGGAACGATTTTAGTTTGTGAGCTATCTAGAATTTAGATCTCATTAGCATGATCACCATAATGATTCTAAAAGCATTGCTCAAAACTATGGGTTTATCACATTTAATATAATAGCACCATGTAGATAATTCAAAATGCCTTTAATAACCGAATAAGATTACAAAGTATATGCTACATCATATCAAATATGATTGGCTTGTGTGCATACTACTTTCAAACAACACTTAAAACCAACACTTACACATAATCCAGGTTATAAAATAACCTCAAAATACCTCTCATAAAAATAATATTTAATCATTTAATAATATTAATAAACCTTGTAATAATAAACTTAAATTACAAGGGTATTCACGATTCGCGATCGCTACTCTTCCCGATTAACTCCCCATAATCACATACATCGACGTACATATATTTAACTCATATTTGGGTTAACGTCTTTACGCCAATTAACTCGTTCAATAATAATATCCTTCAACTATTTATTTAATCCAATAAATAGTACTCTAGCGATATTCTCAAAACCACCATATGAGGTTATACGAAAACTCTCATACTTACTAATCATCGCCTACACATAATCTAGGTTATAATATAACCTTTAAATGCTTAACACATAATATTATTAATAAAAGTCTATTTTATTCAATAATATTCATAAGCTCGAATTACCAAGTTACCCACGACTCACGGTAGTTACATTCTTCTTTCTTTCTTCCTCATCATCATTATAGCTCACTCCGAACTTAAATTCGAGTTCTGACTTCCTTCTATACAATTATACGCTTCAACAGTTAGTCCATACTAATCAAATTAATTAGTTTTGACTAACTATTAGTCCACATCTCATTACTAATTGATAATAAATATATAATACACATATATTTATTCTCTTATCACATAAGTCACATAAAAAATATATAGCACATATATATTTTACATTCAACCCGCTACACCTCATAATAAGAATTTTATTAAATCCTTATTTCAATTTTATTCTCGAAAAATCTGGATTGTCACATTCTTCCCCTCTTATAAGGATTCCATCCTCAGAATCACCGAAACATCCTTACTCGATCGGCATAAATCTTCTTCCGAAATTTTATAGTTGAACATTTCAACGTATTACTATAACATAGGTTTTATATTACCTATTTCATCCCCTTCCTCACAATTCTCGTAGGTTTTATTCCACAACCTTTACTAAACTCAATCGTATTCTGAGTACTTTCAACTCCTTAACCCATCAATTTCCTTTATGGAATTCATCTATTCTGCTCATCTCATTTCTAGAATTTTGGAACATCTTGGAGGAATCTTCACAATTGTTCAATAATTGTGAAGTAGCTTAAACAAATAGGAAATAAAATATTCCTTAAAAACTTTTCATATTATGCCGAGGGGTCATAAAGACCATGAACGCCATACTCGGTTTAATGGTATTTCCACCATAAACCTACAAATAGAAGTTAACAATCATTAGGACTGTAAACATCTCTGTTAGGCCTGTTTACAGTCATAAAGACAGTAAACTACCTCTGCTAGGCCTGTTTATAGTCATAAAGACAGTAAACTACCTCTGCTAGGCCTGTTTATAGTCATAAAGACAGTAAACTACCTCTGCTAGGCCTGTTTATAGTCATAAAGACAGTAAACTACCTCTTGGTTGTACTTTAGGTGATCAGCCTATCATACTCTTGCGTTGTGCACAACTCTTTAGCTAAACAATCGGGGTTTTTCCGACATAAAATATCCCAATATTAGGGTTGCTCACTTCAACTCAAAAACATTCAATAAAACATTTCAATATTTGTCTAGCCGAATCAAATAGCTTAGACTTACATAACAGTTCGGACATCAATCGAAATATTTTAGCCAACTCAACTGGCATACTTTTTCATACTTTAAAGAAAAGAAAATTTTATTTTATGACGTCATGATACCGCACTGTTTCTACAGTCCGTTGAAGATTCCGTCATTTTGTGACTTTGTCATACTACATCATACCATAATGGGCTGACGATACTATGATCACATCCAACACTAGGTTACTCTGCATTGATGACTCCATTGTTTATCATTGCTACACCATATTCCATGATACGAATGATTACATAAAATACATTTTGATATTTTCAAATCATCTTTGTCTAGCTGAAACTATTAGCATAGACATGAATAATAGTACTTTTTAAAAATCATTGGTCCAATAATCTGGCCTCATACATTTTCGAAGACACAAAAGTGCAAATATCAGCACAAAGTTAATAAATTTCGAAATCTAACATAACTAGAAGATTTGGAATATCCATGTCTCCTCATCAACTTAAATTTCTTCCATTGCTCCACTATTTAATAATTCCATCTATTTCTAACATCATCTATGCTCATCATATTGAGAATTCACAGTTCTCAATCCACAACATTTCTATACCCCAATATAGTTCATCAAACTTACCACACGTTATGAGTTCAGGAACTTACCACAATAATATGAGTTTAGGAACTTGTCCTAGCAATACGTAGTCCAAGAACAAATCAAGGACTGTCCATACGCTGAGGGGCTCAAAACATACCATATAATTATGACTCACGAACTTACTATAAGTATGAGTTTCAAGAACTCGCGCCTAAACTTAATATTCTCTAACCATCAAATATAGATATGAGAAAATAATCACCTTCTCACCATTTATATATATATATATATATATATATATATATATATATTGATAGCGCAATACAAACATTTCAACAATTATCAATGTGACAAACTGAGTAGTCGTTAAACCAAGCACAAAATCCCTACCCATACAAGGATTTGCACAACTCGGCTATCACATGAGTCCTCAATTGAAATCCCATAAAATTCTAGTTTTCTCATTGCTCAATACGAATTTTCTTTAACCCGTATTTATCATCTCTAACTCCTCTTGAGTTTTCATCGTACTAGTTCATAGTACCTTCTCTTTATAGCGTCAACTATAACTTTTTAATCATTCAATAGACAATATGTCCTTCAGTAATTTAATCTGATCACATCGTGACCTTATTTCATAATTGTTTTACATTACGATCTTCTCTACCCTACAATCGTCCTACGATCTTTTCACGTTTCTCTTCAATCATATTATATGATTTTTATGCCTCTACGTCTTATCGACCTCGTCTATTTATCAATACTTATCATCTTTATTACTGGAGTCAGGTAACTCCAAATTCTCATCTTTCATAACGCATCATAATTCTTCTTTGAATCGTCTCGTATATATCTCAACTCTTACTATGAATTTTTTCTAAATTCATTTACCATCAATTAAACTATATTTAAGTTTATTCTTTATCATCCTCTCTACGGTTATAGCCTAAGGTACCCATGCCTAACGTTTATAACCTATCAGCTCTGATACCAACCTGTAATGCCCCCAAATCTGGGTTACCTTAACCTCGGGTCTGGTGTATCACTATACATCTCATTCTACACCTGTCAATAACTTAGTGTAGAATAATAAAATATTTACATTGATATAACATAAATATTATCGTCCAAGTCTCGAAACCAGATTTCGTAACCTGTAAATTCTACACTAATGATCAAGGTTGAATAAATACCATGATCCCCCCCCTTTTTTTAAACTTTACAAGCAAACATAAAATTCAAACTCTAAATTCGGTCATCTCCTGAATATTCGTGAAGTTATTCCATAATCAAACATTCGTTAAAAAAATGTCCTTTATACAACATCGCCATCCTCCTAGTTTACTGAACAAGTGAATTACATAATAACATCTTAACTACTATAATGGATAACCACCATTCTTACCTCAAGGTTTACCGAATTTAATGCACATACAACATATACTGTCATCACGACCAAATAACTACAATGAGGAAACATTTAGCAACCTTCCTATTTTCCTGCGTCTCTAATCCTTATCATCACGATATCAAGGTAATTGCATTGCATTATATATCTGTAAAAGTTTTATTTTTGCAAGTATGAACACGACGGCTCAGCAAGAACTAACAGTTTTCATCTTTCATGCTTCACGTAACACATAAGTTTGCATTATATTCATGCATCATGATTCTCATACTATGCATCTTACATAAGCATCATAAATTATATGCAATGCATCTACACGTACATCATACATCTATTAATATGCAAGTTTCATTTGCGTCATATATCTCATACTGCACGTTTATAATATTTCAAGTTCCACATAGGACAACATAAACATATAGTTGCACAACATGCACACTTTAATCATGCTCGCATATAATTCACATAACAATGAAAGATTTAGCAATTAACTCATGTACATCAATACATTTAAACAAGTCAACAAGTTACTGAAAGGACTTGCCTTAAGCGTTCCTTACCACATTATGATGGCTCGTCCTTCAAATATCCTACACAATTTATTTAACAATAAAACACGAATTAGCCAATAAAAAGGCTTCATATATTGGTTCACATTATAATAATTCTTATCTCATATTGTTCGCTCATTATAGACAATTAACGCGATTAACACTAAAACATTTCTCGGCGTCGCGTCGTTTGAACACGTTATGACCCTCATCATCATCAATCCTTATTGGTTTATAATAATCCCACTCCATATCTTATAATGTTCATTTTGTTTAAATCGAAACACTATTTAAGTTCATTAACACTTTACGCGGTGTTTCGAGGTTTACACGTCACACGCCTAATTCGCCTCTTTTGCATGTGCTTAGCATGCTCATACATTGGGTTATATCACCCTATAATGTTTCATTATTATTAGAAACAAAATATTAAATAAGGTTATACACACTTGTTGCGGCGTTACGACGTTTGCACGTCCGTACGCCACACTTGCCTATTCGATCACCCAAGTGACACGCGATTGTGTACGCTTAGCACGCCCACTCCAATTGTCTAATACTCAATGTTTAATGTTAAGTATCATTATAAATCATAATAATCATGTTTTAAAACTTAGAACATCACTTTACATTGTCGGGAGCATTACACGTGCTTACGCGCATGCCTGACACTCTCCAATTGCCTCCAATTACACATCAGTCCTATAAATGGCCAATTTAGGCCATGCTACAGACCTCAAATTGAAAAACTTAAAGAACTAAAGTTTTAGTTCTACTCTTTCTCGTTCCGGGTCATCTTGAATCACCTCAATCCGAGTTCGTATGAGAAAGTTATGCCCATTTTACTATAGGAGGTCAAAACAGTCAACTCGGACACTTCTGTGCCTGACACGTGTCCGGAGCCACAACGCCTATGTTTTCCCTATGAACGGCGCCGCAGCGCCATTCATACAGCCCAGAACCTGCTGGGTTTTTCCCAACTCGCGATTCTGACCCTCTCCGACTCCGATCTTCATAACTTCTTCTATACACATTCAAATTGGTCCATTTCGGACTCTATGGACTCCTAATTCATGGGGCTACAACATATCAAAAATTCAGAACTACTCATTAATATTAACATATCCAAATCTTAGGCCAAAGTACAAAGTCATACTCTGTTTTAGGTGTTCTTGGTGTTCTTCACTAAAATCATCACCAAATCTTTGTTTTTACATCTTTTTAGTCCATTCCAATTGGGTTAGCTTCATAACCCATGGAACTATAATCCCATAACATCAAACATATTATACCAATACGAAATATAAGTTCCAAATCCTCTAAAATTCGTCTAAATGTTCATAGTTGTTCAAAAGTCCATTGTTCTTCCTCCATTAAGCAAAGGTACAGATTTCTTCCATTTTTGTTCCACTTTAATGGTATTAATAGCTTACAAGATCTCTTGGTAACATTATCAATCAACCACAATCAACAACAACAACAACAGAAATTGCTAGAAAAATCATCTGTGAGCTAAATAGCTCTAAAAACACAAAACTTGGAAATCTTTAACCAAAATCGATGGGAAAGAGTTTTGGATGAAAGATTACCTCTGTTAATTCGTTCAAAGGCTATAGAAGATGAACTAGAGCTTGCTTAGAGGTTCTACCTCCTCCCTTGAGCTCCCGCACCCTCGTCTTCTTCTCTTCTCCTCCACCCGAACCCTTTTTTTCTTCTTCCTTTTCTCTTTCTCCCTCTACTGCATTCTCTCTCTCTCAATATTTTGTAGCAACAAGGAAGGAATGGGAGAGTATAGCAAAGCATGGGAGAATGAATGGAGGCTTCGAGAGAATTAAAATGAAGCTATCAAGGAGAAGTTGGAAACTCAATGCATTTAATGTCTAACAAAAGACTTGCATGCCGACCACTTCTCCTTTGCCTGCTCCTCATTGGTCCAAAAGTGTGTGGAAATGGACCATGGGAAAACTGCCCATCTTGGACCAAGTGATGGCTAGAGCTAGCCTCTCACATCTCTTACAAAGTAGGCTCTAAATGTCTTGTCCCTTCTACTTTAATTAATACCTTGTCCCCTAGTTTATTTGGTTACCTTGCTTTGGTTAAGTGGTAGGAGAAATGAATAGATATACATTATGTATGTAATGTTATTGCAAGCATAATTGCAAGAGGAGAGAGAAGCTTGGTTGATTAACCAAGGCTTGGCAATTTCATTTCATTCATTTTCACTTCTTTTTCTTAAGCTAAATAGTTAGAACAATAGAGAGAGAGTGAGAGAGAAATTCGTGGATGGCCATGAGAAGGAGGTAAATGAGCTCTAGCTATGTTCTATCAAAGCCATTGAAAGAAGAAGAGGAGGATGCTCAAGCTTGACATCCTTTCATCTAGAAGAAGAAGAAGAAGAAACCTTAAAGGTTTAAAAGTATTTCTAAAACCTAGAACTTTATATTTTTGGTTAATATTGTTAGATCTAGGTTTGTGTTGGGAGATCTATGATCTATATGGTGGAACATGGTGGTTCCAATGGTATAAGGCAGATCTATGATGGTAAAAATGTAGATAGATCACATTTTTGTCCATGTATGTTTAAGAAACCTAGATATGGTTGTTTAAAGTTAAGCCCTAACTTTGTTGGTTGTGATTTTCAAAAGAAAACCTCATATTTTTATGAGTTTTTTTAAAGATCTATAAGTTTATTTTATAGATCTACAAGTGGTGATAATAACCTCTTTCAAATAAATAAAAAAGGAGCTATGTTATGTTCATAATAAGTTTTAAACTTAAAAGTTGTCATTTTGTAAAAACCCCGAGTGTCGGTTTTAAATCAATCATTGTTTGATCTTGAAAACATATTTTAAAAGTGTTAGACTTTATGTTGGTTTATGTATTACCATGTTAGTAAGTCATATAACATGATGAACTAGCTAACTAATACATAAGGTGTCAAGGTTTGTCTTTCAAGTGAAGGAAAATGAAGTTTAGTTTGCATTCTATCCTTGAGAGCGCTTTTGAGTCAACTTCCGATTGGAATTTTGATTTGAAATCTAAATAAAAGTTGTAGAAGAGGAAATTATGATGAGAATGGACTCAATAATCACCCAAAAAGGTTAAGAAACGAAGAAGTTATGGCCGTTTAACCGAGCCGGAGTCCAGCAGTCTACACACTGCGGGAACCCACGGGTTTGACCTCTTAAATCGAACTTTTTGAGTTCGAGAATTTTGTTGTTTATAACACTTATAGGGGTAGTTAGACCATGTTATGAGTAGTTCATTATCCAAAGATGAACCAATTCCGAGTTGGTACGAGTGAGATATGAATTAGCTAAGTTATCGTAAAAGTTGAGAAAATTGAAAGTTAAAGTCATAATTAAGACTTGTAATGCGTATTGTGATTAATGTGAATATGTTAACTATATTACGATTGTAGGTTGTTCGAGGAACATAATAATGTTAGCATATGCTGGATAAACTTATCAGGCAAATTTTTCAGAACTTATTGCTATGTGCATTGTTATAAACAATGTGATATTAACTTGTTGATATGAATATATATTGATGTTATTGATGATATGCGAAATCAATGGGTGTAATTATTTGTGAAGTATGTGAAAAGCATGAAGTATGATTACATGTGAAATATGTACAAATTGTGAAGCATGATTTGATATAAGTTACGAAGCATGTTTTAAGTGCGATGTATAATAATTGAGAAGCATGTATACAATGTTATATATGAATATATTGCCAAGCATGCATGATGCATGATTTATGTGTTATGTGAAACTGTTGAACTTGCTGAGCCGTCGTGCTCACTCTTGCTTCAAACAAACACTTTCAGTGAAGTACGAGGTATCTGGAGATCCCGGTAAAGGTGAAGGAAAAAGATGGGATTGAAGAGGAGTTTAACAACAAAAACGCTATAGCTAGAAGAAATAAATCTTTGTATTGTAACTCTTTTATGTTATATCTGTTTGAGATGTTATAAGTTAGAAAACTTGTAGTATGGTATTGTTTGTACTTATGCTAGACGACATTTATCGTTAGCAGACTCACTTGAGTAAAGAAGTTATTGTCTAAAATAGAAAGACTTATTGTTGTGGTGTGAGTTTTATTTTTACTCACCGATAATGTATTAAATCAGATCATTTGGTAGATGATCTTGAGTTGTATTAAGGAATTGTAAAGATTTCAATTCTGAGGCAAAGTTATAAGGAACATTATAAAAGTTTTAAATTTATTGAGTTTTTAACAACATATTGTTATAAAATGTTGTGAATAATAAGGTATGGTTGTACATTAACGCACGAGTCGCTTGTAGCGAGTACGGGGATTCTCAGGGCGTTACAAAATAAATCTCGTTTGGGATTAAATAAAATTTCTGACGTTTAGATAAATTATTTCTTTGCGTACACGTCTTAACGAAATTAATAGAAATCGAAAAAGACGTAAAAATATTTGGCGTGAATAGTGCCTCAGGAAACGTGCCCCGTGAATAGTGATTTAATGATTTTTCGCCAAATCAATCTATTCGCTCCCACGTGACAACAACACTTAAAACCAACACATACACATAATCCAGGTTATAAAATAACCTCAAAACACCTCTCATAAAAATAATATTTAATCATTTAATAATATTAATAAACCCTGTAATAATAAACTCAAATTACAAGGGTATTCACGATTCGCGATCGCTACTGTTCCCGATTAACTCCCCATAATTACATACATCGACGTACATATATTCAACTCATATTTGGGTTAAGTCTTTACGTCAATTAACTCGTTTAATAATAATATCCTTCAACTATTTATTTAATCCAATAAATAGTACTCTAGCGATATTTCTCGAAACCACCATATGAGGTTATACGAAAACTCTCATACGTACTAATCATCGCCTACACATAATCTAGGTTATAATATAACCTTTAAATGCTTAACACATAATATTATTAATAAAAGTCTATTTTATTCAATAATATTCATAAGCTCGAATTACTAAGTTACCCACGACTCACGGTCGTTACATTCTTCTTTCTTTCTTCCTCATCATCATTATAGCTCACTCCGAACTTAAATTTGAGTTTTGACTTTCTTCTATACAATTATACGCTTCGACAGTTAGTCCATACTAATCAAATTAATTAGTTTTGACTAACTATTAGTCCACATCTCATCACTAATCGATAATAAATATATAATACACATATATTTATTCTCTTATCACATAAGTCACATAAAAAATATATAGCACATATATATTTTACATTCAACCCGCTACACCTCATAATAAGAATTTTATTAAATCCTTATTTCAATTTTATTTTCGAAAAATCTGGGTTGTCACACCTATCTAAAAGGGGGGTTGAATAGATCCTTATTAAACTTTTGATTATATAAGAAATATTACCGAACAATTAATTAATCAGTATTAATTATGCATAGCGGAATAAGATTTAGAAAACCCCCTTAAAGATAAAAAAAATTCTCAGTTCTAAATTTAGTTATGGTTTTAAGTCACATAAGCAATGTAAATAATATGACAGAATGTAAGAGCAGTAAAGTAAATGACACAGAGAGATTTTAAGTGGTTCGGAGACTGAATAACTCATAGTCCACTCTTTCACTTCAACAAGTAGGAAATCCACTAAGGATGTAGATCACTTAGATCTTTACAACTTGAACCATTAAGGTTCTTTCGAGTCACTCAGTCTTGGAATGGTCACTTAGACCAGGACACTTAGTCCTTTGAATCACTAAGATTCCTTCAAGTAACTTAGTCTCGGAATAATGGTCACTAAGACCAAGAGGATCACTGTTGATTGATTGTTGTTGAAAGATGCTGCTAAGTTTTGCAATGAAGCTCAACTTCTTTTGGTGCTTAGTAGCTTTGAACACATATTGAGTCGTATAGTGGAGCTTGCTCTACTTTTTAGAAATTCAGCTTCGTGTTCTTCTTTGATGATGGTCCGTACTCTTATCTCTCTCACTTAAATTTAAATCGTTGTTGTCTTTTATAGTCCTTCATAGATTTTCCCGTTGAAGAGCATCCGTTGATGCATTTAATGCTTCAGATATTCTGGGATCCTTGATGTTGACATTTAAGTCCATTTATCAGTTGCTTTTCGACTTTCCTGTCACGTCAGTCTGCTTTCTCACCTAACACCACTGATATGTCGCTTTCAGCAAACTAGCCAGTGGACACATTTTCTGATCTTCGATTTCTACCAAGGATATTTAAAGAATGCATCGGGATTTTTGATCAGCATTACTCCATATCAGTCTTCTTGTCAGTCTTGACTTTGCTTCTACGAAAATAGTAGTACTTTACGATTGCACTCTACGATCAATGTTTGCCTAAATCTATACTAGCAAAATACGCAAGTATACGCAATCCACAAGTAATAAAGTGATAAGAGAGTGTCGAACCCACAAAGAATTATTTAATAATAATTATCAAATACTAACTCATAATCAAATTAATTTTATTTAAATAGTTCGATAAAGTTATTGAATTTTTGAAATTAAAGTACTAAACTAACTAATCACTAACTACTAAGAATTGAATTCAGATAAAAAGACTTAAGATTACAATTTCACTTATTGCTTCACTTAGATCAATACACTTCCTGTTAAGTTATGCTAACTATTTCGGATTGTTAATCGAAAACTCATCAATATTTATGATCATCTCTCGGTATATCATAAACAAATCAACTTAAATCCACAGATGATAGAATTAAGGTGAACACCCTAGTTAACTAATTCACTATATCCCTATGTGAATTATAATTAAAAAGGATTTAAAGCACATGTTCCCTATCAGATTACATGCGGCGTAAAGGTATATCCCTATCCTAAACACAAATCATGAATTCCATCACCATACAGAAAACACAATCACATGCTATTATGATCAGATCTAAATTTATACTTCATCTCCTGAGTTCATATAGATTATTACGGTAATTGTTGATCAGACAATTAAGCAATTCATCACAAATCATAATAGACAATCCGATAATAATCAACAATAATTAACAAGGAAGCATATCAATAAAAGCTACGCAATAAATTCCATTATAATCTTAAAATAGAAATTAGTTCATAATTGAATTAAAATCCATAATCCAAAATTGATAAAGCATTCAAGAATACAAAATAAGAGGTAGAGAAGAGAATAGAATCTGTAGACACAATCCTTGAGTCTCTCCTTCAACTCCTTAATTGAATCCTTTGTGCTCTTGCAATTACTTCAAGCCTCCATCTCTTTCTCCCAAACTAGGGTTAGCAAAAAGTAGCAAAATCTCCTTATTCTATGCCTCCATATCATGTATTTATTGGTTACAAGTCCAATTTCTAAGCTTAGGATCCTCTTTGGCTTAGAAATACTTTTCCAAAAATGCTTCTCAAACTTTCTCGCTGGCCAATTCTGGTCATGGGCATACGTACGCTGGTTTTGTGAAGGATTTGGGCGTACGTACGCCGGTCTGGGACACCGTAATTACAAAAATGTCATTTTGCTGATTTTTTTTTATTCTTTTTTGTTCCAAAATGACTTATATGCCCTTCCAGCTCTATCCTACAATAAATAAACATAAAAACAAATGAAACAACCCTAAAAATTACTTAGAGATAACAATTATTAAGCCTAAAAATACCCGATTCATAGGTATAAAACTCACTCATCAATCAGCTCTATGAATATTATTTTACGATTTTGGAGCTAACTTTACGATCTCGTCTTTACTGAGCAATCCTCGAAATACTTTACGACTTGACTTTCATTCAGCAATTGCCTGGAGTACTCTATGTTCAGTCTTTACTCAACGAGCTTTGTTTAACTTTGCGATTCTTCGTTCACTTTATAAATTGGTTTATACTTTGTGAAGTGAGGTGAACTTTACGATAAGTTCAATAGCTCTGCGATCCATCTCTTTATGATGCTAAAGTAGACTTTGCAAACTCCTCTTTACCTTATTATCTCAGTTTTCACTTTACAATTCCAAAGGCAGCTTTACAATTTTCATTGTAGACTCTGCGATTTTTTCTTTAGCTCCGAGATAGCCTATCAACTTTGCAATCATCAGTTCACTTTACCATTTGAACTTTACCTTATGAATTGAAGTGAACTTTGCGATCTCCTTTATGCTTTACGAATATGAGTTGACTCTGCGATTTATCATTTTCACATTACGAATTGGCAGAGTAACTTAGTGAAAAATTTGGACCTATTAACTATACATCATATTAACTGCAAGATCAACCTAACAAATTTGATCTTTCTAATCTAAGTCCTTGTACATATATTTTATATAAGGACTTTACAAAACTTACTTATACAAATATACATTGATCATATTGTTTTATGAACACTTAGATTACTCTGCTAACAATATTTATACTACGATCATGCATAGTAACTTTATGGTCTACTTGATTCTATCAATTCACAAGATCAACCTAACAACTTTGATCTTTTTATTCTAAGTCATTGTTCAACAAATTAACATTAAGGACTTTACAAAACTTATCGGTACAAACATACTTTAAACATATTTATCTTTACAATCAAGTACACAAACTTTGACATACATTATCACATGCATAATCATATAATCACATTTATCATTACATAATCACATTTATCACAAAATCATATTCATCACATAATCACATAATCACATAATCACATTCATCACGTAATCATCACATAATCACTTTCATCACGTAATCATCACATAAACACATAATGACATTCATCATTAAATCAGACTCTAACACACATGGCTCCACCCTTAGGTGCAATTAACCAAATCCTCATTTAATTTTATTTTTACATTAGAAGGGACAAACATCTTAAACCTCTTCTATTAAGAGTAACTGAATTATCAATTCAAATACATAAATCACAAATGGTGAGAAATTAAAGCATACCAAGACATATTCACTGAAGAAAAACATGAGAAACATGATACAGGCAGTCAATCCCGTTTGTATGTTTCTGACAGAAATCAAGTCTCTCAAAGCTTTGAGCAAAAAGTTTTCTATTTTTCAAATTACCAATCAAGATAAGAGTAAAGCAAAATGCTTAAATAGAAGCATGAGTGCATGACATGCCCAATAAGAAATGCATAGTTCTTAGTCAAGTTGCCAATGTTTCTAGGCTTTTGCAGAAGCACCAACTACCAACGGAGGCAAAATTGCTACTACCTCAAGATGTAGTGAAAATGTCCAAGTCAGTACCTACATTTATGTTGAAACTATTTGATTTGATGATGATTTAATTTTACTGTATATTTGTAAACAAGTAGCTTTTGTAAAGTCCTTAGTGAAAATAATCTTATGTAAAATGACTTAATTTAGGGATCAAACTTATTAGGTTGATCTAAATCGTAGAGTTAAACCCTTATATTAGTTAAGTTGTCCATGGCCAGAAGACGTTCGTAGAGCTAAAGACAAACTTACTCTAAGATTATAGAGTGAACTGAAAACAGTCAACAATGGTAGAGTACAAGCCAATTTGTAGAGCCAGAATCGTAGAGCCACTCAAATTCGTAGAGCACTTATAGCAGAGTAAGTCACTCCACTATCAAAAAAGTAAGGTTTTCAAACCCGGACTGGTCGTCGAACCAGAAAAGCTACCGAGTGGATGGTGTAATACCCCGAGTATTTATGAGGCTTATAAATACGATCGTATATGGTTAGAGGTTAATTTAGTGACCTAAAATTAGGTATCGAGAAGTTTGAAACCTTAAGCCCTAATGAGATTCGAATTTTGTAACATATGTGCTTAATAAAGATCGAATGATATTTCGAACCAGGTGTTTTATGATTTTATAGTGTAAATGATGAATTAGGTCTAATAAAAAAAATTTGTCAAGCTGCTTAGTCGTGCTTACATTGACAAAATGATTTGTCGTGCTTTCCACGATTTCACCGAGAAGCATCCTGACAAATTATTTTTGATAAGTTGTTGTGTCGTACTTGGAAATGACAAAGTGATTTGTCGTGCTTATGGTGACAAGCTGCATTGTCGAGCTTGGAAGATATTTTCATTGAGGAGCTTAGAAGATAGGTTCAATTGCAAGCTGCATTGTCGAGCTTGGAAGACATTTTCATTGAGGAGATTAGAAGATAGGTTCAATTGCAAGCTTCATTGTCGAGCTTGGAAGATATTTTCATTAAGGAGCTTAGAAGAATATTCTAAGAATATGCTAGGGTACAAAGTGTAATAAGCCGAGTCCCTAACGTGCAATTAGCGAAACTATGTTTTCCTATAAATAGCAAGCTAAGTTCATTCTTTCCTTACCATGTTCAAGAGCAATTCAAGGGAAAAAACACTCTATATTTATATTCTGAGAAAAATTATGAGATAAAAATTACTTTCAAAGCATTGAAGCACTACGCGATTGGAAGTAAAGCTAGCAACTACAAGAGGTATACTCTAGTGGTTATAATTTTCATTTTTATGTATGTATTAGTAAAAATATACTTTTACAAGCAGTTATAATACCCAAATTATTTTATGTATATAGTACAAAAGTTCTATTTACAAGTAGTTAGAATGTCCAATTTATTTTTCTTATAAAGTTAAAAATATATTTTTATAAGTAGTTACTATGTCCGATTTTCTTCAAGTATTTAGTAAGAATATTCATTTTATAAGCAGTTATAATGCTGAAATTATCTCAAATATAATAGCCGAATATTTATTTTATATGCAGTTATAATGCTGAAATTATTTCATGTATAGTAGAAGGAGTTTTATTTATAAGCGGTTATAATACCCAAAATAAAACTTAAAAGATTTAATCGTTAAACGCTTATTTGTCTATATGAACTTATAATAGTGTAGGATTTACAACGAACGTTTAGACCGTTATATTTATCTTTAAAAGATATACGAGGCAAGTCTTCTATTCCTTCGAACTATGTGCAAGTATTCTATTCCTTCGAACTATGTGCAAGTCTTCTATTCCTTTAAACGATGCGCAAGTATTCTAACTCTTATGTGTTATTTTTATAAGTTATATATATGTGGTTTATACTCTTTGTGTGACAACGTGATATAAACTGTTGAATGAAAAGTTATTTGTAATATCAAATTGATATATGTGATATGTCAAGGCATGTTAAAGTTTATATGAAAGCACAAACTGTTTATGTGTTATTAGTTAGACTTGCTGAGCCGTAGTGCTCATTCTTGCGAATAAACCTTTATTTGTAGTTATGAAGATCATGAATGTAAAGAAGAAACATAGACTAGGTTTCATGTTTTAATTACTTGTTATTTGTATTAAGTTATAATTGAAATTCCGTGTGTGCACACCTAGAAGGGGGTTGAATAGGTGTTTATGTTCAGGGTGATTATTAGTTGCAAATTCAAACTTTTCTGCTACAGGTTGAAACTAGACAGGTAAGACCTGCCTGCTATGCTGTCTGCTTTAGTATAAGTTCTACTTCAGTTTGTATTCAGACAGGACAGCTCGTCTGCATTGGTGTCTGGATTAGTGTAAGTTCTTCTTTAGTTTCTATCCAGACAGGACAACATGTCTACTTTGGTGTCTGGATTAGTGTTAAATGTAGTAGAACAATATATGCAGATATTTGAGTGCAGAATTGAATGAATAAGAGCGAGACAAACTGAAGGAGAAGCAACACCAAGATTTTTACGTGGTTCAGCCCTTAACCTATAGTCTAATGGCTTAATCCACGTCCAATACCAACTGGTATCGGAGACTCTTTTATTAATCAATTTGGTTTATAATTAAATCCCTTTACAAAATAAGTTCCACAAACTTTGAGTACCAATACTCCCTGAGCACCTCTGCTCCCTATGCACCTCTGCACCCTTAGGCACCTGTGCCTTCTTGAACTTTCTTGTAAAGACTCTAATCCAAATCTGATTAGAAAACACTAGACTAACCACTTAGTCTATCAACCGTTTACAGAATTTATTAAAAGATAATAACAAGATAAATTATGATCAAAACAGTAATTATATCAACAATATAAGGCTCAATTAATATGCAATGATCAAAGAGTTGGATAAAGATATCACCAGTTTAAGCACAATGAATTCAAGCTGAAATTAATTTATACTTGATGTAGCACAACAACTTGGAATGATTTCTTCACAAGGAAAAATATAGCAGTTCTTTTTAAGGCTTATGAAGAAAGAATTTCTGAATGTATATCTTTTTGGTTATGCGTGTTCTTCTCTCGTCCTTGCTTAAGCCACGGCTGGACAATTTTATATAAGAAAGGAATATGGTCGTTGGCTATTGAGAGAGGGAAAGAATTGTTTGCTGAGGGTATTCTTTCCTACCGTTGGAATACAACTTAGCCAACAAAGGGAATTAAGTGAGGAATAATGTGATGATGATGGGCAACATAATATATTATCTTATTCTTTTAGATCATTAAACAAAACCTCCCCATGAATGGATGTTCGACAGCTTCAACAAAATCCTTTAACTGGTAGCCTGGGAATGATTACTTTAATGGGATATTATGCCCAAAATACTAGGAGACATGGAAGAAGGAAAATATCAGATAGTGCAGCCATGTATCATTATACTAAATCATTAAAATAAAAACATTCCTACCCATCATCTACTGTTGGAATAATGGGAGAGGATGAGAGTATATATCGGGAGAGGAGGGCTAAAATTATTGTGCCCAAGATTCCATTAGAAAACTAATTAATGAATTGCATGTGAGAACCATGTATACTTCATTTAACATGCATAAAACCTTGGTAGCAAGGCTAGTTCATATATTAAGGAACTAGGAGTATATTTAATTGCATTAAATAAATCTCTCCATGTTGATATTGAGCAAACAATGAGAATTGGGCGGATGGAATAAAGCAAGTGATGGGTAACATTTCTTTTTAATCATTAAACAATTTCTTCCCATTAAGAAATGTTGGAATGGTGGGCAATATGGATAATACTTATGCTAGACAACCTTGGAAGTAGTTAATATATTAAGGAACCATACTAGGAGTATATGTAATCATGTCTGTGATTCCAAAGCAGTATGCTAAGCATGTAAAATAAGTAATAGCTTAATTAGCATAAAAAGCAAATCCTACCATGATGTGATATTGGAAATGTGGACAGCAAAGTAGTATTATATTTAATACTAAAAACAACTCCTTCCATGATAATTGAGATGATGGTCGACATTAATAAGTCTGCCAAAACATTTTACTATGGGAATAAGTAATGGGCAGCTTCGGATATAGCAAGAGAATCTTATCCATGATATGTGGAAATTGTGGGAAGTATGATCAGCATATTTAAAGTATGTGGAGAATCATGTTAGACAACTTTTGCAGGATAATTAGCATTAAACAAAACCTACCCATGATTTCATTTGTTCTATCAAGCAATCAAAATATAATAACACAACAAAATAATTTGTCATTATCAAAATTAAAATATCATAAACTAACAATAATGACTGTTGTAATACGAACAAGCAAACCTTGTAACCGAATGTTCTATCAATGATATTATTTATTATCATGAAATGGCGTTATGTCTTTACTTTGATATAACTTAGAATTGTTAAAGATCTATTAATCTAAATGAGGGTATTGGTAATATGGACTGATCATGTTATGTCGATACTCTGAACTTGAGATAAATAGTAAAACATTAATACAATGTTGATATAAAAAAACTATACATCTGAGTGAGGGTATGAATGATATTGGGAGTTCTATAAGCACTGAGGTTACACTTAATGAGCGTCGGTAAGGTGTCACCTTTATCAGAATGCACCCCTCGGTTCCAAGAACAATCTTATCATTAATACTGTGAATTTCAGATAGATATGGAAATATCGATATAAAGAGATATCTCTATAACAATATGTATTCAAGTGAGGGTATTGAATAATACGGTATGTTCTGTAAAGAAAATGAATCTTGTCACGGATAAAGATGCAAACATTTATCGCATGATTCTTCTGTTCCCAAGAACCATCCTATTATTAATGTTGTGAATCTTGAGTATATGGAAGTATAAAATGTTTAAATCATAAGATTAAAAATTTGACCGATATATATATGGTGTTATCCATATATACGAATGAACTACAAGTTGATACTTGTAGAAAGAATGAGATCGAGATCAAGTTAAGATCCAGGGATGAAGATAAAAGAAATTTATGATTTTATAGTCTGTAATAGACTAATTCAACCAATATGATTATTGGATCATTGGTTAAGTTACGATAGAAGTACAAGATAACGTTGGACCCTTGTTCGGGCGGCCAGCGCCCGAATTCGGGAACGTTATAGATGGGTCACTGGTTCAACCAGTGGTCGGACCGTTATTGACCTAGTGATATCATTAATATGTAATAAATAATAAATAATTAAATATATTAATTATTATTGTATATTATATATAATATTTAGTAAATATGTAAAATTAATTAATTTATCTACAAAAAAACACTAAACCTATTTATACAATGTTTATTTTATACAATTCAAACATCTCTAGAAACATACTCCCATTCTTTTATCATATTATAGTCAAAAAGAAATATGATTTTGACATATTCTAATTAAAAAGTTTCTAGTTTCTACTGATCATTCAAATATATACTCCCATTCTTTTATCATATTATAATCAAAAGGGAATATGCCAAAAGCATATTCTAATTAAAACAATTCTACTTTTATGTTACAGTGGGATCATCAAGTTTTTTTTCCGCAAAACTCATGTCCCAGCAAGTTTGTTTGCTTTCACTTTCTTCATATCTATTTCGTGATACCCTTTTCTTCTAATCTTTCTTTTTGGGCGATTCTCTTGTAATTTCTAGTTTCTACATACCATACTCCCCTTCTTTTATCATTCCAACGACGACTGACACCCAAATCGGCAATACACAAATTCCCTTCTTCTTTTTCTTTTTATTTCTTCTTCTTCTTCTTCTTCTCTTTTTGATTTTTCTATTTTGGCTAAGATCTAGATATTATTTTGTCATTCTTCTGTGATTATTATTTATAAATATTGTTAAGGCTTATTGCCTTATTGGGTATGAATAATGGGTTTGGAAAGTGAGTAGTTTTGTGTTATTTATTAGAGTAAGCCATACATTAATGATTAATTTGGGGGCAACGGAGAAGAAGAAGTGCAGAGCTGAAGGCTGAAGATTTTTTTTTTTCTATTTAAGTAGGGAATCGGTCCAACTCGCGAACTAGTTTCCAACAGGCGGTTCAACCGCTGGTTCGCCAGGTTTGAACGGTTTTTGGACAAAAATGGGTTATTGGTCTAAACCAGATCGGAAGGTTGACCGATTTCGGTTTTTTTCGGTTCGACCGCCGATCCGGTCCGGATCTGAAAATCATGCAGAAAAGTCATTCTACGAATTCATTTTACGATAGCCAAAATCGTAGAGTGTAGACTTTCTGATAAGTCAGTGGTAGATTATGATAAATATCATGAACCTTAAACACTCGACCCTCCAAGGTTATCCTTAGATGTGTTTGTGATAGGGACAAGTTGACAAAGGCTCTATCTAATAGCTAACATATTAGCATGGTCAAATGATACGTGACTGTTACTACACTGTTCACAATACTGAAGAAAGCGACCTGAGGTAGTCCAAGTAGGTGGCAATTTGAAGTCAAACAATTGAAGAATGACAAGTGTCCAAATCAGAATGGAGCAACAATAACTTTCCAACGTGAAGATCCCCTAGAGAACTCTATATAAGGACAACAATTTCAAGCAGAAAGAAGAACGGATCAATCAATCAAGTCCAAGTGTTGAAACTTTGAATTCATACAAGCTCCACTCTACGATTCCAAGATATAACATTTGTTGCTAAGCCATTTGAAAAAAAAAACTTAACAACACCTCAAAACAAACATCTTTTCTTAGTGTGATTGATAAGATCTTAATGATCTTTTATAATACAAGTCTGCGTGACTTGAAGGATTTTTTGTGAATCATATATTTGTATAATAATTCTTAGTGAACTGTAATCTCTATTCAACTTCTTTTCTAGATGTCTTTGTGCTTTTGAGAATAACAATTCACAGTACCTAAAATAAGAAACCCACTTCTTTAGAAAGTACACTGAATTACAAAATTAACATTATTCAAATATAAAAGGATGCCAAGATATAGTAGTAAAATGGTCAATTTAATCAAACTATAAATATATATTTGTTGAGCAGAAAGCAAAATAGGGGATAACAAATATTATTTACTAAGTTAGTACCCCTAAACACAATGTTAAAAAAGCGCAGCAAACAAAAAAGGCGAAAAGAAAAAACCTAAACTATAACCACAAAAATAATAAAGACAAAAAAAAATATAATTCGCAACCCGTTGGTTTATTTATTGAAATAAATTGTAGCTTCTACTCACCACATATTACTTCGCCCCAAATTCTAAGACAGAAATGCATCCTTAAAAAAACAATATTAAGAATGCCAAGCATCATATGCTTTAACCACTTTGGTAACTGATCTTAGAGGTTCTCCTATCCGCTGCCCCTAAAGACAAAAGGCCAAAAAGTAATAGAAATGGTGCCAACTACATGTAGTTGACTCTCCATATAAACCTCTTTGCCATTCCTCTAAAGCCTCCTGCATGAGCCAAATAATTCAAAGGAGAGATGATCTAACAGACCACAACTGTCCCACTAACAGAAAGGAACCAACGGATGTGACATCAGAGATTATGAAGAGGCCTTCATGATGCTTGGCTGATAATTAAGATGTCTTTTGGCTGATAAGATGAAAAAGTATAGGTTTATTAGGGTTAGGATAGTTGTGTTTTTTTCAATGATGAGTTTTATTAAAATTAATTAAGCTCAAAGACTTGATATAATGAGATCTTTCAAAAACACTTGCTCACAGTAAACACAAGCTATTAGAAGGTGGCTCGAATAGAAATTCAAATACCTGTAGTTCAAATATCAGAACTGAGCCTGGGGGAGAAGACAGTACATGATCATTGTGCAATAACAATAATTGATTAATTAGAATTGGAAGCATATGGGATTTGGAAAAACATATGGGGCTGAGAGGATATTAGGCTAATTCCAACATTGGGTTGAAGAAAAAGAAGAAGTCGGTTTGTGAAGAAGAAGAAGTTGTGAGATTAGTAAATTATATTAGTTTAAGTTTTGTTTAATTTTAATATTAAAAAAAAAAGAGATTTAGTTCTAGAAGAAGTTTAAAAAATATATATATATTTATTAAATTTATTTTTTATTAATAGAAAAAGTTTAAAAATATTAGTGATTACGAGAGTGCTATATTTTGTGGGTAGAAACTCTCAATTACTACATTCATATATTATGTAGTAATTAGTAGTACAATTTGAATAGTTTACAATTTTCTTAATTGTATTTTCTAAAAATAAATTATTTTTTTATCGTTTTTGACTTCAAAAATATCTCAATATTTCAAACAATAGTAAACATCTCAATACCCTTTGACGGAAAGGCCTCTTGGAGAGGCACAAAACCTGATTATTAATTATTAAGTAGCACCTACCGCTAAATAAAGCGACAAGGTTAATGAACAGGGATTTCAGATACAGTGAAATTGGCACATGATCAATTGGTTGACGTTTAATATAGCAAAAAGTTAGCATTTTATAGCACATAAGTGCATTGCAACTTAAACAATTTAAGAAAACGTGAAGGAAAATTTAATTCTATGTACAAACGGTTTTTATTTACATATGATGAATAGTTAAGACTACTAACTTCATCTATGTACAAACGGTTTTTATTTAAATATGATCAATAGTTAAGACATACTAACTTCATCTCATCTGGATCAATGAATAGCACATACCAACTTCATCCAATCTAGATCAATGAATAGCATTCATGAGGACCACCAACGTAGATTAGATTCTTGTAGAACCTACAAATAGTTGACCTAAAAATGTTGCCCACTAACAAATAGTTGTCCCAAATGATAGGGACTCCTATTTCTCAAGAAGAAAAGTATGTAATGTAGGCCAATAATTATAGATAGCTATAAGACTTTTTATAAGCAAACATTATTACAATACAATAATACATCCAAACGGGCTGTCTATTCAATTATACAAGAAAAAGAAAACAACAGTAACAAAAGCAAAATACCTCATCCACCAAATGTGAATGATATAATGTTCGAAAGTGAAATTGATAGCACACACTTAGTAGTTCATCATATCACACACAGCTTTAGCGGGTGGACTTGAAGTCGCATCTTCTATATTATGTCCTATACACCTTTATTCTCACACGCAAACTTTCATGTCATCAACACTCAACAGGAATCAAAACGGAGCCGTTCCAATCCCGTGACCTAGCGACGGAAGCTCCTCACCGAGCGTGAGGGTTGAATCTCGTCGTCTCGAAGCTTCACGGACGTGTAGATGGCTGCCCCAGCCAGAGCACCGAGCGTTGGCGCCACCATGTAAATCCAAATTCCCTTGTAGTTCCCTGCTGCAACGGCCGGTCCGAGGGTCCGCACAGGATTCATGGAGCCACCACTCGACGGCCTAAGTAATGAAAAATTTTGACTATCACTCGTGTTCCACAAAAAATATTCTCGTTCACCATTTTTCCCATGAAAAGAGTTACTTTTATTGAGATTAGGATAAAATAACGCGATATTCTCAATTTTGTCGATTGTCACTATAATTTTAGAGTAAATCACAAATTAGACCTTATAGCTTAGGCCCAAATTCGATTTTCATCCAAACTCTAATTTCGATTAAAAAGCATTCTAAACTTTGAGCGCGTAAACAATTTGCACCCTCTGCATCAAAATAAAAATTTAGCGTTGAGGGTGGAAATTGTTTCGACAACAAGAGTTTAGGGTGCTTTTAATCGAAAACTGGATTTTAGGTGAAAATTAATTTTAAGCTTAAAATTGAATGTAGTTGTAATTTTTTATATCATGTCACCGCTACTAAATAAACAACTTATAATTTTCAGAATTCACGTGAAATAGCGCAAATGTAACTCTTCTTAAAAAAAGGCGCAATGAGGATAATTGGTGGGCAGAGGAAAATTACTTACCCGGCAATAAGAATGTTAACCATAACAACAGCTCCTACCGCAATCCCTGCCAGTTCTCCCACCTGTAATAAAGCATTGCAATCAGAGAGACATAAAGCATTATACAAATACCATAATTTAAGAAATTACCCCCACCAGTTCAAAATGTAAACTAAATTGTTTCCAATGTTACTATCATATGCATTAAATGCCGGGCCATTCGTTGAAGATAAAAGTACATCGAAACCATATGAAGTTTTATCATGAGCGGATTGTATCCATTGAGCAAATATAGGTTCGATCAAGATTTGTTTCTCCGGAGTACCAAAGGCAAGCATGACATCATTATGAACATAAAGTCCCAAGGTATGGAACCCCAGAAAGAGGCTGGCCCAACTTAAATGTTACTAACCTTAAAACTCATTATATTATATTTTGTATAAATATGAAACAAAAATATATTTATAAATTTTATAAATGCGACCCTAGTTTGTAAAATATATAGTGTAGGTATTAACTATATCTCATAGAGTTATATAAAACATACATATATATATACACACATATATATATACATATATATATATATATACATATATATAACATACATCCCGCAAAGTGGATTTGTTGCGCAACCGTACTTATAGGAAGAATGCATATAAAAAAATAACTAAATAAAGCAGTTGATGTTGTTAGAAAAAAATGGTATTTTAAATGTCACTAAAATAATTATAAAAATAACATTAAATATATATTCTCTCTCATAGAATAACTTTTGCTCCGACAGTGTCAAGAGTTTAAAATAGATATAGTAAAGAGTAGGTGTTGTATAAAAAAGGTTTACCGCACGAGTATCTGTGGCGACTGCAGTAACGACAAATAGAAGATTAAACGTGATGAGGAACTCGAGGGCGAACGCTTGGCCATCGCCTATGGAAGGCACCGTAACGCCGCCAGACATGAACGGATGAAAAACACCCTTGAGAGCAAATGAAGCACAAATGGAAGCCGAAACTTGAGCTGCAATGTAAGCCGGAACTTGAACCCAGGGAAAATGGCGTAACGCCGCAAAGGCGATGGTGAGGGATGGATTAAGATGAGCTCCAGATATATGGCCAGTGGAGAGAATTACTACCATAACAGCCAGCCCAGCACATGCAGCATTTCCTATTAGGGTTTCGGCACCGTTGTATTTTTGGTTCACAATTGGTCCTGCTGTTGCAACGAAAATTAGGATGAATGTGCCTACAAATTCTGCTCCAAGCTGCACTCAAATCACAAAAATATTACTCCTCCCCAAAAAAAAAATGCAGCAAGTACATCTTTTGCGCAAGTTAAGAAAAATTAAAGTACATGAAAAAATATTAATAAGACATAATTATGTATTACTTTCTTTCTATTTTTTCCAAAATGAATGGAACTTTTGAGGATTAAATAGTCTTTGTATAACATTTTGAATTTAAATTGTGTACTTCAAACATCTTTTTATTCTTCGGAAAAAATGTGTTTATAGGAGGTCATTTTAATATTCCTGATGTAAATAATAAGTTCACTCCACAATATTTAAACAAAATTTACTTCGTTTAAATTTACTGTTGAATGCAAATGGAGGAAAAAATGAAGTACATTTAACCTAATTTGTTAATGAAACTCTTTTTGTGAAATTGAAGGAATATAACAAGACTGAGCTTGAACAGATTCGACTATACTCCCTATGTTTACAAATTAAATAAGACTAATCTCGGCTAGAGTCGGCTATACTCCTTATGTTCTACAAACAGAGTTGCAATCATAAAAAAAAAAAAAAAAAATTATTTCACAAAACTAATTATCTTTTTTTTTAGTAATATAAAGTGATATAATATTCTCAAGTTTATTATCATGCTATGACTATTAACTAGTATCTTAGTAGTTTTAGGGTTAGTTAGAATATAGAAGAAAAATATAATTTTAAATTTGTAAAATATAGTTTTTGGTTTGAACATTGGGATATTAAAAAGCCTAAATAACAATTAACAAGGGAGTTTAGTGAATTCTAAATCCATTGATTGGACTATTATCATATGGATTGCCCACCATCCTAATGTATGGACCGAACTATACTTGCGCTTACCATTATTCTCACGGACCGGTGAGCCCAGAATTTTGGGGCTGGTTCACTATTTCTATTCCACCAGTCAAGTTGTGATGCTACCCACTTTATCTAATCATATGATTATATTTTCAAGAAAAAAATAGAAATAATTTAAATAATTTTATATCTAAAAAGCTATAGAAAATATTACATGACTAAACATGTATGAAAATATACTTATACTTAATAAAATAATGAATAAATAATGGAGAAGAAGAAAGAAAACTTGAATTTCGGCTTTTTTCGTCTTATAAAATAATTCCTACTTTCTTTGTAAGAATATAAAAATAAATAAATAAATAAATCACTAGGAATGGAATACTAATTTGATGTGGGAATTCTACTGATTTACTATTACTAATTGTTTATAAATAAAAAATCCTTTATTACTTCTTAGTTATGATAATATTATAACAAGTTTGCTTTTGGAGAGTACTATTTCCACATAGTTCTCTCTCACATGAAAGTGAGACTCACTTTATATTCATGTGAGAAAAAATTATGTAAAAATCTCAAAAACACATATAAAAATATCAATTCCTTTTACTTTTTCTCTTGAAATGATAATCACTTGTATCAAACTCAAGTGAATACTACATAACTAAATACACCATGTAAAATACTAATACAATCATCATCTATTTTTATATTGAAATGCTTCAAGGAGAAATATGTAATTTTCAAAATTATATTTTAATATTTTAATATTTATAAAATTAAATATTTTAGTCTGGATGAAAATATCTGTTCTATTATTGCATAGTTAATTATTAAAGGTCCTGAACTTCTAATACAATCAACATACATAATAGTCCAAGCAAGGCCTGTCATATCCTAGTGGATCCTTCCAAAATAAGGCCTACGTATTAGTTATACAAAAAAATAAAACAAAATAACGGAACATAAGAATAAGAATAATATTACGTGTACAAATTATACATTATTAATAATTTGTGTTAGTAATATAACCCCAAAATATAATAAAAAATATTGACAATATATATCAAATATAAATAATTAAAATTGTACTAACTTAAAAAAAAATTCAATAAATTTGACAATCAAGAGCGAGGCATTTTAAAGATAATATTTATTGTTCCTCTTGGATCATTATAGCTTATACCTAATAAATAACTAAACTATAGAGTTTCTTTTGTATAATATTGACATATTGACGTGTCGATGCATGTAACAAAAAATATTTTAAGCAATTATTTCTCTAATTGAGCACACATGAATATCTATTCCTGATTAATAGGACAAAAAATGAAGTTAACTTGTGGTTAAATAAATGAAAAAAATATAAAGAAGCTAGCCGTCCAATTTTCATTATTTTATATTTTCCGCTTCGCCGTTAATTTTATTTTATTTTTATTTTTTTTAAATAATTGGGCATAGGATAACAAACTAGTCCATAATGAAGCCAACAGACGACAAACACTAAAACAGGAGACACAAACGAAATTAGAAATTGAGAAAATCCTTTAAGAAATAGACAACTTACTTACTTAAAATAGAAATCGCTAGTACACTACCCCTTACTACCTTTTATAAAGAAATTTGTTAGTAGTTTTTGTAACTTGAAATTTGTGCAATTCCCATACAAATTTATTGACATACTTGTTGTGAAATTAATTTCACGTAATGAAGTATTTTGGACATATACATATGTACACAATACAAAAATGTATTATTAGTACGAAATGCAACATGTAAAATTAATATTTTTGTATTGAGTTGTAAGCAGTGTTCTTAAACCCGGACCGGTCATCGAACCGGAAAGGGTACCGGGTGGGTGGGTCACTGGTTCAACCAGTGGACCAGTGGTCGGACCGTTATTGAACCGGTGACGTAATTAATATATAAAAATATATATTATTAGTAATTAATAAAAATTTAAAAAATCTCATTTTTTATGAACTATAACATAATAAAGATGAGTTACAATATTAATAAAAGTGGTTAATTTTAATATTAAAAAAAAAATTGGCAAAAAAAAATAATTAAAAAACCGGGTCAATTAACCGGGTTTACCGGTTGGACCACCGGTTGAACCGGTGGTCAACGGGTCAATCCGGGTTTTGACCAAAATCGGTTTTCTGGGTCAAACCGGACCGGAAGGCGGACCGGTTCCGGTTTTTACCGGTCCGACCGCCGGGCCGGTCCGGTTTTTAAAACCTTGGTTGTAAGGTTCTAAAACAATAATTAATAAAAAAAACCATTTAGTCTTATCTCCCTTCTCAATTAAGAATGAGCAGTCTTACGGGGACAAGAAAAAAGGGACCGAAAATTGGACATTTCCGGTCCTACGGGGAATTGATAAGGTTCCGCACGTAGCCATTTTCTCCGTCTCTAAAAAATTAGTTTAGTTTAATAATCTTTTTTTTGTTAAATTAATTAATTTTAGAATTAAATTTGATATATTTTCTTATAGTTATAGTTTCAGCACCTATATTTATAAGAAAATAATATAAATTCGATTATGAAAATGTTCAATTTAACTGAATAAGTCAAATTAAACCAAATTTTCAATAACAAAAGGAGTATTATAATTTTATATAAAATTAAACCGTAAACATTAAAGCGACCATAACTTATTTATTTTAAAATAACTTTTTTATCATAGAGTCAAACTTTAAAGGAAAAAAGGGAGAAAAAAGGCAATTGAAAATATAAAATGAAAAATAAAACGAAGAGGAAATTATTAATTAAATACTACTATAAGAAAAGGAAAAATGTAATAAATACCTTCCTAGTGAGAGAAACATCAGGTGCAGAGATACCAGTGAAGCAAGTATGCGGTGCACCCCATGTGGGCGCATCTATTGGGAAGCACTTGCATCGGGGCATTGACTTCCTATCACTCCGCTCATAACTCAGTGAGTCAACTCGGAGCGCCGTGAACAGCGGTGCCCCTGGCGTTCCCGGCGTTCCTGGTGTCGCCGGCATTGTCGGCGTACCCACCTCCGATTCTGCCATTTTTAATTAACTTTAATAAAAAAATAACACTTTTTTTGGGGTTTTCTTTTTTTGGGATAACTGAGAAGGATATATTGATGTTACTCCATTGGTGTGAGTAAATTAAAAATATTTTTTATTTTTTATTCTTTTTTTGGGTTTTCTAGAGGGGAAAAAGATGGATTGGATTTGGATTACATAATTTGATGATTTTTATAAATGTGGGATTAAGGTGGAGAAATTTTGGAAATTTCCAGCTTCAAAACTAGGATAATTGAGTAATATATTATCAATGGAAATTTTTCATAAAATAATTTATTTATTTTTTTGATTGGATTGGAGGATTAGAAGCAAGGGGAAGATTACATGATCAAGAAGTTTTTGTTAAAGTTTGATTAAGGAAGAGATGAAATGGAGTGATCCAGTTTCAAATTAGAATGAGCTTACTAATGGGATTGAACAGAAAAAAAATAACATGGAAGTTCACAAGAAAAGAAGTAAACTGAAAGAGGAAGAGAGAGAGAGTAGAAGCTGGAGAAGGAAGGAAGGAAAATGAGGACAAGGCACGAGAATGTGAATGAATGTAATGGTGTATATATACGAAGTGAGAGAGAGAGAGAGAGGGAGGCTAGAGAGAGGAATTCAGATCTGTTTATTTTTTTTCATGTTTCATTTATTGTTTTATTACGTATATCAAGTAATATTTATTTATTTAAAAATTTAGAGGAGTAAATATTGTCAAAACAAAAATAATGTTGTCAAAGTATATATATTTAGCGATATTTTTGTAATTGTTCTAGCGACCTTAATATTTTAAACGACACTTATTAGCATGACAATAATATTTTTGTTTTGATAATATCAATCACAAAATTTAAGAATAAATAAAAGTCGTTAATAATGTTAGAATAACAATTACGTTACTCAGGCAAAAATTGTTGCTTCAAGTTTGAAATGTCATTTTTAAAAACATAGAATATGTGTATTTAGCGATATTTTTGTAATTGTTCTAGCGACCTTAATATTTTAAACGACACTTATTAGCATGACAACAATATTTTTATTCTAAAAATATCAATCACAAAATTTAAGTATAAATAAGGGTCGTTAATAATGTTAGAATAACGATGACGTTACTCGGACAAAAATTGTTGCTTCAAGTTTGAAATGTCATTTTTAAAAATATATTTATTCCGACGGTATAAATATCATTGTATTATTATAATTAAATATCCGTTTGTTATTATAATTTAGATTATATCAGACAATATCGGATGAGCAAATATATGGCATAGGAGATAATAATAACAACGTAACACGCAATAAATACTATAAAATAGGAGATGAGATAAAAAATGGGATAGAAAAAATAAATTGAAATAGGTAGAAAGTCAATGCCAACGCCAACGACAACACCATCAAACATTCATAGCTGACCGACCGCCTTGACTTTTTCCTTATTCTAATAATTCCACCCGTCCAATAATGCATTAAACAAGCACACAATTCTATATAAAATAATTATGAAGTTGTTATTGATAATAATATGATCAATTAGGTCTTAGGGTGATTGCTATTTTAAAATTTTATAAATGAGTCAGCGTTATACGCTGGAGAAAAATTAAAAGAGTGAGAGATTAATTAATACTATAAATGAATAAGTTAGGAAATTTAAAATTTAAATTTTTTGAGTAAATTAAATTTTAAATATGTGTGTTAGTATTTTGTATATGCATACGCTCATATGTCTCTGGTTCTTCCCCAATAACTAATAAGTTAAGATTGATACAATTGATTTTAATTTGTGTTGTTGTTGTCTGAACTTGGGACAGTCGATTATAATCCATTGTATTAGTTTTATATTTTTAATTTATTGTGTGACTTTTTTTTCTCTTACATAAGATATATTTGAATTCAAAATTGACATGTATATATATATATATTCATTTAATTTTAGTCAAATAGTAAAGTATCTAAACATACCATTAACAATAAAATTTATCATTTCATAAATTTTAATTAATTATTAATTTTAAGATTAAAAATATCTCAAATTATTTTTTGTAATAATTTTATAATTTAAAATAGAGGAAGTGTTTTATTTTAATCTTCTATTTTAGAAAGGTGTAAGACACATTGTTTTAATGTACGAAATAACATATATTCTATAAAGAAGTGTTGAACTATGTTCTCTTTTAAGTTACTTATTATTAATAAAACAAATAAACTACTTGAGTACATGCATCACCATGGAAAGGGAGAGTTGGCTACGTTTGAAAAGCTTTTGCTTTATTTTCTCTCTCTTCTCTCTCTTCTTTCTCTCTCTTCTTTCTCTCTCCATGTATTTAATATTTAATTAATTTCCACTTTAATGATCTCTAATGTTGGATTATTCTTTTCTTAATAAATATTCTTCCCTTTTATTGGCACTACACCTACACTTCTAAACCACTACGCTTATAACTAATCCTGCTTGTCTGTCCAATAATAAGAGAGAAGGTATCAACCATTTAACATTTATATAATAATGTAAAACTTTCACTTGTGGCCCTTGTGGTTTGTGAAATGGCACAATTAGCCCACTCTAGTTTGCCCCTTTAACATTTTTGATGAAGGGACTCTTGCTTTCATTGAATTACCTTTTTAGCCTTAAATTATGTTTGTCTGTAAAAATGATACATGAAATATGACTACTTATCTAATGTTTTTAATTAAAGACTATTTTATTTCATGATTATTTTTTTATTTAATCTCAAGAACTATTTATTATCACAAGTTTATGATCAGTGCAGGGAACGCGCTAGTTTCTAAAATAATTTTTTAAAAAAAATATTTGTACTTTGTTCTATTAAATGTCAAGATTTTAGAGGTATTTTTATTAATCCTATAAGCAATATATCAACTACATTTCTCAAAAATTAAAGAAATTAAACTCGTAAGTGTTAAAAAAAGTGAATAATTTATATTGATTATTTTTGTAAAATTCCATCTTACACATACAAAGTGGTAGTGCTAAGTTATATCGTAATGACAAATTTATATATATATATATATATATATATAACATGTTCGTGTGAGTATGTTGATAAGTAATATTAATTATATATTTTTTGTAGTGAATATGTATAAGTAGCATAGAGAAAAATATGCACTTACATTAATTTAAAATTTTGAACAATTAAATTTTTTTATTCAATTTATATTATTAAAGTTGTGAAGTTATATATTAACGAAGTTAAAAGTTGTTAGAATTAATTTTGAGTTTTGCTACCTAATAAGAAAGGGAAAAGAAAGAGAAATAATTATATGGTAGTAAGAGAAATTGAGAAAGTGAATGGAGTGAAAAATAAAAGTTCAATGAACAATTCATTAAATACAAAGTTCAATGAATAATAATTTATTAACTTAGTTGAGTTAACTCATTTAATTTGAGTTAACTCGACCAACCAACTTAATCTAATTTAATTGAAGAGTGGATAGTTTCTTGATTTATTATATACTAATATTGATTTCTAAGGTCATTTGATGGTTAGATGGTAACAGAGATTAAATAAAAGTAGAACTAATAATACAATAAAATAGTGCTTAAAAATATTAAGTTAGTAAAAATAGTCTCATACTTAAATCCAGTACAAATATATACCATGATTTGTTAATGGTTTTATGCTTCTTTAACTCCATTTTTTGCCCTTTTACATTTTTACCGTTAACTCTGATCTAATCGAAGCATAAACTTGGAACTTCAGCATTAACATTGCATTGAAAAAAAAATACAAATAGGAACAAACAAGAGTATATCGTCAATCAAGTAAACCAAATATTCTGAAACCTAACTCTTTGGATTACAAAAAATTATTGATATTATCATAATAAAAATAAAACTGTCAGAAATATACATTTAACGATATTTTCAAATTGAATCTAACAGTAATTCATGTAAATATAAAAATAATCTATTGTATTTGTACACAAGCTAAAGTCTGTAAGAGACAAAATTTCATTGTCTAATTAGAGACTTTAGCATAAATAACACCTGCATTGAAAAAAAAAATACAAATAGAAACAAACAACAGTATATCGATCAAGAACACCAAATATTCTAAAACCAAACTCTTGGATTATAAAAAAAATATTAATATTATCATAATAAAAATAATATTATCAGAGTAAATATACATTTAACGATATTTTTATAATTATTTAAATAATATATACATTTTAAATGACACTTACTATTTTAATAACATTATATTTATTCCGACATTATCATCTATATTATTAAAACATTTTTCTCTTATTTTCATTATCTAGAAGTCATTGTGTACCGTTTTTTAGGAAAATGCATGTGACTTGAAACTTAGCCAATAGTAAAAGGTTGACCAAACACTGCTCCCTTAAAATTTAGACTCTTAAGTGACTCCGTAAAATTTGTCCGTAACCGAGATCCATAGAGTTCGAGGCTTGCTTAAATGAGAAAAAAATGTTAGACACCTCCGACTTCCGTGAAACACGGTTACCGCTATCATAATATTTTTCTTAAAAAATTTAAATAAATTGTCTCAAGAAACGTGAGGTGTGTGCATTCTGTTATGTGCCTATACGAATTATGTTGTTGGGAACGTCTCCTAGATTTGAGTAGAATCATAAAGCATAAGATATCATCTCCTATGTCGTCTAAGTCGAAAGTTAGGGTATCGTCTCCTAGAGTTGATTCGAATCGTAAAACATAAGGTGTCATCTCCTATTTTAAGTTGAAATTTATGGTATAGTCTCTTAGAGTTGAGTCGAATCGTAAAACGTAAGGTATCGTCTAAGTCGTCTAGGGTATCGTCTAAGTCGTCTAGAGTTTCGTCTCCTAGGTTCAAATCAAATCGTAAATTAGAAAATATAAGGTATCATCTCATATTCTATCTAAATCGTCTAGGGTTTCATCTCCTAGGGTCGTCAAAGTTTCGGTGAGTGTTTTATCTTGAAAGTAACTTTCGAGCCTCTTTGAATCTATGCATGAAAGATTTGATTCAAAAGAAAAGTTTCGTTTTAGTTTCGTTAGAGAGGAAATTTAATGTGTCGTTTAAGGAAAACATTGTTTTGCAACCCTTCATCAAATAGGAATTAAGGCTCTCCATTACTTCTAATTTTAGCCTAGAATTAATCTAATAACCTAGTTTGATTTACTTTTTAAAAGATCTTTGTAATTTTGTTCAAAAATCATTTTCGTATGTCGAAAGGTAAATTCAAACATTGAAAATAGGGTTGGAGCTACCCATGGACATGTAAGTCGTCTAAATAACTCCAAGCACCTCAAAATAACAAAATCAACTATCAAGGTGCTTTAAACCCAATTTCGTGGCATGAAAACCCTCAAAATTATTCTAAGGCCCGAATTACATTTACAATCATTGAATCGCAAAAGTACAACCGTCGTCAACGTTCATCGTGGAAATATCCTTCAATTCCCATTAAACACGATGTTTAAGGGCCTTAAATTTATTTCTAGGTTCACATAATTCGTAATCACATCCAACAAAATGTCGAGATCTATGAATTGAGTTTAGAGTTTAGAAAATGACTTCCATAAATTCATAGATCGCACAACATATCAACAATATCACAACTATACCGTTAAGTATATCGTGGCAATTGGATTACATCACCAACTATTATCGCAATCACAAGGATCTATCTGAAAGTAGTATGCACACAAGCCAATCATATTTGATATGATGTAGCATATACTTTGTAATCTTATTCATTTATTAATAAAAGAATTTCTTAAAAGGCATTTTAGATTATCTACATGGTGCTGTTATATTAAATGTGATAAACCCATAGTTTTGAGCAATGCTTTTAGAATCATGATGGTGATCATGCTAATGAGATCTAAATTCTAGATAGCTCACAAACTAAAATCGTTCCTAATCGTTGGATTACTAAAAAGGGGATTAGTGAATCCGGATAGATTAGTACATACGTTGCTTGCTCTTAGGAAGAGGATGATTGATCTCATAATCATTTGTGTGGAGACACTAAAGTAAGTATGTAGGTGCTTATTGGAGAATAAGTTCACTGAACGTGGCTCACTAAGGAATACCTAATTGAGTTTTACTCGCCTGTCAATAGGAATTCCTCTAGTGATAGCAGCACAAGTGATCCTTAGACTTGAGATCATCATAATATCTTGTGTATGACGAGTTATACTTTGACATGTCCCTTAAGACCTTTAGGGTATATCAAAGGGTATGATTGGGTATAATAAGTTGTACATGGAGATAGGTGAATGATCAATAAAGAATCTACCACGTCTAGTAAAAGATGTGAATGTCCTATGTGATTCGGTAAATGACAACTCAGTAGTCCTTGGCCAAGGCAGAATAAAATTAGAAAGGAGTTTCTAATTTGCATTATTTAGAGTTGTGCATTTAGGAATCGAAATACATATAATTAAATAAAATAAGACTTGACAGTAAATCTATGTCTTATATTTAATTGGGACATTGTATGGTAGAAGGATTGAATTGTACGGTAACTATGCACTGAAAGGTTCTTTTGTGATTAATGTTGAAATCTATATTATCTGGAAAGTCGTTGATCGCTAAGGGCGCTTACCCTTATTATAGAATAAATATTATTTATTTAAATGAATTAAATAGTTTAATTTATTTATTTAAATATAATTAGAATTGTTCTAATTGATTTATTCACAACCGGTTTAATATGGAGAACCTAAAGGGTCACACCGCAAAAGAAAAATATTTATTTAAGAAGTAAATGGCATAATCGTAATAATAAGTTAAGTGTATTTAATTTAGTCTATAGAGATAGAATAAATTAAACAGCTTAATATTTATTATTTAATATTTTAGAAATATTAAATATAAATTAATAAGAGGAGTCTTATTATTATTATTACAATTACTATTATTTAATTCCTAATATGGATTGAGAATTAATTAATAGAAGTACTCTCTCATAAATTCCTAATTGGATTAGGAGCATAATTAATTAAAGGAGTTTAATTATAATAGAAACCCTAATCCTAAATAGTTTAGGGAAAGGTTATTCCTACATCTATAAATAAGATGAGTCTTATCATAGATTAGGGTTACACACTCTTGCATTAGATTGTGGAGAGTACTTGCAATTTCTATAGAGATAGGAACTAGGTTTTGCCAACACCCAACTTCTTGAATAGATATTATTCCTTGGTGGATCACCTCTAGAGGCCAAACGTTTGGGTGGCTAACGTTGATCAAAGGAAGGAATTTAATTGGTGAAATTCAAGGAGAACGCGAAGGAATTGGAGGAGAACTTGTACCCGAGGAAGCACGGTTCTACGAGGGTATAATTTCTTAATCTCTATCTCTTTCGTTAATTGATAATTGAACACAAGGAAAGATCACGGTGATGGTTTGTATAAAAACTTTAAAATCCGTTTTATCACGCTTCCGCCCTATTTATGTAATTTGATTGCATGCTTGCGTTATATACAAACCTAACAGTGGTATCAGAGCCTAATCCTTGTGTTAATTATTAATTTTGATGATTTCATGTATGAATTGATAAGCGATACGATCGGATTTTTGGGCTGGAATTTTTTTTTCTGAATCTGCATCGTGGCGCGGTCGTGCCGCTTCCAATTCATTCTGGAGCGCGGCCGCGCCCTAACCTAGAAAACGTTTCTGGGGGTGCAGCGCGGCCGCGCCGGTCCTAGTTCAATTTGGAGTGCGGACGCGCCTGTATGCAGAGTTTGAATTTTTTTTGTTTTTCTCAATTAACATAAATGGTTTATTTAATTGATAAAAGTTTAAAATAAAGATGTTTATTTTATCTGAAATATGATTTCAGATTGCTAAAATTAAAGGAGTTTAATTTGAATTTGGTTTTTGATTAAAATAAAAGAGTTTATTTTGTTTCAAAACTAAATATTAGCAAAACTTTTGCCCATTAATTGATATCAATGCATATATAGAATGGTTTTATTATTCATGAGATGAATGTTATTTATTGATACATATAGAGATATGTATGATAATAAATAGGGATTGATTATGGACTATTGACCAATGTGTGATTGGAATTATTTTAGAGGATGCTTGAATGTATGGGTTTTTATAAATGGGGTATGCGTACCTCGTCTTCTCTAATTTTTCTTAATGTAAATTCTATCTCTCTTCTATGTACTTCCCCTTGACTGTTGATCAAGGTTTTTATTTATTGTAAATAGTTTTTGTAATAGGACTAGTTAGAATTAATTTTGAAGAATTGGAGACAAAGGAACAAGGAGCGCTTGAAGACCCGTTTGTATTGGAGCTCGGGTTTAAATGTAATAGTTATATTTAAATTTAATTCTTGCACCCTAGGTTTGTCCTTTTGGTTCACTTGGTGGCTCCAGTGAACCAAACTAGAATAAAAGTCCATAATCAATCCGGGTAGAATATAGTATTCTATATGTGCATGTTTACTATATATATATATATTATATATTATACAACATGCTTCACATGTTAAATAATATGACGCGTATTTTATATATATATGTGCATGCGCGCTAAACAAGATGAGACAAATAATAACAAACCCCTCAAAGAAATCATATTAAGTCCTAAGCGTTCAAAGATATTTGGAATATCGAACGTCGCCTTCTAGCATGGTAAAACAATAGAGTATTAAATATTTAATATGAGTTTGTTGTGCACGCACAAGGCGAGTATTAAATATTTAAGATGTTGTTTTATCACATTTGACGCTTATTAAGGAATTGAACATTACTGCTTTATTGTGCACACACAAGGGCGGTCTTTTTCTCTTCACATATATGGAAGTATTAGGTTGGACTTAACTTGAATTATTTTAGTCCGGATGTGCACACACTTGACCATTATAATCTAAGAGGCAAAATATAAGGAGTTATATAGTGATGTAATTGACAATAGTTGTCTACCTATTTATTTATATATCGTTTGTTGTGTCACCACAAGGCTATATACATTTGAAATGAGATCCTTAGTCTCACTAGCAAATCTTTAATTAGAATTGTCGAACTATATAATGAGGGTAATATACTTTGATGAAATAGTGAGAGATACCAATTTAAAATAAAGACCTAATTTATTTTGGTAATTAATTAAATGAATGTATGCTAAAATGTTGTCTATTTCACATGCAGAATTTAAAAATGTCAAACTCACTATCACTGCGTAGCATACTTGATGCTAACAAACTGACCGGACCGAATTACACGGACTGGTTAAGGAATCTGATAATTGTTCTCACTGCTGAAAAGATTTCTTATGTCCTAAATTCGTCAGTCCCTGCAAGTGTTGCAGAAACAGCCTCTGAGGAAGAGATTGCTACTTTCAGAAAGTGGCAAGATGATGCAATCCTGGCTCAATGCATCATGCTCGCATCCATGAGTAACGAGCTTCAGCGTCAGCATGAAACTATGGATGCTCCTACTATATTGCTGCACCTCAAAGAGTTGTATGCTGAGCAAAGTAGGACTGCTAGATATCAGATATCTAAGGAGCTCTTCCGATCTCGTATGACCGAGGGCACTACTGTTGAGACTCATGTCCTCAAGATGATCAATTTGATTGAACAACTTGGACAACTTGGGTTCGTGATGGATGGGGAGTTAAGTCAAGATTTGATCTTGCAGTCACTCCCGGACACCTTCTCACAATTTGTTGTGAATTTTCACATGAATAAGTTGGATGTCAGCTTGCCTGAGTTACTTAACATGTTGAAAACTGTTGAAGGTCACTTCTCATCCAACAAGAACCAAGTCTTATTAGTGGATGATTCTTCCAAGAAAAGGAAGAGGCCCAAGGTATCTTCTGAAAAGAAGAAAAACAAGAAGGCTAAGGGCAAGGCGAGGAGCAAGGATAAAAAGAAACCTGATCCTGATAGCAAAGGAATTTGCTACTATTGTAACAAGTCGGGATATTGGAAGAGGAACTGCAAGGAGTATCTTGCGGATCAAAAGCAGAAGAAGCTTGGAGAAGCTTCGACTTCCGATCTAGGTTTGTTCATGATTGAAATTAATTTTTCTGAAAGTCAAAATTCTACTTGGGTATTGGATACCGGTTGTAGTTCTCATATATGTAATAATTGTCGACGCCAGGATGAATCGCCTCTTTACGCGATTGTTTGTCCTTTCCAATTTTAGCCCTTTTTATTTAAATGATTTTTGGAAAAGATCGGCATTAATGTCGACGGGGTTTTGAAAGATCGTTTTTTATGATGAGCCAATTAACCAGAGTTGCCAGTTGGTATATTTGAAATGGATGTACCAACTCATCCGAGTTTCGTTTTCGTAAATCGCTGACTCATATGTGACTCCGAATTAATTGATCTGCGAACCGAGATTCATAGAGTTCGGGGGCTTGCTTAAGCGAGGGGAAGGTGTTAGGCACCCCCGACTTCCGTGAAATACGGTTACCGTAATCTTGATGCTTTCCTATCCTTTAATTCATGAAATGTGTGTGTGTGTGCGTGTGTGTGTGTGGGCCTATGTGAATGGGGTGATGAGTTTACAAGAAGAAATCATTTGGGTTTTCGGGAAAATCATGTTTTTCTTTTGGGAATGCTTTAGAATGTCCTTCGGTTTATACGAGAAGGCTTTGTGAGAAAATGTTGATTTTAATTGTCAAAACTGTGAGATTTCATTAGGTGTCGTTTTGGCAAAACAAGAGTTTTCTAAATCTTTGTCAAAATAGGAATCGAGATATATACGTTGCTTTCATAACTCAAATGATAGGCAACCTCTAGGATCTCTTTAACCCTATGCACAAGGATTTAATAAAACATTATTTATTTTTATGGAACCATTTTTGTGATGTTTGAAAACGATTTCTTTCTTTTGCCTTCTCGTTAAATAGAAATCGACATTCATTAGCACTCCCAATTTCTTATCCTCGTGAAGCTAATAACCTAGTTTGATTGATTTTATGAAAATCTTTATCGTTTAGCTTTGAAATCAATTTCGTGTCATAAATCAAATCAAACATTAAAATGCGTTGGGGTTATTCATGGGCATGTGAGCCATCAAAATAAACCCCAAACACCCACAAACACATATTTCACTATTACGGGGCCTTAAACACGATTCTCGCCTTGGCGTCATTTTAAGGCCCGACGATTACATGTTCACAATAAAGATTACATCGTTTCTACTACCCTCATTAAAAGATGTCCATCATCGGATTTGGACCACGGGGTCGCGTTCCTAGGCTCACATCCGAAATTTTCACACAACCACAAAGCGGATATTACAAAATACAACCAACACGGATAATCTAATAATGCCAAGACATCCTAAAATAGCAACCCAAAGGAACCACGCCCGATATATCACCGCAAAACAAACAAAAAAATCAATAAATGAATATCCTCGGGTTATTAGGAAGAATTTTGTTCCGATGGAACCCTCACTAATAATCCCTAATTCATTGTTTCACCATAAATTACATGAAAACTACATTTAATTCAACCAAAGGATATGATAAAAATTGCTATAATAAGAGAATTTTCACCTTGCAAATGATATCAAAGTGGATGTAAACTTGTGTATTTTGAATAGAAGGAGAAGTATATATGATACAATCAAATCAAAAGAGTATAATTCCTCTCTTTTTTCCTCCTTTCTCTCCTATTTTATTGCAAAATTATGCTATTTTTTCTCCCTATTTCCGAGCTGCTGCTGGTTTCTTCTTCTTCTCCGCCTGCTCCCTCTTTTTTTCCTTCTGAACTCCCTGGATGCTGAAGGAATGAGCTGAAATAGGCTGGCCGCAGATTGATCTGCGGCTGGCTGGCCACCAACCCCCCACTCAGCTGATTTTCGGTTTTCGTGTTTCGAGATCCGTGTTTTCAAAAGGCGCACTTATTGGCCGCAGATCAATCCGCGGCTGGCTGGCTTGACTTTCTCGATTTTCGTGCCACGCCTCGATTCTCGTGTCGTGACGTCGGTTCTCGCCGACAGGCTCGTATTTTGCAGTCCGAGAATTTACTGGGAGACGTGCCACATCATTCGGGAATGCTCAATTCGGACAGCCTTGTTGTCACGCCGGTTTCGGTTGTAAATCGTCGTGGTGGCGTCGAGTGTTCGTATTTGTCCATCCCTTGCTCTCGCATGCCGGTTCATTTGACGAATTTGCCCTCCTATCAAGGTTAGTATACGAAGTGCAAAATTTGGGTGTCTACAATAATATGCAGGGACTAAACAGAAGTAGAAAGCTGAACAAGGATGAAGTCGTCCTACGAGTGGGAAATGGAGCAAAGGTTGCTGCATTAGCTGTAGGGACTTATTATTTAGCACTGCCTTCGGACAAGTTCATTAGTTTAAATAATTGTTATTATATTCCGACACTCATTAAAAACATTATTTCAATTTCTATATTGGATATGGATGGTTTTGATATTACAATAAAGAACAACAGCTGTTCTATTTATAATAAAAATATTTTATATGGTGTTGGGAACCTACTGAATGGACTTTACATACTTGACTTGTATGAAAATATACTTCAAATTGAACAAACTAAGAAAAGAAAAAGAGATGATGTTAATTATACCTTTATGTGGCACTGTAGACTCGGTCATATCAATGAAACAAGATTAACCAAGTTGCATAAAGATGGGCTTTTAGAGCTATCTAATTACGAATCATATCCAACTTGTGAATCTTGTCTCATGGGTAAGATGACTAAATCTCCTTTTAGTGGAAAAGGAGAAAGAGCTACAGAGTTGTTAGCGTTGGTACACACAGACGTATGTGGACCTATGACAACGAATGCACGAAGAGGGTATTCTTATTTTATTACTTTCACTGATGATCATTCGAGATTTGGATATGTGTATTTAATGAAATACAAATCTGAATCATTTGAAAAGTTCAAAGAATTCAAAAGTGAAGTAGAGAAGCAAACTGGTAAGAGTATTAAGATTCTTCGATCGGATCGAGGAGGGGAATACTTGACCAATGAGTTTCTCAATTGTCTCAAAGAAAATGGTATAATCTCACAATGGACTCCACCAGGAATGCCATAGTTGAATGGTGTATCTGAAAGGAGAAATCGAACATTGTTGGACATGGTTCGTTCCATGATGAGTTTTACCGACCTTCCAGTATCCTTTTGGGGTTATGCCCTAGAATCGGTTGCATACCTACTTAACAAGGTACCTACCAAATCCGTCCCAAAGACTCCATATAAGTTATGGACAGGGAGGAAACCAAATCTTAAGTATGTTAAGACTTGGGGTTGTCCAGCTTATGTCAAAAGGTTTGAGCATGATAAGCTAAAGACTAGATTCGACAAGTGTAGATTTGTGGGATACCCTAAAGAAACTGTAGGGTATTATTTCTATCATCCTACTGATCAAAATGTGTTTGTAGCGAAACACGCTGCTTTCTTGGAAAAGGAGTTTATCCTTGAAGGGGTCAGTGGGAGTAAGATATATCTTGAAGAAGTTCAAGAACCACAAAATACTCTGGATCAAAGTCGGGTACCTGACCAAGTAGAAGAACCTACTGTACCACAACCTATTCGTAAATCTGGAAGAGTACCGAAGATACCTGGAAGGTATGGATTCATCATAGAGGATGATGATGAGGTACGCATCATAGATGATGATGATCCATTGACTTACGAAGAGGCTATGAGTAGTAAAGACTCAGAGAAATGGCTTGAAGCCATGAAATTCGAGATGGACTCCATGTATGAAAACCAAGTATGGACTTTGGTTTCACCACCTGAGGGCATTAAGCCTATTGGGTGTAAATGAATCTTTAAGAGAAAGACTGGAGTAGATGGCAAGGTAGAGACCTATAAGGCCCGACTAGTTGCAAAAGGTTTCAAACAAAGACAAGGAGTTGACTATGATGAAACCTTGTCACCAGTAGCTATGCTCAAGTCCATTCGGATTTTGCTTGCAATTGCAGCTTATTATGACTATGAGATCTGGCAAATGGACATGAAAACGGCCTTCCTCAATGGAGAGCTTGAGGAGAATGTATATATGATACAGCAAGAGGGTTTTGTTTCAACGGTTGGAACAAACCAAGTCTGTAAGCTACAACGATCCATTTATGGATTGAAGCAAGCTTCTCGAAGATGGAACATCCGTTTTGATGAGATAATCAAAAGGTTTGATTTTATCAAAAATGAGGATGAACCTTGTGTGTACAAGAAGGTTAGTGGGAGCGCTGTTTCATTCCTTGTATTATATGTTGATGACATATTACTGATAGGGAATGATGTTCCTATGCTACAGTAGATCAAAATTTGGTTATCTAAACACTTCTCCATGAAGGACTTGGGTGAGACATCCTATATTTTGGGGATAAAGATCTATAGAGATAGATCTAAAAGGATGCTTGGCTTGACCAAGGAAAGTACATTGACTTGATGTTAAAGAAGTTTAGCATGGAAGATTCCAAGAGAGGTCTCATGCCGATGAGCCATGGAATACATCTCTCCAAGAAACAGGCCCTAAAGACACCTGAGGAGAGAGACCGTATGAGTAAGATTCCTTATGCTTCAGCAATAGGATCTATCATGTACGGTATGATATGTACTAGACCAGATGTCGCTCATGCACTTAGTGTAACAAGCAGATATCAGTCGAATCTAGGAGAAGAACACTAGAAGGCAGTGAAAAACATCCTAAAGTACTTGAGAAGAACTAAGGATGTATTTCTTGTCTACGGTGGGTCTGAATTGAAACTAGAAGGCCATACAGACTCAAGTTTTCAAACGGACCAAGATGACAGTAAATCCGTTTCAGGGTATGTGTTTACCTTAAACGGTGGCGCAGTGAGTTGGAAAAGTTCCAAGCAGCAAACAGTTGCTGATTCAGTGACAGGGGCAGAGTACATAGCTGCAAGTGAAGCTGCAAAGGAAGCTGTTTGGATGAAGAAGTTCATAACTAAACTTGGAGTGGTTCCTAGCATTAGAGGAGCCGTACATTTATTCTGTGACAACACCGGAGCTGTTGCGCAGGCTAAAGAACCCATGTCTCATCAGAAATCCAAACACGTGTTGCGGCAGTTTCATTTGATTAGAGAGATCATTGAAAGAGGAGATGTCACCCTAGAGCGTGTGAACTCTCAAGACAACATTGCAGATCCATTTACTAAAGCTTTAACACAACAGCAGTTTGATTGTCACTTAGAGAAGATGGGTATTAGATACCATGGCAATTGGCTTTAGTGCAAGTGGGAGATTAAGAGTAGTATGCACACAAGCCAATCATATTTGATATGATGTAGCATATACTTTGTAATCTTATTCATTTATTAATAAAAAAATTTCTTAAAAGGCATTTTACATTATCCACATGGTGTTGTTATATTAAATGTGATAAACCCATAGTTTTAAGCAATGTTTTTAGAATCATGATGGTGATCATGCTAATGAGATCTAAATTCTAGATAGCTCACAAACTAAAATCGTTCCTAATCGTTGGATTACTAAAAAGGGGATTAGTGAATCTGGATAGATTAGTACATACGCTGCTTGCTCTTAAGAAGAGGATGATTGATCTCATAATCATTTGTGTGGAGACACTAAAATAAGTATGTAGGTGCTTATTGGAGAATAAGTTCACTGAACGTGGCTCGCTAAGGAATACCTAATGGAGTTTTACTCGTCTGTCAATAGGAATTCCTCTAGTGATAGTAGTACAAGTGATCCTTGGACTTGAGATCATCATAGTATCTTGTGTATGACGAGTTATACTTTGACATGTCCCTTAAGACCTTTAGGATATATCAAAGGGTATTATTGGGTATAATAAGTTGTACATGGAGATAGGTGCATGATCAACAAAGAATCTACCACGTCTAGTAAAATATGTGAATGTCCTATGTGATTCGGTAAATGACAACTCAGTAGTCCTTGGCCAAGGCAGAATGAAATTAGAAAGGAGTTTCTAATTTGCATTATTTAGAGTTGTGCATTTGGGAATCGAAATACATATAATTAAATAAAATAAGACTTGACAGCAAATTCATGTCTTATATTTAATTGGGACATTGTATGGTAGAAGGATTGAATTGTACGGTAACTATGCACTGAAAGGTTCTTTTGTGATTAATGTTGAAATCTATATTATCTGGAAAGTCGTTGATCGCTAAGGGGGCTTACCTTTATTGTAGAATAAATATTATTTATTTAAATGAATTAAATAGTGTAATTTATTTATTTATATATAATTAGAATTGTTCTAATTGATTTATTCACAACCGGTTTAATATGGAGAACCTAAAGGGTCACACCGTAAAAAAAAATATTTATTTAAGAAGTAAATGACATAATTGTAATAATAAGTTAAGTGTATTTAATTTATTCTATGGAGATAGAATAAATTAAATAGCTTAATATTTATTATTTAATATTTTAGAAATATTAAATATAAATTAATAAGAGGAGTCTTATTATTATTATTAATACTATTACTATTATTTAATTCCTAATAGGGATTGGGAATTAATTAATAGAAGTACTCTCTCATGAATTCTTAATTGGATTAGGAGCATAATTAATTAAAGGAGTTTAATTATAATAGAAACCCTAATCCTAAATAGTTTAGGGAAGGGTTATTCCTACATCTATAAATAAGAGGAGTCTTATCATAGATTAGGGTTACACACTCTTGCATTAGATTGTGGAGAGTACTTGTAATTTCTATAGAGATAGAAACTAGGGTTTTACCAACACCCAACTTCTTGAATAGATATTATTCCTTGGTGGATCACCTCTAGAGGCCAAACGCTTGGGTGGCTAACGTTGATCAAAAGAAAGAATTTAATTGGTGAAATTCAAGGAGAACGCGAAGGAATTGGAGGTGAACTTGTACCCGAGGAAGCACGGTTCTACGAGGGTATAATTTCTTAATCTCTATCTCTTTCGTTAATTGATAATTGAACACAAGGAAAGATCATGGTGATGGTTTGTATAAAAATTTTAAAATCCGTTTTATCACGCTTCCGCCCTATTTATATAATTTGATTGCATGCTTGCGTTATATACAAACATAAAACTATCATATATTGATGAGATCTATTAAGGGAACTTAGAATCTAGGGTGTAAGACCCAAAGATCCAAGATTCCATAGATCTAGCAATAACTACAATAAAATTGAGTAAAATATACCCAAATCGACTAGAAGGAGATTCTATTGGAGAAAATCCCTCAATGGCCAAAAATAAGATCCCAACATCACTAGAAATAGTCTAAGATGTTTGAGTAACCTCGAAATGAGAAAAATGAGACGAATAATCAAAGCCTAGGGACAACAAGGGACAAAAATGAGCTAAATCGATATTGAGATCGAATAATCGTTAAAATGACTTTATGAGTTAGTTATGAGGAATTTCTATGGCTAGAAACCCTCTCTAACTACTCATGATTTGAAATAGGGTCCAAACACTACTAGATATGGTTTAGGATGCTAGGAGAGCCTTTAAATGAGAAAACCAAAATAAACGCAACAAAGTCCAAACAACGTAATCGTAAATGTAAGTAAAACGATCGTAGAGACGAGAAATAAAACTTGGGAGTAGGAGTTTCTTCCTCCTTAAGCCTCTTATGGATTGCTTGTTATATTTTAGTGGAAGATTTGTAGGAAAAACTAGATTTAGATCTAATTTAGAGAAGTTTTTCTCAGTTTTACTTTTTTCTCTCTCTCTCTAAAGAACACCTAATCTATCTCTAAAATGCTTTCTTCTTCAAGCAAATGAGCAAAACAAGAATTTTATAGACCTCCTAAGCCTGCCATAGGTCTACCTGCGGCAACCCATGGGATGGGGCCCACGTGTCTCATTTTTGTATCGCGTTTTTGGTTTTCGTGTTGTGCACACGTCCATAACTTTCAAACCGGGATGAGTTAGAAAATGCTTCATACCAATCCAGAAAGCTCTTTTCGAGGGCTACACAATTTCACCAAGTCTGATCAAGTTTGGATCCGGGAGGATGGAGAAAGAAGGAGAAAAACCATCCTTCTGTATACGTTGACTAATCGTTCGTCTTCATTTTTGCAGTTTAGTACCTAGATATCATTGTGTGACTTCCAAGTAATCGTCTTGAGTCTTATAATCTTTAATTTGACATCCTTGTATTGATGTGAAATGACATTATTACCCTCTTACCATTGTTAGAAAAAAAACAGGTGCAAATTTTGGGTGTTTACAGATGTCCCTCTTTGTTGTGCTTATGCAATCAATGTAATGAGCATGACAAATACGGAGACGCCCAATGTATGACAAGATATATAATGATGCATGTATGCAAGTGTCGAACCTATGACGAGGCTACCTACGTATCTCTTCAATCGAGAATCAAACACGACCGTAGTTCTCATACAATAAATGATGAATTAAATGTAGATTAGCACCGATTTCGCATAACTGGGGGTGTTTCGAGGTTTTGTAATTAAAATAAATCGTAACATGTCTAGTTTAAAGAAACAAATGAATCGATATTGGGGATCCCAATTGAAGGAAATCGTATCGTAGAGAGTCGTGATCGTATCGTCGTCGTATCAAGTAAAGATTTCATCCTATCAAGATAAAGGTTGTGATCGTACCGTATCAAGTTACATGTTGATAATTTCGCAATCGTATTACTATCAAGCATCTCGTATCAGCAAAAGCAAGCATCGTATTGTATCTAGAGGAAAATCATAATTATATTGACATCGAGGTCATCAACACAGGGATAATCGTAATTGCGTCGCCACTAGGGTCGTACCTAGGGGAAAGTCGTAATCGTATCTTTATCGAGGTCGTCTCTGTGGGGATAATCGTAATCGTATCATCATCGGGGTCATCTTCGAGGGAAGTCGTAATCGCATCGTCGAAAGGGGGTCAAACTGAGGGAGATCGTGCTCGTGTTGTTATCGAAAGAAACGTATCGTATTGAGACGTCGGTTAGGTAGTTCGCTATTGATCTTGCACAGGAAATCATGGTCATCATTGAGCATAAAATTTTAATCGAAAAGGCTCTTTCTTATCGTTTCTTCAATTCTTAAGCTTTGGTTATCAGTTTTTCTTTGTTCTTGACTCGTTTTTAATTATTCATCCACTCTTATGACTTATGAACTCAAATTTCCAAATTTCAGCTTTTATGACACGTTTTCATCAATAAAAATTGTTTGATTAATCAAAATTTTATTTTTCTTTAAAAGAACACTAGTTTGGACACGAAAGGACACATCTACAAGTCGAATGCAACAAAACGACATAAGTGGGCCCCACTTAGCACTAGCGCAGGTCTACCTGTGGTAGGCTAGGTGGTTTAAAACCCACGAATTTCTCTCTCTCTCCTCCCTTCTTTTTGGTAACTTGCAATCTTACTTCAAGTTCTCTTAAGGTTTTTTTTGCATATTCTTGCACATTTTGCTCCATATATTTCAGATCTGTAGAATTTGACTCCGCATTTCTGTTATTCGTACCACGAGTAACGTATACATACCTCATTTCGCTCTGTTCGCTTTCATTTTGATACTTTATGCTTTAAATATAAAACTGTCAAAATGTATCGTTAAATGCTTTGATAAAAATGTTTTGACTTTGTATATGCACGTAATTTATGGTGATGATCAATAGTATGTAAAAATTTTCAAAATCGAAGAACGTTTTCCAGCACCTTTTTCGGATCAGATTTATATTTTTTATTGCTACAAATTGTTTTATCTGACGTGTTAATATATTTTGTCATTTTTGCGGGCTTTATCATGTGCTAGGTTGATAGCTTTGAATCGAAACTGGGAGAAATTATGTACTGAAATGGGCTATTTTATTGTGACATCGGTGTTGGGGATAATAAACATGCAAGGTGATATGCATGGAAAAAGACCTTTATGCAGGGGAGACTATGACAAAAATCTTCCATAGGTCCCACTAAATAGTATACGCATGTAACATTAAATTAATGTATATTAACTTGAAATAGAAATATCATATAGTTGACTGGAATCTAAACTTTGATTTTTTTAAATTCACTCTTAAAATGTCATGCTTCCCCCCCAGGGTTGAAATTATCTAAAACGTTTGGTCGTTATTTTTATCGTATTTTGTGCAACCCGAGCACCTTATGCCTCTCGTTGCTTTGTCTAAAGCCATTTAAAAACTTTAATCGTACGGGCTTTTCCTTGGGGAAGCCCATTCAATCTTAACGAGCTTTATACCCACTGTAGGTGTCAAGACAAACTACCCATTGCATTTTGTCCTATTCATTTTCACGATATTTAACATTCTCAATTTGGTGAAGAAATAGTTATTTATTAACCAATGAAATAACCGTATTAAATAAACTTGAATTTTTGAATCGAAAACGTAACTTATTAATTATTTGAACGTCCTTTCGTACATCTAGATATGGATCCACATAAGCCTAGCATTTCCACGATCCATAGGGCCTCTTCAGGGGTCCATCCTCGTAGATCGGATTTGGCTGTCCTGACTCCCCGATTGGCACACCAACATCATAGGTTGGCGAAATCTTGTATTCGCCCAATTCATGTTGAACCGGATGATGACATCAAGGGGGTGATGAAATACCCGAGCCTGATGACTCGATCCCTCATTCTATGAGGTGTACACTGCCAGGGATTCACGTTGATATACCAGATTTGGTAGGTGCGGATCTAAGTGAGCATCCTTCAGTGTTCCTTCATGCTAACGAGGTACAAATAATTATTATATATATGTTAAGTCGTCTTTTGTGACAGCATTCTCATTTGTCTTTAAATATCGCAGATCTTAGAGTTCACCCATCCTCGAGGTTATTGATTTAGTGTCCTTTACGATTCCCTCCTTCTGATTATCGTGAGATAGTGAACTCGTAGGGTTTTCATTAGTTTTTCACCATTGCTCCTCGTCGACCTCCGTGGGGCTACCTTCGGGCTTTATCTGAGCGATGGTTTCATCAGACCCAATCCCTCCATCTTTTAGATTGTGAGGTGATGATCACGCCGATGGATTGACGATACATTACAGACATTTAGTTCACAGGTTAATGTGTAGATTTGGAGGCGTAGATCTCCCCCACCACTGTCTGCTCTTTATTGGGTTTTATAGCTCAAAACAATGTCTTCAAGGTTAAGAGCATTTGTTCTGGAGCCTTAACATTAGAGGCAATACATGAAGTGCTAGCTCAGCCATTCCTTGCAGATAGCAGAGCTCGTGATCGTCTTTTGCGGCGTATGTTCCTGATCATTCTTAAGGATTATTTCTTTGGGAACAACTCCTTCACCATCTATTTTAGCATCGTCGGAGCCTTGAGAGAGGTGGACAGGATTGGAGATTATGACTGGGCTCCTTCACTTTTGCCTATTTTCTCCAGGGAATGCGTATGTGTTCTAAGGGCTAGACAGAGACTTGGCTAGGCTTCTATCCATTCCTTCTGGTAGGTCTCTTCGTTTCGTCTTTTTTTCATTTTCATTCTATCTTTTGTTGTATTTGATCGAATAGTCGTTGTTTGCATTTCAGTTTTGGGCATACGAGTGACTTCCTTACCTTCGTCCTATCACCATATTGGGCCTTGACACTTATCCCCGAGGTCGTCGTTGGCACCACAATATACTGGTAAAGACACCCATTGCAGATAACTTCACCCATTGTTGCATTCAGCTGGAGTTGATCTCAGTATCTAATGTGACATGGATCCCCTATACTATTGAGTATTTAACTGATGGGTTCTTAGACTGATTTTCAGTTGGGCCAGAGTTTGCTTTGTCGACTCGTCGAGTTCCTCTACTGACTTTTGGAAGCTGGGAGTTATATTTTGGAGAGAGAGCTTTCCGATGCGTGACTGGGGAGATTCGCATTCTATTCCTTCCTTTATCCCAGAGGTTCTGGCCAGCAGATGCACAAATCACAGATGTCCATGTGGAGGGTGAGGATGGCCGCCTACTATTCGATAGGCCTAACAGCTCAGATGTTTTTAGTTCATAGTGGAGGCCTTGTACTATAGGTGCATAGACTCGGGCCACATATTTCTTGGGTGATGTCATTTGGGGTTCAGTCATGATAACGGATTGAATGGTATGCGTGTGGGAGTCGACCTATCTAGATCAGATCGATACCATGTCTTGCTGGGTGGAGCAGTTATCCTTCTTCATTCATCAGCTAGGCAAAGATCCTTTAGAGGCTTATGCTAGTGACCCTAGGAGATCTTGCTCTAAATCTGGCTCTGGTGGTGCTGATATTTATGGGGCAGGTTCTTCTACATCCTACCGGCTGGATACAAACTTTGATGCAGGAGGCCCGAGCTATGAGGATCTGGGGAGAGTTGACCGTTTTGATGAGGCCTTATCTTTCATAGATCAGCTAAACTTTATTTAGATATAATGTATTTAATTCATGGGACGCTTGTGCTCCTATACTCTTATCAACATGTATATTTTTATCTTTACATTCATGCATGTATGGACATATATTTTATGTATGGATGGATTCGTTTTATTCATTTATCATCGTTATGGATGTTGATTCAGTTACTTATCATTATCATACATGCTTACTAGTTATTTATTGTCATTATTCATGTTCATTTATTTTTAATGTAACATAAGATGCTTAATAAAAATGACTTATGTTTAATATCGTTGATATTGCTTTACAGATGTCGTCATCGTCAGTCGTTCATTTGGATTGCGCTCCGGCTGAGGCTGTGCCTCAATTATTGAGATTATGGTTCGATGATTTACCTCCCACGATTAGTCTACCATTTGGAGGCTGTCGGGTCATTCAACTGATATGCTTACATTTGATGCTCCAGAGGGTTTTATTGATGGTATGATATCGCATTGGGTTCCCTAGCGAAACGTATTTAGGATTGATGGGCATAAGCTAACTTTGACCTTAGAGGAGTGGGCTTGAATTTCAAGACTTACATTATCTAGGCCTTGTGCCAAGGTGACTATAGGCGATATGTGTCATCATTTCATTACTAACTTGGGTCTAACCAGAGCAACGCTACTTGGAGAGGCACTAGAGGGGCCCATCATTTCTATAGAGTTCATGCTAGAGCACTTTGGTTCCCCAGATGGATATACTAGTCATCAGACCCATTTCTGTTTATCTGAGGAGGAGTAGCATACAACTCAAGTGGATGTTTTAATGACCTGTATCATTTCCTATCTGTATATGCCTGTGTATATAGACCACCTTCATATTAGGGTGATCATGGCAGTTTGTGGTCTGAGGTAAGGCCATACCATATTGCCTATGATTCTCTCTAAGGCCTTTATTTCCCTGTCGTATTGCCAGACTTTCGAGGGACGTGATTTTCGTGATAGTTCAATTTTGCTTTACATCTGGTGTATGCCTTATATTGGTCCCATTGGCAGCTTTAGACCCAGGGCCTTTGCTTTGGTCATGATATCTCTTCTCGGTTTGCACTTCGTCCAACCCCTTATGTTGATGGACCGTGTTGGGCAGAGTTCCTCGCATCTCTTGAGGACCCTTACTTTATACACTAGCCTTTGTTCGAATTTAAGCTTCATGACCCATGTTGAGGGATTTAACTTTATACCCATCGTTGGACTGCAGGGAGTTACCATGTATCACCCGTTGGCAGTTATGGGTTAGTTCTGCCAGACTCAAGATTTTCACTCTTTCGAGGGAGCCACCGATTATTGATTTCCCCCTCTATCCTCCATGGGGAGTGAGCTGCTGCGGATGTATGATTTATGGGATCATATAGTCTGCGAGCTTTAGGTATGAGCACCCGGGCCAAACTTTTGGCTATTAGCATTAGTGGGCTGATGAGATGATCGAGGCTGCTCAGAGGAGCTAGATGGATGAGGAAGGTAGTGTATCAAGGGATGAGTCCATGGAGGATTTAGGGGAGGAGAGCTGGTTAGTCCGACGGATAATGAGTTGTATGCTAGCTTGACTAAGGCATTAGTTGAGGGCATATTTCCCGTCAATCCCCTTCCCTCTAAAAGTAGTATGCACACAAGCCAATCATATTTCATATGATGTAGCATATACTTTGTAATCTTATTCGGTTAATTAAAGGCATTTTACATTATCTACATGGTACTGTTATATTAAATGTGATAAACTCATAGTTTTGAGCAATGTTTTTAGAATCATGATGGGGATCATGCTAATGAGATCTAAATTCTAGATAGCTCACAAACTAAAATCGTTCCTAATCGATGGATTACTAAAAAGGGGATTAGTGAATCCGGATAGATTAGTACATACGTTGCTTGCTCTTATGAAGAGGATGATTGATCTCATAATCATTTGTGTGGAGACACTAAAGCAAGTATGTAGGTGCTTATAAGAGAATAAGTTCACTGAACGTGGTTCGCTAAGGAATACCTAATGGAGTTTTACTCGTCTGTCAATAGGAATTGCTCTAGTGATAGTAGTACAAGTGATCCTTGGACTTGAGATCATCATAGTATCTTGTGTATGACGAGTTATACTTTGACATGTCCCTTAAGACCTTTAGGATATATCAAAGGGTATTATTGGGTATAATAAGTTGTACATGGAGATAGGTGAATGATCAACAAAGAATCTACCACGTCTAGTAAAAGATGTGAATGTCCTATGTGATTCGGTAAATGACAACTCAGTAGTCCTTGGCCAAGGCAGAATGAAATTAGAAAGGAGTTTCTAATTTGCATTATTTAGAGTTGTGCATTTGGGAATCAAAATACATATAATTAAATAAAATAAGACTTGACAGCAAATCCATGTCTTATATTTAATTGGGACATTGTATGGTAGAAGGATTGAATTGTACGGTAACTATGCACTGAAAGGTTCTTTTGTGATTAATGTTGAAATCTATATTATCTGGAAAGTCGTTGATCGCTAAGGGGGCTTACCCTTATTGTAGAATAAATATTATTTATTTAAATAAATTAAATAGTTTAATTTATTTATTTAAATAAAATTAGAATTGTTCTAATTGATTTATTCACAACCGGTTTAATATGGAGAACCTAAAGGGTCACACCGCAAAAGGAAAATATTTATTTAAGAAGTAAATGGCATAATCGTAATAATAAGTTAAGTGTATTTAATTTAGTCTATAGAGATAGAATAAATTAAACAGCTTAATATTTATTATTTAATATTTTAGAAATATTAAATATAAATTAATAAGAGGAGTCTTATTATTATTATTACAATTACTATTATTTAATTCCTAATATGGATTGAGAATTAATTAATAGAAGTACTCTCTCATAAATTCCTAATTTGATTAGGAGTTTAATTAATTAAAGGAGTTTAATTAAAATAAAAACCCTAATCCTAAATAGTTTAGGAGGGTTCCCTATATCTATAAATAAGAGGAGTCTTATCATGATTTAGGGTTAGACAGTTATACACTCTTTCATAAGAATTGGAGAGAGAGAGAGTACTTGCAATTTCTATAGAGATAGAAACTAGGGTTTTGCCAACACCCATCTTCTTGAATAACTATTCTTCCTTGGTGGATCACCTCTAGAGGCCAAACACTTGGGTGGCTAACGTTGATCAAATGAAGGAATCTCATCGGTGAAATTCAAGGAGAACGCGAAAGAATTGGAGGTGAACTTGTACCTGAGGAAGCTTTGATTCACAAGGGTATAATTCCCTATCTCTGTCTCTTTCGTTTAATTGATAATTGAATACAAGGATGATCATGGTGATGGTTTGTATAAAAATTTTAAAATTCGTTTAATCGTGCTTCCGCACTATTTATGTAATTTGATTGCATGTTCGCGCTATATACAAACCTAACACCCTCTGCTGCTTTGATGGCCGATCTAGAGAGTCGTATACAGGTCCTCACATTTGAGAGGAACCAGGTTCGAGCTCTGATGCAGACTACCATAACTGGTAAAGGTGCTACTTTTGTTGTGAGGGATGCAGCCATCTCTGATCGGGATGCAGCCATCTCTGATCGGGATGCTCATCGAGCGTATGCTGATGAGTTGGTAGCTCAAACTCGTCACGTTTTAAAGAGCCGTGAGAGTATAGTGCATATGACTATGACCTTACTAGATTGCATTGTTGTGGCAGAGCATCGGGTTAGACGGGGCCACCGACTCCTGAGGCTATCAGCTACCTCGAGTTTCTCGCTAGCCTGACATCTGATCTTTAGCCATTGTTATGTTTTATTTTACTTTTGTTGCACAACCTGAGTTATATTTCATCATTTATCATCGAAAAACATGTATAAAAATAGATTATATATATGGAAAGAATTACGTTTCAGTCAACTTTCCTTTATAATGTATTTTCGTCTTAATCTGATTACCATTTTATCCTGATGAGTATGCTTTCGATATACTACTGTACTCTTCATTTCAAGTTATTACTTTAGTTTTGATGATCGACATCGAAATGCTTTCTGATTCCATTAGATTAGATTTGGGAGCACGATTTGGTTTATGATGTGATGGTTTAATTGGGTTTGGTTTGATTTATGAGGTTTGATTTGTGGTTTTTGTATCGGGGAACAGGTCGTTGGGTATGAAGTAGACCACGCCATGATGGCTGCCTACATACTCCTATAAATTGAGAGGAGATCAGGTCTTACATAGTTCAATGATATCTAGTCGTCTGTGTTGTCAAAGGGCTTTTAATGATTTCGTAAGGATGGGACCACACCATAACTGGTTGCCTACGTACTCCTATAAATCGATAGGAGATCAGGTCTTACATAGTTCAAACTTTGAAAGAACATAAAGATTTTTTTAAAACCATTTTTTCCCCTGGTGCCTATTGCTAGGTTTTCACCAAGTTCGGTTTTATCATTGTTGCACATCGTAACTCTCTTGGGTTTTTTACATATTGACAGTTTTGTATCTTGCCTTGGCCCTACATTTTTACTTGCAGTGTCCTTTCAAATTTTCACTACGTCCTCGGACCAAACTTTATTTTCTCATTTCTATCGTCTCATCATTTTGTAGAAATCATTGTCGATGTCGAGATTCGTTCTTTATGTATAAAATTGTTTCACGGTGTCGAAATTGATTGGTAATGGGAACACTTCTCTGTCCATTTCTCGTAAGATTAGTGCTCAGCCCGACAAAATCGTTTTAACAATAAAAGGGCCTTCCCAATTCGAGGTGGACTTTCCTTTAGCCTCGTCCTGACATGGGATGATTTTCTTCAATACTAAGTTATTTTCTTTGAATTCTCGAGACCGTACTTTTTTGTTATAAGATTGAGAAATTCGTTGCTGATATAATTGCCCGTGGAATACTGCAACCATTCTTTTCTCGACTATCATGGATAATTGGCCGTATCTGTTTCGGATCTATTCATCTCCATCGATTCTGTCATCTAACAGTATCCTTAATGAAGACATTTCAACTTCAATAGGCAAAACTGTCTTCATGCAGTATACTAATGAATAAAGGGTTGCCCCAGTTGAAGTGCGAATCGAAGTTCGGTATGTAAGTAGAGTAAGAGGCAAAAGATCTGGCCATCCTCAATGATTTGCCAACATCTTTTCCATAATTTTCTTGATATTTTTGTTTGTGGCTTCTACGACGCCATTCATCTTTGGTCTATAAATGACTAAATTGAGGTGTTTGATATTGAATTTGTCACATAACTCTCTCATCATTTTGTTATTTAGGTTTTTGGCATTGTCGGACACTATGACTTCTAGCTGTCTATATTGACACACGACATTGTTTCTAATAAAGCTGATGATGATTTCCTTAGTCACCTTAGGAAATAAGGTAGTCTCGACCCATTTGGTAAAATAATCAATCATAAAAAATATAAATCGATGTTCGTTGCTAGCTTTGGGCTCGATTAGACTAATCACATCCATTCCCCACATAGAGAAAGGCCAAGGAAAGGTCATACAATGTAGCTCGTTGGGAGGTGCGTGAATGACATTAGCATAGATTTAGCATTGATAACACTGTTTAATGTGGTCATCACAATCAGCCTTAAGAGATAACTAGTAGTGTCTTGTTCTCAAAATCTTCTTGGAAAGTAATGGCCCACTCATGTATGGTCTACACACTCCACCATGCACTTCGTTCATGAGACTTTTAGCCTGATCTTTGTCTAAACACCTTAATAGTCCCATACATGCGTCTCTTTTATACAGAGGATCTTCACTTAGATAAAACTTTAAGGCCATTTTCTGAATCCTCTATCTTTCTATTCGATTTGCGCCAACTAGGATGGACCAGTCTAGAAGGTATTCTTTAATGTCGTGGTACTAGGGTTAGCTGGGTTGAGTCGTTTCGTCTGAGATTTCTCTTACATAATTTCCATAAGCAAGAGCTCCGTGTATCGTAAAGTTAATATCCAGGATGATCTTATCTTTAGACACATGAACCAACGATGCTAGGGTGGCTAATGCATCTACAAAGTCGTTTCGATTTCGTAGAATATACTAGAAAGCAATGTCTTCGAATTCTTTGGCCATCTTGATAACGTGTCGATGATAAGGCAACAAATGAAGCTCTTTTGTACTGTATGATCCTATAATTTGTCGGATAACTAATTCTAAATCTCCGAATACAGCTAATCGCTTTGCTCCTATGTTCCTGGCTAACTTCAATCTAAGAATGCATCCTCCGTATTCGGCAATGTTGCTGGAGTTATTAAATTGTAATTTGACTGCCACTGGATACTATTTTTCGGTGATTGATACCAGAACTGCCCCAACACCGGCTCCTTCTATATTCATGGCACCATCAAAATATATTTTCCAGACTTGACCTTCATCATCTCGCCTCGTTCTTTGAATCACCATCACATCTTCGTTGGGGAAATAAGTCTTTAATGGTTCAAATCCTCTCATAGGTGTCTTAGATAATTGATCTACAATTCCTTGACCTTTCATGGAATTTTGAGTTACATAGACGATATCGAATTGTTGGAGAATTAACTGCTACCTAGATAATCAGTAATTTAACATTGGTTTGTCAAATATGTATTTCAACGGATCCATGTGGGATACCAAATAAGTGATATGGCCATGCAGATAGTGTTGTAATCTCATTGTTGCCCAAGCCAAGGCACAACAGGTCTTCTCTATCAAAGTATAATTCCACTCGTAATTGCTGAATCTCTTGCTGAGGTAATACACTGCTCGTTCTTTACCCATTTCGCCTTTCTGCCCTAGCATATATCCCATCACGCTAGGATTAACGGATATATACAGGAACAGGGGGACCCCTTCCTTTGGTCGCAAGTTGTTGTTAGCTGAGATATGAATCGACTAATAAAATTGACTCTCTCTAAGAATCCTCGTATCTCTTTCCCAGTTTGAGGAGCTGTCATTTTTGTGATGGCTTTGATCTTGGTAGGGTCTATTTTAATTCTCCTGTTGCTTACGAGAAATCCCAGGAGTTTGCCAGATTTGACGCCAAAGGCACACTCTGTTAGATTGAGCTTTAGATTATACTTCTGAAGGCGTTCGAATAACTTTTTGAGGTGGGCTATGTGATCTCCCTCTTTCCTTGATTTCACAATGATATCGTCTACGTAGACTTCAATCTCCTTATGCATCATGTCGTTAAACAAAGCCATCATGGCTCTCTAGTAGGTAGCTTCAGTATTTGTGAGGCTGAATGCTAAATATCTATAATAGAAAGTACCCCAAGGGGTTATGAAAGTAATCTTTTCTCTATCTTCTTTCGCTACCATAATCTGGTGATAACCCGCAAAACAGTCAATAGATGAATATTCATATTTCGAATTGAGCCGTGTTATTGATTAAAATATGAATAAATGGCACTGGGAAGTCATCTTTGAGATTGACTTTGTTAAGATCTCGATAATCGACACAGACTCACACTTTACCTATTTGTTTCGGCACTGGCACAACATTAGCAAGCCATTTAGGATAAGTAAAGACCACGATAATTCCAGCGTTGAACTTCCTAATGATTTCCTCTTTAACTTTTAAGCTCCATTCTAGTTTCAGCTTCCTCAGCTTTTGTTTGACCAGTTTGAACCATTCTTTAATTGACAAGTGATGGACGACTATGTCAGTGGATAACCCAATCATATCTTCATGAGACCAGGCAAAAACGTCTTCGTATAAGGGTAAAAAATTTTTTTTTCTGGGGTAAGGTCGGTTTCAATCTATAGCTCTTTGGGTTTGTTAGGGGTTCTGATGTTGATGGTAATGGTTTGTTCGAGATTTGGTTTGGGTTTGTCTTCAACCCATCCTTTGATTTCCTCAAGCACTTTGTCATCAATCACTTCATTGTGTTCAATACCCATCAAGTCAAAGTCCAGTTCTATATTAAAATTATAAGCATCTTTCAAATTTAGAGAATCGTCAACAAGACTAGAATTATTTATATCAAGACACCTGACAATGAACCATAAATAACTCGTTATTTCATATATAAAATTATTTCTAGTACATGAGTTCCTTTGATAGATAATCAAATATAACCTACCAATGCATGAAAAGTAAATTAACAAGATAAAAAACTAAACAAGTGATAATTATCCTAACACTTTCTGGGACCGTGATTATCCTCATCCAAGATTACCCCTTTCTGATCAACATCGACTCGATCTCCCAGTTGTCAATGGTCATATCATCTTTGATGGTCGTAATAGAGGTTACTTTCGTATTAGAAATTTTCTCAATGATAGCCATGACATTATCATTCTTTGGCTCGACACACCACTTAGAAACATCTAGGCTAGACTAATCGATGTAAGGAATAAGCTCTTGATTTTCAGATGAGCTTGTTTCATTAGCTTTTCCTTTTCCTTTGTCTAGGAACTTTCTTTGCAACCTCTTCTTGGAACTTTTAGAGTCCATCATTGACCTCTTTTTCGACTTTCTGGTTTATTTCAAGCAAGAATCGTTCCTTTTTGGCCCTTTCTGCGAGGGGAAGAATCAGTATTTCTTCTTCATCATCTTGAATAGTCGGATTAAGAATGGGTTTGTCAAATCTGGGTATCAAGATGCCGGATAACTGAAGTGAAATATTTTTATAAGGGGTTCCTCCGTTTTGACCCGCCAGTATAGCCTAAGTCCGCCTTCCCCTTCTAAGTAGGCAATTGAATTGGGTACCGTATGCCTTGGCCATTCTTCCTGAGACCTTGGCCTGGTTGAATTTTTTTTCTATCATCTCCTGAACTACTAACATGACTTCCAGAGATACTCTCGGCTTCAAGGTTGGAGTCCTTAGAGGACGATAATTGGTTGTGCTTACTTCAAAGGCCTGAAAACTGGTTGGTTCTACCGTTTCATCTAACCCTATCATCCAGATGCTTGCATTGACTTGTAGGGGATAATCTCGTTCTGTAGATACAGTCACTAGGTTCCCATTCACAATATACTTTAACTGTTGGTGAAGAGTTGCCGAAACGGCTTTGGAAATATGAATCCAAGGCTTTCTCAATAACAGGTTGTAACCAGTCATAATATTCAACACTTGGAAAAAGACGTCAAATGTGTAAGGTTCGATCTCCATAGGCAACTCGATCTCTCCTACTGTATCCCTTCGCGAACTATCGAAAGCTCTAACCACCACATGACTATCTCGAATACGATTGGGATTGATGTTCATCCTTTTCCAACATGTCGTATAGGCAAATATTAAGAGTTAAACCTCCATCGATCAATACTCCTAGCACAAATCCCGATGAAATGACAACGATGTGGAGAGGCTTACGATGTCTTGTTCCTTCGACTGATATATCATCATCGGTTAAGGAAATTACATTGTTGTCTAAGATATGGCTTATTAGGTGGCCAAACCTCTTAGTGTTCACTGTTTTGGGAAGATGAGCCTCTCTTAGGACTTTCAACAGAACTTGTTGGTGATCCTCTAAAGCTAGGATCAAGTCAAGGATGGATACTTGAGCCAGTGCTTCTTCCAACTTTTTCACTATTTCTACATCGTTATAACCTATTTTCTTCAAGAATTATACGACTTTTCCTTTCGGAACCTTCTCAGCAGACTTCTTCATTAGCTTAATTACTCGCTCTGGCAAGCACAAAGGATTATTTTTCGGCATGACTGCTCCACAATCGGTTGTAGCACTTGACCCCTCTTCGTAGTTCTATAGGTCTGCCTTCAGGATGGTGATCGGTTGTTGGAGAACAGTTGGCAAGACAATCGGTTTTGACTTAGCCACTCTACAGGGTTGACGTTCAAGAGTTCCCTGGTAAATTCCCGAATCACAATTAGTTCTCCTTTTGTCTCCCAAAGACTGAAGATCATGGCTATTACCTCATCTGAGTCATCAATTCTTCGTAGGTATTTTAGAGAATTCTCACCATCCTCTGTCTTGATCATATTTACACTCGTTCCATTGTGTTGCGATAAAGGATTGGTAATGACATTGGGTTATTTAGGCTGTTTAACTATAATGTCGCCACTCTTGATCGGATTTTATATTTTATGCTTCAAAGACCAGCACTCTTGCGTATCATGCCCCGGAGATCCTGAATGATAGGCACATCACTTGCTCGAATCATACCTCTTACCTTTCGAGTTTGTCAGTGGAGCCAACTCAGTAATCTTTGTTTAGACAACCAATAGTGCCAAAATATTCTCCATGAAATCACCCAAAGGGGTGAACTCCCGATCTCGTCTGTTCTCGAATCTTCTTCTTCCATCATTTCGTTGGTTGAATGTGGGTTGTCGTTGCTGCGAATTATTCCCTTGTGCTCGGATAGGGGGGTTGTTGTTGACTCATCTAGATCGTTGCATAACAAAGGATACATCTTCTTCTGGTTTCTCTTAGAACTACTCCCGTAATTCCCTGATTGAATATGCTCAGCTATAACTTCTAAAATTGTGAACTCCTTGAACGTTCTAGACTGGAGTCACATCTCAGCCATATCCCTATGCTTAAATATTTTCGAAAATGACTTGTCGATACCTGATGACACTCTCTCGTAATAAGGCACTTCTTAGGTGTCAACGAAGGTCATAACCATTTCATTCTCGTACATGGGAGGATGGACTTGAGCTGCCATCTTTCTGAAAATAGTATGCACACAAGTCAATCATATTTGATATGATGTAGCATATACTTTGTAATCTTATTCATTTATTAATAAAAGAATTAATATGTTAAAGGCATTTTACTTTATCTATATGGTGTTGTTATTTTATATGTGATAAACTCATAGTTTTGAGCAATACTTTTAGAATCATGATGATGATCATGGTAATGAGATCTAAATTCTTAGAAAGCTTAAAACTAAAATCGTTCCTAATCATTGGATTACTAAAAAGGGGATTAATGAATCCGGATAGATTGGTACATACTTTGATTGCTCTTAGGAAGAGGATGATTGATCTCATAATCATTTGTGTAGAGACACTAAAACAAGTATGTAGGTGCTTATTGGAGAATAAGTTCACTGAACGTGACTCGCTAAAGGAATACCTAATGGAGTTTTACTTGTCTGTCAATAGAAATTCTTCTAGTGATTGTAGTACAAGTGATCCTTGGACTTGAAATCATCATAATATCTTGTGTATGATGAGTTATACTTTGACATGTCCCTTAAGACCTTTAGAGTATATCAAATGGTATGTTTGAGTATAATAAGTTGTACATGGAGATAGGTGAATGGTCAACAAAGAATCTACCACATCTAGTAAAAGATGAGAATGTCCTATGTGATTCGATAAATGACAACTCAGTAGTCCTTGGCTAAGGCAGAATAAAATTAGAAAGGAATCTCTAATTTGCATTATTTAGAGTTGTGCATTTGAGAATCAAAATACATATAATTAAATAAAATAAGACTTGACAGTAATTTCATGTCTTATATTTAATTGGAACATTATTTGGTAGAAGAATTAAATTGTACGGTAACTATTCACTAAAAGGTTCTCTTGTTATTAATGTTAAAATCTATATTATCTAGAAAGTCGTTGATCGCTAAGGGAGCTTACCCTTATTATAGAATAAATATTATTTATTTAAATGAATTAAATAGTTTAATTTATTTAATTAAATAAAATTAGAATTGTTCTAATTGATTTATTCATAACTGGTTTAATATAGAGAACCTAAAGGGTCACACCGCAAAAGGAAAATATGTATTTAAGAAGTAAATGACATAATCGTAATAATAAGTTAAGTGTATTTAATTTAATCTATGGTGATAGAATAAATTAAATAGCTTAATATTTATTATTTAATATTTTAAAAATATTAAATATAAATTAATAAGAGGAGTCTTATTATTATTACTATTATTATTATTATTATTATTTAATTTCTAAAAGGGTTTGGGAATTAATTAATAAAAGTACTCTCATAAATTCCTAATTGGGTTAGGAGTTTAATTAATTAAAAGAGTTTAATTAGAATAAAACCCTAATTCTAAATAGTTTAGGAGGGTTACTCATATCTATAAATAAGAGAAGGCTTATTATGGATTAGGGTTACATACATACACTTCCATAAGATTTGGGAGAGTACTTACAAATTCTATAGAGATAAAAACTAGGCTTTTGCCAACACCCATCTTCTTGAATACATATTATTCCTTAGTGGATCACTTCTAGAGGCCAAACACTTGGGTGGCTAACGTTGATCAAAGGAAGGAATCTAACCGGTGAATTTAAGGAGAAAGTAAAGGAATTGGAGTTGAACTTGTACCTGAGGAAGTTTTGTTCTACAAGGGTATAATTCTTTACCTTCCTTTGTTAATTGATAATTGCACATAAAGTATGATCCTGGTTATGGTTTGTAAAATTTTAAAATTCGATTTTATCGCGCTTCTGCTATATTTGTGTAATTTGATTGCATGCATGTGTTATTTACAAACCTAACACTTTCTCCATCACCGGGTATAATCTCGGAAGGATTCGTTAGGTTATTTCTTAATTCAAGACATTTGGTAACAGTCCAGAACCATCTGAGATTGAAAACTGTATTGGGCTAGGAATGCATGGGCTAGATCCTCCTAATTATGGATTTTTGCATTATCAAGCCGAGCATACCAGGTTCGTGTTTCTCCAGTCAAATTCTTTTAGAATAACTGCATCCTCAAACTCTTGTCTTCGGCATAGAAACCCAACTCTCCTATGTACACTTTGAGATGCGTGTAAGGGTCTCCTGATCCATCATATTTTTCAAAGTCTGACACTTGAAATTTATCTGGATATCGGGCGCCAGGGATTATGCAAAGGTTGGAGTAGTTAACACTATCATAAGACCTAACCCCTTTCATGGAGCACATGGTATCTTCTATTTGTTTCATCTTCTCTTTGATTACCCCGTCTTCTTATCTTTCGAGACATTGATCACCTCTTTCATCTAGGCTTTATTCAAAGCACCCTCTGCTTGCTTACTGCCAAACTGAAATACCAAAATAGGAATTTGCAGGTCGTTTGTCCTGACGGGAATTTAATTTCCTCCTTATGCGGATGACTCAGGCTACATGTTGGACCTCAGTTCTTGCGTCAGTTTGCATTGCTTTTTTATCAGATTAGCCATCTCGGCCATTTGTTTCTTAAAACTTTTGAATTCTTCTTGAGACATGGGAATGGGATCCGGAGTTGGAGTTTCTGATGTAAACATTCTAATCAGTGGAATTCTCACTTTCGGGGCGCGCAAACGGGTTTTAGGACCAATCTGTACATAAAACCGACAAAGTTTAATTTTGAGAAATGGAAAAAATAGATGCATGTTAATGCATGTTTTTCAGGGTTTTTAAATCTTTTCCTACAAAACGGAGTTAGTGTTATTATTATTATGACGGGATGATGACATTATGGAGAGATATAGGACAATGCTCTCCATTCATATTTTGTATTTAAAGCAATATGATGATATTTGGATATACGAACATAGAGGGCATGAATAGACTTTCCATAATATTGGGTTTTTTCTAAGGCTAACCTATCATAGGGTTACTCTCGCGGGCTTTTTGGCATGAAGTTTCCCAGATCTTCACAACTTACTCGATGGGAGTGAATCTGATCTTTCGATTGGAGCAGATCTAAGTTGATGTCTTTCCAAAGCCTCACCGGGGAATGCCCCTTTGAGTCCAATATAATGAATATTCGACGAGTTTGCCTCCTGATAGAGGAATCACACAACATACATTCACATACATTCATCGTTCCTCATCATATGCATATGATGACATTGTGCGAAGCACTAAAATAAAGGATCAAGGATAAAAATGACAAGACATGCGTCACATAATACGATAAAATAAGGCACACACGGCAAAATAAGCATACAATTCAAGGCAATGAATTTAAACATAAAGAAAAAACAATAGGAATCGAATGCAGCTTAAACCCTTTTAAAAAGTCCCCACCAAAGGCGCCATTTGTCGACGACGCGATTTTTCCTTTATGTTTTAAAGATCGTGGATTGAGGGGTGTTTTTGGAAAAAATCGACATAATGCCGACGGGTTCGAAAGTTTAATTTTAAAGTGGGTCAATTAAACAGAATCGTCAGTTGGTAAAGATTTAAGTGGATGTACCAACTCATCCGAATTTTAAAGTTTTGATAATCGAGATGACCCATTATGTGACTCTATAAAATTAGTTCGCAACCGAGATCTATATAGTGTGGGGGCTTGCTTAAGCGAGGGGAAGGTGTTAGGCACTCTCCAACTTATGTGAAACACGATTATCGCTATCCTAATGTTTTTTCTTAAAACGTTTAAATAAATTATCTCGAGAAACGTGAGGTGTGTGCATTGTGTTTTATGCCTATATGAATTGTGTCGTTGGAAAAAATCTAGGGTATCGTCTCCTAGAGCCAATTTGATTTTGTAATTTAAAATTGAAATATAAGGTGTTGTCTCCTAGATTTGAGTCGAATCATAAAGTATAAGGTATCATCTCATATGCCGTATAAGTCAAAAGGTAGGGTATTTTATCCTAGAGTTGAGTCGAATTGTAAAATATAAGGTGTCATATCCTATTTTAAGTTAAAATTTAGGGTATAGTCTCCTAGAGTTGAGTCGAATCGTAAAACGTAAGGTATCGTCTAAGTCGTCTAGGATTTCGTCTCTTAGGGTCAAATCGAATCGTAAATTAGAAAATATAAGGTATTGTCTCATATGCTATCTAAATCGTCTAGGATTTCATCTCCTAGGGTCGTCAAAGTTTCAGTGAGTGCATTGTCTTGAAAGCAACTTTTGAGCCTTTTTGGACCTATGCACGAAGGATTTAATTCGAAAGAAAAGTTTCGTTTTAGTTTCGTTAGACTAGAAATTTATGGTGTCGTTTAGGGAAAACGTTATTTTGCAACCTTTCGTCAAACAGGAATCAAGGCTCTCCATTACTTCTAATTTTAGTCTATAATTAATCGAATAACCTAATTTAATTCATTTTTTAAAAGTTAGTTGTAATTTGGTTCAAAAATCGTTTTCGTATGTCGAAAGATAAATTCAAAAATCGAAAATAGGGTTAGAGCTACCCATAGACATATAAGTCATCTAAATAACTTCAATCACCTTAAAATAACAAAATCTACTATCAAGAGACATTAAACCCAATTTCGTGACATAAAAACCCTTGAAATCATTTTAAGGCCCGAATTACATTTATAATCATTGAATCGCAAAAGTACAACCGTCGTCTATGTCCATCATAGGAATATCATTCAATTCTCATTAAACACGTTATTCAAGGGTCTTGAATTTATTCATGAGCTCACATAATTCGTAATCACACTCAACAAAATGTCGGGATCTATAAACGGAGTTTAGAGTTTAGAAAATGACTTCTATAAACCCCTAAATCCGCGATCTTTAAAACTTAAAGGAAAAATTTTGGCGTCGACATAAGGCTTTTAAAGGATTTAGTGCTTGTTCGTTTATTATTTATATATTTAAAACTCACTAAATGCATTTTAGAATCTTATTTGTCTTTCAATAGTTTATTTTAAACTAATTTGGTAACCCGTGCAAGGTACAAACTTTTTATAAAATACTTATATATGCATAAATAAATTTTAAAATAGTAGACAACATTTAATAGATCTATTAGTTCCCACAAATAATTTTTAAATTATGTTATACATGCATGCATGTATATTCAATCATTGTATATATTTCATGGGATACGAAGAGTTTACGTTGTATTCAAAAAGTAGAAAGTCTTAGACTCTTAAATGATTGATTTGATATTGACTCATGACCAACCAAAAGAACTCGATAAAATTATTGGATAAAATCTAGTAATACCTTGTTTTATATAGTTATTGATTATTAATTAAATTTGTTAAACTCATAAACGCAACATTTGAAATTCAAATATAACACATTAAAAATAATATAGTGATTTTGAATATTCAAACGTATCGAACGATATTGTTTCATACGCTAGTAACCAAACAAACTATTAATTAATATAGTTACGACAATAGTAAGAGAAAAAACTAAATTAATTGGAAAATGGTTAAATTTAGCCCTCTCTTTCTTGGTCATTATTCAAATAGCCCACATGAAGCACGTGCACCTTTACCAATCTTTTTAAGATATCCTCGTTGACAAGTTACATTTTTAGTGGAGGGAACTATAACCAATGTTAATAGATATATTGTTCACTTCATTTTATTTTTTTCTGTAAAAAGAGTTTTAAAGTTTGAAATTCGTTTGGTTGGTTTAAATTATTAGATATTAAACAAACGACAGTATCACGCTTACGAGATCTGCACATATTTGAGTATAGATGATAGGAGAATAAAAAACGACATTTTATAATTTCAGAATAATATTTATACTATCAGAATAAATATGTGTATATATAGAAATTTGTACACTTATTTTAATGACAATTTGAATTTTCTGCTATCTAGCATAATCAATGGTCCAAAAAAAAAAGATGATTGTATTGTCAAATCGAAAATAATATTGTCAGAGTAAATACACATTAATAACGGTTTTAAAAAATTTAATAAGTAACACTTTCAACGACATTTATTATTGGAAACTGATATTTTCACATGAATAAATGATATTTTTACATGATATCTCTCACAAGAATAATGAGTGTGCCTCACACCCATATGATAGAGACTCACGTGAAAATATTATTTTTTTTTGAAAATATAAATTTTCTTATTATTTTAACAATATCGTTATTTCTGAAACAATATCAAATGCCAAAAAAGAAAAATAAATCAAAATGAGGTAAAATGAGAGGATCTGGTGGAAGTCTTTTTCCATTAATTTCAAAGAATATATAATGATGAATAGTGAGTCAAATGCAGTGAACGTCAACTCTCTATCTTTCCCATCCAATATTAACGGACTATATTCAATGAATAAATTCAATGAATAAATGTAACAAAGACACATTTTTCTTTTTTGGATAGGCACTGTTTGTCTACTATACAAGAAACAGTACAATCACCTTTTTCCTTTTCAAGTTTCTTAAAACGCAAACAAACAAAACCTAACGTGTATTACCAAACAAAACTCTCCTGTACAAAAGTTGACTTAATTCCGACATCCACTTCGCTAGTTTATAAGTATATTGTGACGTGAGTAATTGATCCTCTAGGACCCAGCTCCACTTATCTATATAAATATATAATAAAGTAAAATTAAATTATTTTGTCTTTAGTATGAAATTAAAATTTAATTATTAATAAAACACTTTTTAAAATCACTTTAATTTTATTTGATTTATTTTAAATAAACTTAGAATTATATTTACGTAAATATAGGTCTAAAATTTAATTAGAACCAAAGCTATTTTTAAATATACTCCTAGAAATTAAAACTCTATCTCCACATCTATAAATTATCACATCCATTCCCTTATCAATTACCAATACAATGATGGTAATGAATTTTTTTATTTTTTTATTTTTGAAGAGCCTCATTTTTGGGAGTACAATATAATTTCATAATTAAATACATCATAGAGACAAACCTCATAGAGGAGGAAGAAACAAACTCCCAAATAAGCCTCACAGACGAAACAAACTTTCATAATAAAAAAAATAAACTCACCTATTGTGAAAATTGAACCTGAAACCTAATGTCTCCGTACCTCAATTTTAATCACTAAGTTAAGACTTTATCGATATAAGATAATTGTATTACCTTAGATTTACTTTTCATTAAAAATCGAAGATCATTAAACAATAATCTAGGTCAATTGATCTAAGAATATTTAACTATAATTCATTAGCTCCTCTTTTGCAAAAGTTAAATGAAGAAGAATGAAAAACGTGTTCAATGCATTAATCAATTTAGTCATTGATTTGATTTTTTACTACCAAATGCTATATTTTTAACTTCGTAACAAAATGTTTGGTGTATATGTATTAACTACAATTAAAATATTTTTAAACAAAAATTCTATGTAGACATGAAAATTGGACATAGTGTATTTAAATTTCAATTATTTATATTTTGACCCCCAATAGTGGGTAAAAATATAAATATGTGAAATTCAAATACACTAATCTCCAATTTTCATGTCCGCCTAAAAAAGCTACTTTTTAAATCTTCCTAAATTTATTTTTATGTATTTTAAAGCAATTCATATAGCTACCAATAAAACATAAACTTAATAGGACTCTTTTTCTTATACATGTTCTATGATGATTTGGATTGATTCTTGTAATTGTCTTTTAACCCATGACTTAATATCATAAGTTTTAATAATAAATTATGAAACAATAAAACTAAATTAAATTATATGCATTAGTAAGTTAAGTTGTGAAATTATGAACTATTAGAAATAAATAATAGTTAGTCTTAGAGAACTTAATTTATTTTTTTATGTTCTTACCATCTTTAATATTTACTTATTATTCAACAATAATTTTATTCTATAAAAGAGTACTTTAATTACTTGGTCATACAATAATTTTTAACGTTAAAAACATGTTTAGAATTTTACTTTACTCAACTTTGGACTCTAAATAAATAAATACTAAATCTCTAGGGAAAAAATATTATGATTACATAATAATTAATATATGGGACATTAATTAATTAATGTTAAAAGTAATTATGATTTATATATCGAGATTAAACTTTGGTTAATTTTTAAAAATAAAAGTCATAATTGTACCTTATTATTCTACAATAGTTTTATTCCAAAATAACTATATTTAAAAATATAAGAAAAATATTATGATAAAATAATAATTAATATTAAAAAGCGTAATATATTTTATAAAATATATTAAGAATTAAACTTTAGGTACCAATTTTATTTCAAATAGGAGATTTTTAGTGAATTAATGTAAAAAAAATTTCTCAATTATATATTAGTTATTAAAATTTAGTTACTGTTTAAAATTAAAAATCAGGATGGTAACTTATAATTTTACAACAATTTTATTTCATATAGAATTCCTTAAACACCAAATTTAGGCTTTTGGGTCTTACTCATTTTTGAAATCTAAAAAACTATAACGATTGAAAATAAAAGGTAAATATTAAATTTAAAAAATATATATAACTCAATATTAATTTAAAATTAACAAAAAAAAAAAGAATAACACTCAATTACGAGTTTGTTTTTGATATTTGTTTGTTTGAGTAAAATTTGTAGTCATTTTAATTGTAATAATAAGTTAAATCGAAATTGAAAAATATATTTTATAATCATATATATATATATATAGAGAGAGAGAGAGAGAGAATAAATAACAAACTAACAATAATTTTATTTTAAAAATAAACCCGTGCTTCGTACGGGGCACTTAGTTAAAAAGTAAAAGGACAAATTTACAACCAAATTAAATTGCGACTTATGTGAAATTTTAAATGATATGATAAAATAATTAGGGTAAAATAATTTTTATTATTTTTTAATTATCTTTACAATCGATATAAAATTATCGTAATATGTAGCAAAAAATTTAATAAAAATATCCACCAACTCATTCAGCCCCCTTCACCTTTAATTATTTCTATTTAATTTACACAAAAGAGTCTTATTTTTAATATAGTATTTATAAATTTCTTAGTGTAATTTCATTGTCTAACAATATCATTAAAAAAAGAAAATCCACCTATCCATCCACTCCCCTTCTGTACATTAAACTAATGAGTTAACTCCAAAAGTGACTCTAAATTTTTCAAACTTAATTTTAATTTTTAATTCTAAGTATCAACATAGAAAACAATAAATAAAGAGCTAAAATATTAAGTGCTAATTTTTTTAGAGTTAAGTGTACTTTGAATCCTTAAGTTTACCCTCATTTTATACTTTACATCTCACATTTAATAAATGGACACTTAGTATTTCATACTTTCAGCACACTGACAAATAATAATCTCTGGCCAAAAAATTGTTAGGCTAAAGGAGTTAGGTTGTTTTGACTTTTGCCCCACTTGTTATCTTTTCATGAACGAAATAGTATTACCAGTGAAATATTTGCCCTTGGAAAGACAACACGTGAATTACAAGTCTAACTCCATCAGCCCAGTTAATAATTTTTTGGCTGGAGAGTATTATATGTGTTAGTGCGCTAAAAGTGTGGGATACAAAGTGTCTATTAATAAAATATGAGATGCAAAGTGCAAAATGAGAGTAAATTGAGGAATGTAGAGTGCATTCAACTCAAATTTTTACTAAAAGATGTAAAAAAGAAAAAGAAAAAAGAAGTTTAGTAAAAATAGGGCATTGGTATTTCTACAAGAGTAATAGTTCCACAAGTTTCTTCTCACATGTGTAGACACCAAAATTTGCACATCTTTCCTCTAACAGTGGTAGAGGGTAAAAGTGTCATTTCACGTCGAGACAAAGATGTCTAAGCAAAGATTACAAGGATTTAAACGAGTATTTGGAGTCCCAGCAATGACCACGGAGCAACAGGCTACAAAAAATAAGACGAACGAATAGTCGACGTTTATAAAAGGATGGTTTTTCCCTTTTTTTCATCTTTTTGAATCCCAAATTAATCAAACTTGATGCTATTGTGTAGCTCTCGGAAAGAGCTTTCCGAATTGGTATGACACGTTTTCTAAATCTTTTCGGTTTGAAAGTTATGGAAGTTTTAGCGCACAATACGAAAAATCGACGACGCGCCACGAAAATCGAGGCAGGTGGGCTGTAACGAATGCAATTTTTATGATTGAATAAAAATATTTATTGAGTTATATAAATATTTTTATTAATTTATTGAGTTAAATGTGGGTATTTGTTGAGTTTAATAATGTTAAATATTATTTAAATGTGATTTGTTATGTGTATTCTAATTTAATTTAATGATTAAATTAGATGATGAAAAGGTTTATTTGAATAAATAATTTATTTGAATAAGAGAATTTATTTGGTATTATTGTTATTTGTTAAATGAAATTATTATTTGAGTTATTATATTTAATTGAATTTATTTAATAATAAGTTCAATTGAATTAAATGTGTGACATTTTAAACTATATGTTATATTGGTTTATTAAAATAAATGAAAGGAGTTTTAATTTAGTTTTACCAAACAAGGTCTTATGATCTTTGTTTGGAAATAATGGGTTATTTTAATTGTGTTTTACCAAACAAGACATAAGAATAATAGGTTATCCTTAATTGTAATTGCCAAAACATAGCCTTCTGGCTTTTGAATTTTATAACTGATGAATTAAATTAGATTTTTACGTTATTATTTGATTTAATTGTCAGTTTTTATTTTCTTAATTCTATCAGTTTATTTTTTTAAGTTGCGTCTGTTGTAAAAGAAAAGAGAAGAACAGAGAGAAAAAGAAAAGAAAGAAGAACATCAGAGTTTGAGAGAAAAGAGAGAGCAGAGTTTGAGAATTTTGAGAATTGAGAAGAAAGAATTGAGAAAGAACTTGTAATTTTAAAAGAATTCATCAAGTTCTTACAGTAATTGAAGGTATAATTTCTTTTTCCTTTTGGTTTTATTCTTCTGTATATAGTTTTTTAGTTACTGTATGTGAATTCAATTGTTAGAATATATGAACTATTTGATTATAGTTGTTTGTAATTGGTAGTAATCATGTGTTAGATGATTATATGATGATTAACAATTAATTTAGAGGTATTAATCCATGAAAACATGCTTTAGAATTGAGTTTTTAGTTTTTACAGAGTTTACTTTATGAAATTGTATATATGTATGAAAATTGATGCTCTAATTGGTTATTAATCGGTAAATTGATAATTGTTTATGATTATTTGATGAAAAACATGAATAATGCAAGAAGAATGGTTTTAATTGATTAAAAAATGAATTTACAGAGCTTTGTTTTATGAAAATGGCAAAAACATGGTTATTTTATAAAACAGTGAATTTTTGGTTTTAAATTGATTGATTATGTGTTTTATAATGCTTAGATTAGTTAGATACATGTTGGGTAATTGTTTTCTAGCATATATGATGTCTGGGTATATTTAGTTTGTGTACTGGATGGTAGAATTCGGAAAATTTGGCCAAAATTGGCCTAAGTTTTCACTGTTCGCGAACTGTAGGAGACGACAGCCAGGTTTCTCGCCCCGGCGAGAAAAATGAGCTGTTAATCTTCGCCCCGGCGAAGTCTCGCCCCGACGAGAAATTTACAAAGGGAATCCTCGCCCCGGCGAGAAAATTTACAAGTGAATTCTCGCCCCGGCGAGAATCACTGCTGGAAATTTTTAATTATTTTATTTTCCTTTCTTGGAAGTTATGATGTATAATTAATTTTATATTAAAGTATTAAGTGATTAATGAAATTCCTAGATAATTGAAACTTGTTGATTATGGTTTGCTAAATGAGATGTTTTAATAAAAAGGATAAAAGCAAGCTTAAAGTGTATATTATTTTGTAACTAATTATGTTACCATTTTATAATTAAATGTATAGGTTGTTTAAGGATCGTGAGATAGTTAATTTGTAATCAACGCTTGAGGCAAGTTTCCTTATCTCAACTTATTACTTTTACGTTGAGCAAGTTTTCTTTCTTTAAACTTGTTAAATTATTACAGCAAGTTATTTATTTCTTAAGCTTGTTATTATTTCAACAAGTTTACTTCCTTTGAGTGAATTAATTAACCTTAGCTTATTGTTGTACAAGCAAGGCTGATATCATGTTGAGTAATTATATTTTGTTCCAGATATTATTTATTCAGTTATTGATTATCATTCAAACTTCGAAATAAACTTTATTGAAGAACTAGACTAGCAAACCATTATTGATTCAGCTAGTCCTTAGTTGATGAGCGTTTAAAAAAAACTTAGATTATCTAAACTTGTTCCAAGCCAAGTTCCTTTTGGTAAGGACTCTTATAATAAACTGAGATGAACAACCCTAACATAGGGGATTATTACGCTTAACGTTAAAATGGTTGTGCACAATACATTGTACAAAGGGCTGATCCCCCTGAGTACGAGATGAAGGTCCATTTATAGTCTTTAAGACTGTTAAAGGTTACGGTAAAAAAAAAAATACTTGTTAACCTAGGACATAGTTCGAGGTCTTGAGACCCTCAGATATATTCAAACTTTGATTACTTATTGATTAACTTCAGAAAATCATTGCTTCTCATTTGAACTCTATTTCAATTAAAAGTTATTGTTATCATTCTTGTGGGCAATTGTTTGCTCACTCTTGCACTAAATATTTCAGCTAAGCCCGAGAAGCAGGACGAGCCGTCCACCAGTAAGGGCAAGGGCAAGATGCAGAAATAGTTCTAGATTTATTATTTAATTGATTAACATTTGTACCAGACTTGTTTTAGACTATATTTTTATTCCGCATTTGATGTATTAAGGTTGTGGTGACCTGGGATTTTAATTATTGATGTAACCCGGTTCGGGAGATGATTAATTAAGTTTATTTTAATTGCTTAATTATGGGTAGTTAGATGTGAATGAATGGGATAGTGAACACCAAATCAGGGGGAAATTGAGTACCCAGATTTGGGGGTGTCACATGGGCCCCGCCCTAGGGCTGCCGTAGGTAGACCTGCGCCAGGCCTAGGGTGCCTATATAAGGCAGTTTTGACTTATTTTTTAAAAAAGAAAGGCATTTTAGAGATAAAAAAATGTGTTATCTAGGGAGAGAAATAAAGAAAGGAAGAGAAAAACCTCTCTACATCCAATCTAGATCTAATTTTTCTCATCAAATTTCCCACTAGTCTAAAGTCAAGCCATCCATACAAAAGCTTAAGGAGGAAGAAACTCTCACTTCCAAGGTTAACGTTCTCATCTTTATACTAGATTTAGCCTAGATGTAGCTTATTTTGTGAATTATTATGTTTGAGCTTTGTTTGTTTATGGTTAATTCTTCATTTGAGGCTCTCCTAGCATCCTAGATCATATCTAGAGGTGTTTGGATCCTATTTTGGGATTATGGACAGTTAGAGAGGATTTCTAACGGATAGAATCTCCTCTTAACTAACCGAGGATATCATTTTAGTAATTATCGATTTTGACTTTCATTCGACTCCTTTTTACCAATTATTTTTGCTTGGGATTTATTTTTTATTAATTTTTAGGTCACCCAAATATCCTAGATTAATATCGAGTGGTGAGGGGATCCCACATTTTGGTCAGCGAGGATTTCTTATGAATGAAATTTCATTACAGCCAATCTGGAATATATTTCCGATTAAGATCTCGATGCGTTGTTTTCTAGATCTATGGAATCTTAGATCTATGGGTTTCATTTCATAGATTCTAAGTTCCTTTAATAAATCTTGTCGATATATAATAGATCCTTGCGATTTCGATATAGTAAATGATATAATTGCGATGTTATTGATTTATTGTGCGATCTATGAATTTAGGGTTTTGTTGGTCGATTTCGCAATCGATAAAGACGCACAAGTATACGCGGTCAACAAGTAATACAATGATAAGAAAGTTGTCGATCCCACGAGGAATTATCTCTAATGTAACCCAATACCAATTTCAAAACGTCTCAATCTTATTTAGATAATTTATTGAAACGGTAAATTAAGATTACCATTAACTAAATAATAAAAATTCAAAGCATAGATAGATGGATAAAGAGATAAGAACAAAATTTCCACACTCAAGCATTTTGTCAAACACTTGGTGTGCATCACTTTATTCAAACCTATTAAATCCTCCTTTTTGATCAATTAACCGCATAGAATTGACAATACACAAATTATGTATAACATAATCACATGTCATTACATTCATGGTCTAAATCTATAATCCATTTTCTAAGTTCATATAGATTACCAAGCTAATTATCAATTTCTTAGCAATTAAACATTAAACACAAAATGTAAAGAACTAATTCATATGGTACCAATCAAAAGGAAAACAAGATAGAAGTTTAATTCATAATAAATAAACCAAACCATTCCAAATATTAGGTAACCATCCAAAGATAATACAAGTAACAAAGAAAGTTAGAGAAGAAAAACTCTTATGAAGTCATCTTCCATCTCCAAGTCTCCTTCAATTCCTTGCCTCCATGGTGTTACAAATGTTTTTGCACTAGAGCTCCATTGCTGAAATCTAGCTGCCGCGACAAGTGAATTAGGTCTCAAATGAAGTCCTAAAGAGATTATTTATAGAGCCTCTATGAAAACCCTAGCTAAGCCTTCGGATTTTGGTCAAAAAGTCAGCTCAGATCGCACAAAACAGCTCAGCAGATTGCGCTCAGCGCGAATTGGCGCGCCCGTGCCCAGCCCCCTGTATGGTCGCGCGCCCGCGCGCGCTGGCTTGTGCTCGTCTGCCGCTCGCCCGTCCGCTCGTCTGTCGTCCGTCTGTTGCTACTCCGCACGTGCGCGTGCACAATTGGCGTGCCCGCACGCCCCACGCATACCGCTCGCCAGCTCGCTCGCTCGTTCGTCCGGTTGTTGCCTTGCTGCTGCTGCACCGTGCGCGCCTAACTTACCGCACCTCTACACCCAGCCTATTGCACACCAGTGCGCACGCCTGCCGCAATTCCGCGTGCACGCTTGCCGCACACCAGCGCGCCCAGCTTGCTGCACACCAGCGTGCCCAGCTTGCTGCACACCAACGCGCGCGCCTTGGCGTAAAAATAGCCCCCATGGTCCTGGTGCTGTGCCAGCAGCTGCTCGTGGCTTGGTTTACGCTGCACGCTTTCACACGTTGTGCACACCCAAAGTCCAAATATCATCAAATTCAATACCGAGCGTCGCCAAACGCTAATTTCCATAATAATACACGCCAAGCACGGATAACCAAACACAAGCATTGAGTCATTACAAACAACGATCCGAGTGGTCTTTATTTCAATTCCTACAAAACACAATAAAAATGCATCAAAGCAATACAAAACACATAAAAGTAACATAAAACTAAATTATCTAAAAATAAGATAAAAATACATAAAAATCACATAAAATACCCAAAGAATTGCAAATTATCAAGGCCAAAAGTACCCAAATTATGTGTATAAAACACACTCATCAGGTTTATGAAAGTTTTTTCCTAAACTATAAACACCATTTATAGATCATGATGCGTTGTTAGGTGTGATTACGAATCATGTGAGCCTATGAATGAATTCAAAACCCTTAAACATTGTGTTAAATGAGAATTGAAGGATATTCTCATGATGGACATAGTTAACGATTATAATTTTTGCGATTCGATCATTATAAATGTAACTCGGGCCTTAAAACGATATCAAGGTGATAGTGGATTTTATTATTGCGAGGTGTTTAGAGTTATTTAGATGGCTTACATGTCTATGGGTAGCTCCAACCCTATTTTCGATGTTTGATTTTATCTTTCGACATACAAAAATAATTTCGAATGAAATTAAAAAATCTTTTAAAACTAAATAAAACTAGGTTATTTGATTAATTCTAGGCTAAAATGGGAAGTAATAGAGAGCATCGATTCCTATTTGACGAAGGGTTTGTAAAACAATGTTTTTCCTAAATGACACCAAAAAGTTCTTGACAAATGAAAACTAAACGAAACTTTTCCTTCAATACAAATCCTTCGTGCATAGGTTTAAAGAGGCTCAAAATTATTGTTGTCCGATTTCCAATCTGCGCCCGGCCTACATAGAGTTTTGATCACTTGTTCCAAGTCCAGGTCTTCAGTCATATACTGGGTAAATTCATCGTCGTCCGACATATCCTCTATTTGGTAGTAAGAATTGATGCTTGCCTTATCGTACGACACCGCTTTTCCTCGAACTTGCACCACATGGTCTTTAGCCTCTTTGGCATTGGCATAAAACTCAATGGACACTACTGCGGCCTCCGGCTATTTGGTGAACTCCAACCACCCCCTATCTATAATCATGGCCGCCAATTGACCACTTTGAGTCTCATGAGGGCAGAGGCCTCTTTCTAAAATTAATGCCTTACCAGCTAACACCGTGTGAAACTGCTCGGACGCCACTTCACTAATAAACCTCTTCTTGTTATAGGGCGTGGAGGGTCTAAAGCTCTTGCCGCATTGATGCTTGGAAGACATGGTTGAATCAATTGTACACACAAACCCAACGAGAATTCGAAGAACTAAGTCCACCCAAGAACACACAAGCTAATATTATTTCTCACCACTAGGCAATTTATCAAACATCAACATGTAATGCCCAACTTTTCAACAGTAAGCAACCATAACTCCAAAAATTCTCTATGAAATAGACCAAAATATAAACCCCAACACTTCAAGCATACAATAAGGACCCAACAAGTTAATCTTTCCAATTGCATGGGAACAAGATGATTACCTTACTTTGGTTGATATTGAAGTACAAAACCTTTGTTTCCTTTGATGCCACTTGATTCCAATTGAACTAAATTGAGATGGAGTTTGTATGTAATGTAGATTGAGGGCTGGATTAAGATTTAACCTTGTTGGGTTAGGATTGGGAGACTTTGAGCTAGGGCTTGAAGTTGAGAAGAAAGAGGAGTTGTGAAGTGAACCCCCAAACTTGTCGCTGCTGCGGTGTTTATTGTCTGGGTATAGCAAGCAGTGTTGCGATGCTATGAAGTCAGTGAGTTAGTGTTGCGGCGCTGTGGCCCAGCGTGTGTGCCCTGCGCGCGCCCGACCCCGACTCGCTTGCTGCCCGCTGTCGCACCGCGCGCTTGGTCGTGCGCTTGGTCGCGCGCACCTACTGTTGCTTACAGCATTCATTCGCATTCCCGTTTCGTTCGCTATTTGGTACCTGACAACATTTAATACAACTAATTAAAATGCAATTGAATGAAGACTAAATCATTAAAATAAATTAAAGCCACAATTTATATTTATATTTTTATATTTTTTTTTTCAAAATTAAACATAGCTTGACTTGAACATAAAAACTAAATCTAACTAACATGTAATTAATTAAAACTGAATAAAAATTAAAGACACTCGGGTTGCCTCCAAATTAGTATTTGTTTTATAGTCTTCAGCTTGACTTCTTCACATCTTATCATGGATCAACTAGGGGGACTGAGTTCTCGTGACGATTAGTTTCACCCCCTAGTCGTGCTCCTATTTTCGCTCTTTCAATTTAACTGTCTGCTCCGAATCAGCTTCTTAATTTGGTACTACTCCATGCGGGAACTCAAGAAAGTCAGAAACATAACTTTCCAGAATTCCCTCATTAACTGTCGTGTCGACTACATCGACCTGATAGCGCTCATCCACATCATTCGGGAATTTTATTGCCTTAAAAATGTTGAACTTAACCTCCTGATCATTGACTCTCATGGTAAGCTCGCATTTCTACACATCGATGAGAGTTCTCCCAGTGGCTAAGAATGGTCGTCCTAGAATGATAGGAATCTCTTGGTCTTCTTCATAGTCGAAAACCACAAAGTCTGCTGAAAAAATCAACTTATCCACTTTAACTAAGACATCTTCAACAATTCCCCTAGGATAAGTGAGTGATATGTCTGTCAATTACAGTGTAACATTCGTATGCTTCGCCTCTTTTAAGCCAAGCTTTTGATAAATTGACAATGGCATCAAGTTTATGCTAGCTCCTAAATCACATAAAGCTCTACTGACGAACTCATTACCAATCATGCATGGAATTATGAAATTGCCTGGATCTTTTAGCTTCGGTGGTAGCTTCCTCTGGAGTATAGCACTACATTCTTCCGTAAATGCTAGGCATCTACTCCAATGCTTCGTCGAATGGGATATTGATGTGCAGCTTCTTGAACACCTCTAAGAATTAGAAAATTGCTTCTCTAGCTTTTGTTTCTGTAAACACTGCGGAAAAGGCACATGAGGCACAATAGGAATTTTACTACCATTAGAGCTCAATGCTGGATCTTCTCCTGCCTTCTTTTCCTAGTCCCCACTCTTTATCTTCTCCTTTTCAGCATCCACATCTTCTTCCACAACAGTTTGCGCCTTCGGCATGGGTACTCCAATAGTTCTGTGTAGTTCCTTACCACTACGGAGTGTAATTGCTTTACAATGTTCCTGGCCTTCCCTACTAAGGTTGATCTCCGTGTCGCTTGGCAAAGTTCCTTGAGGGCGATTGTTAATGGCACTAGCCAGTTGTCCCACTTGGTTCTCGATGTTGCGAATTGATATCTCCTGGCTAATCATCCTCGTCTTGGTCTAAGTTATGAACTTAGAAAGAAGTTCCTCCAAATTTGACTTCTTCTCTTGTTGAGGAGGGGCTTGAGTTTGGAATCCTAGAGGGTATGGTTGTCTCAGAATTAAAGTTTGGGCTTGATTATTATTGCTCCATGAAAAGTTTGGGTGATTCCTCCACTTAGGATTATAAGTATTGGGATTATTGTGGCCTTATTGCCTATTATAATTACCGATGTACTGAATTGACTCTGAACTGATGGCGCATTGATTACTAGAATGATTTTTGGCACATAACTCACAAACCATCGACACATTCTGAATAGGCTACGCCCTTAAAACATCAATCTTCTTTGTAAGAGTCGCAACCTGTGCAGCCAAAGCAGTCACTGCATTAAGTTCGTAGATCCATGCCGCCTTTGGCTGATTCATCCTCGTAGAAGGCCACTGATAATTGTTGGGAGCCATTGTCTCCAACAACTCATAAGCTTCATCAAAGTTCTTCCCTATTAAAGCTCCACTTGCAGCCGCATCGATACTGGTTCGAGTTACACTGAACAACCTATTGTAGAATGTCTGAACCTGCAGCCACTTGGGAATGCATGATAAGGACATCTTCGCAATAAATCTTTAAATCGCTCTCAAGCTTCATAAAGAGACTCGGAGTTATGTTGTGCGAAAGAGGTGATGTTGTTCCTCATCCCTGCAGTCTTTGCTTGCGAAAAGAATTTTGCTAGGAATTTCTGTGCCAAATCATTACATGTGGTGATAGACCCCGCCGGAAGTGAATGCAACCAACTCTTTACCTTATCACGGAGTGTGAAAGGAAAAAGTCGGAGCCTAATAGCATCCTCGATAACTCCGTTGTATTTGAAAGTGTCGCAAATCTCCAGAAAGCTTACCAAATGATCATTTGGGTCGTCATTAGGCAAACCCCCAAACTGCACTGAATTATGGATCATCTGGATAGTACCCAGCTTGATCTCGAAACTATTTACTTGAATCGTGGGCCTTTGAATGCTCGACTAGATTTTCGCAACTAGTGGCATAGCATAATCCCTCAGCGATTTTCTATTCGTCTGCAGCCATGGTCTCTTGATTATGTGCCTTTTGACAAAACTTTTGCAGTTTTTAGAACATTCTCTCGATTTCTTCTTCGTAAGGTAGTGGTTCCTGACCTTTAGATCACGTTTGCATACAAAACTCAAGAGTGCCTACAAAAATAATTAAAACGGAAAAATTAAAATAGAAAAATACGTTTAAATTAAGATCAAATTGATTGAAATTAATATTAAAAAAATTATTAGAATAATTCTCCGACAACGGCGCCAAAAACTTGTTGTCTGATTTCGGTATTGACAATTACGTGCAAGTATACACAATCAACAAGTAATATAATGATAAGTAGAGTGTCGATCTCATGATGAATTATGTCTAATAATAACCAAGTACTAACTTTATATCAATTCAATTTTATTTAAACAAATTATTTAAGATTATGAAACTAATTATTTAAAATTAAAACTAAATTATTAAGCAAAGATTGATACCAGATTTAAATGCTAAGATCACAATTTTTCCTAATGCCTCATCTAAATCTCTTTACTCTCTTTTCAATTAATTAATCATAGCAAATAGTTAACCAAGAATTCAAAATTATTCATAAAATCTCTTCCGATGGTTAAATAAAAATACCCCTTATAATTAAATCACTATATTCCTATGTGAAATAATTTAGAACATATTCATTAAGTTCAAATTCTCATAATGGCTACACACGGCATATAGGTTAATTCTTATCCTATACACAAATCATATTATTCAATCCGAAGAAGAATAATCTAGACGCATGTTATCATATTTAGATCTAAACTTATAATCCATCTCCCAATTTCATATAGGATATCACATTAATTGTTGATCAGACAATCACACATGAAGCATAAAATATGATAAACGATTTACTTATGATCAACAATAATCAAAAAGAAAGTGACTCAATTTAAACTAATCATTGGGTTCTATTACAACCTTAATTGAAAATTAGTTCATAGCGTAGAACAAAAATATCATCCAATTAATAAATAACATCCTCAGAGTATACAAAAATTAAAGAGAAAAGTTTAGAGATAAAAATCTGTGATGATCCTTGATTTTCAAGCTCCGCCTTCAAGTCTTGCTCTCTGCATGTTTCCTTCTCGCTCCTTTGGAATCTGATAAGCAATCTCATCTTTCTATCTATCTATTATCTACCTTTGGTAATATATTTATAGACCTCCTTCCTTGGCTTGGTAGACATCTATTCCAATTCAAAATCAACAAGCCAAGTTTCTCAAGTCGGATAGGATAGTAACACAAGTCAGCCAAGCAAGCCCAGCAAGCCATACACCAGCGCTGCGACGCCCAATACCCAGCGCTACGGCGCCCAATACCTAGCGCTGCGGTGCCCAATACCCAGCGCTACGGCGCCCAATACCTAGCGCTGCGGCGCTGACTCTCTGACTCTCTGACTCTCCAGTGCTGCGACGCCAATGCCCAGCGATGCGGCGCTAGAGCTGTACCGCGCATACCCGCGCCAATCTCATGCCTTCTGCGCGTGCCCGCTGCTAAATGATGATGCCTGCGCACGCCTGCCTTATGCTTGTTGCTCCTCGCGCCAACGCACCCCAAATGGCTGCCACCCGCGCTTGCGCGCGCCTTGCTGTCGCTGCCTGCGCCAATGCGCTGCACACCGTGCCAACATGCCACACCATGCTACACGCTAAGCCAACTTTATTGCACGCCGATACGCTGATTGCCTAGCTTCAACTACTTAGCTTCATTTTAACCAAGATTCAACTAATTCACTTCCATTTTCAAATCTTTATTCTCCTTTTTCCTTTTTCTACATAAAAATAAATAAAACACATAAAAAGGAACATAAAATACTCAAGAACTCCCAAATCATTAAGCTAAAAATATCCAATTCGTAGGTATAAAACTCACTCATCAATTGCTTCCAAAATAATGCACCCATCAAGACTTTGGAGATTTTAGGAGACGACATCCTAGATTCTATAACTTGACCGTAAGAGACGACCCTTAGGTTACTTACATTTCACAACTTCTCTAGGAGATGAGATCCTAGATTTTGACTTTAACGACATAGGAGACGATACCTTATGTTTCACGATTCAATTCAAATCAACTCTAGGAGACAATATCCTAGATGTTCCCCAACGACACAATTCATATAGCCATAGAACACAAACATACCATTCACATTCCTCAAGGCAATCCATTTAAATCTTTTAAGGAAAACATTAGTAAAGCGGTAACCGTGTTTCACGGAAGTTGGGGGTGCCTAACACCTTCCCATCACTTAAGTAAGTCCCCGAATTTTATGAGTCTTGGTTGCAGACCAATTTTACTGAGTCACACGATGGGTCATCTCGATTATTAAAACATAAAAAACCGGATGAATTGGTACATCCATTTAAATTTTTACCAACTGGCGACTCTGTCTAATTGACCCCTATTAAAATCAAACTTTCAAACCTCGTTGACATTTATGTCGATTTTTCCAAAAATCGCCCTTAAAATCCACGATTTGTAATCTAAAATAAAATTAAAAAAATCCCGGCATCGACAACATGAATAATAAATGGACCTCACACTCATTTAAAAGAGGAGTTATAGAAATATCAAATTTTACTTGTAAAAATATTAATTTTCTAAACATAAAATAACAAGACGAAGACGTAGAGTTCCAAAGCTCAAAGTATGAAGTTCATCGAGCGAACCTATGTAGAACCACGTGAGTTGAATAAGGTTTCTTAGACTGCTTAACCAAGTATAAACGCAAAACTAAAAATGAAGGACAGTACATAGGGTTAGTAGTCTACGAATAAGTACATCAAAATAGAATGATCAAGATTAGTCAAACTACTAAAAGATAACTTCAATGTTAAAATAAAGGACAGTATATGGGGTTAGTAGTCTAGGGGATCCGATTAATATGAAGTCAACTTCAGTATAAAATGAACTTCATGGTAAGTTTATTTCATACTAATCGGACCCCTACGAATACAAAAACAAGGCTCAAAGTACATCAAAATAGAATGGTCAAGATTAGTCAACCTACTAAAAGATAAGCTCAATGGATGCAAGACGACTCGTTGCACGCTCTGAAAGTTAGATAAAAAGGTATTACACGTATCTCTTAGTGAAAAATGTCAAGCATGCGATAGACAAAAAGAAATATGCAATGTGCTAAATATAAACAATCTTGACAAATGTCCAAAATTCAATCGGAAGAAATGCTAATATGACAAATTGGTAATAATTATATGCATAATTACTACCCATTCAAGAATCAACCTTTTTAAATAAAAATTAGTAATTATTTAATTAATTTGTAAAAAGGTATTACACGTAAGCATGCGATAAATAAAAAAAATGCAATGTACTATCTATAAACAGTTTACACCTGACAACTGTCCAGAATCCGAACGGAAGAAATGCTAATATGACAAATTAGTAATAATTATATGCATGATTACTACCAATTCTTGAATCAATCTTTTAATAAAAATTAGTGATAATTTAATTAATTTTAAAAAGAGATTATCCCCCTCCCTCTAATAGTATGCTTTAGCCCTTCGGGACAACACATATTTAAGTGCTTTGTAAATTTAACCAATAAATATACTACCCTTGGTCGGAAAAGACTTTGAAGAATAATTCTCTGTCCCACATTTAATGATGCCATCTGATGAATTAGTGGTGCAGAACTGCTAATACTTGAATGATTTTACACACACACATCTATTAACAATGATTTCATTTGAAATTGTTTCTCAAAAAACAAAGTTGTTTGACCATTAAATGCCCAATTTTATATATATAAGAATCACTCCTTTTCTTTTCCTTTTTCAACAGTTTCACCTACCACATTCTTTTCTTTTCTTTTCTTTTCTTTTCTTTTCCTTTTTATTGTGCAAAAGAAATAATTCGGAATTAGTGTTTGTTGGAGTGGAACATACTCAATATGATTATGAAGAAAATATTTTTCTTTTTCTCTTTTCTTTCCCTCCATTCTTTTGGAATCAGTGGAACATGGCCCCAACAACTTTATATAGGCCACAAATCATGGAACAAGCTAGTAACGCCTAATTGAGTTGGTAACCAGAAGCTTCTGCCCGCCTTGCACAATTAAGATCTATATTGTCTTTTTTAAATAAATAAAAAAAGAAAAAAACTGTATATATATAAACGGTGTTAATGTATATATAAGTGGTGTCAGGATCATAACACCCCATTAATGAATATGTTAAAAATTATTATTTTTAGTTTAATAATATGTCATAATTCTAACACCGCTCGTTATATACATTCATGATAATAAATGTGAAGAAGATAAATTACTTCAAGTGCATTAAGAACCTTAAACTAAGAAAGACGGATTTGGCTCCCTTCCATTTCTCTAATTTCATCTGATACACCAATTATATCATAATAATTTTGTTAGCAATGATCAAAATATGTTAATAGATAGTTGATGATATAAAGATCAATCATACAAAAAATTAGAATTATAAAAAATATTTTCACCGTTAAAAGTCTAAAACAATTTTCATTCATTGAAAGTTTGATGAAAAATTCACATGTTCATTAAATGGTGAAAAAATATCGAATTACTTTTATTTTGAAACAATTATGTTATTCAATATAATAAATTAGTTGACCGATATCGATTTTAATTATAATATTCACAATTGTAAAAATATAGTGTATTGGATGAAATTGAAAGGAAAGTGCAATGGAGGGTATGTCATAATTCTAACACCGCTCGTTATATACACTCATGATAATAAATGTGAAGAAGATAAATTACTTCAAGTGCATTAAGAACCTTAAACTAAGAAAGACGGATTTGACTCCCCTCAATTACATATTTCTTTAATTTCATCTTATACACCAATTATTTGATCATAATAATTTTATTAGCAATGATCAAAATATGTTAATAGATAGTTGATGATATTAAGATCAATCATACAAAAAATTAGAATTATAAAAAATATTTTCACCGTTAAAAATCTAAAAGAATTTTCATCCACTGAAAGTTTGATGAAAAATTCACATGTTCATCAAATGGTGAAAAAATGTCGAATTACTTTTATTTTGAAACAATTATGTTATTCAATATAATAAATTAGTTGACCGATATCGATTTTAATTATACTATTCACAATTGTAAAAATATCGTGTATTGGATGAAATTAAAAGGAAAGTGTAATGGAGGGTATCCAAATTCAAGAAAGACCCTTGAAATTGAGGTTGAAACGTTTAGTTCATTTAAAAATTTTATCAATATTACGACATGAACAATATTTACAAAGAATAAAAGTGTTATCCGAGTCTGCTAGTCAAAATTTCGTGCATCGTCCCATATAAAATTTTGCCAAATTAAAAACTTTTACATCTCTAAAAGAAGAACAAAATACAAAATATATATGTATATGTATACATTAAACTTACATCAACAAATGAAAGTTTGTAAAAGAATGTCAAGGACATGAAAAGGTAAGAGAATAAATTGAGCGAGAGAAGATCACTCCTATATTTTCGAGAATACTAAAAATATATGCTAGACTTTTCATACACAAATAATTGAAAAAGGATAGAAATATTTAAGTAGAGGATCCCTCTCAATTAGGTGTTGATCTTTAGGCTCAAATCTCCCAATTAAGCATTCATTATCATGTAAATGGTATCGTCAAGGGGTATCAACATTTTGGTCTCAAATAGATCTGAAATAATGTGATATCAAATATTTTAATAATATTTTATAACATAATTAATCACAAGAAATATACTTAACCAATATAATGGTGACACATTATTTCAGATACTTTTTAAAACTAAATATTTGAGACCTTTAACATTACTCTTATATAAATCATATTCATAATTTTAGCATACAATCACTATATAAATGTGATTATATACATATATATATATATATCAAGTATTTATAAAATACTTTAACCGTTATTATTTAGAAAATATCTGCTTATATATTATTATTATTTCTAACAAGAGTGATTATAATTATGAAAATATGTAGTATACATATTAAAAAAATAATAATAATAAAATCCTAACACTAGATCTGCCCCCTGCCTACAAGGTCTTTAGAATTCAAATTTGTAGTCTTATCTAATGGTGTGCGTGTTGTTATATATGATGATAAAAAATTGAGTATTGTTACAGATTTTAAATTTTTGGTCTCAAATGGGTCTCAAATAACATGGTATTAAATATTTTAATTATAATTTATGACTTAACCAATCACATAAAATTTACCCAACTAATATTATGGTGACACATCATTTGAGACATTTTTTTATATCAAAAATTTGAAACCCTTAACATCACTCCAAAAATTATGTCAATATTAGATATTGACATACGTCAATACAGGAGATATACGTCAATACAGGAGATATAAAGGAATAAAGAAAGAACTTACACATTACTATTTTATCTTATGATTTATGTGGTTGGTTGTGCATCCTTAAACAACTTGTAAGGTTTGTTGTTCTTTCCTTAAACAACATTATCTTTCTTTTAGATAGGTGTGATTTTTTGTGAACCCTAGAAACAAAAGAAGTATATAATAGTTTATCTATGAACCTGCGAAAACAAATGGGTTATGCAGTAAAGTGCATTGGTAGCATAGGAGATGCTAATGTTGCCTGGTGAGCCTAGAAAATCGTGGAAGTTGTAAGTTGTACAACAAGACATTGGACTAGTGTCCCGTAGATTAGACACAAGTTATGTTAAACCACATAAAAAGTCTCATGTGTTATTGTGTGGTTGCTTGTTTAGTTTAGTTCAGTTTGTCTTGTTTATATACTGAACTTACTGTGAGTCAGTTAAGTTCATCAATAAGCAGAGTCATATCCTTATTGTAAGTCAGTTACACACACCTAAATAGAGCCAAATAGTTTAGAGTGAGAGTGTTTTAATTATTCTACTACAAACAGTTAAAGAACTTGAAAAACTTTTGAGACTACCAATTCACCCCCTCTCCCTGTTGGTTAGTTATACGCTGGGCCAACAGCTGGTATCAGAGCCTAAGCTAAAATCACTAAGTTGATCAATATGGCTAACATGGATGACCTACTCCAAGAAGGTTATGGCATCAATCGACCAACGATGTTCAAAAGAGAACACTTCGACTACTGGAAGTAAAAACTCAAAGCCTTCATGATGGCGCAAGATCTCGACATGTTCAGTTGTTTCACTGATGGCGTGACGATTCCTCAGAAACCTGACAACAGAGGTCCAAAGCCCATAAATGAATGGACTGAAGAAGAAGCTAAAAAAGTCAGTTTGGAATATCATGTTCTAAGTGAAAATTAATTCATGAAGATCTCATCGTGCATTACTTCTAGGGAAATCTGGAATTCTTTAGCAACGACGTACGAAGGGACAAGTCAAGTCAAGGAGAACAAAATTTTCAAACTGACTCGAGAATATGAATCATTCAAGATGCTGCCAAATGAGAGTATTTCTGAGACTTATGCTAGGCTTGTAACAATCATCAACGAGCTTGGTTGTCTTGGAAAGAAATACATTGATAAGGAGAATATTCAGAAGTTGCTAAGGTCGTTAACAAAGAAGTGGGAGTCAAAAGTCACAGTAATAGAGGAAGCTAAAGATTTGTCAAAAAACACTTTAGCTAAGGTATATGGCTCACGGCAGACACATGAGCTTAACCTGATAAAAAGGGATAAGGATGACAGGAAAAAGAAGGCAGTTGAATTTAAAGTAAAAAGTAGCTCAAGCGAAGACTCTGACTCTGATGGTGAGTCAGTAACAGAAGAAGAGATTGCCATGTTGTCCAGGAAATTCAAAAAATTCTTCACGAATAGAAGGTTTAAGGGAAGAAGATCAGGATACAAGAAAGATCACAAGCCTAAGGAAGCACCAACCTGTTATGAATGTGGAAAGCCAGGACATTATAAATTTGATTATCCTCAGTTGAAGAAAAAGGACAAAAAAAAAGAAGTACACTCCAAACAAGTACAAAAAGAAAGAAATTAAAGCAATGAAAGCAACCTGGAGTAACTCTGAGAACTCAGACGAAGAAAAGTCCAATGGCGAGGAGCATGCACACCTCTGTCTCATGACTAATGCAAACAGTGACTCGAGAAATGTTGAGAGCTCAGAACGTGACTCTAAATCTGAGGTATTTCCTAACTTAGCTCAATTTGATAAGCTAGAAATGTTTAAAGTCATGAATCACATGTTTGACCAGATAAGAGAATTAAGAAAATTAAAAAGGCAAATATAAATGATAATGCTAAGTTAGTATAAGAATTAGAGAGCTTGAAAACTGAAAATGAAAGCATAAACATGAAACTAAAAGAGTTATAAGAAAAAGAAGAAAAAGCTAATCGAGTTTTATATGGGTTTAATGTTCAAAGGGATACACGAGAGTTAAGCTTTATAAAGATTCTGCTAGTAGCTCTAAGGAAACCGTTTTCATGTCTGCTTCTAATTGTACTAATGCGAATTATCACTTAATTGCTAGCTACATGCCTATGAAAAAGTTAAATTGCTTAAGAAAACTTTGCATGATAGTAAAAAATTATTGGAAGAAATTACCTGATGTTGAAATTATGAGAAAGAAAATGTTTGATGAAAAGAAACTAGAGACTATGCCTGAACTAGACAAGGAAAGTGAAGATAATCAGTTCACCAAGACTTTTCATGACTTAGACAAAAGTAGTGAGTCAAGTGTTGACATGACTCACAGGCTTGACTCATCTAGCTCAAAAGAGTTATTCTAGTTAAGTCAAGACACTGATTTAGAACAAAGACTTGAGATTGTCAGGATGGCTAAGTCCTCTAGAAGAAAGAAAATGGCAAACGATAAAAAGAAGAAGAAACCTCACAAACAATCTAAACTAACATGTTATTATTGTGGCAGACATGGTCATACTAGTTATACTTGCTAGTTTAAAAGATGATTTGGAAAGAATGTGAACGTTAGACAAGTTTGGATACCTATTAGTTTGTGTAGTACTAATCTCCCAGGACCCAAAGTGATTTGGGCACCAGTTTCCAAAACCTAATTAATTCTTGCAGGTGTGCTTGAGAACAAAGTCAACAAAATAAAAAGTATGGTACATAGACAGTAGATGTTCGAAGTACATGACAAGAGATAGATCTCAGTTCAAGAAGATCAATATGAAGAATGGTGGATGAGATACTTTTGGGAATAATCATAAAAAAAATAATTGGATTCGAATCAATTGGAAATACTCACATTAAAATCAACAATGTATCTTTGGTCAAGGGACTGAAGCATAACTTACTAAGTGTTTCTCAACTTTGCAAATCTAGTTTTGATGTGTTATTCTCCATTGATTGTTGCAAAAACTTGTAAGCAAACACGTCTAAGGTAAAACTCATTGCTAATAGGTAAGAAAATATTTGTGATTGATATGTTAACCATGAAGTTACAAAATGTTAAATGCCTAGTACCAGTGAATTTTATGGATAACAGTTGGTTGTGGCATAGAAAACTTAGACACACTTGTATGGACACTTTTTCAAAATTGCAAAGGAATGAACTAGTCCATGGTATTCCTAAATTGTCCTACAAGTATGATCATATTTGTGGAGTATGTGCATTTGGAAAACAAGTCAAAAGTTCTTCCAAGTCTAAAAACATCGTTTCCACCTCTAGGCCACTAGAACTGTTACACATGGATCTCTTTGGTCCAATGTGTACTACTAGCATTGGAGGAAAAAGTTATACATTAGTCATTGTGGATGATTATTCAAGATTTACTTTGACATTTTTTCTTAAATACAAGAACGATACTACTTATGTGTTTATCATGTTTTGTAGACAGGTTCAAAAAGAAAAAGGTGAGTCAATCAAAGTCATTTGAAATGATCATGGAAGAGAATCTGAAGAAGAAGAATTGGAAGCTTATTGTGACAACAATGGCATATCACATAACTTCTCAGTCCCTAGAACACCACAACAGAATGGTGTTGTAAAAAGAAAGAATAGAAGCTTAATAGAGGTTGGAAGGACCATGCTTGCAGAATACAAGTTGTCAAAGCATTTTTGGGCAGAGGCAGTCAGCACAACATGTTATGTGATCAATAAAACTTTCATAAGAAAAATCTTAAACAAGACTCCATATGAACATTGGAAAGGCATGAAACTCAATGTAAGTTATTTTCACATATTTAGAAGTAAGTGTTATATATTGAATAATAACAAAGAAAATTGGGTAAATTTGACTCTAAGTCAGACGAAGGTATGTTCGTAGGTTATTCTCTTCATCGTAAAGCCTAAAAAGTATATAATAAGACTACATTGAAAGTTTAAGAAATTGTGTATATAAAATTTGATGAATCAAACCCCAAAATGATGGGAGAGGTATTTGTTGCTAATGATGCAGCAAAGAAAGAGAATATCCAAGGAGCAAAAACAAAAGAAGACGAGGAAAAGTCAGAAGATGTGGTTCAAAATAGAATGACTCAACTTGTTGAGGTAGAAAATGAAGAATTTGATGACTCAGATGTTGAGGTTATGAAGGATCCACAAAATCAAGCAAGAGAGCCAAGAATTCTAAAAGATCTATTGTTCTCAAAGGCACTAAGAGATCTAGAAGGGGGGTTGAATAAATCCTTTAAAAAAATTTACTTTTAAAGAGTTATTACCAACTTATAATTAAACAAGTTAATTAGATGATTTTACATAGCGAAATAATAGTTTAGAAAAACCCCTTCAAAGATTATAGAGAAATAGCAGCTCTAAATTTAACAATCAAATGTGAAACTAAGTCATAAACTAAATTGTAGAGTACTTAAAATAATACAACAGTAAAGTAAAAGCTAAAAGTAAATGAGACGAGATATTTTAAGTGGTTCGGAGTACAAAGATCTCCTAGTCCACTCTTCTACTCCTTGAGTAGGAATAATCCACTAAGAATGGGGTCATCACTGAGATCTGTTCACGAAGAACAATTACAATAACTGAATCACTAAGATTCCTTCAAGTTACTAAGACTTGGTTACAAAGGCCATTATGACCAAATAATCACATAAATAATAATGTGTTTGAGGTGCTGCAAAGTTGCTTTAAGTTCAACACAAAATGACTTAGCAGCAGAACAATATGTTCAAGATCGTAGAGTAGGAGCTTTTTGAAATGGCAATAAATTGACTTTTTTGATTGTTCGATCCTTTTTTGATTGTTTGAATTTGCTTTCCTTTTATAGGTCTTCCTCGAAATCTTCCCATTTGGAAGTTATCGTTGCTCCATTAATACTTAAACACTTATAGATCTCTGATTGTTGACTTTAGAGAAGGTGCGTCAGCTTTCGGCTATGACATGTCCTTTCATAGTACTAATTGCTACAGAGACATGCACATGGGTGTTGTTTTTTCACCAATATAGTTGTTAGACACATTTCCAACTGCCCTTCTCCTTAGCCTCAAGAGTTTTAATAAAATACCTTGGGGTCTTCACTCTACGAAGATCGGCACTATCAATCCATGTCAGAGTTGATGCATTCTACGATTTTTTCTAATCGTAGAGTTGAGTGTCCAATCATAGAGTATCTGTCTAGGCAGACTCTACATTTTACATTTAACTTCAGTGCACTCTACGATACTTCTATTTAGTCTTGAAAGACTAAGTATCGTCTCTTCATAGCTTGATGATCTCCAACTTTGCTCTAATTCTTTGATCATTGCTTGTACTCTATGAACTCTGAGATTTGACTTGACAATTCTGCTAACTTAGAGTACTGGTTGTTGTAGTTCTACGATCTTCAGAACTATAATCAGTAGGCTCTACGATCTTCAGAACTATGATCAATAGGCTCTACGATATTCAACTACTTGCTTTATGATCGACTTTAAACTTAAGATCTATACATCAGGTTCACTCTACGAAATTGATCAACCTAATAAGTTTGATCTCTAAAGTAAGTCATTTTACATCCATTTTATTTTAAGGACTGTACAAAAGCTACTGATTACAAATATACATTAATTTCACGTATCATCATTAAATCTAAAGACATGCATTGTGCTAACAATCTCCCCCTATTTGATGATGACATAATTAGTAGTTTCAAACGATCATCAATTTTTAATAGAAATAATTTAAAATTTTAAACATGACTTATATACAATGAGCAACTGTATTTCTAGAAAAAAATGAATTTATTGATAAAAGAATCTTTATAGAGTGAACAAAAATTACAAGGAAAAATTAATTTCTTTACCTCCTACCTCGTTTGTTTCTTAGAGGATCTCTTCTTTCAGCTTCTCTTCTCTTTTGATAACTTTCTCTCCCTTCCTCTATTCTTTTTTGAATCTCTTCTATAAAATCTTTGGGTCCAAGGTCTAGCATATTAAATCTTTCTTCTCCTTCTATGTGAACCCATTGAAGATTTTTATTAATAAAGGTTGGATCACTGGTTGAGAGTCGTGAGCCAAGAGGTGTTACTGCACTCGACGATCCTGACCTTGAAGAAGAAGATAATGTCGACTGGCTTTGAACCAAAGGAATAACATGAGGCGTAGATATTTGAGGAAGATAAGGAGGAGGAAATGATGATTGTTGAGGTCGTCTCCTCTCCCTCTTTTTGTTAGCATCTCGATCGTGTCGTAGAGCATTAACTTCTTCTGAGAGTTACTTGACTGTGGACACAAGTTCCTGCATCTGGCTCCTTGAAAGTATGATGTCATTTATGGATTCTTGATGTCTAATATCATCCTGCTCTCTCTGATGATGAACAAGCGCCATTACATTATCAGTACGCTTCATCGACTGGACCACCATATTCTTGAATTCAATCAAAGAGGAGCTCAGTGAGAAAACTTTGTCGGAGAGAAACTTGATAGATTCTACATTTGTCGCTTTATGCTCAACAATCGCGCTTCTTGAGGTTATCAAGAATAGTCTTAATAAGCTTATTTATTCTAGTGCCAAACTCTTTTGACATCTCCCCTGGTACTTTGGTAGTAGTCTAGGCAATATAAAGGAGACTTCGTTGAATTCCTGTAGCAGTGTCCTTGATACCAGCATTACATTCTTCAGATATAGCATCCAACATTCGCTTAAGCTGGATCTTGGACGGTACTGCAAAAACTCTTTCAAGAATCTGATCCATGATAGATTCGACACATTCTTTATTTCCCCGGTTGATGTCTCCAAGCAATGAATGAGGAAGAATTAAACATAAATTTGTACTATGAGATGAAAAGGGTATATCTGTATTTGTATGAGAGGTTGAGGGAGTATTTATATAGTTAAGAGTATGTGTATGGATAGGTATAGATTGGGGTTATTCTATAATAAGTAGGTTAGGTGACTCTACGATCGAAGAGGTAAAAGACTCTATGATCGGAGAGTTTTGAGGAGATAGGGATCTAGAGTATATATGTCCAGGAGTTATTTCAAGTGAGGATTGAATGTTATATACAGTATAAGTTAGTTTATTTTGGTTAACGATCGTAGGGTTTTGATATTTTACGATCGTGGATTGAGAAATTTGGACTGAAGTACGCTCTGCAGTCGTAGTGTTGAGCTCTACAACTGCTTCATAGTGTGAGGGAGATTCAGTTTTATTGAAGAGAGAAGATGTAATGACTGTAACTTTATTAAATATACCTAAGTGGGAAGAATGACTTCCATCTGAGATGGTTCTTCTGGTAAACTTTATAATCTTTAGAATGTTCTAAGACAACACTTTTACATTTGGAAAGGACTTGAAGGTCCAAGTGATATAGCTCAGATCTCCCATCAGAAATGCCTTCAACCAGGGCATGACAGGTAAGAAGTAGAATAGTAAGTCACTATTATTATCAAAAATAATAGTGGTTCTATCTGCTTCTTCACCTTCATCAAATACCCTTTTGCCCAAGAATTCTAGATTGTCAGACCTTGCTCGTGCCTCTTCTGGGATTAGAGTTTCTTTAAATATAGCTTCAGCTTCCTCCCCCTGAGATTGAGCATCTTCTTGCTCAGAAATACGTCTGCTAGGTTCACTTCTAATGTCCTCTACCGCAGAATGAACGATTCTGGTAAGTTCCAAGGAATCATCAAAAGAGCTTGTAGTTTTCTGCTCCCCTTCAGATGTAGCCTTCACTTACTTTGCAGACTCAGGGACATTTTTAGTCATCAGCTTCTTCTTCTCAGTCACCTTTTTCAGTTTTCTCTTCTTTGGAATTGGCTTAGGTTCAGAAACCTTCTCAGCCATCATTTCTTCAATAGTGGGCTCAGGCTCAGAAGTCTTCCTAGCCATCACATCAGTTGTTGTTTCATGCTCTACGATCGGAGAGCTGGAAGACTCTACGATCGGATCGATAGTTATTAGATCCTCAACAAAAACGATCCTGCCTGACTTAGCTATCTTAACAGCTCTTGCTTTCTTGATCTGCTGCCTATCCCATTCAGCAAGGGTTAAACCTTCTTTAGTAGCAACATCAGTGTCTCTTATGTTTAACTCTTCACAATGCTTTGCAGCTTATTCAAGAGTGGTTTTGGGAGAAAGCTGAATAGTGGTCTTTCTGTATCTTTTAACCTTCTAACTCTTTTCTTTGGCAAGCTGGCATAGAGAGACAAAGTCATCGACTTTATCTTTAGCTTTCTCTTTATTTGAATCCCTCTTCTCAGGAATGTTTGATTCGTCCTAAGAGTCTTTAGGATTTTTCTACTTGTCTTCCTTCTTCTTTTTTATCAGAACATGCTGCTTGGTATGGATGGTTGTGGGCACCACCTTCACCTTCTTCTGAGGTGGCTTTTTAGTAGTGTAATCCAATGCCTCAGGTAAGTTTTGAGCTGCAGAGCCCCTTAATTTTTCTTATTTTACCTCTATCAGCTTCCTCTTTAACTTCACCATGGCAGGCTTCTGAACTTCACTGAAAGTCTTCTCACTCCCCTCAGATTGCTTGGATCTCAAAATTTTAACTGGATTTCTTTTCCAATGCTTGAAGAGCTTCTTGGTTATCTTCTTGTTAACGTTAAGAGCATCTCCCTCCTTTTCATCGAGATGCTTCTCCAGCTTCTTCTTCAGCAGAATACTAATGAATCTTCCATAAAAACATCTTTGGAATAGGCTTTCCTTCAACCTTCCTCTTCGCAGCATCTTTAAACCACTTGGAGATCTAGTCAACCAGCACTGCTCCAAAATTGATTTTCTTATCCATAGTTATGGCTGACATTATTTTTGGTTAAACCTCACTGACAGAGTTATGACCAGAATCCTTGCAGATAATGCACTTCCCCACAATATCAGCCAAGAACTCAAAACATTGGGGAAACTCTTTCTTCTTGTACCTCTTTAGCTCTGGGTTTTTCTTGTACCCCATAAATTTCAGCCCTTGCTTCACATCGATGTCTTTAAAATTTAGGTCTCCTTCATTCACGAACCCTAGAAGGTGATTGATCTCCTCGACATCGTAGGTGAGAGTAATGTCTCTCACTTTGGTGGAGATGACTCCATTTGCACAAGAGCCATTAACATAGAACTCTTCTACCCTTTTGTGAAGATCCTCGTATCAATGCTTAGAGCATCGTAGGACCCTGCCTTCTTCACTAGATTTAGCACTATTCTGAAATGGGTTTTAACACCTTCAAACTTGTCGAAACAAATAAGATTTCCTAGGATAACTTGAAAAACTAACATAATTCGAATGGTTGATTTTATCTAGAAAGAAAGGAAATAAGTTAAGATTTATAAAATCGTAAGACGAACTAGGGCTTAAAGAGAGAGAGACAATTTGAGAGTTGAGAGCAGATGAATCGGTAAAGCCAAATTGAAAATTTTGAAATATAAATATACTTCCCTCTATTTCAATTGAGTGGGACACGCATTGAATAGTTGTTGGAGGCACGTTCTGGCTTAACTGCAACTTAGAGCTGTAAAGCAGTTAATTTATCAAATTACGCATTTAAGCTTGATTTGTCTTGCACGTGCTGTGACACCCCCAAATCCGGGTTTCCTAACCTCGAATTCGGTGTTCACGATACTCAACAACAAACATACTTTCTAACTAAATGCGGAATAATAATCATACAATGTCTATCGAAATAGTAATAACGTCTTACAATCATGGTCCCAAGGTTCTTTAACCTTAACTTAAAAACATACCCTTAATACAATAAGAGTTCACATAACCAAATAACATTTTTAGATAACTAATACATAAGCCCTATCAGGCAACTATTCTTGCACCTTCCCTTTTCCTTTGTCCCCTTTTGACGTTTCTGCCTTAGCTGAAATAAAAATCATGATATAGCAAGGGTAAGCAACTAGTTTGCTTAGCAAGTTTATACACAAGGGAGATATATCATGAATAGACGAAAATTTCGCTTTCAATATTCAACAACAGTATAGAATTGTGAAGAAATATGAATTATCAGTCAACAGTTGAATATTCAAATAATTGAATGCCAATTACTGAGTGGTTTGAAATAACCAAGGACGTTTTCCAAGGTTCTCAGCATGTAAGCTGGACCTCTTAAAAAGTTTTGGTAATCGAGGGGATCAGCCTCTCATACCCCGTGATTTATGCATAAACACTTAATAACCAGCATTGATATCATGCCTTAAACAAGTTTATCCTTTTCTCAGCCAAGAGTTCTTACCATAGCAATTTAATAAGAACAGCTTTTAAAATACCATTGTCTTAACCAATTTAGACATGCTGGATCTAGCTGATACAAATAGCATAGATCTATCTCATAAACAATTCATACTTGAAAGAACTTTAATTAAATTTACAGTTCAATCATAATAGGATAGGAATTCAATTGCACAAGGTGCGAATCTCAATAATCAGTATAGATGTGAATAATTGACAATAATTATTCACTAACATGCTTCGAAAATAATAACTCGAGATTGAGTTAGGGAACTTGCAATAATGTAAGAAGTTTAGGGTTAGGAACTTGCAATAATGTAAGAAGTTTAGGGTTAGGAACTTGCCTGTTTGCTCCGCTACAATTAATTCTAGCTTTAACTATTTGGCCTTGAAGAACCTAACATAGATAATGTCGGTCTATCAATTAGTACTGCGTAGTTGTACATCGATACGCTTACTTATGCTATTTTTTAACAATTAAGCAATTCACATAGCACACATAAGTTAATAAACTATTGTATATCCTATAGGACACTTAATTGATCTCTAGGTTGATGGGTTAATTAATCAACCATGTATCCCTTAAGTAATAAACACTTATTAGACCCTTAAACAATTAATTATAATTGTTTAATTAATTAAGATTACTCTTTCTTAAGTAATATCCATTTATTACCCCTTAGACAATTTATCAAAATTGTTCAGTTAAGGTGCTATTTAAAGTCTCCTTATCTATTAACTTTATCTCTATTACTATTTAATATTCGTTAAACAGTAATTAATTAATTATCTTTAGTTAATAATTAATAACTAATTATATTTATTATTAAATAATAATCGAATCATCAATTTTAATCGTCTTTAATTATTATTTAAGATTAAACAATAAGTAATTAGGTTTATTTATTATTTAACCTAATCAAATAATAAATAATTAATTTTATAATTCTTAATCATTGTTTAAAAATAAATAAACAATTTATTATATATGGAAAATATAATAGCATATAAGGCTATTATTTTATTACTTTTATTCATACTTAATTAAATATTTAGTACCTTTATTTATTATTATTAAATAATAACAATAAATAATTACCTTACTAACTTCATTCATTATTATTTAAAATTAAATAATAACTAATAATTATTTCTTATCTTTATGTATTACTTAATAAGTAATAAATAATTAATTTATTAATTCTATTCATACTTAATTATTATTAATTAAATATTTATTATCTTTATTTATTATTTAGTGATGAATAATGAATATCCTTCATTATTATTTAACATTAGTTAAATAATAATTAAATATTTGTTAACTTTATTTTTTTTTATGCATTGATAAGTAATAAATAATGATTATATTAACTCAAATAAATATCAACAATTAAACCAACAGTAGTCGTTAAACCTTTGTTAGGTAATAGTGGTTTAACAAGCATTTAACCCCAATGATTTGCACAACCCAATTCCAAAAATTTGTTCAACAGTGGTATTATCATAAAAGGTTTTACAGCATGCTACCATGCAATGGGTTTCCACATCATCACATTCAACAGTCACAATTATACCCAACATCTGCAATTTCATTTCAACTAACCAAAAATTATTACCCAACAATGAAACAGTCCGTTCAGGCATTATAACAACATATTGTATACACTCTATAACACTGCACTGGCTTAATCGCCTTGAAAAGAACCCAAGCAGTTTAATACCACACCCTAATACAGAGTATATCAACCAACAATAGTAAATATACTACCCAAAATCACAATACCAGATTCCTTAATCAAAATGAATCAACACCATACAATACCAGACTTGTAACCAATACCAACACAGTTTTCCAATTCAAATGCAATATAACACAATACAAGCAGTACCCAGGAACAATGTAGTCCAATACAGAGAAACAAAATACCCAGCACAGTACAAAATTTAACTGCCAAATCTCTTAGGATTTTTCAATGTACAGAGAGAAGAAAAGAAAAGGAAATTCACACGAAAACCTAAACGGAAAATTATCACAGCCGCTTGAACTAATTTATACCTTGGTGTTAACCGGGCGGCAGCCTTTCTTCTTCTTCTTCCCCTCTGCAATTTCCTTTTCTCCCTCAAATTTTGACTTACAAATTTTCGGCAGACTCGGTTTAGGGTTTGTGAAGGGGTCAATTTATAATAGAAGGTTTACCCAATTTGGTTTGGGTATTTCCTTAATCGGCCGGTTAAAGACCGACGGTCGTAGGAGAGGTCGTCCGGTCGTTCCCATCGAGTCGACTGACATCGCCGGTAGCCTCGAGCCACGCGTGCCCTCACCGGTCGTGTCGCTGAAATCCTGGGACTCTTGGTCCGATCGCCAAACCCTTGGTTGCTTCGGTTGCCCCTTGAATCGTCCGCTCGCTTCAAGCCGTCGCCGGCGCAAGCCTGGCGACACCTCCTTCCCGTCCCGTCTCTCGCTTGTCTCGCTCGATTGATAGATAGCTAGGACTTGATTTGATTTGGGGGTTTGATTTTGCCGATTTGAGAAGCTTTAGGATTTTCCCCCTTTTCCCTCGGTTCTGCTATCTCCTACCGATTCCCAAATTAATCCTACCGGTTGCCCCAATTGAAAAATACGGACCCAACCCGGCTAAAACGATTTGGAATTTGGGCTCAAAGGAATTGGGTCCAGCCGATTGGATTGAGGATTGGGCTCACCCACTAGTTGGGTCGGCCAAAAGAATGGGAAGCAGCCCAATTGGAAAATAACATAGGAAGAAGAAAATGGGTCCAACTAACAAAATGAAAAATGGGCCACTCCAAATAAGAGAAAAAATGACCCAATTAAATTAACCACCTTGCTATTAATTTAAATACTAAACCAATTAATTAATTATTTATAATATTTATTTCAACAATAATTCTTCATGCGAATTATTTAAATCCGATAATAGTAAAATGAATTTATTCTTGCAATTAAATTCTTAGGGTTAACTCATTAACTTATTCAAACTATTAGTGAGCCCCTTTAATGCACGAAAATTATTGAACCATGTATTTATATAATTAATAACAATACTTACACGGGTCCATAAAATTTAATAAAATGAATTTCATATAATAAAATAATTTAATACAATGTTTAAAAGAATTCCTGGGCATTACATCCTCTCCCCCTTATAAAAATTCCGTCCTCAGAATTTCAATCTAAGGTTACTCAAATAACTGGGGGGTAATTTGCTCTTATCTTCTCCTCGAGCTCCCACGTGGCTTCTTCCACCGCGTGATTCCTCCAAAGTACTTTAACCGAATGAATAATTTTATTCCTCAGCGTTTGCTCCTTCCTATCAAGTATTTGGACAGGAATCTCCTCGTACGATAAGTCCTTCTCGACTTGAATTGGCTCATAGGAAATGACATGCTTGTAATCTGGCTTATACGGACGCAACACTGATACATGGAACACGTTGTGAATGTGCTCAAGTTCAGGAGGTAATGTTACCTCGTACGCCACTTCGCCTATTCTCCTTAATATTTCAAAAGGTCCTATGAACCTAGGGCTCAGCTTGCCCTTCTTCCCAAAACGGATCTTCCCTTTCCAGGGAGATACCTTCAAAAATATATAGCTACCAACTTCAAAGTCTCGCTTCTGACGATGCAAGTCGGCATACTTCTTCTGGCGATCCTGGGCAGCTACTAACCGTTGTCTTATTACTTTAATGATTTCCACGGTTTGTTGTACCAATTCTGGTCCCAACAATCTCCGTTCACCAACTTCATCCCAACACAACGGCGTTCGACACTTCCTCCCATATAACGCTTCATACGGTGGCATACCGATGCTAGCGTGATAACTATTGTTGTAAGCGAACTCTACCAAGGGCAAATGATCGTCCCATCTACCACCTAAGTCCATCACAACTGCCCGGAGCATGTCCTCCAGGGTCTGAATTGTTCGCTCGCTCTGACCGTCGGTCTGAGGATGATACGCCGTACTCATTCTCAATTGTGTTCCCATTCTTTCCTGTAGACTTCTCCAAAAATTTGACGTGAAACGCGGATCTCTGTCAGACACAATAGATACCGGCACTCCATGTCGCAATACTATCTCCTTCACGTAGAGTTTCGCCAACTGTTCTAATTTGTACCTGATCTTGATCGGTAGAAAGTGGGCAGACTTGGTTAAATGATCTACGATCACCCAGATGGCGTCTAGACCCTTTTGTGTTGTCGGGAGTCCTACCACAAAGTCCATAGTGATGTGCTCCCACTTCCACTCGGGGATCTCTAAGGGTTACAACAAACCGCTCGGCCGTTGATGTTCTTCCTTGACCCTCTGACAAGTTAAACACCGGCTGACGAACTCTGCAACTTCCCCCTTCAAATGCGGCCACCAATAATGTTGACGAAGATCTTGATACATCTTAGTGCTACCCGGATGTACCGAAAATATCGTATTATGGGCCTCCTGCAATATTTCTTCCCTTAAGTCTGGTACATAGGGTATCCAGATCCTTCCCTCGAACCTCAGCAGACCTGTGCTGTCAACCTTGAACTTCAACGTTTTTCCTTCCGACAGTTGCTTCTTAATGCCAATGCATTCTTCATCAAATTCTTGAGCCTCCTTTATCTTATCCAGTAGAGTCGGACCCACTGTCACGGTGAACAATTTTTTGCCCGTCTCTATCGGATACTTAATCTCCAGTTCTAGGCGTCCAAAGTCCCTTATCACCTCTGCCTGAGTTGTAAGTCTCATCAATTTCTCTCTGCCTTTCCTACTCAGGGCATCCGCCACCACATTTGCTTTGCCTGGATGGTACAGAATCTCACAATCGTAATCCTTGATCAATTCTAACCATCGGCGCTGCCTCATATTCAGCTCCTTCTGAGTGAAGATATATTTCAGACTTTTGTGATCTGTATATATCTCGCACCTCTCTCCATATAAGTAGTGCCTCCAGATCTTTAAAGCGAACACTACTGCTGCTAACTCCATATCATGAGTCGGGTATCCCTTCTCATAGTCCTTCAGCTGACGCGAAGCGTACGCAATGACCCTGTCGTGCTGCATTAGTACACAACCAAGGCCCTTGTGTGACGCATCACTGTATACTACAAAACCCCCAGTGTCATCCGGTAATGCCAACACTGGTGCTTGGCTAAGTCTCTTCTTCAGCTCCAAGAAACTCTCCTCGCACTTCTCCGTCCAAACGAACTTTACCGTTTTCCTGGTTAGATTGGTCAGCGGTGATGCTATCTTCGAAAAATCTTGGATGAATCTCCGATAGTATCCTGCTAACCCTAGGAAACTCCTGATCTCCGTTGGCGTCTTCGGCTGCTCCCAGTTGATAATGGCTTCCACCTTTGCTGGGTCTACTGAAACACCATTCCTGTCAATGACGTGTCCTAGAAACTGTACCCTTTGCAACCAAAATTCACACTTCGAAAACTTCGCGTACAGCTTCTCCCTTCTTAATGCTTCCAAAGCAATCCTTAGATGTTCAGCATGTTCTTCCTCTGTCACTGAATACACCAAGATGTCATCGATGAATACTACCACGAACTTGTCCAAGTACTGCTTGAACACTCTGTTCATCATATCCATGAATGCCGCTGGTGCATTTGTCAGTCCAAATGACATAACCAGAAACTCGAAATGTCCATAACGAGTTCTGAATGCCGTCTTCGGGATATCCTCCTGTCTCACCCTTAGTTGATGATAGCCCGTCCTCAAATCAATCTTTGAAAAGTATTTCGCCCCCTTGAGTTGATCAAACAGATCGTCTATCCTGGGCAATGGATACCTATTCTTAATCGTAACTTTGTTCAACTCGCGGTAGTCGATACAAAGCCTCATCGAGCCATCCTTCTTCTTTACGAACAGAACTGGCGCTCCCCATGGCGACACACTCAGTCTGATATAACCCTTGTCTAACAGTTCCTGCAATTGAACCATCAGCTCTTTCATCTCTACTGGTGCCATTCGGTAAGGCGCCTTGGATATCGGTGCCGTCCCGGGTACCAAGTCAATCACAAATTCTATCTCTCTATCTGGCGGCAATCCCGGAATTTCATCTGGGAAGACATCAGCGAATTCCCTTACGACGGGTATCTGACTCAGTTCACCCTCGACCCGTCGAGTATCTACCACGTGAGCCAAATAACCTATACAACCCTTCTTAAGCAATCTCTTCGCTTGCATCATCGTCAGACAACAAGATTGTCTCGGCGATTTACTACCATAGTACACCACCTTCGACTTACCCGGAGTCTGCAGGTGTACGCACTTTTTCTTACAGTCAATGACCGCCCCGTGGCTTGCTAACCAGTCCATCCCAAGGATTACATCGAATTCTCTAAGACGAATCGGCAACAAGTCCACGTTAAGCTTAAACCCTCTCACATCAGCACAACAATTCTTATAAATGTAGTTTACGAGGATAATCTCTTTGTTCGCTACTTCTACATTCATCGGGTGTTCTAACAGTTCACTAGGCAAATTAAGTCTTTGAGCAAATTCATCAGAAACAAAAGAATATGAAGCTCCCGAATCAAATAGCACATAGGCATCTATGTTGTTGATTGGAATAATACCTGACACCACCTCTCTGGATGCCACAGCATCTTGTACTGTCATGTTGAAGGTCCTCGCTGTTGGCTTATTTGGCTGGGTTGGTCCTCCACTGGTTGCCCTCGAGTTGTTACCCCTATTGCCGTTTCCGCCATCCATGTTTCTCTTTCGGGGACATTCCTTGCTCCGATGTCCTATCTCTCTACAATTGAAACAACCTCCTTTCTTCGCCTTAGGACAATTGGGCGAGATATGCCCTTCTTGTCCACAAGTATAACAAACCATCTTTCCCTTCATGCACTCTCCCGAGTGACCCTTTCCGCAATTCCCACATACCTGCCTTTTCTGCTGTATGCTCCCTTGCTGCATTTCAGAATTGCTGCCCCCACTGCTCCATTGACGCTTCTTGTTGTTGCTGCCACCACTGCTAACATTCACATTTCCTCCTTCTACCTTCTTCTTGTTCCTTTCCCGATTATATTTTGAAATCACTTCACTCCCACCTTCAGCAATGAGAGCTTTCTCCAACAAGGTTGAGAACGATGTAATTTGCAAAACTGCTACCTTGCTGTAGATCCACGGCTTTAATCCATTCTCGAATCTCCTGGCCTTTCTCACCTCAGTATCCACCTGATGTGGGGCGAATCTAGCCAATTCATTGAATTTTGCAGCGTACTCTGACACTGACAAATTTTCTTGCTTCAATTCTAGAAACTTGATCTCCATTTTCGCCTGCGTACTCTCAGGAAAGTAATTCTCGAAAAACAACGTCTTGAAAGCTTCCCACGCCACGACTCCAGTTCCAGCTTTGTTCTGATTGGCTTCCTACCAAAAGTTAGCCTCACCTTTCATTAGGTAGGTAGCAAAACTGTCTTCTGCTCCTCAGCGACTCTAGCAATGACAAAGGCCTTTTCAATCTCCTTTATCCACGACTGGGCCTCTATCGGGTTCGCTGTTCCTCTAAACTCCGGAGGCCCTACTGCCTTGAAGTCTTTAAAATTGGCTAAGTGGTTACCTGCCTGGTTTCCTGTAGTAGTGGTTTGATTCCGCAAGGCTTCTGCCATCATGTTCACAAAATCTTGCATTGGGTTTGGTGGAGTTCCCTTTACATTGTTAACTGACTCTTCGATTCCTTGGTTTCGTAGGATTCGTCTGGGCGGCATTATCTGTTTAAGCAAACCCTAACACGTTACTCGGGCTTCCTTAAAACACAAATATTCAGCATGTAATACAATAATCACATGACTCTTGTGTGGGAGTTTTAGATTACCCAACCTCGAAAATTCTGCTTTCCCGATTAGTGATTTAAGTTACTAAAATACCGATTCAGTTTTACTGAATTAACATAATCATTGCATAAATGGTATATCAAGTAAAATTCTCAAGCACATACCATAGTAATGCATCTATATTCATATACTGACTTTAGCGTTTTACACGTTTATCACAGGCATATTGTCATAATTGCTACCATCCCATTTAATATAACAAAAGGTGGGATTCACTTAAACCATTCTTTCCTACCTACATAATTGGGAAGTACATCCTACATACGAACTACCTCGCACCTGCTGAGGTTAATACAAACTCTAGTAAATCAAATGGTAGTATCAATAACACTGCTCAAGGCATAACCACCCACTTCTAACTATCCCCTAAGAGACACAAGGTGAATACAACTCAACGCTTGCTCTCGCTACTGGAGGGCAGATCCATCCATCTGGCGCCGAACTGCATCTAGGCGATGTCTAAGGCTCGCTCCAAATCAACTATCTTCGCATCCTTAGCCTTTACCTCATCCTTCAATTGTCCTAACTGCAGCTCCCTTAGCAGCAGCCTCCCTCGCAACTTGGCTAACTCAGCCTGGGCCTGATAAGCAGCGTCCTTGTACTGCTGTTCAGAAATCTGGTGGATGTGGTTCTGTGCCTCTATTTGTTCAGCCTTAACCTCTAGCTCGGCGTTCCTCGCTAGCAAATATCCTATCACCTCAGGCTCTATGGGCTCCTGGTCAACTGAATAGCTAACTTGACGCTCGTCCGACATCCTACAAACACCACACAATAAATCCATATTAGTACCACAATAAAATATATTCATTGATAAAATGAAATGATATTTTATTTGGTACAACTAGAACTCGATGAATCTCCTCAACTCATCACCTACATACTCTATATGAGTTTTCTACTAAGGTTATAACCTAGGTTTCTCATTCCTAACGTTTATAACCTACAGCTTTGATACCAACCTGTGACACCCCCAAATCCGGGTTTCCTAACCTCGAATTCGGTGTTCACGATACTCAACAACAAACATACTTTCTAACTAAATGCGGAATAATAATCATACAATGTCTATCGAAATAGTAATAACGTCTTACAATCATGGTCCCAAGGTTCTTTAACCTTAACTTAAAAACATACCCTTAATACAATAAGAGTTCATATAACCAAATAACATTTTTAGATAACTAATACATAAGCCCTATCAGGCAACTATTCTTGCACCTTCCCTTTTCCTTTGTCCCCTTTTGACGTTTCGTTTTCTGCCTTAGCTGAAATAAAAATCATGATATAGCAAGGGTAAGCAACTAGTTTGCTTAGCAAGTTTATACACAAGGGAGATATATCATGAATAGACAGAAATTTCGCTTTCAATATTCAACAACAGTATAGAATTATGAAGAAATATGAATTATCAGTCAACAGTTGAATATTCAAATAATTGAATGCCAATTACTGAGTGGTTTGAAATAACCAAGGACGTTTTCCAAGGTTCTCAGCATGTAAGCTGGACCTCTTAAAAAGTTTTGGTAATCGAGGGGATCAGCCTCTCATACCCCGTGATTTATGCATAAACACTTAATAACCAGCATTGATATCATGCCTTAAACAAGTTTATCCTTTTCTCAGCCAAGAGTTCTTACCATAGCAATTTAATAAGAACAGCTTTTAAAATACCATTGTCTTAACCAATTTAGACATGCTGGATCTAGCTGATACAAATAGCATAGATCTATCTCATAAACAATTCATACTTGAAAGAACTTTAATTAAATTTACAGTTCAATCATAATAGGATAGGAATTCAATTGCACAAGGTGCGAATCTCAATAATCAGTATAGATGTGAATAATTGACAATAATTATTCACTAACATGCTTCGAAAATAATAACTCGAGATTGAGTTAGGGAACTTGCAATAATGTAAGAAGTTTAGGGTTAGGAACTTGCAATAATGTAAGAAGTTTAGGGTTAGGAACTTGCTTGTTTGCTCTGCTACAATTAATTCTAGCTTTAACTATTTGGCCTTGAAGAACCTAACATAGATAATGTCGGTCTATCAATTAGTACTGCGTAGTTGTACATCGATACGCTTACTTATGCTATTTTTTAACAATTAAGCAATTCACATAGCACACATAAGTTAATAAACTATTGTATATCCTGTAGGACACTTAATTGATCTCTAGGTTGATGGGTTAATTAATCAACCATGTATCCCTTAAGTAATAAACACTTATTAGACCCTTAAACAATTAATTATAATTGTTTAATTAATTAACATTACTCTTTCTTAAGTAATATCCATTTATTACCCCTTAGACAATTTATCAAAATTGTTCAGTTAAGGTGCTATTTAAAGTCTCCTTATCTATTAACTTTATCTCTATTACTATTTAATATTCGTTAAACAGTAATTAATTAATTATCTTTAGTTAATAATTAATAACTAATTATATTTATTATTAAATAATAATCGAATCATCAATTTTAATCGTCTTTAATTATTATTTAAGATTAAACAATAAGCAATTAGGTTTATTTATTATTTAACCTAATCAAATAATAAATAATTAATTTTATAATTCTTAATCATTGTTTAAAAATAAATAAACAATTTATTATATATGGAAAATATAATAGCATATAAGGCTATTATTTTATTACTTTTATTCATACTTAATTAAATATTTAGTACCTTTATTTATTATTATTAAATAATAACAATAAATAATTACCTTACTAACTTCATTCATTATTATTTAAAATTAAATAATAACTAATAATTATTTCTTATCTTTATGTATTACTTAATAAGTAATAAATAATTAATTTATTAATTCTATTCATACTTAATTATTATTAATTAAATAATAATTAAATATTTATTATCTTTATTTAGTATTTAGTGATGAATAATGAATATCCTTCATTATTATTTAACATTAGTTAAATAATAATTAAATATTTGTTAATTTTCTTTTTTTTTTATGCATTGATAAGTAATAAATAATGATTATATTAACTCAAATAAATATCAACAATTAAACCAACAGTAGTCGTTAAACCTTTGTTAGGTAATAGTGGTTTAACAAGCATTTAACCCCAATGATTTGCACAACCCAATTTCCAAAAATTAGTACAACAGTGGTATTATCATAAAAGGTTTTACAGCATGCTACCATGCAATGGGTTTCCACATCATCACATTCAACAGTCACAATTATACCCAACATCTGCAATTTCATTTCAACTAACCAAAAATTATTACCCAACAATGAAACAGTCCGTTCAGGCATTATAACAACATATTGTATACACTCTATAACACTGCACTGGCTTAATCGCCTTGAAAAGAACCCAGGCAGTTTAATACCACACCCTAATACAGAGTATATCAACCAACAATAGTAAATATACTACCCAAAATCACAATACCAGATTCCTTAATCAAAATGAATCAACACCATACAATACCAGACTTGTAACCAATACCAACACAGTTTTCCAGTTCAAATGCAATATAACACAATACAAGCAGTACCCAGGAACAATGTAGTCCAATACAGAGAAACAAAATACCCAGCACAGTACAAAATTTAACTGCCAAATCTCTTAGGATTTTTCAATGTACAGAGAGAAGAAAAGAAAAGGAAATTCACACGAAAACCTAAACGGAAAATTATCACAGCCGCTTGAACTAATTTATACCTTGGTGTTAACCGGGCGGCAGCCTTTCTTCTTCTTCTTCCCCTCTGCAATTTCCTTTTCTCCCTCAAATTTTGACTTACAAATTTTCGGCAGACTCGGTTTAGGGTTTGTGAAGGGGTCAATTTATAATAGAAGGTTTACCCAATTTGGTTTGGGTATTGCCTTAATCGGCCGGTTAAAGACCGACGGTCGGAGGAGAGGTCGTCCGGTCGTTCCCATCGAGTCGACTGACATCGCCGGCAGCCTCGAGCCACGCGTGCCCTCACCGGTCGTGTCGCTGAAATCCTGGGACTCTTGGTCCGATCGCCAAACCCTTGGTTGCTTCGGTTGCCCCTTGAATCGTCCGCTCGCTTCGAGCCGTCGCCGGCGCACGCCTGGCGACACCTCCTTCCCGTCCCGTCTCTCGCTTGTCTCGCTCGATTGATAGATAGCTAGGACTTGATTTGATTTGGGGGTTTGATTTTGCCGATTTGAGAAGCTTTAGGATTTTTCCCCTTTTCCCTCGGTTCTGCTATCTCCTACCGATTCCCAAATTAATCCTACCGGTTGCCCCAATTGAAAAATACGGACCCAACCCGGCTAAAAAGATTTGGAATTTGGGCTCAAAGGAATTGGGTCCAGCCGATTGGATTGAGGATTGGGCTCACCCACTAGTTGGGTCGGCCAAAAGAATGGGAAGCAGCCCAATTGGAAAATAACATAGGAAGAAGAAAATGGGTCCAACTAACAAAATGAAAAATGGGCCACTCCAAATAAGAGAAAAAATGACCCAATTAAATTAACCACCTTGCTATTAATTTAAATACTAAACCAATTAATTAATTATTTATAATATTTATTTCAACAATAATTCTTCATGCGAATTATTTAAATCCGATAATAGTAAAATGAATTTATTCTTGCAATTAAATTCTTAGGGTTAACTCATTAACTTATTCAAACTATTAGTGAGCCCCTTTAATGCACGAAAATTATTGAACCATGTATTTATATAATTAATAACAATACTTACACGGGTCCATAAAATTTAATAAAATGAATTTCATATAATAAAATAATTTAATACAATGTTTAAAAGAATTCCTGGGCATTACATCCTCTCCCCCTTATAAAAATTCCGTCCTCAGAATTTCAATCTAAGGTTACTCAAATAACTGGGGGGTAATTTGCTCTTATCTTCTCCTCGAGCTCCCACGTGGCTTCTTCCACCGCGTGATTCCTCCAAAGTACTTTAACCGAATGAATAATTTTATTCCTCAGCGTTTGCTCCTTCCTATCAAGTATTTGGACAGGAATCTCCTCGTACGATAAGTCCTTCTCGACTTGAATTGGCTCATAGGAAATGACATGCTTGTAATCTGGCTTATACGGACGCAACACTGATACATGGAACACGTTGTGAATGTGCTCAAGTTCAGGAGGTAATGCTACCTCGTACGCCACTTCGCCTATTCTCCTTAATATTTCAAAAGGTCCTATGAACCTAGGGCTCAGCTTGCCCTTCTTCCCAAAACGGATCTTCCCTTTCCAGGGAGATACCTTCAAAAATATATAGCTGCCAACTTCAAAGTCTCGCTTCTGACGATGCAAGTCGGCATACTTCTTCTGGCGATCCTGGGCAGCTACTAACCGCTGTCTTATTACTTTAATGATTTCCACGGTTTGTTGTACCAATTATGGTCCCAACAATCTCCGTTCACCAACTTCATCCCAACACAATGGTGTTCGACACTTCCTCCCATATAACGCTTCATACGGTGGCATACCGATGCTAGCGTGATAACTATTGTTGTAAGCGAACTCTACCAAGGGCAAATGATCGTCCCATCTACCACCTAAGTCCATCACAACTGCCCGGAGCATGTCCTCCAGGGTCTGAATTGTTCTCGCTCGCTCTGACCGTCGGTCTGAGGATGATACGCCGTACTCATTCTCAATTGTGTTCCCATTCTTTCCTGTAGACTTCTCCAAAAATTTGACGTGAAACGCGGATCTCTGTCAGACACAATAGATACCGGCACTCCATGTCGCAATACTATCTCCTTCACGTAGAGTTTCGCCAACTGTTCTAATTTGTACCTGATCTTGATCGGTAGAAAGTGGGCAGACTTGGTTAAACGATCTACGATCACCCAGATGGCGTCTAGACCCTTTTGTGTTGTCGGGAGTCCTACCACAAAGTCCATAGTGATGTGCTCCCACTTCCACTCGGGGATCTCTAAGGGTTGCAACAAACCGCTCAGCCATTGATGTTCTGCCTTGACCCTCTGACAAGTTAAACACCGGCTGACGAACTCTGCAACTTCCCCCTTCAAATGCGGCCACCAATAATGTTGACGAAGATCTTGATACATCTTAGTGCTACCCGGATGTACCGAAAATCTCGTATTATGGGCCTCCTGCAATATTTCTTCCCTTAAGTCTGGTACATAGGGTATCCAGATCCTTCCCTCGAACCTCAGCAGACCTGTGCTGTCAACCTTGAACTTCAACGTTTTTCCTTCCGACAGTTGCTTCTTAATGCCAATGCATTCTTCATCAAATTCTTGAGCCTCCTTTATCTTATCCAGTAGAGTCGGACCCACTGTCACGGTGAACAATTTTTCGCCCGTCTCTATCGGATACTTAACCTCCAGTTCTAGGCGTCCAAAGTCCCTTATCAGCTCTGCCTGAGTTGTAAGTCTCATCAATTTCTCTCTGCCTTTCCTACTCAGGGCATCCGCCACCACATTTGCTTTGCCTGGATGGTACAGAATCTCACAATCGTAATCCTTGATCAATTCTAACCATCGGCGCTGCCTCATATTCAGCTCCTTCTGAGTGAAGATATATTTCAGACTTTTGTGATCTGTATATATCTCGCACCTCTCTCCATATAAGTAGTGCCTCCAGATCTTTAAAGCGAACACTACTGCTGCTAACTCCATATCATGAGTCGGGTATCTCTTCTCATAGTCCTTCAGCTGGCGCGAAGCGTACGCAATGACCCTGTTGTGCTGCATTAGTACACAACCAAGGCCCTTGTGTGACGCATCACTGTATACTACAAAACCCCCAGTGTCGTCCGGTAATGCCAACACTGGTGCTTGGCTAAGTCTCTTCTTCAGCTCCAAGAAACTCTCCTCGCACTTCTCTGTCCAAACGAACTTTACCGTTTTCCTGGTTAGATTGGTCAGCGGTGATGCTATCTTCGAAAAATCTTGGATGAATCTCCGATAGTATCCTGCTAACCCTAGGAAACTCCTGATCTCCGTTGGCGTCTTCGGCTGCTCCCAGTTGATAATGGCTTCCACCTTTGCTGGGTCTACTGAAACACCATTCCTATCAATGACGTGTCCTAGAAACTGTACCCTTTGCAACCAAAATTCACACTTCGAAAACTTCGCGTACAGCTTCTCCCTTCTTAATGCTTCCAAAGCAATCCTTAGATGTTCAGCATGTTCTTCCTCTGTCACTGAATACACCAAGATGTCATCGATGAATACTACCACGAACTTGTCCAAGTACTGCTTGAACACTCTGTTCATCATATCCATGAATGCCGCTGGTGCATTTGTCAGTCCAAATGACATAACCAGAAACTCGAAATGTCCATAACGAGTTCTGAATGCCGTCTTCGGGATATCCTCCTGTCTCACCCTTAGTTGATGATAGCCCGTCCTCAAATCAATCTTTGAAAAGTATTTCGCCCCCTTGAGTTGATCAAACAGATCGTCTATCCTGGGCAATGGATACCTATTCTTAATCGTAACTTTGTTCAACTCGCGGTAGTCGATACAAAGCCTCATCGAGCCATCCTTCTTCTTTACGAATAGAACTGGCGCTCCCCATGGTGACACACTCGGTCTGATATAACCCTTGTCTAACAGTTCCTGCAATTGAACCATCAGCTCTTTCATCTCTACTGGTGCCATTCGGTAAGGCGCCTTGGATATCGGTGCCGTCCCGGGTACCAAGTCAATCACAAATTCTATCTCTCTATCTGGCGGCAATCCCGGAATTTCATCTGGGAAGACATCAGCGAATTCCCTTACGACGGGTATCTGACTCAGTTCACCCTCGACCCGTCGAGTATCTACCACGTGAGCCAAATAACCTATACAACCCTTCTTAAGCAATCTCTTCGCTTGCATCATCGTCAGACAACAAGATTGTCTCGGCGATTTACTACCATAGTACACCACCTTCGACTTACCCGGAGTCTGCAGGTGTACGCACTTTTTCTTACAGTCAATGACCGCCCCGTGGCTTGCTAACCAGTCCATCCCAAGGATTACATCGAATTCTCTAAGACGAATCGGCAACAAGTCCACGTTAAGCTTAAACCCTCTCACATCAGCACAACAATTCTTATAAATGTAGTTTACGAGGATAATCTCTTTGTTCGCTACTTCTACATTCATCGGGTGTTCTAACAGTTCACTAGGCAAATTAAGTCTTTGAGCAAATTCATCAGAAACAAAAGAATATGAAGCTCCCGAATCAAATAGCACATAGGCATCTATGTTGTTGATTGGAATAATACCTGACACCACCTCTCTGGATGCCACAGCATCTTGTACTGTCATGTTGAAGGTCCTCGCTGTTGGCTTATTTGGCTGGGTTGGTCCTCCACTGGTTGCCCTCGAGTTGTTACCCCTATTGCCGTTTCCGCCATCCATGTTTCTCTTTCGGGGACATTCCTTGCTCCGATGTCCTATCTCTCTACAATTGAAACAACCTCCTTTCTTCGCCTTAGGACAATTGGGCGAGATATGCCCTTCTTGTCCACAAGTATAACAAACCATCTTTCCCTTCATGCACTCTCCCGAGTGACCCTTTCCGCAATTCCCACATACCTGCCTTTTCTGCTGTATGCTCCCTTGCTGCATTTCAGAATTGCTGCCCCCACTGCTCCATTGACGCTTCTTGTTGTTGCTGCCACCACTGCTAACATTCACATTTCCTCCTTCTACCTTCTTCTTGTTCCTTTCCCGATTATATTTTGAAACCGCTTCACTCCCACCTTCAGCAATGAGAGCTTTCTCCAACAAGGTTGAGAACGATGTAATTTGCAAAACCGCTACCTTGCTGTAGATCCACGGCTTTAATCCATTCTCGAATCTCCTGGCCTTTCTCACCTCAGTATCCACCTGATGTGGGGCGAATCTAGCCAATTCATTGAATTTTGCAGCGTACTTTGACACTGACAAATTTTCTTGCTTCAATTCTAGAAACTTGATCTCCATTTTCGCCTGCGTACTCTCAGGAAAGTAATTCTCGAAAAACAACGTCTTGAAAGCTTCCCACGCCACGACTCCAGTTCCAGCTTTGTTCTGATTGGCTTCCCACCAAAAGTTAGCCTCACCTTTCATTAGGTAGGTAGCAAAACTGTCTTCTGCTCCTCAGCGACTCTAGCAATGACAAAGGCCTTTTCAATCTCCTTTATCCACGACTGGGCCTCTATCGGGTTCGCTGTTCCTCTAAACTCCGGAGGCCCTACTGCCTTGAAGTCTTTAAAATTGGCTAAGTGGTTACCTGCCTGGTTTCCTGTAGTAGTGGTTTGATTCCGCAAGGCTTCTGCCATCATGTTCACAAAATCTTGCATTGGGTTTGGTGGAGTTCCCTTTACATTGTTAACTGACTCTTCGATTCCTTGGTTTCGTAGGATTCGTCTGGGCGGCATTATCTGTTTAAGCAAACCCTAACACGTTACTCGGGCTTCCTTAAAACACAAATATTCAGCATGTAATACAATAATCACATGACTCTTGTGTGGGAGTTTTAGATTACCCAACCTCGAAAATTCTGCTTTCCCGATTAGTGATTTAAGTTACTAAAATACCAATTCAGTTTTACTGAATTAACATAATCATTGCATAAATGGTATATCAAGTAAAATTCTCAAGCACATACCATAGTAATGCATCTATATTCATATACCGACTTTAGCGTTTTACACGTTTATCACAGGCATATTGTCATAATTGCTACCATCCCATTTAATATAACAAAAGGTGGGATTCACTTAAACCATTCTTTCCTACCTACATAATTGGGAAGTACATCCTACATACGAACTACCTCGCACCTGCTGAGGTTAATACAAACTCTAGTAAATCAAATGGTAGTATCAATAACACTGCTCAAGGCATAACCACCCACTTCTAACTATCCCCTAAGAGACACAAGGTGAATACAACTCAACGCTTGCTCTCGCTACTGGAGGGCAGATCCATCCATCTGGCGTCGAACTGCATCCAGGCGATGTCTAAGGCTCGCTCCAAATCAACTATCTTCGCATCCTTAGCCTTTACCTCATCCTTCAATTGTCCTAACTGCAGCTCCCTTAGCAGCAGCCTCCCTCGCAACTTGGCTAACTCAGCCTGGGCCTGATAAGCAGCGTCCTTGTACTGCTGTTCAGAAATCTGGTGGATGTGGTTCTGTGCCTCTATTTGTTCAGCCTTAACCTCTAGCTCGGCGTTCCTCGCTAGCAAATCTCCTATCACCTCAGGCTCTATGGGCTCCTGGTCAACTGAATAGCTAACTTGACGCTCGTCCGACATCCTACAAACACCACACAATAAATCCATATCAGTACCACAATAAAATATATTCATTGATAAAATGAAATGATATTTTATTCGGTACAACTAGAACTCGATGAATCTCCTCAACTCATCACCTACATACTCTATATGAGTTTTCTACTAAGGTTATAACCTAGGTTTCTCATTCCTAACGTTTATAACCTACAGCTTTGATACCAACCTGTGACACCCCCAAATCCGGGTTTCCTAACCTCGAATTCGGTGTTCACGATACTCAACAACAAACATACTTTCTAACTAAATGCGGAATAATAATCATACAATGTCTATCGAAATAGTAATAACGTCTTACAATCATGGTCCCAAGGTTCTTTAACCTTAACTTAAAAACATACCCTTAATACAATAAGAGTTCATATAACCAAATAACATTTTTAGATAACTAATACATAAGCCCTATCAGGCAACTATTCTTGCACCTTCCCTTTTCCTTTGTCCCCTTTTGACGTTTCTGCCTTAGCTGAAATAAAAATCATGATATAGCAAGGGTAAGCAACTAGTTTGCTTAGCAAGTTTATACACAAGGGAGATATATCATGAATAGACAGAAATTTCGCTTTCAATATTCAACAACAGTATAGAATTATGAAGAAATATGAATTATCAGTCAACAGTTGAATATTCAAATAATTGAATGCCAATTACTGAGTGGTTTGAAATAACCAAGGACGTTTTCCAAGGTTCTCAGCATGTAAGCTGGACCTCTTAAAAAGTTTTGGTAATCGAGGGGATCAGCCTCTCATACCCCGTGATTTATGCATAAACACTTAATAACCAGCATTGATATCATGCCTTAAACAAGTTTATCCTTTTCTCAGCCAAGAGTTCTTACCATAGCAATTTAATAAGAACAGCTTTTAAAATACCATTGTCTTAACCAATTTAGACATGCTGGATCTAGCTGATACAAATAGCATAGATCTATCTCATAAACAATTCATACTTGAAAGAACTTTAATTAAATTTACAGTTCAATCATAATAGGATAGGAATTCAATTGCACAAGGTGCGAATCTCAATAATCAGTATAGATGTGAATAATTGACAATAATTATTCACTAACATGCTTCGAAAATAATAACTCGAGATTGAGTTAGGGAACTTGCAATAATGTAAGAAGTTTAGGGTTAGGAACTTGCAATAATGTAAGAAGTTTAGGGTTAGGAACTTGCCTGTTTGCTCCGCTACAATTAATTCTAGCTTTAACTATTTGGCCTTGAAGAACCTAACATAGATAATGTCGGTCTATCAATTAGTACTGCGTAGTTGTACATCGATACGCTTACTTATGCTATTTTTTAACAATTAAGCAATTCACATAGCACACATAAGTTAATAAACTATTGTATATCCTGTAGGACACTTAATTGATCTCTAGGTTGATGGGTTAATTAATCAACCATGTATCCCTTAAGTAATAAACACTTATTAGACCCTTAAACAATTAATTATAATTGTTTAATTAATTAACATTACTCTTTCTTAAGTAATATCCATTTATTACCCCTTAGACAATTTATATCAAAATTGTTCAGTTAAGGTGCTATTTAAAGTCTCCTTATCTATTAACTTTATCTCTATTACTATTTAATATTCGTTAAACAGTAATTAATTAATTATCTTTAGTTAATAATTAATAACTAATTATATTTATTATTAAATAATAATCGAATCATCAATTTTAATCGTCTTTAATTATTATTTAAGATTAAACAATAAGTAATTAGGTTTATTTATTATTTAACCTAATCAAATAATAAATAATTAATTTTATAATTCTTAATCATTGTTTAAAAATAAATAAACAATTTATTATATATGGAAAATATAATAGCATATAAGGCTATTATTTTATTACTTTTATTCATACTTAATTAAATATTTAGTACCTTTATTTATTATTATTAAATAATAACAATAAATAATTACCTTACTAACTTCATTCATTATTATTTAAAATTAAATAATAACTAATAATTATTTCTTATCTTTATGTATTACTTAATAAGTAATAAATAATTAATTTATTAATTCTATTCATACTTAATTATTATTAATTAAATAATAATTAAATATTTATTATCTTTATTTAGTATTTAGTGATGAATAATGAATATCCTTCATTATTATTTAACATTAGTTAAATAATAATTAAATATTTGTTAATTTTCTTTTTTTTTTATGCATTGATAAGTAATAAATAATGATTATATTAACTCAAATAAATATCAACAATTAAACCAACAGTAGTCGTTAAACCTTTGTTAGGTAATAGTGGTTTAACAAGCATTTAACCCCAATGATTTGCACAACCCAATTTCAAAAATTTGTTCAACAGTGGTATTATCATAAAAGGTTTTACAGCATGCTACCATGCAATGGGTTTCCACATCATCACATTCAACAGTCACAATTATACCCAACATCTGCAATTTCATTTCAACTAACCAAAAATTATTACCCAACAATGAAACAGTCCGTTCAGGCATTATAACAACATATTGTATACACTCTATAACACTGCACTGGCTTAATCGCCTTGAAAAGAACCCAGGCAGTTTAATACCACACCCTAATACAGAGTATATCAACCAACAATAGTAAATATACTACCCAAAATCACAATACCAGATTCCTTAATCAAAATGAATCAACACCATACAATACCAGACTTGTAACCAATACCAACACAGTTTTCCAGTTCAAATGCAATATAACACAATACAAGCAGTACCCAGGAACAATGTAGTCCAATACAGAGAAACAAAATACCCAGCACAGTACAAAATTTAACTGCCAAATCTCTTAGGATTTTTTCAATGTACAGAGAGAAGAAAAGAAAAGGAAATTCACACGAAAACCTAAACGGAAAATTATCACAGCCGCTTGAACTAATTTATACCTTGGTGTTAACCGGGCGGCAGCCTTTCTTCTTCTTCTTCCCCTCTGCAATTTCCTTTTCTCCCTCAAATTTTGACTTACAAATTTTCGGCAGACTCGGTTTAGGGTTTGTGAAGGGGTCAATTTATAATAGAAGGTTTACCCAATTTGGTTTGGGTATTGCCTTAATCGGCCGTTTAAAGACCGACGGTCGGAGGAGAGGTCGTCCGGTCGTTCCCATCGAGTCGACTGACATCGCCGGCAGCCTCGAGCCACGCGTGCCCTCACCGGTCGTGTCGCTGAAATCCTGGGACTCTTGGTCCGATCGCCAAACCCTTGGTTGCTTCGGTTGCCCCTTGAATCGTCCGCTCGCTTCGAGCCGTCGCCGGCGCACGCCTGGAGACACCTCCTTCCCGTCCCGTCTCTCGCTTGTCTCGCTCGATTGATAGATAGCTAGGACTTGATTTGATTTGGGGGTTTGATTTTGCCGATTTGAGAAGCTTTAGGATTTTCCCCCTTTTCCCTCGGTTCTGCTATCTCCTACCGATTCCCAAATTAATCCTACCGGTTGCCCCAATTGAAAAACACGGACCCAACCCGGCTAAAAAGATTTGGAATTTGGGCTCAAAGGAATTGGGTCCAGCCGATTGGATTGAGGATTGGGCTCACCCACTAGTTGGGTCGGCCAAAAGAATGGGAAGCAGCCCAATTGGAAAATAACATAGGAAGAAGAAAATGGGTCCAACTAACAAAATGAAAAATGGGCCACTCCAAATAAGAGAAAAAATGACCCAATTAAATTAACCACCTAGCTTTTAATTTAAATACTAAACCAATTAATTAATTATTTATAATATTTATTTCAACAATAATTCTTCATGCGAATTATTTAAATCCGATAATAGTAAAATGAATTTATTCTTGCAATTAAATTCTTAGGGTTAACTCATTAACTTATTCAAACTATTAGTGAGCCCCTTTAATGCACGAAAATTATTGAACCATGTATTTATATAATTAATAACAATACTTACACGGATCCATAAAATTTAATAAAATGAATTTCATATAATAAAATAATTTAATACAATGTTTAAAAGAATTTCTGGGCATTACACGTGCCTTAACTTCTGACTGTCCACTCAACGATTTGATGGATATCGTAGAGCTTTCTTTCATAAAGCATCTTTGACTCTATGATTACTTTTTTACTTTATGATCCACTCTACGATTCTTACTTCACTTTCTCTCGTTCTTTAATTTCCTCCTGCAAAGTTAGTTTCTCCAAACCATAATATTAAGAATTTAAATTCAACATTCCTAATTCACTTATTAACTTATTGAATTTGGATTCGTCTAATGGTTTGGTAAACACAACTGCTAATTGGTTTTTAGTTGAAATAAAATGTAAAGATATATTTTTATTTTGAACATGATCTCTTATAAAATGATGCCTTATATCTATATGCTTAGTCCTATAATGCATAGCAGGATTATGGGTGATTGCTATTGCACCAGTGTTATCACAGAATGTAGGAATAGATTTAAATTCAAACCAATAGTCACCTAGCTGGTTCTTCATCCAAAGAATTTGAGCACAGCAGCTACCAGCAGCAATGTACTCAGCTTCTGCAGTTGAAGTTGATACTGAGTTTTGTTTCTTGTTGAACCATGAAACCAATCTATTTCCAAGCAGTTAACATGTTCTACTAGTACATTTCCTGTCTATTTTGCATCCTGTAAAATTAGCTTCTGAATATCCAATTAGATCAAAGGGAGACTCATTGGGATACCACAATCCCAGATTTGGAGTGCCCTTAAGATATCTGAAAATCCTTTTAACAAACATTAAATGAGACTCTTTAGAATTAGCCTGAAATCTAGCACAAATACATGTAGCAAACATAATATCTGGTCTACTAGCAGTTAAGTAAATGAGAGATCCAATCATACCACTTTATTGAGTAATATCAACACTTTTACCTTGTTCCTCTTTGTCAAGCTTCGCTGCAGAGGCCATTAGAGTTTTCATAGGAGTAATTGATTTTATATCATACTTCTTGAGTAAATCTTTAATGTACTTGGCTTGGTTGATGAATATACCTTCATCAGTCTGCTTCACTTGGAATCCAAGGTAGAAGTTCAGTTCTCCCATCATGCTCATCTTAAATTTTCTCTGCATAAGCTTGGCAAATCTCTCGCATAACTTTTCATCAGTAGAACCAAATAAAATATCATCTACGCCAATTTGTACTGACAATGTTTTATCCTTATGCTTCCTAAGAAATAATATTGTGTCTACTCTACCTCTAGTGAACCTTTTTTCAATAAGAAAATTAGTTAAAGTTTCATACTATGCCATAGGTGCCTGTTTTAGTCCATATAGTGCTTTATCTAATCTATAGACATAATTAGAATGAGTAGGATTGACAAAACCTAGAGGTTATTTAACATAAATCTCTTCTTAAAGTTCTCCATTGAGGAAAGCACTCTTGACATCCATCTAGAATACTTTAAACTTCATGTGGGCAGCATATGCAAAGAAGATTCTGATGGCTTCAAGTCTTACTACAGGTACAAATGTTTCATCATAGTCGATTCCTTCTTATTGAGAATACCCTTTGGCCACCAACCTTGCCTTGTTCCTTGTGATCACTACATCTTCATCCATCTTATTCCTGAATATCTATTTGGTGTAGACGACTGGATGCTCTTTAGGTCTTAGAACTAATCTCCACATTTTATTTCTTTCAAACTAGTTCAGCTCTTTTTGCATGGTTTTAGTCCAGCTTGAATCTTCCAAAGCTTCTTCAATCTTCTTTTGTTCCATTTGAGAAAGAAAGCTTAGGGAAAAAACATTCATTTTGAGTTGCAAACCTAGTCCTGACTCTTGCATTGGGATCTCCAATAATCAGGTCTTGAGAGTGATCTTTTTCCCATCTACTTCCAGTTGGAACATCAATCATTGTGCCTTTTTGTCTGAGTTCTTCAAGTTCTTGCTCTGGTTCAAGAGAGTCTTCAATTCGTAGAGTTCCTATCACAGGAATTATTGACTCTACGATCTCTTGCTCTAACTCTATGATCGTAGGGTTCTCCTGCTCTACGTCTGTTTGATCCAACTCTATGATTTCATCGAAAGACACAGCTTTTCTTAGTTTCCCATTATCAGATTCATCAAATGTGACATGAATTGACACTTCAACGCTCAACGATTTCTTGTTGAACGCTCTATAAGCCTTGCTATCCATAGAGTATCCAAGAAAAATTTCTTCATCTAACTTGGGTTGGAACTTGGTCAAATATTTCTTGCCATTATTGAGGATGTAGCACGTACAACCAAAGACATGAAAGTAACCAATGTTGTGCTTCCATCCTCTTCATAACTCGTAGGGTGTCTTCTTGAAAGTGGAGTGGATAAGTGATAGATTCTGGGTGTAGCAAGAGGTGTTGACAACTTCAGCCCAGAAATACTCAAATAGCTTTGCTGGGTTAGAAGAGTTCTTCTTACTTCTATAAGAGTTATGTTCTTTCTTTCAGCTACTCTATTCTGTTGAGGAGTTCTTGGAGCTCAGAAGTTATGATGAATACCATTATCCTCACAGAACTTGTCTACCTCTGAGAAATCGAACTCTCTACCATGATCATTCCTTATAGCCTTGATCTTCTCTCCTTTCTCATTCTACTACGAGCTGGTTTCATTTTTAAAGCTCAAAAAGAATACCCATGTGAATCTAGTATGTCATCCATTATAACCAGTTAGTACCTTTGTCCTCTAAGGCTGACAGTCAGAATAGGCCCAAAAAGATCTATATGAAGTAGTGGCAAAGGCCTATCATTAGAGTTGACTATCTTGTTCTTGAATGAGACTTTAGTTTGCCTCCCCAGCTGACAGGTTTTGCAAGGCTTTTCCTTAACAAAGTTTAGCTTGGATAAACCTGAAACTAGATCTTTGGAGGCAAACTTTGACATATTCATGAAGTTCAAGTAAGACAATCTTATGTGCCATAACTAGTTGACATCTTCTGAAGCTTTAGCAAAGAAGCAGGCAGTCTCTGTTGAACTCAGCTTAGCTAGATTTACCACATATACATTGCTTTCTCTAGTTTCGATTAGCTTTAGAGAATTTGATTCCAGATATCTGACTTGGTATTGGTTGTTGAGGAAGATTACTTGGTGTCCTTTGTCACATAATTGGTTGATGCTCAGGAGATTGTGCTTCAATAAATGCCACTTTGCTGAAAGAAACTGCACCATTTCCTATTGAGTCATATCCTATTATCTTTCCAGAATTGTTGTCTCCAAAGACAATTGCAAGACTATCTTTTTCTTTGAAGTTCGACAAGAGAGATTTGTTGTCAGTCATATGCCTTGAGCATCTATTATCGAGATACCATGTTGAACTAGTGGAGCTTCTTTTCAGCAAGAAAAATTAAGCTTTATTTTGGTACCCAAATTTCCTTGGGTCCTGATTTGTTAGTTCTCTTAGGGATCTAGACCTTCTTAATTCTAGGTCTTACATACACAGAATAATCATTGAAATAATACATAGCTGCAATATAACCATATTCATAACAGTTATAGCATTTAATATGATACATGCTTGTGTGTGTATGTATTCCTTCTCTTTAAGGACATATGTGGACGATAGAAACCCATTGCCTTTCTTCTAGGCTCAAACTCTCTCTGCTCCCACATTGTTCTATGATTTTGAGAATTTGTAGGGTGAAAGTTAACTCTACAATTCTTGCCTAGTTGGTTCGTAGAGTGAGTGAGATTTGACTTTACAACCCTTCAAGGCTTGAAGGTAGTGTAGACTTTACCCTGTAGTTTTTTGAATCCCATACCAGTGTGTGGTATGTTGTTCTCAGGGATTACAACTTGATTAACAGAGATTGTATAGCTTGGAATATTGGGCTTGGCAACCTCTGTAGATTTTACAAACACAATACTTCTATGTAGAGTAGAAGCACTGTTATTATTAGTCTCCAACAATGTGTCCATACTACGATCGGAAGATAAATCCCCAAATCCTAATCCTGATATATCTGTGACAGATCTTTGACTTGTGATCAGGGAGTCCGTTTAAGAAGAAGACCTATTCCATTTAGAGATAGTCTTCTCTAGTTCCTCAATCTTGAAAATTAAAGTTGATTCTCTTTGTGCTGACTGTTTAGTTATCTTTCTCAAGTTTTCATTCTCAGCCTCAAGTTTAGAGAGATAGCTAGTAGTTCGTAGAGTTGTTTCCATCTCAACTTGTACTTTCTCTTTCTCCTCTAGAAGAAGAAAATGGCCCCTTGATAGAACCCTGAACCACTTCATATATTTATGCAGATCAGATTTAATATCATGCAAGGCAATTCTAAGATCATTGATATCTACATCGGGGAATTGAAATCAAATACCTCAATGATATCAATGTTTTGATGATCAGTGGTGTTATTTGCTTAAGCTTTTGTGGCCATCAGACAAAGATTGGCCATTTGGGGTCCTTCATTATCATTGAACTTTGAATTTGAATCATTATCAGAGTCGTTCTATGAGCCTTCTACTACTACTTTTATCTTTCTTATATTGCTTTTTGTAGCCTTTGAAATCTTTCTTCAGAGCAAACTTTTTCTTCTTCTTATCTTTCTTCAATTCTTCTCTCAAAGACTTGTTGCAGTCAGCAATATAGTGACTTGACTTTTGTAATTGTAGCACAGGTCTTTTGAAGGATCTCGATTTTATAGTTATTATTATTATTGTATCTTCTGAGATTACTGTTTCTGACATTTCTCATGAACTTTCTTAGCTTTCTGGCAAGAAGAGCAATATCTTTATCATCATCAGATTTATCTACCACTGGGGCTTTGGAAGATGCCTCTGCAGCTTTGAGAGTTGTTCCTCTTTCTTTCCTTCTGGATTCTAAGATAGTCTCTGCCCTTTGATTCAGCTCCAGCTCATAAGTAAGAAGATTATCATACAGCTTCTCAGCGGTCATCTCGTGTAGATTTTTAGATTCCCTGATTGTCGTGGTCTTTGCATCCCACTTTCTTGGCAATACTCTAATAAACTTGGTGTTGAGGTCCTTATTGGGATATACTTTTTCAAATGCTCTAAGAGAGTTGAGCAGAATATTGAACCTCTCGTATGTTGTAGTTATGGTTTCACCAGGAGTATGGGAAAACATTTCATATTGTTGAGTGAGGAAGGATTGTTTATTCTCCCTTATTTCCTCAGTCCCTTTCATGCATTACTAGGAGAGCTTCCCATACTTCCTTTGCAGTCTTGTAGTTGACTACATTCTCAAACAGCTCATCTTCTAAGGTCATGAATACGATGTTCTTAGCTCTTTTGTCAAGTTGCACCAGCTTCTTCTTGATGTCGGTCCATTCTGCCCTTTGTTTGACAGCTACTTTATTCAAATCATCAGCTATTGGTACGAGCTTTGTAGGAACGTAGGGGTCATTGATCACCGCATTGAATAGCTCCTCATCTGTTGCATCCATATACGCCTGTATACGCACTTTCCAGTTAGCAAATTTATCTTTATTACACAGAGGTGACTTGTTTCCACCACCAAGCTCAGAACTGGTTTTGTTTAATGTCATGGATCTACCCAAGCGATTAAGCTTTGCTCAAGAGAACGCAGCTCTGATACCATTTGTTATTCCCAAAGGCACTGAGAGATCTAAAAGGGGATTAAATAGATCCTTTAAAAACTTCTGCTTTTAAAGAGTTATTACCAACTTATAATTAAACAAGGTAATTGGATGGTTTTGCACAGCGGAATGATAGTTTAGAAAAACCCTTCAAATATTATAGAGAAATCATAACTCTAAATTTAGCAATCAAATATAAAACTAAGTCATAGACTAAATCGTAGAGCATAATGCAACAGTAAAGTAAAAGCTGAAAGTAAATGAGAAGAGATATTTTAAGTGGTTCGGAGTACAAAGATCTCATAGTCCACTAAGGATGGGGTGATCATTAAGATCTATTATTGAAGAACAGTTACAACAACTGAATCACTAAGATTCCTTCAAGTCACTAAGACTTGGAACAAGTCACTAAGACTTTGTTACGAAGGTCACTAAGACCAAATAATCACATAAACAATAATGTGTTTGAGGTGCTGCTAAGTTGCTTTAAGTTCAACACAAAATGACTTGGCAGCAGAACAATATGTTCAAGATCGTAGAGTAGAAGCTTTTTAAAATGGCAGCAGATTGACTTTTTTAATTGTTTGATCTTTTTTTGATTGCTTGAATTTTCTTGCCTTTTATAAATCTTTCTCGAAATCTTTTCGTTTGAAAGTTACCGTTGCTCCATTAATACTTAGACAGTTGTAGATCTCTGATTGTTGACTTTAGAAGAGGTGTGTCAGATTTCGGCTATAACATGTCCTTTCATAGTACTGACTGCTACAGAGACACGCATGTGGGTGCTGTCTTTTCACCAATATAGTTGTTAGACATATTTCCAACTGCCCTTCTCCTTAGCCTCAAGAGTTTTAACAAATTACCTTGGGGTCTTCACACTATGAAGATTAACACTGTCAATCCATGTCAGAGCTAATGCACTATATGATTTTTCCTAATCGTAAAGTTGAGTCTCCAGTCGTAGAGTATCTGGCTAGGAAAACTCTACGTTTTAAATTTAACTTTAGTGCACTCTACGATGCTTCTATTTAGTCTTGAAAGACTAAGTCCTCGTCTTTTCTTAGTTTGATGATCTCTAACTTTGCTCTGATTCTTTGATCATTGCTTGTAAGGTTTGACTTGACAATTCTACAAACTTAGAGTATTGCAGTTGTAGCTTTACAATCTTCAGAACTATGATCAGTAGGCTCTACGATCTTCAAAATTATGATCAGTAGGCTCTACGATCTTTAACTGTTTACTTTACGATCGACTTCAAACTTAAGATCTATACATCAGGTTCACTTTACGAAATTGATCAACCTAACAAGTTTGATCTCTAAACTAAATCCTTTTACATCCATTTCATTTTAAGGACTATACAAAAGCATTGATTATAAATATTCATTAATTTCACATATCATCATCAAATCTAAAGACATGCATTGTACTACCAAGATCATCCAGCGGAACAAATCATAGGTGACCCAACAACACTTGTTATGATAAGAGGAACAATCAACTTAGTCAACAACTTGGCATTCATATCCTAAGTTGAAGCTAAGTCACTAGATGAAGCTGAATCAGAGAAATTTGGATTATTGTTATACAAGAAGAGCTAAATCAACTCGAAAAAAGAAAGGTATAACATCTTGTACCTAAACCAAAAGATCAAACAGTAATAGGTACTAAGTGGGTATACATAAACAAACTTGATGAGAAAGGTAATGTGGTTAAAAATAAAGTTAGACTTGTTGTTAAGGGATATTGTCAAGAGGAAGGTATTGATTTTGATGAATCATTTGCACCTGTAGCTAGATTAGAAGCAATTAGAATGTTACTTGCTTTTACTTACTCAATTAACTTTAAATTATATCAAATGGCTGTCAAAAGTGCTTTCCTAAATGGGATTTTCATTGAAGAAGTTTATGTAGAACAACCACCTAGTTTTGAATGTCCTAAAAATCCTAATCATGTTTACAAATTATCTAAGGCACTGTATGGGTTGAAACGGGCACTTAGAGCCTGGTATGATACCCTGACTCAGTTCTTACTAAGTAAAAGTTTTATTAGAGGCACAATTGACACCACACTATTCATAAAGCATAAGAAGCGTGACATTTTAGTTGTACAAATTTATGTAGATGATATTATATTTAGTGCTAATGATGAAATATGCAAGGATTTTGCTAAGTTAATGCAGGATTATTTCGAAATGTCAATGATGGGCGAACTAAATTACTTCTTAGGCGTTCAAGTCAAATAAACAGCTAAAGACATATTTATATGTCAATCAAAGTTGTTAGAGTTTGCATATTTAAATTTGATGATGAATGTGATTAATGTATATTTGTACCAGTAAATTTTGGAAAGTCCTTAATGATGATTTGATGTAGAAGGACTTAGTTTAGAAAGATCAAATATGTTAGGATGATCTTATTAAGTAAATCCGATGTGTACTCAATAGGATAAAATTGGTCGTAAAGTTACTCTGCCTACTCGTAATGTTAAGATGGATCGCAGAGTCAACTTGTCTTCGTAAAGCATCAGATAGTTGATCTTAGAGCTCTAGCAATGATCGCAAAGTTCACTTCAAATATCAAGGTAAAGATCAGTTTGTAAAGTGAACAAATAATCGTAGAGTCAAGCAAAGATCATTGTGTGAAGATTAAGTGTAAAGTACTCTCAGAAGTCGTAAAGTATCTCAAGAGTTGTTCAGAAAATACAAGATCATAAAGTCAGCTTCAGCTTCATAAAGCAAATCCTCGTAGAGTTGATCATAAAGTTCATTCGTCTTTACACTCTTCGTAAAGTAATCATCGTAGAAGAGAAGGACGTAGAGTAAAGTCTACGATTCATCATCTTCATAGAGTAAGTTAGTCTAACAACATGACTGACATTGGAGCGTTGCTGATTGAAGGTCCCGATGCATTCACCAAACATCCTTTGTTTAATCGAAGATTAGAAGATGTGTTTACCAGCTAGTTTGCTGAAAGTGACAACTCACAAGTGGTAGGTGAGGTTGCATGATGATGTGACAGGCATGTCAAAAAGGAAGCTAACACAGTAGTTTAAAATGTCAACATCAAGGATCCCAGGATATCTGAGCATTAAATGTACCAACGGGAACCTAGCAATGGAAAAAATTTCAGCAGACTATAAAAGGCAATAAAGATTCAAATTCAAGGCGACGAACTCTGATCAAAAAGCCTAAGCTTTGCCAAAGTCTAAATAACTAACTCTATGATTTTGAACGTCTAGTTCAAGCTGCTAAGTACTTGAGAAGAGAAGTTTATTGCCAACTTAGCAGCATCTCTCAATAACAGAAATCAATTAACAGAGGACTGAGTATCCTGGTCTTAGTGACCAAACTTCCAAGTCTGAGTAACTTAAAGGAATCCTAGGGATTCAGAGATCTGAGTGACCTGGTTTGTGTGACCGAACTGTCGAGACTAAGTGACTCGAAGGAACCTAAGTGGTTCAACTATAAAGATCTTAGTGATCTACATCCTTAGTGAATTTTCTACTTATCAAAGTAGAAGAGTGATCTAGGAGTTATTCAGTCTCTGAACCACTTAAAAATCTCTTATGTGTCATTTACTTTTCTGCTATTACTTATTGGCATATTATTAATATTGTTGGGGTGACCTTAAAACCATAACTAAATTCAGAACTAAGATTTCTCATTAATCTTTAAGGGGATTTTCAAAAATATATTTCGTTATGCTTAATCAATTTGATTAACAAATTATTTGGTAATATCTTTTATTAAAAAGTTAAGTTTTTAAAAGGATCTATTCAACCCCCCTTCTAGATCTCTAAGTGCATCTGGGAAACAATAAAAGTATGTGAAAGAAATGCTGAAGATATTTGTGTGTGACAAGATGAAGCCTATTAGAACTCCTATGTCAACAAGCACAACACTTACCAAAGATGAAGCAGGTAAAGCAACTGATATCAAATCTAATCGCAGTATGATAAGAAGTTTACTCTACTTGACTGCGAGCAAATAATATATCATGTTTGTTGTGTGTCTATGTGTTAAATTCCAATCATGTCCTAAAAGGTCACATGAAGTTGCACTTAAAAGGATCTTTAGGTACTTGATAGGAACATTACAGTTAAGACTGGTATTTTAGAAAGTCGTCACTCAACCTGCTAGGTTACTCTGATGCTGACTTTGGAGGTTGTAGAGTCGATAGAAAGAGTACTAGTGCTACATGTCAATTCTTAAGCACCATGCTCATATCCTAGTATAGTAAGGAACAGTTCTCTGTGGCATTATCTACAACTGAGGCAGAATATATCGCTGCTACAAGTTGTTATGCTCAATTTCTTTGGATAAAGCAATAGTTAGAAGATTATGGTCTTTCATATAAACAAATTCCCATTAAGTGTGACAATACTAGTATTATTTGAATATCTAAAAATCTAGTCCAACATTCTCGCATGAAGCATATAGATATAAGGCATCATTTCATCCGAGATAATGTTAAGAAAGGCATCGTCTCTTTGGATTTTGTGTCTACTGACTATCAGCTTGCTGATATTTTAACAAAACCACTTGATGAAGCACGTTTTTCCATGATCAAAGGTGACTTAGGACTCATTGACCCATTTGCATAATCATCATATTAAGTTAGATTAGCTTGCATACATGTATTGCATATTGACCTAGTTAATCATTTTAAGTACTCATTAGTGTGCTTAATGGGTTGACAAAATCACAAATAAAAGGTAACTTTTAATCCCTTAAAAATGTGAGAAAGACACCCACCTATTCTAAAATAGGTGTTTTGATGTATAAATACATCTATCGGCGTAGGAACTAACAAGTGCAGGGAGAACAATCAAAGATAAAATCATGAATTCAAGGGGGGAGTCAGTCAAAATGTAGAACAGACTCAACATAACTCTAAAAAGAAAATCAGTAGAAACCCGAGTCAAATATGAAGAGAGTTATGGCAATACACTGATGTGACTAAACACTGTACGCATGTCAGACAACCCCAGACCTTGGAGACCATTTTTTGCAGACCTATTTTTTGGGTAACTTGCTTTAACCGCTCAACTCCCAATACATGTTTAAATTTCAAATGTTTTATACAGTCGTACATACACATATACATGTACAAATACATAAACTTGCACATATAACTATGAACACTTGAATCATTTTTATTATTTTCTTCAACTATTCATTTACATAAACATATTTCTCTCTCTCTCACCCACTGCATACATACACCCTCACACGAATCTCTCTAAGTAATTTTGTTCCACTTTCAAAAATGGTGAAACCCGTCGAGAAACGAGTAGTACTGGAGGGATAAACCGTGAATCAATAAGAATTTGAAGAAGCGTGGTTCAAGGAAGTTATAGATATGTTCATAAAAGCTAAATGCAAGAAGATAATGTATCTGAAAGAGGATAAATACAGTTTGAAGATGATTCGGGAGTTCTACAACAACGATATGGTAGATTCAGAGAAAAACATCATCAAGTCAAAGGTTTTTGGAACAACGGTGAATATTCCACCAGAGACCTTCACGAATACATTCTAGGTATGGAACAAGGGTGTGACAGATATGAAGGAGTACTATGCCGAGAGCACCACACATCAAAGGAAACCCATCCATTCGAACTCAACTATTACCCAACTATAGACATATGATCAACTTCTGTTCAAGGATGCTCTTCGCCAGATCAAAGTCACACGAGAAATTGCAAGTCAGGAAAATAGGCGTTGGCTACTGTCTAAAAAAAGGTACTGAAATTGTCTTTGCTTAGTTGATATTTAAGTTTTTGTCTCAAGTAATTAAGGATTGAGAAATTATGTCTTACTATAGAGTACTTATGTCCATTTTTAAGAAATTAAAATTGAAAATGGATGACAAGGATTTGATGTGGTCAAATGTTAGTAAGGCTAGTATATTTGATAAAAAGGTATTTTGGAAGGAGTGAATCAAAAATGACTGCTGACTCTTGGAAGAAAATTGAGAAAATTGGTGAGAAAAAGTCCCCTATGGCTGGTAAGAAGAGGGTTAGAGCAGTTGAAAAGGAGATTGTGAAGGAAAGCCCTGTGAAGAAATAGAAGAAGGGAAGAAGAGTATTGTAAAGAAAGATGATGAAAGGACAGTTGTAAAGGAGAATTGAACACTGAAAAAAGTGTTCACAAGGAAGAAACTTCAAAGAAGAAGAATGAAAAGTCTGATACCTATGACAAGATTGGCAAAAAATCTAGTGTCTCTGAGAAAAGCAAGAAGGAAGAAGAGTATGTGTCCATTGTAGTTGAGAAGGTTGTTAAATCAGTTATTGACTTTGGCAAGTCTGAAGCAGAAACTAAGTCAGTAAAAGAAAGTGAAACACAGAAAGAAAAAAGTGATGATGGAAATTCAGAATTTGACAATGAAGAAGATGAATAAGAAAAAACTGGATCTGATGATGGTGAAATTGAAGAGGAAAGTGATGAAGGGTCTAGCTCTGAAGAAAATAAGGAAAAAAATGAATCAGAGAAAAAAGAAAAGACTGAACAAAAAAAAGAAACAAATAAGGAAGAAACTAAAAGTGATGAAAAGGATTCGGAAGAAGGAGAATCTGACGAAAATGAAGAAGAAAATAAATAAGGTGTTGAGAAATCTGATGAAGAAAGTGGTGATTCTGAAGAATGATCAGAATTTGATGATGATGATGATGATGATGATGATGATGGTCATGATAAAAGAAAATAGATTGTTAAGCAAAAGGCAAAAAAAAAGGAAAAGGGAAGATGGCTACACCTGAGTCATCTGAGGAAATCCCTGGTGACACTCTAGTGAAGAAGGTTGTGCAACCTTTGAGACGAAGCTAAAGAACAGTTGTGCAAGAAAAGATAATGAGTTCATCAATAAGGACAAGTTAGACATAAGGCAAAAGAAAGAGGGAAGATGAAATGATTGTGATTGTAGATAATACCATTCCACAATCAAAGGCAAAGGTTCTAAAGTTGAATGTAAAAGTGAAACAGAAATTAGAAATCAGACCACCGGAAAGTCATGTGACTGAAGAGCTTGTCACCCCTAGTGCAACATTGGCTGCTGAGGCACTAATTGGACTTGAGCAGAAAACTGCAAAGGATGTAGTAATTAAGACACTCTTTGGCACACTAGGTATAATTTCATTCACAACCCTTGACTCTGTTGAACCTTTAAATATTAAAATTACCTTTGTTGATACTGAAATGGTAGATGTCTCAATCACAACTGTTGTCTCACCAAAATCACCCATAAACCAGCACACTCCACATCTTTATCAACAACACCTACCCAATCACCCAAACAAACACATTCAAAAATGAACCAATCTACCCTTTCCAGTCCCTTGCTACCACCAGAACAAATTTTGATCTTAACACCATGACACCAACACTTGACCAAACACCTCTCGAGAAAATTTCAGAAGAAAATCCTATACTCATTGCAACATTTCCTACCACAGTCCTAAATCTGAAGGCCTAAATATGAATTAATACCTTGAACTTTTATTTGTTTTTCACTTTGGGGATTGTCTTTTCAATTTTTTCAATTAGGGGATTAAACTTTTAATTTTTTCACTTTGGGGATTGTCTTCTTATTTTTTTCAATTAGGGGATTAAACTTTTAAATTTTTTTTTCCACTTTGGGGATTGTCTTCTCAATTTTTTTCATTAGGGGATTAAAATTTTATTTTTTTGTGATTATGTCTAATTGATAGTGCCACGTCAGAAAATTGATGGCATGATAGCGACACGTGACGAAAAAATACTTATGTGTAATATTGAATCTCATTTTAACATTTATTCAATTAATTTTTTGTACCAAAAAGGATAAATATAGGATCATTATTAATTTTAAATTAAATTATGATTATTATAATTTTAATATAAAAACATTATTAAAATTTTAAAGTAAATTTAATGATAATTTTACCCTTTTTGGTAAATTATTAAATTTTAAAATTTAATTTTTTGGTAAATTTAATTTTTTTAAGTAAATTTAATGACAATTTTTTAAAGTTAAATTAATAATGGTCTTATATTTACCCTTTTTGGTACAAAAAATTAATTGAATAAATGTTAAAATGAGACTCAATATTACACATAAGTATTTTTTAGTCACGAGTCGCTGCCATGTCATCAATTTTCTAACGTGGTACTATCAATTTAGACGTAATCAGAAAAATTTAAAAGTTTAATTTTCTAATGGAAAAAATTGAGAAGACATTCCCCAAAGTGAAAAAAAAATAAAAGTTTAATCCCCTAATTGAAAAAATCGAGAAGACAATCCCCAAAGTGGAAAAAATTAAAAGTTTAATCCCCTAATTGAAAAAATTAAGAAGACAATCCCTAAAGTGGAAAAACATTAAAAGTTCAGGATATTAATCCATATTTAGGCCAAATCTGAAAACTTTACCAACTTTTCCACCAATTTCTGACTCACAAAGATCAGAAGCACAACTCCTAGCCAACCCTCAAATCCCAAACATAAAATTTGTGGTTGTAACTACCACAAGGGGAATGGCTGCTACTTTTCCTCAACCCTTTGTTCCGAGAGAACTGTTTGATCAGGCATTGTCAAGAATAGCTCAGCTCGAATTTGATGTAATTTGGTTGAAGAATCAAATGGCCACTAGTTCCTCCCAACAAAACCTTTTTGCTGATGAAAAAAAGGACGAGAGTTATAAGGAGAATATTACATAAAAGGAGAATGAGGCTAAGATGAAGGGGGAGCATGTTAAGGTAGAAATGGGCAGATAAATGAATGAGATGGTTGAACTGATGCAGAAATAACTAAGGATTCGGGTGGCTAGAGATAAGCAGCTTGAGGGAGTGGTTTAAAGGCAGATTAACTTGATCAATGACTGTGGCTAATACTGAGCAGATAGCAAAAAGAGTTCAGAAGATTATACTTAAGATTAAACAAACTGCTGAGGAGACCAAGTCAATTCTTATGATCGTCAAGACAAAGCCACTTGAGAAAGAGGATGAGTCAGACAAATCTAAGACAACTGAAGAAGGCGCAGAGTCGGATGGAGAGGACGTGTTAACCATCAGTGCTAAGGATTTCTACACAAAGGACGCCTAGAGAGACTCTGACACACACACTCACTTATTCACTCAATCATTGCATGCATTTTAATTTAAGTTTACATTATTCAAGACTAATTTTAATTTTATATATTTTAAGAAAATATTTATGTTTAAGGGCCTAGGTATGTTTTTGAAAGGCAACTAATTTAGGATGTTAATTTGGATGTTAATGTTTATGGATATCTATTATGTGAATTACTGAATGGCTATTATTATGTAAATTACATTATAGTTATCATGAAATGCTTGAACTGTTAATTACTCGTTTAAACTATGCACAGTTTTGTCATCATCAAAAGGGGGAGACTGTTGTACTCACCTAAATTTTTATAATTGACAAAACATATTAAGTGTGATTAACAAGTATATCCAAGTGTGCAAGAAAAGACCAGCTAAGTCATATTGTAAAAATATAACTTAACTGAGTCATGTTCTTAAAGGAGAGTCATTGAATGATCGAGAGGCATACGTATGCTCAAAAACAAAGGCAGTATCATTTAGTATGCCCAACGACTGTTTTAATGATATTACTAATGATGTTTGATAAACTACAAGTTCAGCTGATGAAGAGTACAGGAGAAGTTTCGCTTTGACCAAGGAAAGCAAATATTCAAGCAGATGAACAAGACAGACACCAGAAGACAAATTTATCTATATTAGAGTTAGGCGCTGGAAAGTTTCACCAAAAAGGAAAGTTTGGTGAAAAAGGAAAGTTCTAGTTTTCTGTAATCTTTGACAAAGCTGAGTTTTTCCTTATGCGTGAAAGAAGACTCTGCAGTTTCACCAACTCAGTCCAGACCATTTGAAATTCAAAATACATTTCAAATACAAGCATATCCAAAAAATTAAGATTAAAAGATCATAACCGTTGGTTAAAAATTCAAAATCCCTCCAATCAAGTCTGCATCTCTCTAACGTTTATCTAATGGATCGAACAACTACAAAAGGGCTCCTATTCATCAAAGAAAAATATAGGCTCCTATTCATCAAAGAAAAATATAGGCTCCTGTTCATCAAAGAAAAATATAGGAGTGTAAAAGAATAAAAGAGCTTCAAGCCCAAAAATGAGTCACATTCAAGTAGAGAGTCAGATAGATCCAAAAACATGCATACACTAGTTCAGTACCTTTTGTAATAATAATGATATAATGGTTGTAAGGTTGATGATCTATATATCGAGCTTACATTGTGTTATCAAATCTATCTAGAAATCATAGGTTATATGGTTGGTTGTGCATCTTTAAAAAACTTGTAAGGTTTGTTATTCTTTCCTTAAACAACACAATCTTTCTTTTAGATAGGTGTGATTTTCTATGAACCCTAAAAACAAAAGGAGTATTTAATAGGTTTATCTATGAACCTGCAAAAATAGATGGGTTATGCACTAGAGTGCATTCGTAGCATAGGAGATGCTAAGGTTGCCCGGTGAGCCTAGAAAACCGTAAAAGTTGTAAGTTGTACAATAAGGCATTGGACTAGTGTCCCGTGGATTAGGCACAAGTTGTGCTGAACCACGTAAAAATTTTCATGTGTTATTGTGTGGTTGCTTGTTTAGTTTAGTTTGTGTCTTGTTTATATACTGAATTTACTGTGAGTCAGTCCAGTTCATCAGTAAACAGAGTCACATCCTTACTGTAAGTCATTTACACACACCTAGATAAATTCAAACAGTTTACAGTGAGAGTGTTTTAATTATTCCGCTACAAACATTTGAAAAACTTGAAAAAAATTTGAGACTATCAATCCACCTCCCCTTTTGGTTGGTTATATGTTGGGCCAACAACAATTATATATGGTCTTAATGTTTTAGTTACTGCGTGAATATAAACGAAAGCTAAACAGTCGAAAACATAGAGAAAAGCCTAGAAAGGCAATATGTGCATCAAGAAAAAGAGCAAGAGAAGAGCTACTTTATGAAATAATGACAAATAATGATGTTAGAGATATTATTCTTATGAAACCCCATGCCTTTATGAAGTTGCACAATATATTACCCAATGAAGGTGGGTTATGTAGTACTCAACGAGTGTCAGTTGAAGAACATGTTGCTAAGTTTCTTCACATAGTGTCATGCAATGTGAAAAATCATACGATTAGCTTCTTTTTTCGTCGGCCTAAGGAAACAACTAGTCATCATTTCCACAGGGTCTTAAGAACACTAATATCTTTAGAAAGCAAATTTCTTAAACAACCAATTGGATCAGAAGTTTGCCCTGAAGTACTCAACAATCCAAGATTTTATCCATATTTCAAGATAAAATAAAATTCATTGTATTTCTAAGCATTTTTACGATTTGAAAATGCTAATATATGACTATTTTATAATTGTTTAAAGGGCAATTGTTGGAACACATATTAGGGTGAGAGTGTCTCGAGAGGATGCAGCGAGGTATTGGGGTAGAAAGATACATCCAACATAAAATGTAATGGCATAGTGTACCTTTGATTTGAAGTTCACATATGTATTACCTGGTTGGGAAGGAACTGCAACCAACTCTAGGATAATCAAGAATGCGCTTATAAGAAAGGATAAATTGAAAATCCCACATGGTAATCGTTTTAACAATGATGTAACAATTAAGAACATTTTAATCATTCACACATTATTTAATAATTATACTCATTCTTTATAGGAAAATACTATATTGTCATCCTCTTGGACTAATGACTCCTTGTAGAGGTGTTCGTTACCACTTAAAAGAATATTCAGTTTGAGGTCTTGAAGATGGTTGTGAATTATTTAACCTTCGTCATGCATCACTGTGTAATACAATTGAAAGGGCTTTCAATGCTCTTAAAAAAAATTCCCATTATTGGATCAACCGAGCCATAATACTCGGCGAAAACTCAATCTCAAATTGAGCCATATTTCCTTTTAAACTTGATTGCCTTTTAAACTTAATTGGTGGAGTTTTTATTTTAGATAATTACCTATGAATATACTTTATTGATTGTCAGTAATTCTTTTTAACAATGATAAACTTAAGTTGTTGAATATGATTTTGGTCCAGGGTTAAATGTTTTATTTAATTTCATCCATATCTTTTGACAAACAAACTCTATGCTTGTTTATTTCTTGAGGTGCAAGTTATTATTATTAATTAATTTTTTTAGATCTCTGTATTTTTCTAATCTCTTGTTGAACTGAATTTTTGTGATTCTTTAAAGTACATTTATATTTTTTTAACAAAAATAAATATAGTGTAAATAAGTCAATATATATATGTATATGTATGTATGTGTGTGTAACAAAGTAAAAAAATAAAGAAGACTAAGCAAAATAATTCTAATAGATAGACATTATTAAATCATATTATTTTTTACATTTATATATGTAAGAGTAATATAGTAATAATGTAGTTTCAAAATAAAGCAAGGTTTGATAGCCTCTTATTGCCTCTTTTTGATCTTACCTCTTTTTCGCGCAGAGACTGTTATTTGATAAAAACTTTTTCAACCTCTTTTTGCCTCTTAAAAAAAAGATATTGAGCCAACTCTTTTTAGAAAAAAAAGGCTATTCATTATTATTTTACTCTCACTATCTTAATGTCATATTTTTAATTATTCACCTCACTTCTCTCGCTACACCACCCACCACCTACAATCACCCATCACCACCACCACCACCCACCACCACAACTCACCACCACCACCACTATTACCACCAGCCATCACCACCTTTCATCACCACCACCACCACCCACCCCATCATTCACCACCATCCACCATCGTCGCTCACCATCGCCCACCACCCACTACCACCATTCAACACGACCACCACCACTATATTTTATAATAATTATGTAAAATTAGCATAATTATTATAATATTTTATTAGACTTAAAATATTTTATTAATTATACATTGTTGATAATTTTATATTTATTATATTTTTATCCTTACCCCAAGTTTGTATAAACTGATATACAAGTAAATTAGTAAAATAATTTATTCAAACATACAAAAAAAATGAGTTATCAAACAACTCTATTACATTTAATATTTATTTAAAAAAATATTTTTTTATAGAAAACCTTTATTTTAATAAACACTTATTGCACAGTTTTATCAAACACTACCTAAAATCCTTCCCTTCCCTAACAGAGGCTGTATGTAATGTCTCTTCAAAGCTGAGTTGCTCAAAATTTTAAATAAATAATAATTAAAAAAAAAGATATATACCAAAAAACCAAAGTTTTTAATACATTAATATAAGCCATTAATACAACAAATTGCTCGAGGATTCAAAACTGAGCAAAACGAACTGCGACAATTCAATTTTTTTTCAGAACTGAGAATTACTGAGAAATGTAACCATGCATCTAGCATTTTGAAACAACTTGTCTACTCTTTGCCATACTGCAGATTGAGTTTCTAAAAGCTTTTGTGCCTTGTCCTTTAGACTTGGCTGCCTTCGAATTGTTTCACCATGAATCTGGCCAACGAAAACGAATGTGTTATACCAGAAGGAGGAGAACACAAAAATATATACATCTATAAATAAATACCCAGAACAAATTTTCAGAAAGCTGCAAAACTACTGAAGCATCAATAAAATTTGCAGTCCTAAATCTTTTTTCTGACCATGACATGTTATTCAGATTTCTTAAACCGTATGCAAATTTAACTGTAATTCATGAATCTTTTTCAATTTTCTTTTTTCACACAAACGCATGATCTTATTTATTAATGTGAAACTCAGCCAAAAAAATATGTTCCTCGAAATTAAAGAAGTTGTACCTTCAAAAACAATCGAACAACGGCTTGTATAAACTCAAAATTGTTTCTGCATGAAATCTCATGTATGAAATAATCCAATAGAAGTTCAATGGAATACAACTCTGGCCTCTTGTCAGGTGCTTGATCATCATCATCATCTATAATCTGGAGCATTCTAAGTTCCATATCCAATGTTGAAGAAGATAAACCTTTGATATAATCAGTAAAAGCTGAAACTGCAAAATGTATAAATTAAGCAGTTCTTAGACGATAATACATTTTTCTTTTAACAAGTAAATAAAGTGCCAAAAGGGGTCGAACCCATGTGTACACACTATGTATACTACAAAAGGGCAAAGGGACAAAAAAACACCTACGTGGCACTATAACTCGATGCAGATTACATTACATTTTTAAATGATCAAATTATAAACTTAAACTTGCAAAATCGCTAATATGTGAAATACTGAAGGCAAAAACTAATAAACTTACAGGTTTTCATCTCTGCTGAGAAATGAAGAAGTTGCAAGAACTGGGATGCTGGAAAATCATGATTTCTCCCACTTTTGTTCATTTTATCAGTTTGTGAACCCTTGTCTTCATCTCCAGACTCGATGGTTTTAAATACTATTTCTCTAGAGAGAGATGGAATTGTAGGCAAGAAGAAGGGCGCCTTTTCTGGTTTCTTTGGAGGATCAATCGGTTTGTTCCGCTCCTGGAAATTATGGATGAATAAAACAGCTTTACAACTTTGAACGTTAAAAATGAGTAAATTATGCACATAATGGTATCTCTACTTGAGAAAGTTCTGCAATTAAGCTAAAAGTAGTACGAATAACAAGAACTATAGATAACCTTTATAATGTCCAAATTGATCAAGTTTTGCCACTGGCTCTTAGGTAATAGAGAAAGGGTGACTAAGTCTGGAATTTGTTGAACTAAAAGTGCGGTCGAAGATATATCCTGAGACTTCAAGCTGTTCTTAGAAGGCTTATCAGAATCCATATCTTCAGAACCTTCAGTTGCAGACACAGATGGCAGTTTAATGTTCACAATTTCCTTTCCACTTCCGTAGGAATGAATGCTAGAATCTCCACAAAACATTGCCTGATTAATCCTGATAAAATCACATGCTGTTAATTTTGTAATTAAGAAAATAACTGTTTCCAATTAAAGATAGCTACTCGTTCAAATATATATTTGAAGGAAATCACAAGGCAACCTCCACGCAAGAGAATCAAATTAAGACTGAACTGTAATGATACACCTAATTCATGCACCTATTTATCCATGATATGGCTTACGATAATTATTCTTTTCAAAGAAAACACTTGAATAACATGTTCAATTAATTTAAATATAACCAAGATACATCATCAGGTGCATCTAGAATGTCCTCGAATTAAAGACTTACCACAGGTAAACACCATTCTGATCAACATGAGTGGTAGCTAAAATATCCATATTGGGTGACAGAGACAATGCAGTAATAGAAACATCAACTTGTATAGCATCTATTTGTCTTGCCAATATGACATCCCAAATTCTGAGAGTTCCATCCATGCTGGATGACAAAAGCCATTTCCCATCCTCACTGAAACACATGTCCGTTATACGGTCTGCATGACCTTCAAATTTACGAACCATTCTCAATGCCACAACATCAAACAAACGGATAACTAAATCATCTGCAACAGTAGCCAAAAGACCTGAAATATTTTTAAATATAATAACATGATCAGATACACAAGGGAGAGGGGGGGAGAGAGAGAGACAGAGAGAAACTATACAAACTAAGCAGATACACTGTACCATTAGAACGATGGTAAACAATCTTGACAAGAGGGCAACCTATTTCCCATCTCGATTTTAGCTCACGCCCCTTGAAATCCCAAACCTGCACAAAGAAACATAACAGATATATTCAGCAGCTCAACAATGGAATGAGTAGATAGCTTCAACTACTAAAAGAACCATAACGAATCGGAGTATATATGACAAGTATAACTGTACCAACACTAGAAGTACTCTTAAAACCTGTGTTACAGTCTTCAGATGAGAAAGAAGTACCCTGTCCACAGAAGTTGACACTTGACATGGGTGGGGGTGACAGCTGGACACTCCAAAATAGCTTAAAATATTGAAAAATGTTCTGAAAAAAAATAAGAATGTCTAGACTGTCTCATGCCCAACAAGGATCTGGAGTCCATGTAACAAAACTTGAAACCATTATGTGTTCTCTTCTGCTTCAAGGCAGTCGGGGATAAGTTTCATGGAGGGGATGGGCTTTTATTAGTCTTGTATGCTGTTTATGTACATTGTGTGCATATGAGTTTCGCCCCATTAGGTGCTTTATGCATAATAGACCACTCACCCATCAAAGAAAAAGGCACAGGTATAGAGGCACAAGTAAAGGGCAGCAATTGAGCAGTATGAAGCTTGAAATCACATATAATCGAAACACCCTTCTCAAAGCTTTTTTTTAAAAATAAAACAAAAAAAAAGAGTCCATTTTTATGTGAGTCCACCACATCAAATAACAGAAATGAGATTAAATATGGCTCGAATGTGACTTTGAAACAGAAGAAGAAGAGAAGTTAAACCCTATTTAAGTATTTCAATCACCTTTCCTTCTGATATGGTTGGTAAGGGGGAAAAACAAGTTTAGTTCATTTTGGTTTATTAAGAACATCACTTCACTGCACAAGGTTTGAAATATGCCTCTATTAAGATGGCATATGCATCATACATATTTCCCGTATATTCTGACAAAATTCGGAAGAAGGTTCAATTGGTGGGGGGAGGGGGTAATTATATATATATATATAGGATCCCCATTTATGGCAACCGGTTGTCACGTACACTATTTTAGCAATCATGATACTAGCCGTTGATTGTGATGATAAAAGACTCAGATTAGAATCAATTTCCCCCTGCCGCTAGAGCTTCTAGCGACAGTAACATCCCTTCTAGCGGCAGCCCAATTCATTTGACTTAAAATTAAATAAATTATACTGAACATAATTATTGTGTACTAATTAATATGATACTATTTGTTATTATATTTGTTACTTTTAAAATTTTAGCATTTTATATTTTAGTATTTCATAAATTAACTTAAAAATAAAATATATCTATAAGTTTTTGATATATCGAAGGAAACTAAAATTTGATATATCGAAGGAAACTAAAATTTTGTATGCTTTTATAATATATTTTATGATAATGACAGTTGAGTATGGAAGTCCATAAGAGGACCAAAAAGCTGATATGCTTGATTACGTAGTGTAAACCAACTCTAATTACCTCATGCCGCTACCAAAAAGTCAAATTCCCTGGGCAGGTAAGTCCAGGTCAAATTTGGGGCATTTTGATAAATTGGGTTGCCGCTAGAAGGGATGTTACTGTCGCTAGAAGCTCTAGCGGGAAAGGGAAAATTGATTCTAATCTGAGCCTTTTATTATCACAATCAACGGCTAGGATCATGGTTGCTGAAATAGTGTCTCGTGGCAACCGGTTGCCACGAATGGGGACCCATAAATATATACGTATACATATATATATATGGAAAAAAGCAATCTAAGGCTACTTAGTAAAACGACGTAGTTTACCCCCTAGGGTTAAGTTTTCCATTTTTGGAATTTATATAAAAAAAATCTTTAATTATAATTTTTATACAAAACTATGTCGCTTTGTTAAGTAGCCTTAGCCAAGCTTGGCTAAAGCATGCCTTATATATATGTGTGTGTGTGTGTAAGTTATTAAGAGTCCAATAGATACCATAAAGAGAGTTCAACATATCAACGATAAAATAAGGTGACCTTTAAGGTTTATATGGTTTAAGCCTTTCTACTTCAGAAAATTTGAAGACAGTACTGGGGGAGGAAAGGGTTTGTCCAGCTTTCGGGTTGTGGATATGTTGCTTATTCCGTTCCGAGGCTTTGGGGGGAGGTAGGATGATTATGCTATGGAAGTGAGCAGCCTAATTTATTCTTCGGGAATCTAGAATGAGCGAAATGGTCCACTTTTTAGAGACAACTATTTATTGTTCAGTTTGCAGTGACTTAGGATCATTCTTGCTTCTGTTAAAGATTTTGCCATGGGTGTGTTTATTGTCTTGTATTACTAGAGATTGGAGAGCTTTTATTTCTCAAGTATTGCTGCTGCTTTTTTTTCTAATTTCCACTTGCTTTAGGGTGGATGGACTTCTTGTCCACCCTCTGCTTAAATTTTCTCTCTTCTATTTTTAAAATTTACTTTCTGTCTAAACAATAAAAAACAAATTAAGAAAAAGTACTTGCACTCTACCAGTGTTGTCTGAACAACATTCAAGGGATTGAGAATTTCAAATCATTGGGTTAAAATGTTGCCAAATGCAGAAAGTGTGATTCCCTTCATTTATTGAAGCATAACCATAAACCAATTTCACTTTGCTTTATGATGTGAAAACCAAAATAGTACAAAGGTCAAATTAAAGACGTTGACAACCGCTGTTTCTGACACCAACAAGGACCAATTCTACATGATGGGAACAGAGTTAATATGAATATCAGACAATTGCAGGGTGAACTTCAATAAATATCAAGCCATTAATTTTATTTACCTTTATGTCTCCGTGATATCCAGCACTTATCATCAGGGTATTTGTTGAATCACAGGCTATGCCAACAACTTCTCCATCATGGGCAGATCTTCCTCCTTCTGACATGTCCACATAACTGCCTCGGCTTATGCCTGATTGAAGATTGAATCGTTCAATCCAGCCAGCTGCTGTCCCCAGAACAGCAAAATTGCCACATGCACTAATGGTGCAGGCCTACCATGACATAAAAAGTATGTTACCAATTGACAATTCAAATGTAACTCCAGAAAAAGTATGAACTGGGAAAATAATGTGCCTCAAGGTTCCAAACCCAGGGTACTGACTTGGGGCCATGAAGCCCAAGAAAAGCATAGCAAGTTGCTTTCCTCATTGGTGACAATATTTGTGATGATCATATCACAATAACAGCAGTATTTCCTTCTTGATTTGCCTTGGGGTGAAATACACAGGCACAGTACAACACTTGAAATCGTTCTACTAAAGCAATGGAAGTGTACCATCTTATATGACCAGATAGACTGAGATATTACCTTTACTGGTGTCGGATTGTCAGGACATGGTGTCAGTATGTGCTCACCCAGCACGAAATTTTGAAGCCTCCATACATATGCCTGTGCAGTATCTGAATGACATGTAACTACGTTGCACCAATCGCGTTCCCTAATTTCAGCTATTATTTGTTTTTAAAAAATAACAAGAACTACATTAGATTATTTCATGAATGGAAAAAATAGCTTGCATGAAATACAAAAAAGAAAAAATGGAGTTAGCAAAAGCAATGGTTTCCTAGACATGTAGCCTTGCGATTTGTAAGTGAAAAACATCTTAGACCTGTGACATTGGAGGGTGAAATTTGAACCAATGCATTGCCTGTTAAGTTCTCATTCTCATTTTCTTTTTCTATTTTACGTTTTTCACATTAGAAACTTGAAAGCACGTCAATAATATAAGTCACTAGAACTAACCTTGCTGAAAGAGTGGCAAGGCAACACATGGGAACTAGAAAAGTAAGGACTAAAAAAACGAATGCCAAATTGTTGTAAATAAGCCAAATATTTGTCAAACGTATGAAATAATATAAGCCTCTCTCGAAAACAACCCCCAAAGAAGACCATCGATCCAAAAAAAAAACACAGGTAAGAGAAAAGGAAAAGCAAATAATAACCCCAAGGGAGGGAGAATAGAGCCACACTCCTTACCAGAAAGCCCAGAATGGATAAAGAATTGAGACCAGCATATATCAAGAAAACATTAAAATAAAATAATGTTATCCATCAACATTTCAAGACAAGAAATATATAACAAGAATAGCTTGAAGAGAATGACTATACCAGCATCGAATGCAACAACAGGCTTCAGTTTTATCTCTTCTTCCTGAAAATTAAATAGAAACACAATAAAGAAATTCATCTATAGAAACCAAATTTTCAACAATAACAGATAAATAAATTATATACACTAACTGGGAACCATTTTCATGTACTTCAAAAGAGGTATAAGCATGTTCATGTGACTTTAAGATTATATTAAACCTTAATATGATCTTAAAGTCACAAACAATGAAAAATTCTTTCACAAACAAGAGATTTTTATTACGGGACAGCTCATGAAGTTCATATTGATCTATTATGCGCCTCTGCATCTAGCATTGGGTAGACCTCGTACAATAACTGTACTAGCTCTACCGTATCTTTTGTTTCATTTCTTCTGGAATACTCATAAAGCCTTTTTTGATTATAGATCTACTATCAGAAATTCAATGCATAATCTTAGCATTCAATGCGTATTCCTGAATAATCTCATTTTTCAATTATTCAACCATTTCATTTTATCAAATTCAATATTAGCCAAATTAGTCAACACTTATATGTTTCAATGCAACAACGAACTTCAAGTAATTAGATGGTAACACAACTGTCTCTACTCCCAAAAAAAACACAGAGAAGTAATTCAGGCTTGTGGAGAATTATTTTACAAGTACCACTACACATAAATAAAATATTAAACATATGACTTGGTGGTCACATGTACAAAGACATCCTTTGCTTAAAATTTTAGACTTTCAGTCTGTTCTGGCCAGGGGAGAGAGAAAAATAAAATAGAGTTGACAATCCGATTTGGCTACCTTCAGTTACCCTCTCCTCTTCCTTCCACGATTCGTCATGAACGATATGTATGCTGACAGGAAAAGTAAACCATGTGTAACATTAACACAACCTTAGTTAATGTGTACACGAAGGCTGTGACCAAGACGAATCAGTGACTTGTATGAAGTTAGTGACGGATAAAATGAAAAAAAAAATTATTAATAATTCTGTAAAAATGTTATCAATGAAAGTTCCAACTTCAGTTATGGATTTGTTAATATCTATATGAGTTTTAACAGTCTTAAGAAAGTTCAATTTTTCCATTTTTGCATCCTTTTTTTTTAATACGTAACATTTATCAGAAAGACATTTGATATGACATAAAATCGCAAATCCTTGAGGTCTCGTGCCTGCATCAGACATTACAAAACAAGTAGGGTTAAAATCCTAGAGTACAAATTTTTCAACTTTCGACTTTTCCAGGCATCAGATTACTTATCTTAGTTAAAACAAAGGAATGAGAAAAAAAGGCCTTCCAAAGTTGTAAATGTAAATGTAGGAGTCATACAATAAATCTCATTTTGGCAAGCAAAAGAAGTAGATTTTTCAACCTTTAACATTGATGTTGAAAAAGCATTGGCACACCTATGATCTTTTGTATTCCTTTTTGACACTAGTAACAAGACAAGTCTTAGAATTTATATCGTTGAGGGGAAGACCGTCTCCAACTAGTTGATGACCCCAAAATCATGGGGTCATCGGTTCATAAATGGAAGTATTCCAATAACTTTTTCCTCCTAAATTGTGATGCTTTAAGAAATGATTGACAAAATCATACACAAAAGATAGAAACTATTATCCATAACTCCTCCTACCTTCAGCTTGAGCTTTTTAGCTCTTTTTGATACATGACGTTGAGATAGCTCTCTACTTTGCTGATCCTGATAAAAAAATGATAAATAAAACAAGAATTTTCAAAAGAATCAGGACAAGAATAGGTTGGCTATAGAACTGAACAAAAACTAACACAGAAATAAAAGTCTAATAATACAATTTTGAGAGGCAATAAACCTGGATAACGGAGAAGAGGCGAAATGCTCGATCCTGACCAGCAGATAGAATGTGTCTCCCATTAGCATAGAACCTGCAGATTATGAGAATATTTCAAAGCTAAAAAGAAAATCATTCAGATATGCAACAATGACACCTAGCATCTAGGATACAGCTAAGTACTAGTAATTTCTTAATGGGAAGTAATACCTGGCTGCAAAAATGAAATTCTTTTATTTAAAAAAAAAACAGTTAAGAGATTCTCTTCTCTGGCTGCTAAGATGAACTAGAAATTAATGCTAATATTCACCAAGTCAATGAGTCGAACATTATAAATCAAAAAGTAATTTTCTTTATAAGAATCATGAGTGTTATTATCATAGAAGATAACATATTACAAGGGGCTATGGGTGTCCATTCTTATATAACATTTGATTGCAGACTGGAGGAGAAATATTAAGGACATACTCAATTATGATCTTAATTAAGAAAAAGTTACTGTACAAGCACAAACACAATTCATAAATAATCACCATACTTTATACACAGAGGAGGAGCACTGTGCCCGCATCGAAATCGTAAAAGATGAGGATCCCCATCAGTTGTGTTGAAAATCCACATCTTCAGCCATCAAAAGCAAAGAAAAGCCAAACAAGAAAGAAAAAGGAATGATTCAGATGTCAACAAAGCACTTTATGTTGAAATGTAATATAATTTGGATACATAGTGAGTTTGGGGAGCTTAGCATATCATCCACTGCATCAACTAGTTGAAACAGCAGCAAGAAGCAAATTTTGAAAGAAAATAGCAATCAAAGTAAATGTGCAAGGAAAATAGCATCATTTCAAGTGATTAAAGCTGACTAAACTGGCTGTCAAATAAGAAACCTTCTATAGATGCAAGGAAAATTATATGCCTGCAGTGGATTGATGAATCAAAAACTAAACATATGCTTATATTGCTTTTTATTTTTTATTTTTAACGAACAAAAAATATTGAGAAAGTTGTTTTTAGTTAGTTTAGTACTTTGGTGAAAAACGTAAAACAAGGAATACAAATCATAATACCTCAATCCAGAATATATGTCCCTATTTGACTTTTATTGGAATATTCACCATTCTTAGAATCAATAAGTAGAACTATTATTCTTAAATATACGCGGAGGGAGGGACAATGATCATAATAAAATAGAATTTACCACTAGCGTCAAGATGCGTGATGTCAAATATCTAAATTAAAATACTTAACTGTTAATTCTAAAAATGGTCAATTTGACCCCAAAAGTCAATGAGGATGCTTATTCTAAGACAAATGGAGTAAAATGATTATATGACTGAATTAGAATTCCCATTTTTTCCCAAAACTGGGATTCAACAAAAAAATTGGTCGCCTCATTAGTTATTTAGTATTCTAAGGAAAGGCCCAAATGTATTTTGACAAATGATATCCATCAGATGTATTCCTATATATAAACTTAGCACAACCATGATTGGGTAGTGTCAAAAATAACCTGCAGTAGTCATGGTACTGATACAAGCCACTAAGCAAAAGACTAGAAAATCTTCAAAAGAAAAAAGATGCATGATTTCCATGGTACGACAACCAGAGAATGGAAAGACAAGTAATAACTGTAGAATATTATATTGTATTTCAAAAGTTGAAAACTTAAAATGAAATTCAACATTATTAAATTTACTCAATTAGGCACACATGCCTAAGCATGTAAAGATTTGAGAATCTAATCACGCAAAAATAACCACCTTAGGATAATGGGGGGGGGGGAAATCAATTGAAAGGAAAAAAGTCTTGTATGTTTCACATTAATCAGGCAACTCTGTATTAAAGAATTTAGGCTGGTAAAGTAGATTCTCGCAACCTCCATAGACATCCACAGTTCCACACTACCTCGCACCACTCTGGCAGCAATTTAATCATGCCAGACACATGTCAACATCATGGAAGCAATTTAAAGGTAACATTGATTATTAACCTATAGCCTGATATGATTATCAATTAGTTCGACAGGAACACCATGTCTCGTCACATTGGGTGCTTCAGGTGGATGAGTCATGAGTCTCTTAAGACTTAAGAGTAGCAACTAGCAAGCATGGAAGCAATTTTCCAATTGACAATATTGATATTTCACGTCTTTTATTCTTGAATGAATTAGAGATAACATCTAAAATTTCCAATCACCAAGGCCATGTTTGTTTGCAAAAAAGTATGCTTGGGATTGGACTATTTGTCTTAATTTAAATATTTAATACTACTTCGGACTATTTAATCCTTTGACGAAGGACTATTAGTCCCTTGATGTGGGACTATTAATCTCATAAAGTCATTTGATAGCTTAAAATGGGGGGACTATTAATCCTACATTCATATAATCACTCATAAATAGCCTTAGGAATGACAAAAAATAGTCATCGGACTATTTAAAGGAGCCCATCATGGGATAAAATAATCCAAAGTAGTATTAAATTAAGACAAATAGTCCAATCCCAAACATGTTTTTTGCAAACAAACTTGGCCCAAGAAAATTATTTTAATCTTATGATATTTCTATCTAATTGACTTTCGATTAAAATAAACGCATTAAAAAGTACTTAAAACTAAAAAAGGAACATAAATTTCATCTTACTTTTATAGAGTTATCTACAGATGCACTCATTAGCACAGGCTCATTCGCAAAGAAGTGCAACGAAATAATGGAGGAATCATGGGCCTCTTTAATGACGGACTGAAGCCTCCTCTTCTCAAGGTTCCATATGCTTATGACACCAGATGACCCTCCAGATGCTAAAAGCGGTTGTCCATCTAAAACAGGATAAGAACTAGAATTAGTGCATGTATCTCAACAAAAATTAACTGTAAGCATCAAAAACTAATCCACTTCCATGTTAAATCCTAAATGTCCTCAGCATTGTCTTTCATTGCTAGAATCGACTTCGAGAAAGAATGACATGAAATATAAAGAAATTAACAAAACTAGGTACTAGAAAGAAGAGTCGAGGAAAGTTTATCAGTTAGAAACCTAGAAAAGATTAAGGTATAATGGAAGAGACAATCTCTTCTCCCGTATAATCGCTAACCCTTCAAAGTCATCACTGGAAATCACCTACTTGGTGGATTAGATTGCGGCTATAAACAGTTCAATATTTCCTGAAAAAAAATAGAACTGAAGTTTCAAACTTACTGGAAGTTTGAAGATATCCTGTGTTTTCCTAAACCATCATTTTACCTACATACAACTTGTGGAACCTGGCAGATGGACTGACCACCAATGACCTTCTGCCTGAAAAGGCTCAAAAACCCTTCCAAGCAAATTCTTGCAACATATTGAGTCGGAAAGAATACATTTGAACCAACCATTTCTCACTGACTAAAACTCACCCTTGATAATGTCCTAAAGAAAGGAAAAATAGCTACTCGCTCCCAGTTTAAGAGATCATCTTTCCATTTTGTGATGTCCGAAAATAAGTGAATATTCGACATGTCAATACATTATTTGTTCCATTCGACTTTTTACTTTTTGGATAAGTAGTTGTTCAATTCGGCTATACTACCCTTGAGTTCAAAAATATTAGAAAGAGGGTAAGAATCTTGTGGACCCCAATGCAATTACCAAAATTATTTACCACGTGTAATGGGAAGAAAAATTGAAGCCTTGTTAATTAATCTTCTATTCTTATTATGTGGCAAGTGATTGGGATGGAGGTAGCATTACTCAAGAAAAAAGTTGCTATAAAAGGAGTAGATAACTCCAAAAATAAGCACAATATGTAACTCTAACCATTGTTCATATTCAAGCAATGATAACTTCTTACCAGTGCTGAAAGATAAGGCAGTCACAGCACCTCGAGTAGAATGAGTAAAACTAACTATTTCTTCGTCATAACGAATGTTGTGAACATGAATCTTTCCATCAGAACAGCCAACTGCAACAACATCCAGTGCTGGAGAAGAAACACAACAGCATATAGATGATTTCCAGCCTTTGAACTCAAAAAGCATTTTCTTTGTGCTAATGTTCCAAAGTTGAAGTGCACCCTCTTGACTCCCTAGAAGTACCTGTACACATGCTGCTCAATGAGAAAAAATCTTAACAGATTGTTGTCAAAGAGTAACTGAATAATTCCTAAAACAAAAGCTAGGCAGATACCTTATTTAGGTAAGTATCTGGATGCATTACACAGCTAGGAGTAAATTTGTCTTCTAGCAAGATATGTCCAATTGGAGCAAGATTCTGATCAATTACTTTAAAAGCCCAGATGAAGATATTGCCTTCTACATCAACACTTAGAATGTGTTCTCCAAACAGAAGCAACTGGTTGACCTTGACATTATGCCTGCTCCATGTTGCCACCTGTTCAAGCAAAAATATATCCTTCTCAATTTACACGATACTTGGCAAATGCTACCATTGTCAATATTTAGCTATACGAAAAGCAGAGACCCTGACTCGAAGCTAAAATGAATATGCAATCACAACTGCTTAACTTGAGTTATAAGAGGTGCTTATAGTAAATAAAGGCAGGTTTGCAGGTGGTTTGATTTCTAAATGACATGCTTGATGAGATGAATATTATCTGAAAACCAGTGCTCTTGAGAGAGTCACTACTATGTGTGTTTGCCAAAACCACATTACAGTTTGAGTTATATATATATAGTCTCCCTCACAAATATTCAAACTGCTTTCAAGTTTGTTATATCAATAGGTTTACATAAGACACATATGTTGATAAAATGCAGAACAAGTATCGCAACAGGTAAATTTCTTGAAGTCTAAAAACAAGCCTGTAGGGATGAACCTGATGAGCCCGCTTATAAACTGCAATATCATTCCCATATGCAGCAAATGTGTAATTACGATAAGAAGCAAGAGCCCGTATCTTCTTTGGCAGTTGAGGGCCTTCATTTATAGTTTCCATGTTAGAATACTATAATATTGGGAAACAAATGAAATGCGAAAAGAAATAAATAGATAAATAACAATTCCAATAAATCAATCTATCAACAAAACTTTGCGGAGTATTTTGTTAATCCTAACCTGAAATTTAGAATAGTTAAGATCTAAGCACTATTTATCATTCACTTATAGTGCATTTCTAATTAAGTATTCATCAAAAAAAACCTTACAGGGTATCTTGTTAATCAACTGTTGCTGTATTACTCTTCTTCAGTTCAGAACCAGAGAACTATCACCAAGTTAGAAGCCATATCTCAAAACTGCGGGGCCACCATTATGAAGAGTGCCAATATTACTCTAGTCTAAGCATAGGTCCTTTTATATAATATATATTTCCCCCTTGCATTCAAAGGAATAATTCTATGTCCACCAATTTTGTATACTGAACAGGTACCTGAGTGTACTAAGGATGCAACTTTTTTCTATACACTTAGTATAGGAAAAGGCTGCATCGTCAATTTTTTGTTAAATATATAGAAAAGAGTTGCATAAGTAAAGGTTAAATTTGGTGCCTATTCGGTGCACAAACAAATTTGGCGGACATAGCATTATTCCATTCAAACAACAAAGTCCAAGTTTTCTTAAAGCCCAATTCCTAGTCAACATTAACCCAGCAATTGCTTAAGAACAAGCTACATAATGACCAATGCAAACCTTTCTACTCATATAAGAAGCTCATGAAACTGCAAAGTGCTACAGGCCTTTATAAATTACCTACTTTCACAATTGCACATGTAATCCATAGCATACATATAACATCATATCTAGTATCAGTCGTCAAAACTAACCAAAATTTGCGTAAAAATGAAAATATATATATATATATATATCTTACCAACAAGCACCAGATTGAGTTTAGCACACTGCATAAACAGAAAAATTGAAGAGCAAAAATGCTATTAGCATCAGTTTCAAATGTAAAGTAAAAGTTTTTATAATAATCCATAAATGATTGAGCTGGGTTTGGTTCAAATTACGTTGTAAATCTGCCATGATTTGCCGACACTGACGGTGACGAAGGTTTCTGTACCCAATCTCTGAACTGAAAAAGGAACGGTGCTTGTTATGTATCCAATTGCTCGGAATGGCTCAAATATTCCCATTTTTCCGCCGTTCAGTGGTGGCCGGAAGGAGCGAGATTGAGAGGGAAAGTGAGAGAGATGGAGGTTTACGGTGTATGTAGGGACAGGAGAGAGAGAGAGAGAGAGAGAGAGAGAGAGAGAGGGGTAATGGTTAAGGGTTTAGGGTTTTAAGAGTGTGGTAGAGTTTTTTTTTCTTTGAAATAACGACGTCGTTTAGTAACGAACGCCTTATATTTATTCAAAAATGGAGTTTTCGTTTTCTTTTTCGGAGGAGTGGTGTGGGGGGAGGAATTAAATACCTGAATTAACTAAATAAAATGATGCATATCAATTTGACAAGATCAACAATAATAAATTTGGCTTCCCTCCATTACATATTTTCTTTAATTTTATCTAATATATTAATTATTTAATTTTAATAATTTTATTAGTAATAATCAAAATATGTTAATTGATAATTGATGATATTGAGATCAATCTTGCAAAAAATTAGAATCATAAAAAATATTTTCGCTATTAAAAATCTAAAAGAATTTTTATTCATTAAAATTTTGATAAAAAAATCCACAAGTTCATCAAATGGTGAAAAATTGTCGGATTATTTTTATTTTTAAAATAATTATGTTATTTAATATAATAAATTAATTGACCGGTATCGATTTCAATTATACTATTCATAAATATAAAAATATGGTGTATTTGATGAAATTGAAGGGAATATATAATAGAAATGATCCAAATCCAACAATAATTCTTTGAAATTTATGCTAGTAATAGTGGCAATTAGGAGTAGGGCCTTAGTTAATAACTAGTTTGTTGGGTACACACTCAAATGTGTAATTTTTATAAGTATGTATAATGTATAATTAAAAATAATTAACAAGAGAAGTCTGGAATAATGAATATATACATATGAAAATAGATAAGTGGGTAAGTTAGGTAGTGGAGAGATAAGTGAGAATAGAATATGAAAGTAGTGGAGATATAAGTAAAGTTAGTGGGAGTAGAATGTGAGAGTAGTAAGTAGAATAATATATAGATAGAAATTAGTTTTTAATTTTATTTTCTATGTTAGCTTGTGACTCAAAATTATCAAAGATGGTTATTAAAAATTGGAGACTTTATTAATAGAGATTATAAAAGAATGAGGTTAAATTTTTTTGATGCCAAAGATTTCAACTTTTTTGTCTCAAACAATATCTTAAATGATGTGTCACCATAACATTGGTTGAGCAGATGTTATATAATTAGTTATGTTATAAATTATTATTAAAGTATTCAATATCATATCATTTAAAATTTATTTATGATCAAATATTCCAAACCCCTAACATTACTTAATTTTCTTAAACTATTGTGTGATACTTTTACCATGATGTGTGACGTAATTTTAATATGCAAAATTGTTTGCGTACTTATTTAAAATTTGGCAAAAGGAGTTCATGCCTACCCTATTTTATAATTTTATTTATATTTATAATATATATAAAACAAAAGATAATACCATGAAAATTCATACATTATTATTTTATTTTACAATTTTTAATTTACATTTCACGTTTTACATAAAATTAATTGTTTATATTTTATTCTCATTTAAAGATTGAAAAATACAAAAATGGAGGTTTCGGCTCCCCTCCAATACACCTATTGTCCAATTTCATCCAATTCATGCATCTAATATTATAGAGATATGACAATTCTAAATTTAATGGTTCAGATTAATTGAAACAAATTAGTATCTTAACTCAGGGTTAACTAATGGTTAATTAATAATATCTCTCTCACCTCTCAATTTATACCCGTTTCATCAAATCAAAAAATAAATCTTCTCCACACTCAAAATCAGATAGAATCTTACGAAATAAAAAATTAATTGGTATGTAAAACAAATTCCACAAGCCAAATCTCATGTACTCTATGACTGTGTTCATCTCCAACAATTTTATAAATTAAAATTTTCATCCCATCTTCTGCATCCATCGCGTTATTATCTATCCATTCTAATTCCTCTTCATATTAATAGCAATCTTTTACATATGAATATAGATATATAGAATTAATGTATTTATATTAATTGCCACATGTCTATAATCTAAGTGTTTATTGGGTGAAATTAGAGATTAATAACAAAAATTTAACCATTTAAAATTAAAATGGCCACATGTCTATAATCTAGGTGTGTATTGGGTGAAATTGGACAAATTAAATGTATTGAATGAGAGTATATTGTGTGAAATTGGACAATAAGTGTATCGGAGGGGAGTCAATATGAAAGATAATTATTTACAATTAAAATTGACACGTATTTATAATCTAGATGTGTATCGGATGAAATTAGACAATAGGTGTTTTGGAGGATTAAAATTGTCACATGTCTATAATCTAAGTGTGTATTGGGTGAAATTGGACAATATGTGTATTGGAGGGGAGTCAAATTCCAAAACTAGACATTATGCCTAGGCCATAACTTATAAGTTCTTTTTTGTTATTCAAGTGTTTGGCCGTGACTTACTTTATTAACTTATAAATTGTCTTATAAGTAGTTTTTTGAAAAATAACAATTTTTACTTTTCAAAAAATGACTCATAATTTATTTTAAAATAAGTAAGTTTGATCAAATATAAAAACTCTTTTACTTTTATTTTAATAGTCTTTACATCTTATTTTAATTTATAAGTCATTTTAGTCAAATACTTTACATTTTTACGTTTAATTTATGACTTATAAGTCAAAATTTATAAATCATTTTAAAATAAATCATATCCGAACAGGCAATATCATTTATTCGAAAAATTACTCTATTTTCTTCTCACATAAATTTTAATTTATCCGCACACTTTTCTTCCCAAACTCACAAAACGCATCGTAAAAAAGAGAACACCTTTTCTGCCTTTCGTTACCTCTTTTTCAGTTGCAGCTGAGTTAATTCGCCTGCTGGAGCTCCACCGGTTCGGTTTCCCATCTCTAGTCAAGGTCACCTTTCCGGCCGAATCTTTTCCGGTTTCGGTAAGATTCATGGCGTAAAAATTCCTCAATTTATCACAATCTCTCTCTTCAATATCTAGACACATATATATGCGATTTGTACTTTTAGATTGAGTAAATATCAACAAGCTTCTTTGTGTTTCCTTTGTATGTGCTTGTTGTTCATACAATCTTATTTTCACAATTAAACATACCCTTTGAGCTATTCAGTTAGTAACGGATTTGAGTTTCATGATTTTGCAATAAAATGTCATTAAAAATTATTAAAAGAGTGGGGAAATTCAATCTTGATGTTAAAAGGTTCAAAACTAGGAGGGGCAAATTTCTGCTTCACTATACTTTGATACTATATTTATTAGATTAATTAGCTTGTGACCCTGGTAATTTGTTTGTTTTTTTAATTTTTAAAGGTTAAGAGGGGAAATCCCCCCCCCCCAGACCAAGCCTTCTCCTGCTTATGATTCTTTAATTGTATTTGTATTAAGTGATTTGTAATTTCTATTTGAATTGTGAATTTAATTTTAGGGTATTTTCTTGCCTGTATGAGTTGTGTCTCTTTCCTAAACCATAAAATATACTCCTTAGTTTTAACTTTTTTACCATCCCAATAAAGGTCAAAAGGATTTTCAGTTGATTATTTTTTTTGGGGATATTTGATTCGATAATAATTGTTGTCCAGTCTTCCTAAGTAAGTTCATACTGCATAGTTATTGAATTTGTTAAGTTTGTGTAACTGGGTGTCATCTGAAGTTTAAGCTAAATTTTGTTAGGCTGGATCTTGTTGGGGCATAAAACCTTAACGTTTTAAATTACATAGACCTAGAATTTTATCAGTTGGCCAAGGTTACTTAAATCAGCCTCATATTTAGTTCAATCACCCTTTGGGAAGTGTCTCTCTGTTGTTGGAGCATGGATTATGAGCATAAGCATATGAAGTAAAATGGACTTCACGTCGACTAATTGCCACTTTCCAGTAGAGAAAGCTAGTGACTTCTTGATTTGTATAAATTTTTATTTGGATGTATCTATTTTGTCCTTTTCATTTTTTCATTTACAATTTTGGGATTAAATTTCAAATTTGTTTCACATCCAAACTCCAGCTCAGGTTTTTTAGTCCACACCTTTAACTACTTCAAGATCTCCTATCACAGTTATCAGCTGTTTGAATTTGGCGTTGAATTTTTTTAATTCAAATTGCTTAAGCTGAAGACAGTATGATGTAAAAGGACTAGCAGTTTGAGGCAACCCGAAAGTAGGAACTTCTTTGAGAGAACCGGGGGAACTTTCTTCCAAAGCAGGGTTTACTCTAGATCTTTTAGATATGCCTTCAGTTAAGATTACGCTCATGAAAAAAATATTCAAGTTCAGGGAGAGCGGAGATTGATGGCTAAACTGGTCACTAACCCTCATATGAGGCTACAAGGGAAGGCCCGCCCAGTAGTTCCGCAACTATTACCGTGGTTGTTGCCAATTGGGGGATCCCCCATTCCAAAAGGTTATTGGGCCGGCTTTCCTGAAAATGTGTAGGATTAATTGGTTTAGTGACTCATTGGTGACAAAATGCCAACAATCATGGCCCTTCAGTATGATGTATAAGGACTACCAGTTGTATCTAGTTCACATTGCTTTCCTGAGAATGCTTAGATTTAATTGGTTTGGTGACTCATTGGTGAGTAAATGCCAACAATCAGGGTTTGCAGTTTTGGCACTAGGATCTGTATTGGAATACCCATTACTACTAATTTATGAAAGATTTGATGAGGGTAGATTTAGGTGTGATAGCTTTATTTTAGTAGTTATAATGTTTTGTACATGACATTTTCCCTAAACAATATTTCTTTCAAGGGTTTACCTTTTCCTTTTTTCCAGTTCAGCCTTTTTGCTGCGCTGGAAAGGGATGTGCCTTTAGGTAAGGAATCAGTACGAGTATAATAAGGTTAATACTGAATCTGAGTCTTCAATGTTAAACTCATACCTGAATGCCCCACATTTTAAATTATCCATTTCCTTCTCTTGGTTAGTTTTAGAACTATAAAAACGCATTACCTATAAGTGCTTCTGAGATAATGCTGCATTAGTAGAGTGACTATGATATCAGGCTTCTGATTCAATTTGATCTTAATTTAAAGTACATTATGGCAGGATCAGTCACCCGGGCAAACCAACCCTCCTCCAAGAAGCATATGTATGTTCTTATCAATGTTGCAGTTCCTAAAGGTGGGTAAGAGACTAAGAGTGTGTATGATCTATTTAAATGACTCAGCTGGTTTTGTATTATTATACATTCATTTCAGATCTTCTTCTTTATGAAGATTTACTATAGTTGCAGATTTAGTGGCTTGAAAATATGATCGTTTGTTTTTGTTGATTTACCCCCTCCAGTTATGTTACCTCATTACTAAGTCTCAATCGGTCGATCAAATAGTGGTCTCAATTGTCTACAAGTTGAAAAAGATGACTTGAAACCTTAGTTTTGACAAATTTAAGATTGTGATAAGAAAGCTGTCAGACAACCAAATATCTGGTCAAGCTGATAATGCTTTTTGGCAAGGAAGTCCAAGTATTTTCTCAATAAGTTTTAAGGCCAGTTCCGTCTTTTGTGACGATGAAACTAGGACCCTAGAAGGATAACTGAGCTAACACCTCACCTTGTTCATTTGGTTTGGAAGTCAGTTGGTTCATATGGTCTTTGGGAAATTACTTTATTATATGGAAGACCTTGAATTGGTCTGGCATGCTAGAATCTGATATTTTATTTTTTTTTATTTTTTTTTGGGGTAGTAAGAATCTGATGATAATCTAACTCGGATAATTGTTGGTTCTTTATGGCTTTTTGGTAGTAAGAATTCACTGTTAAATCAACTCAGATAAGGATAGTTTCTATTGGTGGATGGACTATGCTTCGTTATAAAGGAGCCATGTGATTTTCTTCACTACTATGGGCCTGAGTTTCAATAAAATCCTGGGCATGTAGCCGAATTGAGGGTAAAATAGAGTTATTTGGACTTTGGAGTGGTCATAGAAGGCAAGTTGAGAGAGCATATTTTATTAGCATTACTATACTAGTTCAGAATACTTGATGAGATATACACCCTATAAGTTTTTAAAACTTCATCTCCGAGAAAAGAGCAGAGGTATTTAATGTTGGAAGAAAGACTGAGCCGCTTTCTATATATTATAGAAGAAAGGTGAAACGCAAGAAGCTGCCTAGACCCTAGACATGCTTTTTGAAGTTTCTTCCGAGTCAATAATCTCCTCAATGCACACTTGGCTAAAATCTTCTATTTAAAATTGCTACATCATTGTGATTATGTGAAATAAAATATAGGTTAGTAGGGACAGACTTGCTTGAATGATTTATTGTAGACAAGTTCCTCTTGAGTCTATTTCCCCTTTTATTTTTGTTAAATAATTGAGTTCAAACAAGTTTCTCACCCATTACTTTTGTCTACTTCCATTGCAGATAATAATAATGCCGAAGGTGCGGACTAACCGTGTCAAAATCCCAGAGGGTTGGGAACTGATAGAGCCTACCCTCCGTGAATTACAAGGAAAGATGAGAGAAGGTCCTGATTTCTTTCATGATTCAAAATTCTCTCCCCTCTTCTCTTAACTCTGGGGGAAACTAATGATGGTTCTATTTGTTTATCTTTCGGACAGCCGAAAATGATCCGCATGATGGAAAAAGGAAATGTGAGACAATGTGGCCTATATTTAAAATAGCACATCAGAAGAGTCGCTACGTTTTCGACCTTTATCACCGCAGGAAGGAAATATCGAAAGAGTTGTATGAGTTCTGCTTGGATCAGGGCTATGCTGACCGTAATCTAATAGCTAAGTGGAAGAAGGTTTGCCTCATATCCTCCTTAAAATTCTCTACTTAGTACTTTCCCGTGCCGTATTCTGTTTTCCAGTTAAGATTAATTGATGTAACCCAAAAAAAGTAGGACAGAAAAGATAAGAATTGATGGTAGGTATATGGTGGCAGGAGAGTGGGGAAGGAGTCCACCTGCTTGGACTGATCTTAGCAAGATCAATCCTTTAAAAGCATACGAGAAAGCCCTTTAGCAGACCTTTCAACTTTCCAAAACTAGAGTAAAAAATAAACATCTAGGAACTTCACTTTGACTGATGACGACATGTTATGATTGAATTGAAAGACAAATTGACTCTTTGCCCGATCTAGACAGTCTAAATATAAGTAATGATAACAACACTAAACTTAAAAGACTTCTTTACTGGCTTTCTAATTGAACACTTTCAAATTCGTAACAAATTTTGTGATTATTCTCTTCTTGTCTTATTCCTTTAGCTTTTACCTGCTCCATTGTCAATGAATCTTCATGTCCACAGAACCCTTCTTTTTCTCCCTAGCATCATTAGAGCTTCAGAATTTTTAGATAATTTATTATTGGTTCACAATTAATATGGGAAAATATGGGTGCTTCAATGAATTGACATAATTATGAGGAGCTCCAAAATCGAGAATATACTGGGGTTACAAATTGCTTGAAATGTGCCCTCAACACTATATATGTTTATTGTCTGGCTATTCACCAGATAGGATGTGAAATTGGGTGACGTGCTCAATTGAATATGGCAAAAATGAGCTTCACCACAAAGACTGGAAAATTATTAGCACGGGCGCTCTCATCATTTTTCTCTGTGACGCCCCCAAATTCTCTACACCTCCTGTAGCAGATTTGGTGCTCACGTGATACTATTTAACTATAAATATTCCATAATATATAACTTCTATCTATCCAAGGTTCACAGTATCCCATAACAGATAATAGTTCTCGTCAGAACGTTATCTGTGTTTGGATACCCTCACTTGGATGTATAGATTCATATCTTGTGGATATCTCTTTCATATCAATAGTTTCTATCTATCTGACATTCACAGTATTAATGATAAGATTGTCCCTAGAACTGAGGGGCGCATTCCGGTAAAGATGGCACCTTACCGACGCTCATTAAGTGTAACCCCAGAGCTTATAGAACTCTCAATATCATTCAAATACCCTCATTCAGATGTATAGTTCATATAGATACTGTACTAACTCTTCAAATACCTTCATTCAGATGTAAAGTTCATATAGATATTGTACTAACTTAGTACAACTATTCTAAATAATTTAAAGATCAGAGTATAACGTATTCGATATCACAAAGGATGATAATATATTTTATATCATTAAGTTCAGTTACATCATTCTCAGTACTAAGTTATTACAACAAAGCCTTTAAAATACATAAATAAAGTAAAACTAATTAACACGGTCGTTTCCTTTTGGTCGTCTCTGAAGTTCCAGAATTACCATCTAAAACTGCAAAGAAAGTTGTATGCAAGAATGAGCTACAAATGCTCAGCAAGTTTATTTGAAAAGGTAAACACAGTGTGTTTGAGTTGAAAGATTTCAGAGATGTATAACTGAGGGTTCTGTACATGAACCATATATTTCAATTAGTTCTATCAGTCTTCAATGACTTAGAACCGCTTGATTTCGGATATCTGGTAGGGGATCAGCCTAACCAATATCCTAAGAGTATGCATATCATCCTACAATTTATGTCGATATATAATCAACGGTCACCACCTTATCTCAAGGTTTTCCAGTTCACCTTACATCAAGATGTTCCATTTCTCAGTATAAGATGTACCAAAACAATTTGGTTTGACACAACAATTTACGCTCGAATAAACAATATATGAATAATGATTCATTTCTTAAGTTATGCTGAACAAGAAGCAATAACTTTGTATCAATTGATAGCAAGATGTATAATACTTGCTTAAATGTAACAAGGTTAGAAGACTTGCCTTAGCGTAGTTCGTTTAACACAATTTCACACAAAGTGTCAGCGTACGTGGTCTACGTTGTCAAATATAAGTGTTAGAACTTATATTAACATGTATCATGCTAATCTAGACAAGTTTCGTTAAGGTCCGACGTTGATTCGGTATCTCGGTCGTGACTTTAGACAGCTAAACACATAGGTTATTCGATAAAACTTCATTTGGAAGCTTAAATATTAGTTTAGATAATGTAATTATCATTTATAATATTTTTATAAGCTTAATATTATTTTTAAATAATTTTTATAAGCTTGGAAGTATTTTTAAATAATTTTACAAGCTTAGGAATAATTTTAAATGATTTAATTATCATTTAGAATAATTTTTAAAACTTTAATATGTTCTTTAAATAATTTATTTGTCATTTAAAATATTTTTAGATACCTAAAATATTATTTAAATGATTTATTTATCATTTATAATATTTTTATAAAGATAGAATATTATTTAAATGATTTATTTTATCATTAATAATATTTTTAGAATTTATTTTATTATTATAATAATTTAATTATTACTTATAATAATTTCCAAAGCTTAGTTTAATATTTAAATGATTTAATTATCATTTAGAATATTTTTAAATACTTAATATATTATTTAAATGATTTATTTATCATTTATAATATTTAAATATTTAATATTTTGTTTAATTACTACATATAATAATTTTATTTACTTTAATATCATTTTTAAATAATTAATATAATTATTAAATGATTTAATATCATTTTTAAATAATTAAGATAATTATTAAATGATTTATTATAATTATTATTTATCATTTAATTAAATTAAATAATAACTCAGATTTATATAAAAATATTAAAAATAAATTTTTATAATTAAAAATGAATTTTCGAATATAATTATTAATTATTAATAATTATTTAATATTTATTTATTATTATTTAATTAATTTTTATTAATTTTTATTGAAAACCGTCGTAAAAGGGTTTTAGCGACGGTCTGCATAAGGAACTAGGTTTCTGGGTTTGGGATGAAGACTGTCGCTAAAGGTGTTCTTCATTGAAGAACAACCGGTCATGGTCCAATTGGGACTTTTGACCTCAAATTAATCTCAGCTGGCTTATTGTTTGTTCTTGATTTTTGTTGCTCGTTATAGTACATATGGTAGAGAGTAACGACATGTTTTATTTGAGATCAAACAACATCATATGAAAGAGATTTGATCCGGTCAAACCTCCCTGTTCATGCTGTTCTTGAGTTTCTGGGTTACCATAAACTCATCCAGCATGAACGGTCAACGCAGTTTGACTGCTAATTCCGTTCAATTTGATTATTGTTAATGTTATTTAAAGGTTTAAAATTGTTGTTAACATACTAGAGATAATGTTCATATCAAGAAACAACATATTAAATAACATATAGGCATTATCTGGGTTGCTTACTTTCTTGTCAGGACACTGTCAGGACCTTCAAACGATTTCTGGGTTACCCAGAAATCAGTTTGCATGGTCGGTCAATGAGTTTTGACCACCTATAACTTTCATGCTAGATATAATTTAACCATTCTACTAGTTGGATCTTAAAGCTAACATGACATACTATCAATTCAAGCTTTAAAACACATCAAACGAACATTTTAAGCCGATCAAAAGCTCTGACAAATAGGCTTGTCAGACTGTTCTTGACTGCCAAGAACAGTTAGAGTTTTTGATCAAATTCGACCCTTTAAACGTTATGGATACATGATTAACCAACCCAGATCGTTAAATAGCATATTATTACACATCTCTAAACCACTGTTCTAAAAATCCCCGCCTAGGTCCGCCTAGGCCCCGCCTAGGCGCTAGGCCCCCCCCTCCCGCCACGCCTAGGCGCTAGGCCGCCTAGGCGTCTCGTCTAGGCCCAAGGCGGCAAAAAAATCCCTCTAGGAGATTAGGTGGGACTAGGCGGGGCCTAGACGAACAAGGCGGAGAAATTAGGCCTTTATGCGTGGCCTAGGCGGAGAAATTAGAGCTGCAATTGTTTTTTATTTTTATTTTAATAACTAAGCTACAAAATAATGTCGTGGGTCATTATCTTGAAGGAGTATGAGTGTGAGTCCGATGGAGACATTATCTTGGAGGATATGGAGAAGAAGAGTTAGAGATATGGAGAGATATGGAGATGAGGACTATTAGTTTGTATTTTTGATTATTTGTTTGTGTTTAAACTTTGAACAATTACATGTTTGTGTTTGAACTTTGACATTAGCAATATGGATATGTGTTTGAACTTTAAGCAAATGCCTTTATTATCTTTATTATAGATTGTTTTGCTTTATATTATTGTTTTGTTTGGATAAATATAAGATAAAATATTAAAATTGACTTAAAATAAAAATCCCGCCTAGGCCCCGCCTAAGCCCCGCCTAGGCCCCCTAGGCGCTAGGCCCCCTCCGGCCGCCCGCCTCCCGCCTAGCGCCTTTTAGAACCTTGCTCTAAACATATAAACCTAACATCTAACAAAGCTTTAAAGATCTAGTATAAAATTAGGGTTTTTGCACCTTTTTGAGCTTCTTTTGATTTTTGATCTTTGATTCTGTTCTTGCAGCTATTGAGGCTTATTATGGCTGGTAATATAAGTGTTTAGGTTTCAAAATTTCGTGGCTCACATGATCAGAATGGCTACCTATTTATAGAACTTGCATATTAGGGTTTTTAGGTCATTTTTTCACATTTTGCCTCCATAAATATCTTGGCATTGTTACTTGTGTTGCTTGCAATCTGATCTTGGCCTCATGCTTGTGCTGGAGTGTGTCAAAGTGTGTTGGACACATGCTAGCACACTTCTTCAAATTTTCCAATTGGTTAGTTTACTAACCTAGGTTTAATTCATCTTAATTTTGATTAGGGTTTGATAATTAATGATTAGGGTAACTTAATTAGGTTAGTAATAACTTAATTAAGCTTAAGTTTCATTATTAAGATTTAGAGACTCATAATTTTATAATTAGGGTTTATTAATTAGGGTTAGTATTTCCTAATTAGGGTTAGAGTTTCCAAATTAGGGTTAGGGTTTTCTAATTCATAGATTAGGGTTTAAATCTTTCAATTAGGGTTTTAATCTAGGTTAAATGATTCATAATTAATGTTATTATTTATTACTTAAAATCTAATTATATCAATTAGAATTCTTGTGTAATAATTAGGGTTTTGGTTTAACAATTCGGACAAATTTTATTAATTAGGGTTTTCAAATTAGGGTTTCTAATTTAGTTTACCATTTTAAACCCTATTTAACTTATTTTAGATTTTTATCAGTGAATATAATATTATATTAACTCCGAAGCACGACAAATCACTTCGTCATTTTTTAAGCACGACACAGCAACTTCCAAAAATAATTTGCCGAGACGCTTCTCAGTGAATTCGTCGGAAGCACGACAAATCATTTTGTCCGTGTAAGCACGACACAACTGCGTGGCGAAATTATTTTTTTATTTGACCTAATTATTCATTAAAATATAAAATCACATAACACAAAGTCGGAACAAGAAATTCCATTTAATAAACATATAATTTACATATACAAATCTTATTAGGGTTCGGAATATTACATCCTCTCTTCGTAGAACCTCTTTTTAGGTTTTATTTTGATTACTTAAATGGGTGGTGTTTGAGTTGCAGCCTGGTTACGAGCGTCTTTGCTGTTTGAGATGCATGCAACCCCGGGATCACAACTTCCAGACGACTTGTGTCTGTAGAGTTCCCAAGCACCTGAGGGAGGAGAAGGTTATAGAGTGTGTGCATTGCGGTTGTGGAGGCTGTGCAAGTGGGGATTAATCATCAATTCATTTCCAACCAAGCATACAGTAGATACTCTGATTGCTGTATAAGATTCTTCGTATTCGCTCATGTATTATTAGACAATCAGTGTAAAACGTGTTGAGGATTTATGACACCAGTTCCTGAGCTGGGACCATGCAGGTAGTTTAGTATCTACATTTGAGCCTGGGTGACATGACTGATGGTGTATTGATCATTTACTAATCTGTAGTCTGGAAATTCTTGTTGAGACTTGGATAACCAATAAAGTTGTAGCTCTTGTTATCATCTTCTAGGTAATCAGTGCTTTTTTTGTGATGTTAAAAAGTATATCGTGTTTATTCAGTTATTAGCATTTGTAGAGGTAGCGTTGGGTGCATTTGGAGTTCCAAATGCACCACGTGTCTGAGCTCAAATAATATGTTTTTGAGTTAAATAAGTTGCATTTGAAATAAGTTGCTTCTGGGCAAATAATATTTTAAAGTGTGTTTCAACTTCTAAACACACCAAACGTCCTCTAACCGTACAAGCACAGTAGTTTAGAGCAGTAATATGTGATAGCATTGATGCTTGTGGCTTGATACTCCCTTCGTCCAAAAAAAGTGTTCCAACTTTTTTTGTGGATTCTCCTTTTTTTGTTCTTGTTCAACTTTCACAAGTTTGACATAAAATTTATATATGTTATTTTTCTTCAATATTATTATTAAGAAATATATTTATAAGTGTGTAGTATACTTTGATATTCAAGAAAAAATAGCAACAAAAAAGGATTGGTTGTCATTTTTGTTATTGGGAACATTGTGATAGACTTTGCCGGCAAAATATTTGAAAAGGCCACCGAGACATTTTTGTTCTCATCAGCTTGTATGCACCACAAACTTGTCATACCCATTTTGCTACACGCCGTCTGACTCTATTAGTTGAGAAGTCATGGGTTGTTGATTTTCATGGATTTTCTTTTTCTCATTTTCTAAATTCCGTTGCTCCGACAAAGATGACATGGTATTTCAAGTTAATTGATATTTCCAAAAGCAAAAATAATAGTTCTACAAGTTCCCTCTAACATGAATAGTAACTAGGATCTCACGCTCATGTGAGAAGGACTTTCTGAAAATATCAAATTTTACTTGTGAAATTATTAATACCCATTTCAACATTAATCACATCACGATGCAGCTAAAAGAGGATCAGGATTTATGTTATATCACTACATTAAGCCTTGACCTAAGTGCTGTCATAATGAAGTGTTAGATCAGTGTGCATATGCTGTTTCTTTCAGTGGTTAATTGCAAAGGCTTATGAATTATGTTCTGCTCCCAATATTCTTTGTGTATGAAAGTGCCAGTATTGAGACTTGTGCTAGCAAAGACTGTCCTCTGCAAAATCATCAGGGGAAATAAAGAGAATTCCTCTGGCAACTAATATTCTCCTATGGTTACAAAGCATAATATCAAGCTTGTTAAGACTAGGAAAATAATCTGCAAGAGAAACCTGTAGCCATTAAGCCTGCCAAAAGCTTATTTATTGCCCATTGAAACTGTTCTAGCAAAGTAGTAACATTAGGCTAAATTGCTCTCCAAGGATGAGATGAAACCCTAGGGCACTGATAATTGTCAAACACTTCATATTTTTGCTGCATAAACTGAGACCACACAGAATTTCCAAGTAAGAAGGACCAAGCCATTTTTACATGCAATCTCTCTCTATAACCTATTACGAGGACCCGAAGAGCTGCTTGAGATAGAAGGCAGAATGCAGGTCCCAAGTCTGTTTGATTTGTCACACCCAATATATCACATACATTAGCTTAAGCCTCAAAATTCATTATCTAATTACCTTACTAGAAGAGGCCTCCCAACCGCGAGTTGAGTCCTCTTTCCAATTAACTACAAGTTTGCCATTTAACCTTCTTCTTTTTTTTAATTACTTGCTCCTTTTTCTTTTGTTTTTTTAAAACCACTTGCTCCATTTTTTAGTTTATTAAAATTATTATATTTTATCTTCTTCTGTTTTCACCTAACAATTTACTCTTTATTAACTATTTATTATTTTCAAAATTAAATGATTTACATTAACGTTGAATTTTTCTGGAACAATTAGGAGATTTTCTAGACCCGCATTTGGTCCAATCAAAAACGATTCACATTAATTTTGAATTTTTAAAAATACACCAAATTGATTGAAAAACAAAATATGGTATTCACTTTGTAACGAAGTGAATAGTTTCAAATAATATTTTCTCCATTTCATAAAAAAAAAATTATATAAAAATATCTATTGTTAATTTTAATTAATATTTTTTTCGTTTCACAAAAAAATTTATTTATAAATTTGTAAGTATGTAGAATGTATTGTTAATAATAAGTTGTTAATTTAATAGTTGTGGCATGCAATAATGAAATTATGATGAAAATTTTGAGTCCAATGTGTAATGATTTGATTATTAAAGATAGAAAAATCTTTTTATGTACAAAAGAAATAAGCAAATGAAACTCCTTTTTAGAGTGCAATGTATAATGATTTGATTATTAAAGATAGAAAAATCTTTTTATGTACAAAAGAAATAAGCAAATGAAACTACTTTTTAGAAAAGAGATAATAATTAGGTGTAGCATTTTTTTTTACCTCACATTGTTAAAATGGAGGGAACATATTTTTAAATTTATTACTATAATAAAATTGAATAGGCAATGAAACGAGCGTTAGTTGTCCTTCTAAATAGTTACAATTTTGCCATCACTTGTTTCTTTTCTTCTTATTCACATTAATTTTGAATTTTTAAAAATACAACAAAATGATTGAAAATAAAAGAAACATATCTGAATTATAATATTGAAACAAATTGAATTTCTTCTTTATAATATTGAAAAGTTGTAATAGAAAATTAACTAATATAAATTTATATCAAATTAAATTTAAAAATATCTCAAGTTAACTTCAAAAGGTATATGAAATGGTGGGGGCTAGTTGCACCCCTTACTTTCTCATTCACACCCCATAGTTCACCAAAAAACCCTAGACTAATAAACACTCCATGGCGCGAACATTTGCTCAACTCCCTCATTCCCCACTATTGTTCTTCTCTCTTGCTCTATGTTTCCTCTCTTTCCCCCACTACCACCACATTGTATCAATGGACGACGAGGATTACCAGGTCGATCCAAGCTATGGAGATTTCACCGACGAAGAGATGGAGTATCCAGAAGAGATGGAGTACCCAAAAGACCTGGTAAATTCCATCCTTCATCTTCGTTTTCTCTAGTTTGAAATGACTGGTTCGCCTAGGGTTTAGTTAAAATGCCCACTGCATATTCTCATTATGTAGGAATTGATTACCGAGAGGCACACTCCTGTGACGATTGAAGTGGATACCACACTGCAGTTTCAAACTGATACGGTATGATTATGAAATTATTAATTTCTGAATGTGCTAATAGGGCAAAATGTTGATTACTTCTTTCGATTGTGTAGGAATTTGAGAATAAGGATATTGTGGTAGAGTTTGCCAGGAAGTGTGGACGTAAGCATGGGGTTGTTGTTGTGGTTAAGAGGTCAGATATTAACGATAAAAAGAGAACCACAATGGTTATGCTTGGTTGTGAGCGAGGTGGTCGGTATAGGGAGAAAGAGAATGCAAAAAAGAGGAGATCCTCAACAAAGAGGTGTGGCTGCCCATTTAGTATGAAAGCTTATGTGAGTAATGCAGCACCCCAGAAATGACGTTTGGTTGTGTTAAATGGGAAACACAATCATGCTCTGGCTAAATGCTTTGAAGGGCATTCATTTGTGGGTAGACTTAATAAGGAAGAGAGGGATACTGTTGAAAGGTTATGTAATACAAGGGTGAGGTCTAGGGACATTTTGAATCACCTAAAGTTGAAAGATCCAACAAATGCAAGTGCCTCAGGATGGAGAAAGTTGTTTTCTTCAAGGATGGAGAAGTTCAAGATGCTTACCTCTTCCACTAATTACGAAACAACAACTGTTGAGTTCATCGATTGATGCAAGTGTTTAGTTCTTAGTTATTTAGCTTACTTTTGTTGTTGAATGCTTAGGCTTTAATGCCCAGTTCATGTAAAAACTTAATTCCCAATTCATGTAAAGGGTTTTTGCTCTGTTTTTGTAGTTCTACTGTGTTTGAGGTGTCTTTGGCTTTTTTTGAAAAAAAAAATATGAAAAAGGGATGTACCCGGAATCATATATTTTTAATGAGATTTTTTAACTATGTGGTGTGAATGGAAAAATGAGAGGTGCAACTAGCCCCCACCATATGAAATATATTTGAAATTAATTTTAATTCTTCTTCTTTTTTTTAATTTAAATTCAAAAGCTATATATCTACAATAACTAACATAAGAAAGTATAACATGTCACATATGTAGCATCTAATAATTTAGTTAGACAAACAAATGAATCTCAGAGTAAATAAAGAGATTATAATTTTGATGAAATTTACAAGATTTTATTTTACCAAATATTTAATTAAACTATTTTGATTGTAAATAAAATTTAGAATGGAAATCAATTTTAAACCTAAATAATACGGTGAAATTTGTGATTTAGTATAAAATTTAATTATAACAAACTCAAACTTTTATATTGCACATATTGAAATAAGTTATAGTTCTTTATATTTAAATTAAATAATTATGTATGGTGAAATTTGTAACTTAGTCTAAAATTTAATTATAACAAACTCAAACTTTTATAGTGCACATATTGTAATTCTCATAATTTAGGAAAATAAGTTATAGTTTTTATGTTTAAATTAAATAGTTTTGTATTAATTTTAAATTTTAAAATTTTAGAATTTGACTTTAAAATTTTAAAATGTATTTTAACTTCGAAATAGAGATATTAGTAAACTATATATATTTTTTAATATTGATAATAAAACAAGAATAAAAAGTCAAATGATTAGGATGACTCTTGTTACTACTAATCCATTTCCCATTTAAAAAAAATTAAGAAAAAAATAAATTAGTTATTATTTTATCCTAAAGTAAATAAGTTCATGTTAATTTAATATTCTTAAGCAACATAATTAATTTAAAAAGATTGAAAATAATTATATACTTTAAATGAAAACAATAAATGAGATTGAATTAATAATTATAAAGGACCCCACGCGTGTAGCGCGTGGGGTCTATCTAGTCTTTTTAAATATTGCTTGCACATAATTCAGTTCTAGGCTCTTATAACTATCTATGCACAATTATATTTTCTGATATAAAAATAAGAACCATAATTATCAAGTCATTGACTAGTCATCGACTAGTTGTCTGACGGGTACCTGTTAGCCAAGTCGAATGGACGACTTGAAAGATGTTGCTAAGTCGTCCCTTTGGGTCGACTAGTCGTCGCCTTGGGTCGACTAATCGACTAGCCATACACATTTTATTTTCATTTTGTACTTCAGCTGACATCTAACAAGTTAGCAGCCTCTTTACCCACTTTAAAAAGTTAATGAATACATAATTGCCTATAATAATTTTTATAAGTTCTAATATTTATTCATGGCAGGTCAGCTTGATTTTCTTATCTTTTCCTTTTTTCTTTTTTTTAAGCAATGGGCATTCTGCTGCCTTTTGTTTTTCTCAATGCGGATCACAATATATTTATTACATTAATGAATTGTGAAATAGTAATATATATGTGAGAATAATTTTATTTAATGTAATTGAAGTAATATTAATATATATATATATATACACATATATAGTCAATATGTACAAATTGTACATTGGAAATGACTTATCGACTTATGAGTGACTAGTTGAGTGCCTAGTCACGTAGTCGCCTAAGCTCTCCGCCACATACTAGACTCGACTTTACAACTATGATAAGAACACCATAGAGACAGATTCTCCGCATTCCATTAGTGCCTGAATTGCTCGCCTTGGTTCAAATTCCACTTGGTAAAGTTAATATATTAACTAGGGCACTTGAGACATCCATGAGAAAAATGTATTTCATAAAATTTTGTTTAAGAATCACAAATTTGTCTCAGTTTTAATTTCAGCCTACTCCAATTTGTGTTTAGGATAAAGGCAGGTTAGAGTTTTGTATGCACAAAACTTTATAAATTTTCAGGAGTAACACTGAAGTATTATATATATATATATATATATATATATGGGTACCAATCCACAGCAAACGGTTGCCGCGACAACCAATTTGGTTCTTGCCGCTACAGCCTGTAGCGGCAGTAGTGTTTGGCTTTGTTGGCTTATCTGCCGCTACAGGCTGTAGCGGCAGGGAAGAATTTTTTTTTTTACGGCAAAGGTAAATTGGCTTACAATAGGTATCGGTTTTTTGGTCTCCTAATCTTTATGTACTTCCATACCCAACCCAACTGTCATTTATTATCATAAAGTATATTATAAAAATATACAAAATTTTAATTTCCTCCAATATATTAAAAACTAATAGATATATTTTATTTTTAAGTTAATTTATGAAATACTAAAATATAAAATATTAAAAGTAACAAATATAATAATAAATAGTATATATTAATATTATAATATTTTATAAATAGTATATATATTAATACTAAAATATAAAATATTATAATATTAATATATACTATTTATTATTATATTTGTTACTTTTAATATTTTATATTTTAGTATTTCATAAATTAACTTAAAAATAAAATATATCTACAAGTTTTTAATATATTGGAGGAAATTAAAATTTTGTATATTTTTATAATATACTTTATGATAATAAATGACAGTTGGGTTGGGTATGGAAGTACATAAAGATTAGGAGACCAAAAAACTGATACCTATTGTAAGCCAATTTACCTTTGCCGTAAAAAAAAAATAAATTTATTCCCTGCCGCTACAGCCTGTAGCGGCAGATAAGCCAACAAAAGCAAAACACTATTGCCGCTACAGCCTGTAGCGGCAAGGACCAAATTGGTTGCCGCGGCAACCGTTTGCTGTGGATTGGTACCCTATATATATATATATATATAGGGGACTGATCCATAACTAACGTTATAAAGATAAGGTTATCTTTACAATAGATCTTAGCCGTCCATCGAACTGTAAGGAGGAAGCCCCATCCGCAGTTTAATATGGGAGAACCCACAATTTAGTTCTGCAGATAGAAAAATTGTCCAAAATACCCCTCCTCTGTTCACAAAACTAAACTACGCCGCTATGTATGCCAGGTGTTAATATCATTAACACGACAACGTTTTGCTCATATCACGTGTCTGCAGAACTAAACCGCGGACACTGAGTATATTCCCCCATTAAAATTCAAACGGTGACGTTTTAAGGTAAATCACCGTCTGCAGAACTAAACTGCAGACGATGAATCCTTTATAAAAAGATGAAGTACTTCTGTCTATTTGCGTTCTTCATAGCATGACTTTTGGATCTCATCTCATTTTGATAGTGGCGATCTAGAACTAAGAGAGTTCGATTTAATGCTATCAAAATTTTCATTTCTTCTTATATATTTTTGTTCTTACTGATTCATGTGATCTAGGATAATGAGAAACACGCATGGTTAAACGACTAAATGGAAGACTGATAGATTTAAATTAAACTTTTTTGGTCATATCACCCATCCGTAGAACTAAACTTCTACATATCTACACTTTTGGATTTTTTTTCTCATCTTCACACTTTTGATCTTGAACTACAAGAGTTCGATTTAAGGCTTTCAAATTTTCTATTTCTTCTTGTATATTTATGTGATACCTGATTCATCTTATATAGGATGATGAAAAACATGACCATGGCTATACAAATGTATGTATATATATATATATGTTGTCACCCTATTGCTTGATTCCATTTATTTAGTCATGCATGTTTCTTATCATTCTAGATAATAATATGCAAGAGAAATAGAAGAATTGATAGGTTTAAATCTAACTTTTTTGTAATTAGGCTAATTCGTAGAACTAAACTGCGGACGGTAAAAATATATGTTTTACCCGTCCACAGAACTAAAGTGCAGACGGTAGGACGTTAACTTAAAAAGATATGTTTTACCCATCCGCAGAACTAAAGTGCGGACGGTAGAATATGTTAACCTAAATGATTATATTTTTTCGTCAAAACTTCAATCAACTTGAGAGAGCATAACAAGTACTGAGCATATCAGATCACTTTTCTTTCTTTATTCCTCACCTTCTTATAGCAATTAGAGAGCATAGCCAACTAGAAAGTATACCATGAGACGAACATCAGCCAAATACGATAATCTGTAATTTAATTTTTACAAGTGATTGATTTATTTTGCCATGGATTTGTTTGTTGATGAATCATTTCATTCAATTTTTAAGTATTGAGAAAGAAACACGTAATAATAATGATGTAACAAGTTTAGTTGATGATATTATTCCTTATGTTGGTCAAATTTTTGATACGTTGGAAGATGCTGAATTTTTTAATAAAAAATATGCGAAACGTGTTGGAATTGAAGTAAGAATAAAAATTAGCAGAAAACACGTGAATTCTCAAGATTTTTGTTTTAGATTGTATCAGAGTCGTAAAATTGGATATATAGTTGTTAAGAAAAATGAGGTTGTCGCTGATGCTGAAGATAATAATAAGGGAAAGAGGAGGAGAGACTCAATTGATAGAACAGAATGTATAGCAAAATTTTATGTTGTGCATGATAAGAGAAAAGATAATTGGTTTGTGTTTACCCTTGAACTGAATCACAATCATAAATTTGTATCCCCAAGTAAAGTTTCACAAATTCAAACACATAAAAATATTTCAAGAGTTGCTAGGGATTTGATTGAAACCCTTAATAATGTTGAGATTGGTCCAAGTAAGATGATGAATGTTCTTAGCTCATTGGGAGGAAGTATGATGCACAAGCTGTAATAGATTACTTGAGAAAGTTGCAGCGTGATAGCCTGAATAGATTTTATTTTCGTGTCAAACTAGGCGTTGATAATTGTATAAGATGTATTATGTGGGTAGATTATCAGTCAATACTACCTTATCAAAATTTTGGTGACGTTGTTACTTTTGATACCACATATCGAACAAATAAATATTCTATGTCATTTGCACCTTTCTAGGCAATAAGAATATAATGAACTCTCTGAAATGTATAGACTCTACAGTTTAATTCTGCGGACGCTAAGTATCATAACATTATATTCAATACGACGTCGTTTGACTTAATTTTAAATTCATATCCGTCCACAATTTAGTTATGTGGACGCTAAGTATTATAAACGCACACTGAATACAATGTCGTTTGAATTAGTATATTCTCTCCGTCAGCAGTTTAGTTCTGCGGACGCTAAGTATTATAAATGCATAGTCTATACGATGTCGTTTGAATTATCCCTCCGTCTGCAGTTTAGTTCTGCGGAATAAAATGAAATAGTTTAGAACTCCCTGGAAGAATTTTCGTTAACTAAACTTAGAATCCTACCTTAACATCCGCAGTATTAAACTGCGGACTCTACATTAAAAAAATAAACTCCTCTATTCAACCAACACAATCTGTACTCCCTGTATTCATTAAACACAACCAACAAAGACAATAAAAATACTACTTGTATTCAACAAACACAACCATTTCATACCATCAAATTTATAAAATATAATACTCCCTGTATTCAAAGAAACAATTATTCCAAAATGTATACATTGAGCTAACAAAATTATAGATTACAATAAGTCATCCACATTTGAATTCATGTAAACATAATTCATTTCTCTAGCTTTATTAATGTGTAATTCATAGACAATCCTATATCTAAAAAAAATTGTATCGTCCACCGACCAATCTTGAGTGCCCAAAGGAATGCCTTGCACGGCGTAGTCAACATACTTCATAACGTACTCGTCGCAATCAAAATAATTCTTTTGTTTAGGACGCTTCGCTTTAATTGAAAGCGTCATCTTCTTATTCGGAAATTTTTTCTCTTTCACAAAAATTCGTAAGGCATTTGCAAGAAAATCACGTTATACCAAAAAAACATATAGATACATAAGATGACACAATAAATAAAATGAACATTCCAAAAAAAAAAGTTTATTTAGATATATGAACGTACCACATACTCAATCTTGTCTCTGTATCGACTTGTCATTTTATTGCCTTTTGTATCGTCGAACAATGAATCTAGTAGGAGGACTTGCCACTCCTTAAGCGAGACAATAAAGAAAAATAGTAATTCTCATCGTGACAAACCGGAAGGAATGGAAAATCATAGTCCGGTAAAGGAGGTTGTTCCCCTTGGTTGATAAAAAAGGGGTAACATCAGAAATATCAACGCGATTCCTTTTAGACGCCGACATGTCCCTATATTTATTGTACCACCCAAATAGTAATTAACAGAAGCAATATGGCATAAAAAAAATTAGTCCGTTCACAACTCCCTGAATTCCGGAGAGTCTTTTCCCTTATCTTAAACAAGCTTAAATAGGCATCTATGATTTGATCCCATATAAAAGTCATAGGCCGAAATGACTGTACATCTTTGTGACCAATCTATACTCGTCCTCGGGCCTACATGAGGGAACTGTGATTCGTCAATACTGTTTGAGAACTAGTTAAAATTCAGCTATTCCACCTTTATGTGCCTTAAGTGGCTTCAAAGGATCTTTTTTAAATTTACTCCCTCGGGGGATTTGTAAAAAAAAAGGGTTAATGGAACCGCCCTTCTACCCAACTCTCGCTCTGCCCTGCTTCACCGTGTGTTGTTTCTTCAATAATAGGACTCAAGTACATATCTTGAATATTTTCCACACTATCTAAGTCAGCACTATACATAGGCTTGTACATGTAGGGGATGAGGTGTCAAGTGCAAAGTTGGTTCATCCTCCGCCACAAATGGGAGTTGGGACCGATACGGAGATCGTTGACTGAATGGGTCGAACCCCTGATAGGTAGTCTTTTGGTTGAATTGATCTGGCGCCACATTTAGAATTGTGTCGTTCAGATCTTCATAGACACCTCAGTGTTTTTTATTAAAGAGTATTGACTTGGCATATCAATCCTTGTATACATGGCGAGGGTTGTGCACACGTGGTACTCACAAAATATTTCACATAAAAGCTTATGTTGACTTGATCTGTGATATAAGTTTACATATGATTAGCAAACAATATATAATATATTGTAAATATTTTAAACAAAATCTTCAATACGAAACTTATAAGGTTTGCAGCTTCGTATTGATGAAATAAGTCACGTGGTGTATTGGTGTCATCTGGTTCAAGTTGTGAGCGACTAATTCTTATACGAGTCATCCGTCTATACCACTTTATGTATTCGGCCATGGTAACCTCCTGTCTTGTAGCCACCACAAAGTCCAGTACAATGTCTTGTCATGCATACCACGCGACAATATAATCTATAACGCGGATCCCTTCTCTCTCCTGGTGGAGTTCAAGCATATCTATCGGGACCTCGAGAATATCTTGTTTTTTCCCAAATTGTCTCAAGACACGATCAGGAATTTGGAATTCAACAACATCGAGCCAAATGGAGGGAACATGCGAGGCCCTGATATACCAGGCTGCTTGATACTCTTGTGCCACTAAATGATTAAACTTTGCATATGGCATCTACCAGACCATTGCAGCTGTCATCTCATTAAATTCGCCTTTATAAAAAATTTGGTTGTGATGGAAGTAGTCTTCTTGTTTCTTTCATGCTATCCTTATGTTTTGGATAGGCTACATCAAACTACAGTCAATAAGATACCTGAAGAAGTGTTAAACAGCCAGAGAAGCTCTTTACATCGATGCGAGTTGCTTTGTGTAAATTCCGGAATAAACAAGCCAAAACTACAACTCCTCGTACATAATCACATACTTTATTAATCTAACATGCACAACGCCACGGTTTGATGAAGCAAATAATATCTTCCCAATAATAAACAAGACATATGCTTTGATGTAGGTCACTATCGTTTCTATGTCTGCATCTAGTGGAAGTTTGCAAAATCTAGTGCCTACCCACGACAATATAATGTCGGGCAAAGGTGTATAATTACCGCTGAGGTTTGGGCGGAAGTCCCATTTAACCCTAAAACATTTTTGTTCTAAAAGTGCCCCTGACGTTGTAAAACCTAGCTCAACTACGCCCCTCTCGTTAAAAAAATTTTAGCTAGACAAACCGATGTTAGAACCGTCTGACACGTGGCAAAAATAAAATTTAATAATTTTTTTTATTCTTTTCTCTTTCTTCTCCCACTTTTTTCTCTCTCCCATCTCCTTCCTCTATTTTCTCTCTCCTTCGTCTTCCTTGTCAAATTGGGGAGATCATCATCAGCAAAAATAGATGTTCACAAAATTAAACCCAAATCTCAAACCCTACCTTCCTCCCCAACCCACTTTTCCTCCTCCTCCAACTTCGAATTCATCGTCTCCCTCTCCCCCCGTAAATCCACCACCATCCTCATCCCCGTCGACGAACTCTTCTACAAAGGCTAACTCCCCTTTCACCTTTCCTCCCCGCCTCTTCATGGTCCGTACCCTCATCCTCTCCTCCTCCACCTCCTCCTCCTCCGACACTACCACCACGCTTCTCGCGACTCCTCCTGCACTTTTGGAGTCGAGACGAAATTAAATCAAGACAAACTCACTTAGTTAGCTCTAGGATTAGAGCTATCTAGGTTACCTTTTATCTAGGCTTTAAGAAAGCAACGAGGGTCGGCAGATCCAAAGACAATCGAGTTGCTAGAAGGATTTGAAGAGCGAACTAGAGGACGTGGGTTAGTTTACACGAGTTGGGTTCCTTAAACCAAGATACTGAGTCATGACCTTGTGGGTGGGTTGTTGATTCACCCGAGTTAGAGCTCGGTGATTGAGGCGGTGCAGTTCGGGAAAGCGTTGGTATTATTGCCACTTTTGGGGGATCAAAGGTTGATTGCTAAGCTGGTGGATGAGAAGAAGATGGGTTATTTGATACCGAGGAACGAGCAAGACAGGTGGTTTAGCGGGACTCGATGGCCGAGCCAGTGAGGTTGGTGATGGTGGACTCTGGATTTGTAATTTTTAATAATTATTAGTGTAATTGTAATACCCGAGATCATTATGTAATTTAATAAAATTAATAAATTGAATTTATGTGAATCTATTGAGTGATTTTAATAAATATATATTGTATTGAGTTATATGATGAGATGTATATAGATAGTTGGTTTGGTTTAATTTAGTTATTTGAAATTAACTATGTAGTTAACAATTATATTAAACACAAGAATAAAGCTAAAACTCAAATTGATTTCGGAGTGGAATCGGGTGAAGCGGACAACGGATTTGAATTTGGAACGTCGAAATTAGTAAGAATGGACTGTAAACACAAAATGTGTCGGGGTTGACTTTTTGGTCAAAGTCAACCGGTTGACTTTTTTGGGTAAAAAGTCAAACTAGAATTTCGGGAGCTAAATTGACAAAACTAATATTCTCACGATGTTCGGAATGTCGATTTTAGTAGGAATCGACTATAGTATCGAAAATGTGGATTTCGGAGAGCAAATTCGTCAAACGACTTATTAATTGATTAATAGATTAAAATAATATTTTTATTTATCAAAATTTCATCAGCTGAATTTGGAGAAGTGACTATCAAAGTGGGACAAGTGAGAGGGGAGAGCACGGTTATTGCAGAATTGAAGAAGAAGGGAGTTATATTTTCCAAAACCTTACATTTCCATAACCCCTCCCTCACTAATTCATTTGGTTCATGGGGATTAATGGGTTGCAACTGATGATTGAAGATGAAAGTATTGGAGAATTCAGTCACCAAAGATATATATATTCTCTACTAAAAACACTTCTCCTTTTGCTAAATATTTTCTACCCGAGAGAAAGAAATTGTGAATGGGTGTGTAAGAACGAGAGCTTGAAGGATTTCTGGAGTTTCAGAGGGTTAATCAAGCTAGAAGAGAAGCATCCTCAGTGTTAATCCAAGAAGGGAATTCATCCAAGAGGTAATATTAACAATTGTTAGTTTTCATATAAGAAATGATGAGAAAAATGTTTATTCTTTGAGTTAGATGTTCTGATTGGGTTATGTGTTGCTATGTTATTGATAATTGACGATTGTAGAGTATTAAAGAATGAAAATTCTGAGTTTAATCATGCTATGTATGCTCTGAATTCGGTCAAGAAATGCGAAACATGTTCATATTGGTTATATTGCTTAAATGGGATTACATTGTAAGAAATTTGATTTTAGAGGCTCTAAATTTGCTAATAAAGTTGTTGGTGCTATTAGAATAGTTAATTATGTAAGTCATGTGGTTTCTAGTTGAGTTATAATGTTGGGTTGTGTTTAAAATTGTCATTGTGTAAGTTTTTGAAAGGTTTGGTTCGCAACAGCAGAAGCCTGCATCACCTGTGTCTGAGTACCAGCGCGGCCGCGCTGGTACCAAAGCTAAACAGGGCGCGGCCGCGCTGCACCAGAACCAAACACTGATGTTTTCTTTTAATTGCTTAGCCATTAGTACTCAACCTAACCTTGTATTATGAGCATGAAGAAGCCTTAAAAATATATTAAGATGTATCATGAGTATGTTATCACAAAGTGATAGGTAAACTATGATTTCGCTAGATATTATGTTTAGGAAAGATTATTTAGAATTGAAGAAACGTCATAAATATGTTTTATTAACATTTGAGCATGTGTATATTTGTTAGTTGTTGAATACTAAGACCCTAACATGCTAGAAAGAGAGCTATGCATTGAAGAGCTCAGTTCTGGGCCTGAATGGGAGTAGCGCGGCCGCGCCACTCCCAGGCATAAAAGCAGCGCGACCGCGCCGTGCTGCAGAGTGGTCAAGATGTTCTGTTTGTAATCTAAAGCTTGATACATGTGTGTTAAATTCTTATAAGCTTTATTATGTGACCATTGGAATGTTTGTATTATCTAAGTATGTAATAGCTATGTTGAACCAAGGTTTAAAAAGGTTTAAACAGGTTTTATAAATGAAACTTTTGGAGTAAAAACAAAAACAACAATTTGTGATATATGATGAAATGTTTTAAAGGTATATTTGGTTAAATGTATGTTGGTAATACACATCTATAATCATGAAACAGTTGCATTTGATATGTATTGAGTGAGTAGAATATGAGAATCGGTTATTGTGAATGAGTGACTAATGAATATCTGTATATGAATATATATAGGATATTTGCAGTAAAGATTAACAATAATCGTAAACTACGCGAAAGGCAAGTATTCTATCTCAATTCATTTTGTCTCTATGAAAGCAAGTTTCATAATTTGGGAAATTTGTTTACAAAGTTCTCATTTGCAAGTTATATCTCATTCGAGTTCATATCTTGTTCAAGTTTAATCATTGATGACTCAGTTCAAATTGCATATAAGTTTTATCTGATTATGAACTATTACTTTGGAAAGCCTTCTGGCCTTTTGTTCCGGCTAGATACTAACGATGCGAAACGATAATCATTTGAATGATTCAAATTCATTGTAGCTACTTAAAGTTTACCAATCCAAATTGTTTTGGTGCGGTCCCGCATGAATACTAAGATGAACAACCCGAATAACGGGGTAAAACTGATGTCGGGCATATAGTCCCATTTAGGCTTACGCGTTTAAATTTCATACTTGTGCACAATGTAGGGTACGAAAGGCTGATCACCTGGAGTACTTGCGGAGAATGTTTTACAGTCTATTTGATTGTCAAAACTTATGATGGTTTTCGAAGAATTAAAAACAATGTTCAGGGTTCTTATACCCCTTAGTATGCTATTGGAAATTCTTGAACTCTTATCTTTGACATCCGACACTACTTTTTGATTATTCTTTCGATTATGGAGAGATATCAAAACAGATGATTTTAATCTTGATATTCATTATCATATTGTTTTACATACTTGTTGGGCAACTTGTGCTCATTCTTGTTTAACATTTCAGTTAAGGGTGAGAAAGCAGAGGGTTCGGGCAAGGACAAGGGAAAAGCTAAGATGAAGAATTGAAAAGGTTTATTTTTATAATAGTTTTAGATTTCCGCATTGATGTATCGTAGCGATAAATGCTAAGTTAAGTTTAAGGTTATTTAAGGTTGTGTAAACCTGGGATTTTATTCGAATACTATTGTAAATATTATTATTATTTATGAAGCTTGTTTAGTTAGATGATGGTGTTTGACGTATCGTGAGTACCATATCCTGTATTTGATGTTACACGGATTTGGGGGCGTCACAGGTTGGTATCAGAGCTGTAGGTTATAAACCTTAGGTGGGAGAACCTTAGATTATAGCCGTAAAAAAAATTAGTGGAGATAGAAAGAGATTAACTCACATAGAGTTTAAAGTGTTGAGTCTAGTTACTTCTACTAAAAAAAAATGTTTATTTTTGATATACTAATCTAGTTGTTTGTTTTGATTGTAGGATGTCAGGAGAAGAGGAGATTAGAGATATCCATGTGGTTAGTGAGCAGTTAGTAGCAGCTGTACCTCCGCCCATAGCTGAGGCAGCAGCTGATTCAGACCCAGATGAGGACCCTGAGGAGGATTCTGAGGAGGATCCCGAGGAAGAGGAGTCCGTGAGGACTCTGAGGAAGCACCGGAGGATAGGCTACTAGATGAGTTGATGGACAGGAACACGGAGTTGGACGATCGAGTCCATGAGTTAGAGGAACGGTATCAGGAAGAGAAGGGGGAAGTGGTACTGCTCGGGGCATTAGTGCATCATCTGATGGTTAGGAACGCAGATCTGGCTGACAAGCTGCGTGCATCAGACCAGAAGGCAGATAGGTTGAGGGTAGAAAAGGAGGCCATCCGGTCCTACTTGGGAAATACGATAAACGGATTGGAGGCGAGAGTTCAGGGTCTTCAAACAGACAAACAATTGATTACCACCTACTGGAGGGATGAGATGAAAGGTCGTGTTAGGGCTCAAGATCAGAGGGATGAGTTAGAGCATGAGGTAAGGAATAAGAAGGTTAGGATAGACAGGATGTAGTACGCGTTTAGCTCAGCGCATGGCAGGTTCCAGCATAGGGTGTACCATTTTCCGCGTTAGGAGCATCGATCTAGACACGCTATAAGTCGAGGGCTAGTTCTGGACATGGCAGACGAGGAGTATGAAGATGCTATGAGGAGGGGTCTTTGAGTTTATATTGCTATGAACTTTTTATTAGTGTCGTATTGAACACTTATCTATTGATGTAAATATTTAAATTTCAGTTCTAAGTTAAAGGATGTAAATGGCATTTAGCCGTAAGATGTTAAGTACCTTGGTTTCATGGTTTTTTTTTCATATTAATAAAATGTGTTTATTTATATGTGTGATGTGATGATTAAACTTATATAAGCTTTAAATGTTACAAGATTAAGTTGTGGGATGATAACATGTAAATTTTATTCATCAAAAAATGCCAAGGGGAAGACGTCGTCAACAGACACCTGAAGAGTCAGTCAGTAATGCTGGGGATCCACCGAACCCTATGCAACAATTTGTAGACCTATTAGTTGGGGCACTACAGAATCGGACCCCGAATAATAATAATAATAATAACCCTCCGACGGCCCAAGTGGCAACCTTTAAGGACTTCAAAAGTGTGGGACCCCCTGAATTCAAAGGGACCACCGAACCTATCGAAGCCCAGTCATGGATCAAAGAAATCGAAAAGGCGTTTGCAATCGCCCGAGTAGGAGATGAGCAGAAAATGATCTTCGCCACGTACATGTTAAAAGGTGAAGCGAACTTCTGGTGGGAGGCGAACCAGAACAGGGCTGGAGAAGGTGTGATATCTTGGGAGAGGTTTAAAGAAGTTTTTTTCAAAAATTATTTTCCTGTGAGTATGCAGAGTCGCATGGAGATGCGATTTTTGGAGCTGAAGCAAGATGACATGACGGTACCCCAGTACGCCGCAAAGTTTAACGAGCTGGCGAGGTTTGCACCTTATCAGGTCGACACTGCGGAAAGAAAGACAAGGAGGTTCGAGCAGGGCCTCAAGCCATGGTTGTATAACAGACTTTCGGTGTTACAGACGAACAACTTCGCTACTCTTCTGGAGAGGGCCATAATTGCTGAGGGCGGAAGTGAAGCCCTGATGAAATTCAACAGGGAAAAGAAGAAGCAGATTGAAGGAGGAAATAGAGGGGAAGGTAGTAGCAGTGGTAGCAAAAGGAAGTGGAACAACAACAACAATAGCAACAGCAACCCAACAAGTTTTGGGGGTAAATCTGGTGATTCGAAGAAAAGAGCGGAGGCTTGCAAGGAGTGTGGAAAGAGTCACTCGGGCGCTTGCCTAAAGGGAAAGAATGTATGCTTCAATTGTGGACAGGAGGGGCATATCTCTCCCAACTGCCCCGCACCAAAGAGGAATGGATGCTTCAACTGCGGAGCATTGGATCATCAGGCTAGGAATTGCCCAAAAAAGAACTCAAGTGGAGGAAATGGAGGAAGGGGAAATAACGGTGGAAATCTTACAATTTCTGGACCACCAACTCAGAATCGACCAATAGCAAGGACTTTCAACATGACAGTTCAAGACGCGGTCGCATCTAAGGACGTGGTTTTAGGTATCATTCCGGTCAATGATATATCTGCATACATATTATTTGATTCGAGTGCTACTTGTTCCTTCGTATCACATGAATTCTCCCAACGATTAAATTTACCTCAGGAAGAACTAGAACATCCTATGAACATAGAAGTGGTGAATAAGGAAATAATTCCCGTTAGCCATATTCATAGGAATTGTCTTGTAGATATAAGGGGGTATAAGTTACCTGTGGATCTAATTCCAATTCAACTAGGAGAATTTGATGTAATTCTAGGTATGGACTGGTTATTTAACCATGGGGCAATGATAGATTGCCAAAAGAAGTGTATAAACCTTCAGACTCCAAATCAGTCTAAGGTAGTGTTCTATGGTAGTAAATCGCCTAGGCACTCGAGTTGTCTGACGATGATGCAAGCTAGGAAATTGTTGAGAAAAGGTTGTATAGGTTATTTGGCCCATATTGTTGATACCCAGAAAGTAGAGACAGAGATGGGACAAATACCTGTTGTAAGTGAGTTTCCCGATGTGTTTCCGAAGGATTTGCCAGGTCTACCACCAGATAGGGAGATCGAATTCGTTATAGATCTAGTACCTGGAACGGCACCGATTTCGAAAGCCCCATACAGAATGGCACCGGTGGAGATGAAAGAGCTGATGGTGCAGTTGCAGGAATTGTTAGATAAGAAGTATATCCAACCTAGTGTGTCTCCTTGGGGAGCACCGGTTTTATTTGTGAAAAAGAAGGATGGATCGATGAGACTTTGTATCGACTATCGGGAGTTGAACAAAGTGACGATCAATAACAAATACCCATTACCTAGGATAGATGATTTGTTTGATCAGTTGAAGGGAGCGAAATATTTTTCCAAAATCGACTTAAGGACGGGTTATCACCAGTTGAAGGTGAAGAAAGAAGATGTACCTAAGACAGCATTCAGGACTCGCTATGGCCATTACGAGTTCCTGGTGATGTCATTCGGGTTAACGAACGCGCCAGCAACATTTATGGACATGATGAACCGAGTATTCAAGCAATACTTGGATACGTTCGTAGTTGTGTTCATAGATGATATTCTGATCTATTCTAAGACTCAGGAAGATCATGCTGAACATTTAAGAATGGTGTTGGAAGCATTGAGAAAGGAGAAATTATACGCAAAATTCTCGAAGTGTGAATTCTGGTTGGAAAGAGTTCAATTCCTTGGTCATGTGATTGACAAAGACGGAATCTCCGTGGATCCAGCCAAGGTGGAAGCAGTGATTAATTGGGAGCAACCAAAGATGCCAACAGAAGTAAGAAGTTTCTTGGGATTGGCAGGCTATTACAGAAGGTTCATTCAGGATTTTTCGAAAATAGCAGGAACTCTGACTAATTTGACGAGGAAGTCGGTAAAATTTATTTGGACGGAGAAGTGTGAATAAAGTTTTCAGGAGCTGAAGAAAAGGTTGAGTGAAGCACCAGTGTTGACTTTACCAGATGATTCGGGGGACTTCGTAGTTTACAATGATGCGTCACATAAAGGACTTGGTTGCGTGCTAATGCAACATAGTAAAGTTATTGCGTACGCATCACGACAGCTGAAAGATTATAAAAAGGGATACCCTACCCACGACCTGGAATTGGCAGCGGTAGTATTTGCCCTAAAGATATGGAGGCACTATTTATATGGTGCAAAGTGTGAAATATACACGGACCATAAAAGTCTGAAGTATATCTTCACGCAGAAAGAGCTAAATATGCGACAGAGGAGATGGTTGGAGCTGATAAAGGACTACAACTGCGAGATTTTGTATCACCCAGGGAAAGCTAACGTGGTAGCAGATGCGCTAAGCAGGAAGGGTATTGATAAATTGGCAATGATAACAGCTCAAGAAGAGTTAATTAAGGATATGGTAAGATTGGAGCTCGAGGTAAAGTTTCAAAAGGAATCTGGTGAGAAATTGTTCGCGATGGAGGCTCGTCCGACTCTGTTGGACAAAATAAAGGAAGCACAAGGCAGCGATGAGGAATGTGAAAAGGTGAGGAAAAGAATTGTTGATGGGGAGGAGCTTAAGTTCAGGGTGGATGGTGATGAACTGTTGAGGTTTGAGGAGAGAATTTGGGTGCCAGCGGTATCCGAGTTAAAAGAAGAAATCTTGCATGAAGCTCATAGTTCGAGTTACTCGGTTCATCCGGGGAGCACAAAGATGTATCGGGATCTTCATCAATTTTATTGGTGGCCTAACATGAAGAGAGAGGTCGCAGAGTGCGTCAGCAGATGCTTAACATGCCAGAGAGTCAAGGCATAACATCAGAAACCGAGCGGGTTACTTCAACCTCTGGAAATACCGGAGTGGAAGTGGGAGCATATCACGATGGACTTCGTGGTAGGGCTTCCAACTACACAAAAGGGTTATGATGCAGTATGGGTGATTGTTGATCGATTAACTAAGTCAGCGCACTTTTTACCGATCAAGATCAAATTCAACTTGGATCAGTTGGTAAAACTATACATCAAAGAGATTGTCTCCAGACATGGAGTACCGGTATCCATTGTGTTAGATCGCGACTCGCGATTCACAGCAAATTTCTGGAAAAGTTTTCAAGAGCGCATGGGAACACAACTGAGGTTGAGCACTGCATATCATCCTCAGACAGATGGGCAAAGCGAGAGGACAATTCAAACCCTAGAAGACATGCTGAGAGCGTGTGTTATGGATTTCAAAGGAAGTTGGAATGACCATCTACCATTGGTGGAGTTTGCGTACAACAACAATTACCACGCAAGCATCGGTATGCCACCCTATGAGGCTCTGTATGGAAGAAAGTGCAGAACCCCACTGTGCTGGGATGAAGTAGGGGAACGATGGCTGCTAGGGCCAGAATTGGTACAACAGACTGCAGATATCGTCAAAATAATACGAGCAAGATTAGTGTCGGCTCAAGATCGACAGAAGAAATATGCTGATCAACACAGGCAGCAGCGAGACCTTGACGTTGGTTCTTATGTCTTTCTGAAAGTATCTCCCTGGAAAGGGAAAATGAGATTTGGAAAGAAAGGAAAACTAAGCCCGAGGTTTATAGGACCCTTTGAAGTATTGGGTCGAGTAGGTGAAGTAGCTTATGAAATAGCTTTACCTCCAGAGTTGGAGCATGTACACAACGTGTTCCATGTGTCAGTTTTACGACCATACAAGCAGGATTACAAGCATATGATAGCATATGAACCCATTCAGTTGGAGAAAGATTTAACCTACGAGGAAATTCCTGTTCAAATTATTGATAGGAAAGAGCAAGTTTTACGAAATAAAGTAATACCTTCTGTTAAGGTGATATGGAGGAACCACAATGCTGACGAAGCTACGTGGGAACTCGAGGAGAAGATGATGAAAAATTACCCTAATCTTTTTGTATAGCTTTGTGGTGATTCCGGGGACGGAATCCTAATAAGGGAGGGTGAATGTAATACCCGAGATCATTATGTAATTTAATGAAATTAATAAATTGAATTTATGTGAATCTATTGAGTGATTTTAATAAATATATATTGTATTGAGTTATATGATGAGATGTATATAGATAGTTGGTTTGGTTTAATTCAGTTATTTGAAATTAACTATGTAGTTAACAATTGTATTAAACACAAGAATGAAGCTAAAACTCAAATTGATTTTGGAGTGGAATCTGGTGAAGCGGACAACGGATTTGAATTCGGAACGTCGAAATTAGTAAGAATGGACTGTAAACACAAAATGTGTCGGGGTTGACTTTTTGGTCAAAGTCAACCGGTTGACTTTTTTGGGTAAAAAGTCAAACTAGAATTTCGGGAGCTAAATTGACAAAACAAATATTCTCACGATGTTCGGAATGTCGATTTTAGTAGGAATCGACTATAGTATCGAAAATGTGGATTTCGGAGAGCAAATTGGTCAAACGGCTTATTAATTGATTAATAGATTAGAATAATATTTTTATTTATCAAAATTTCATCAGCTAAATTTGGAGAAGTGACTATCAAAGTGGGACAAGTGAGAGGGGAGATCACGATTATTGCAGAATTGAAGAAGAAGGGAGTTATATTTTCCAAAACCTTACATTTCCATAACCCCTCCCTCACTAATTCATTTGGTTCATGGGGATTAATGGGTTGCAACTGATGATTGAAGATGAAAGGATTGGAGAATTCAGTCACCAAAGATATATATATTCTCTACTAAAAACACTTCTCCTTTTGCTAAATATTTTCTACCCGAGAGAAAGAAATTGTGAATGGGTGTGTAAGAACGAGAGCTTGAAGGATTTCTGGAGTTTCAGAGGGTTAATCAAGCTAGAAGAGAAGCATCCTCAGTGTTAATCCAAGAAGGGAATTCATCCAAGAGGTAATATTAACAATTGTTAGTTTTCATATAAGAAATGATGAGAAAAATGTTTATTCTTTGAGTTAGATGTTCTGATTGGGTTATGTGTTGCTATGTTATTGATAATTGACGATTGTAGAGTATTAAAGAATGAAAATTCTGAGTTTAATCATGCTATGTATGCTCTGAATTCGGTCAAGAAATGCGAAACATGTTCATATTGGTTATATTGCTTAAATGGGATTACATTGTAAGAAATTTGATTTTAGAGGCTCTAAATTTGCTAATAAAGTTGTTGGTGCTATTAGAATAGTTAATTATGTAAGTCATGTGGTTTCTAGTTGAGTTATAATGTTGGGTTGTGTTTAAAATTGTCATTGTGTAAGTTTTTGAAAGGTTTGGTTCGCAACAGCAGAAGCCTGCATCACCTGTGTCTGAGTACCAGCGCGGCCGCGCTGGTACCAAAGCTAAACAGGGCGCGGCCGCGCTGCACCAGAACCAAACACTGATGTTTTCTTTTAATTGCTTAGCCATTAGTACTCAACCTAACCTTGTATTATGAGCATGAAGAAGCCTTAAACATATATTAAGATGTATCATGAGTATGTTATCACAAAGTGATAGGTAAACTATGATTTCGCTAGATATTATGTTTAGGAAAGATTATTTAGAATTGAAGAAACGTCATAAATATGTTTTATTAACATTTGAGCATGTGTATATTTGTTAGTTGTTGAATACTAAGACCCTAACATGCTAGAAAGAGAGCTATGCATTGAAAAGCTCAGTTCTGGGTCTGAATGGGAGTAGCGCGGCCGCGCCACTCCCAGGCATAAAAGCAGTGCGGCCGCGCCGTGCTGCAGAGTGGTCAAGATGTTCTGTTTGTAATCTAAAGCTTGATACATGTGTGTTAAATTCTTATAAGCTTTATTATGTGACCATTGGAATGTTTGTATTATCTAAGTATGTAATAGCTATGTTGAACCAAGGTTTAAAAAGGTTTAAACAGGTTTTATAAATGAAACTTTTGGAGTAAAAACAAAAACAACAATTTGTGATATATGATGAAATGTTTTAAAGGTATATTTGGTTAAATGTATGTTGGTAATACACATGTATAATCATGAAACAGTTGCATTTGATATGTATTGAGTGAGTAGAATATGAGAATCGGTTATTGTGAATGAGTGACTAATGAATATCTGTATATGAATATATATAGGATATCTGCAGTAAAGATTAACAATAATCGTAAACTACGCGAAAGGCAAGTATTCTATCTCAATTCATTTTGTCTCTATGAAAGCAAGTTTCATAATTTGGGAAATTTGTTTACAAAGTTCTCATTTGCAAGTTATATCTCATTCGAGTTCATATCTTGTTCAAGTTTAATCATTGATGACTCAGTTCAAATTGCATATAAGTTTTATCTGATTATGAACTATTACTTTGGAAAGCCTTCTGGCCTTTTGTTCCGGCTAGATACTAACGATGCGAAACGATAATCATTTGAATGATTCAAATTCATTGTAGCTACTTAAAGTTTACCAATCCAAATTGTTTTGGTGCGGTCCCGCATGAATACTAAGATGAACAACCCGAATAATGGGGTAAAACTGATGTCGGGCATATAGTCCCATTTAGGCTTACGCGTTTAAATTTCATACTTGTGCACAATGTAGGGTACGAAAGGCTGATCACCTGGAGTACTTGCGGAGAATGTTTTACAGTCTATTTGATTGTCAAAACTTCTGATGGTTTTCGAAGAATTAAAAACAATGTTCAGGGTTCTTATACCCCTTAGTATGCTATTGGAAATTCTTGAACTCTTATCTTTGACATCCGACACTACTTTTTGATTATTCTTTCGATTATGGAGAGATATCAAAACAGATGATTTTAATCTTGATATTCATTATCATATTGTTTTACATACTTGCTGGGCAACTTGTGCTCATTCTTGTTTAACATTTTAGTTAAGGGTGAGAACGCAGAGGGTTTGGACAAGGACAAGGGAAAAGCTAAGATGAAGAATTGAAAAGTTTGTTTTTGTAATAGTTTTAGATTTCTGCATTGATGTATCGTAGCGATAAATGCTAAGTTAAGTTTAAGGTTATTTAAGGTTGTGTAAACCTGGGATTTTATTCGAATACTATTGTAAATATTATTATTATTTATGAAGCTTGTTTAGTTAGATGATGGTGTTTGACGTATCGTGAGCACCATATCTTGTGTTTGATGTTACACAGATTTGGGGGCGTCACAGTAATACTGGGCTTGCATGTGAGTATCTACAAGTTGAGTAATCCAGTTAGACTAAGTAAATTTAGCTCTTTCAATCAATCACACGCGTCCTTTCCATTATTAATTTCTGATGAGTTAGTTAACTTGGTTTCTAACCACGGAGTTAAAGTAGTGTAGAGATGGTGGATGGAGTATGAAGAAGAAGATGAAGTTGGCTTCAAAGATAGGTTTGATTACAGGAACAGAGGGAGAAGAAAAAGAAAAGAATAATTTTTTTTATTAAATTTTATTTTTGCAACGTGTCAGTCGGTTTTAACATCCGTTTGTCTAGCTGGATTTTTTTTAACGGGAGAGGCATAATTGAGCTAGGTTTTACAATGTCAGGGGCACTTTTGGGAAAAAAAGTTCCAGGGCTAAGTGTAACTTCCGCCCAAACCTCAAGGGCAATTATGCACCTTTGCTCATATAATGCCCCTCGGTTATACACCTTCTCATCATCCAGTATATATTTACTAAATTCACTTTGATCAAAAAGTTATTTTGGGTTTCTTATTAATGTACATGTAATAGGTTCCCTTATAACAATCAATCCTAAAATAAAATAAATATCTTCTAAAGTTATTAGCATTTCACCTGTGGAGAAGTAAAATGTATTTGTCTCACTCCGCCAACGCTCCACTAATACTTCTATCAATGAAACATCTAATTAGTTACATACATTCGTGTTTGCAAATACTCCACATAACTAATTTTGAGTCGCTAAATACATACTACAAAATCCAAATACAAATTTTCTTATTTATAACTATTGAGTTGTCGTGCAAAATACAACAATACACATACAGTGAGTTTCAATACAAATATTGTACCGTATCTAGTACAACAATATTTACACCCAACTTAAGTTCTCAATATAATTATTGTCATACTATTTTAATGTATTGAGATATTTCTACAGTCTCGGACCATCACTCCATTCCCCGGCTAGTCCTAGCTACACTTTCATTTCCTGATAAGAACAATAGAACAAAACTAAAAAGGGTGAGCTCAATTAGCCCAGTAAAGAATATCATGACTAAGATAATGAAAAAGAAATCATCTTTAGCCTTCAACAGTGATAAATCAGAGATTTAAAGATAATATAAGTTTTCAACGATAACTGCAGCGGAACAAGCAATCCATTTAAAGAGTCTAGCAGAACATAATGTCTATTATCTTCTCCTATTTGAAAAAATTCACCATCATTATTTTATCCCTGTAATACCAATCAACAGTTCCTATTTATGGTCATCTAAATCAACAGTTTATCTTTGCACTATGGGCCAAAGATATTTATTTGTAACACCAATGGTTATGATCATGCCAAACACCAGTCCATCTTTGCACTACGGGCCAAAGAGAACTTTCACCACAAGCCTTTGCCTGTAACACTAAAGGTCATAAATATACCAATACACAGTTCCTGGTCATAATCATGCCAATCACCAGTTCATCTTTGCACTATGGGCCAAAGAGAACTTTTCACCATAATTTAAGTTTGAGGATTATGACAACGATATAAAGAATGAATCGAAACAATAAGATCAAGAATAAATATTAGAGATTTGTAATTTAATTTATCCAGAGTCCAAGAATGTCCAAATTGTCAACATTGTGACACCCCCAAATTCAGGTACCAATAACTCGAATCTGGTGCTCACGCTAAAATACATCCATACACCTCTAAACAACATAAATTAACTAATGCGGAATAAATAAACATATGTTGTTCATTACAAAAGGTTTACTACGGTCCCAAGGTCTATAACCTTAAATAAGTACATCGCAGAATATAATGATAATACAAAACGATTCCACGAATTACATAACGGGATAGTATATATAACTATTCCTTAAGCTTTCCTTTGCCTTTGTCCGCTTTGGAACTCCCCGGCTTAACTGCAATAGGTTTATGATATAGCAAGAGTGAGCAACTACTTTGCTCAGCAAGTTTAAAATGAATAAGGAAGATACATCATGAATGAATGAGAATAATAATCGCATAGTTCAACAATTTAAGAACATTAAAGAAATAGCTGACAATATAATCAAAGTTCAAATGAAATAATGAATATTGATTATTTACTGCTGAGTGGTTCAAAAGACCATGAAATATTTGGCCAAAGGATCAGTCATTCAACTAACCCTTTTAAACGCCTGGCCCGTTAGTAGTACTCGAGGGGATCAACCTCTCGTACCCTATGAATATGCACAACATTTAGCTCTGACTGCATCGAATAACCGACACATTAAAAATCCCTACATAAGGGTTGCTCTCTCAGTCCAAGAATCCATACCAATAACCGGTTTGGATGGCTTTTAAAATAATAACCTGTACATGTCTAGCCGAAACAAATAGCGTAGACTATTTCCTTAAACAGTTCATGAATGAAGAACTTAACGTTTCACAATCCAATAACAGATAATGAATTCAAATGCATAAACTGTGAATATCAATAATTTATCCTTGATGTGGAATAATTAACAATAATTAATCCACTAATATAACTTGAAAGAAATAACTCGATTTGAGTCATGAAACTTGCAACAATATACAACATTTGTATAAAATGGGAAACTTGCTCAAGTGTAAAGGTTTGAGTAAGTTTAAGAAACTTGCCCAACACAAGGATTAGACAAGGGTTAAGAAAGAACTTGCATTCAATATATAGAAAGAATGAAGTTAAGAAACTTGCATAATACACCACATCCTGCTCGAATGTAAATTGAGTAGGGTTAAAGGAAACTTGCACAATATTCAACGTTTGTATAGGATAGGAAACCTGCTCAATATAATTCGAGTAAGGTTAGGGAAACTTACCTGATGCGCTGCTATAACACACGCTCCTTAATATCCTACACATGCAAATACATATCCACATAACAATTAGTCACATACCAAATAATGGTTCAAAACGGACGCTGCATCATTAAAACACATTGATTGCCCTACGACTACCCAGTCGGGGGTCTCGCTCCCTGGTGAGCGAGCGGCTTCCCAGCTCGCCGGTGAGCTGGCGGGGGTCTAAGGGGGCAGCGCCCCCTAGAAACCAAATGTGAGTTGCATCTAGGTTACTCAATTTACGCCTTAAGACAATACCAATTTGGTTGACATTTAATAAATAATTAAGCAATTAAGGTTAAGGTTTAACAAGGTATAAATAACTAACTTGTTCAATCATTTAGGATAAAAATACAAGTGTTGGACCCGCTAAAATGAGTTCATTAGGTCCGACCCGATCCGGTCCGACCGACCCGACCCAGGCTGGACACGGCACTGGCGCTGCAGCGCCAAGCCTTAGCACTGGACCTCACGCTGCAGCGTGAGTCCCGTATTTTCTCCCTGGCAGGGCTTCACGCTACGACGTGAGCCTTAAAGCTTGGGCCTCACGCTGCGGCGTGAGTCCCAGTCTTTTCCCATAATGCCCCTCGCTGCAGCGTGAGCTGCAGGGCTTATGGGTGGCGCTGCGGCGCCATTCTGCAGTAGCCGGATTCTGGGTTTATTCCCAGTTCGCGACTCCGACCTCCGGCCACTCCAACCTCCATAACTCCTTCAATACACAAGCAAATTGGTCCATTCCGGACTCTATGGACTCCTAACTTATGGGGCTACAACATATCAAAAATTTAGAATTACCCATAAACATTAACATGGCCAAATCTTAAGTCAAAGTGTAAAGTTCATACTCTGTTCTTCGAGTTCTTGACAAGTTTTACAAAAATCATTCCTACGAACTCGTTTTAACTCCTTTTTACTCCATTCCAACTGGGTTAGCTTCGTAACCCATGGAACTACAATACCATAACAACAAATAAAATTAACAAACATGAAATCATAGCTTTATAGTCCTCTAAAAAGTCCGAACGTCCAAGTTCATGTCCAAAGTCCATTGTTCTTGCTCTATTAAGCCAAGGTAAGGATTTCTTGCATTTTTGTTCCATTTTGGTGTTATAATGGCTTACATAGTCTCTTAACAACATATATAAACATCTAAAATAAGCAAAAACATCCAGAATCGCCATAAATCTGACCCACAAGCTTAAGAGCTTAAAACTAAGAAAAACTTGAAAACTTAACAAGAAATCGAATGGAATGGATTTGATTGATTGTTTACCTCTGTAAATCCTTCCTAGATGTTAAGGAGCTCGGCTAGGCTTGATTTTGAGGGTTCTCCTTCCTTGGATTCTCTTCTTCTCCCACCCGTGCCTTCTTCTTCTTCCTTTTTCCTTTTTCCGGCGACCTTCTTCTCTTTTTCCGGTGACTTCCAGCGACTTCTTCCTCCTTTCTCTCCTGCAGCTCTCTCTCTCTCTATCTGCTGAACTTAGCTAAGGAATGGAATGGGAGGGAATGAATTATTTGGGAGAAGTGGAGGAATTTTGGGAGAAAATGGGAGTGAGGCTCAAGGTGGCGCCGACAACTCTCCACTCTCTCATTTCCTAGCAATTTGATTGGTTGTTGGGTTTTTGTTGGTTCCCTCTTGAAGTAACAAGCCAAAATAAATACCCAAATACACAAAAATATATCCGAAAACTCCCACTTTTCTACAAAACTGGTAAATAACTCTACCCAAAATTAAAATGGGTACTCCCATAAATTATTGGGACGCATAAAAATAATTATTATAGGATTTGTCCAAACATTCGGAACACCCATAAAACACATTTCGAATACGGATAAAATCACGTATCAGCTCAAATAAATTTCCGACACTTGAAAAAATTATTCGTACGCACACACGTATTTATGAAATTTATTAAAATCGAAAAAAATACAAAAATATTATGGCGTGAATAATGCCTCGAGAAACGTGCCCCGTGAGTAGTGATTTAGCGACGCTACGCGAAATCAATTATTCACTTAAACAAAACTATAACACATAAAATTTCATGCATTCACATAATCCAGGTTATCACACAACCTTTAAATATGCAACACAAAATAATATTAATAAAATATAATATATTCATTAATATTCAAAATTCGAATTACAAGGCAATTCCAGAATTCTCGGTCGTTACAAACATGATATCTAGAAATTCGATTAGAGTTCAAGAATAGAATAAATAAGGTTCACAATTCAACTTTAACGTGTAAAACGCAATAGAAAGATTCAGGTGAAAAGATAGTAGATGAAGCACAAACTATTAAGGATATTCTACTAATTTCAGGAATTTTCACCATTTAATAATAAAGTTATGAAAACGAATAATAATTTTTTACCATAAATGGAGGAGTATGAAAGAACATAATATCTTTTACGAGTATGAAAGAAAATAATATCTTTTACGAGTATGAAAGAAAATGATATCTTTTGCGAGTATGAAAGAAAATAATATTATTTACCTTAGAAGGAGACTAGATTTGACTTGTTAAATCGGAGATTAACCTGAGAATTTCTAACTCTTTTTGCAACACTCAGAGTATCCTTACACTCAAAAGAAATATACTCACAATATTTAGAAGAGTTTTTGTATTATGATGATGTGGTTTTTCATCGTCTGAAGATGCATCATTTTATAGGTGAAGTTGGGAGATAGGTTTCCTTAAATTACGGATCTTGAGCCAAGGATTTCAATTCCTTTAGCACCCTAACTTAGATAGTCTTTGTTGGTTTAATTAAAGTTGTGGCCCATGGGAGAAAAAATAATTCACATGCATACGGAAGAAAACAAGCCAAAGCACATGGTTTTGAAAATTTCTTCCTATTGTGGGTCCAATGAAAATAAGCAACTTGCACATTGATTTGGAAAAAAAGAAGTGCACGGGAAGTTTTGTAAAACTTAACAATCTGACAAAGTTAAAATAATATTATATCATAATAGTATTATAATAATATATAATATTATAATATTACATCATAATATTATAATAGCATAGTTCTATAATAAGTTTTTAATATAATTTTATAATGATATAATATTATATTAACTTTGTCAGATTGTTAAGTTTTTCAAAACTTCTCGTGCACTTCTTCTTTTACAAATCAATGTGCAAGTGGCTTATTTTCATGGGACCCACAACAAGAAGAAATTTTCAAAACCATGTGATCTGGCTTGTTTTCTTCCGTATGCATGTGAATTGTTTTTCTATTATGGGCCACAACTTTAATTAAACCAGCAAAGACTGTCTAAGTTGGGGTGCTAAAGGAATTGAAATCCTTGGCTCAAAATCCGTAATTTAAGGAAACATGTCTCCCAACTTCACCTATAAAAGGATGGATCTTCAGATGATGAAAAACCACACCATCACAATACAAAAACTCTTCTAAATATTGTGAGTATATTTCTTTTGAGTATAAGGATACTCTGAGTAATGCAAAAAGAGGTAGAAATTCTCAGGTTAATCTCTAATTTAAGAAGTCAAATCTAGTCTCCTTCTAAGGTAAAGAATATTATTTTCTTTTATACTCGTAAATAATATCATTTTCTTTCATACTTGTAAAGAATATTATTTTCTTTCATACTCGTAAAAGATATCATTTTCTTTCATACACGTAAATGATATCATTTTCTTTCATACTCGTAAAAGATATTATTTTCTTTCATACTCCTCCATTTATGGTAAGAAATTATTATTCGTTTTCATAATCTTATTATTAAATGGTGAAAATCCCTGAAATTAGTAGAATATCCTTAATAGTTTGTGCTTTATCTACTATTTTTTCACCTGAATCTTTATATTGCGTTTTACACGTTAAAGTTGAATTGTGAACCATATTTATTTTATTCTTGAACTCTAATCGAATTTCTGGATATCATGTTGACAATTTGGACATTCTTGGACTCTGGATAAATTAAATTACAAATCTCTAATATTTATTTTTGATCTTATTGTTTCGATTCATTCTTTATATCATTGTCATAATTCTTAGACTTAAATTGTGGTGAAAAGTTCTCTTTGGCCCGTAGTGCAAAGATGAACTGGTGATTGACATGATTATGACCAGAAATTGTGTATTGGTATATTCATGACCTTTGGTGTTACAGGCAAAGGCTTGTGGGAAAAGTTCTTTTTGGCCCGTAGTGCAAAGATGGACTGGTGTTTGGCATGATCATGACCATTGATGTTACAAATGAACATCTTTGGCCCGTAGTGCAAAGATAAACTGTTGATTTGGATGATCATAAACAGGAACTGTTGATTGGTGTTACAGGGATAAAATAATGATGGTGGATTTTTCAAATAGGAGAAGATAGTAGAAATTTGTTCTACTTGACTCTTCTAATGGATTGCTTGTTCCGCTGCAATTATCGTTGAAAACTTATAGTATCTTTAAATCTTTGATTTATCACTGTTAAAGGCTAAAGATGATTTATTTTTCATTATTTTAGTAATGATAATCTTTTTGTCAGGGAATATTATATTCGGTAAAATACAACACCGTCGAAATAACCAATCTTTGGTGGGCTCCATAAGGACTAATTGTCGGATACTGAAAGCGACAGTATTAATATTTGTCAACGGTATTATCACCTGCAACTATTGAAATACAAGATAATAAAAGAATAGTATCACACGTTATTCTACAGTAGCACACGGTATTGCACAATATTTCGTATTATTGATTCAATAATTGATAAAGTAGCAATTGTACTGTATTTTAACTCAATAATTGTTACAGTAACATCTGCATAGTATTTTATATTATGAAATCGGTGATTGTCACGATACAGTAACTCATATTATTTGATATAATATTATTAGACCAGTTAGCATTATTGACAATGTCTAGAAATTCTGTTAAGGAAAGATGTTATTTAATTGGGCGTCGTTTCTACGGAAAGCCCCCTCTTTCTTGGGAATGATCATGTTGTCAATATTTTGAGTCTATAATATTAATGGTGAATAATCGTTGAAAGATTGAAATGTGTTGATTAAAGATAAGTATGATAAGTGATGTATTGTAGATATTTGTTCAATTTTTGGTATAAATAAAAAAGGTTTAGCAAAATGCGTTTGCTGTAAGTTTAACATATGAAAACCACAATTATCTTCTCCGACATTAATATTCATTCAAATATATTATTATAATATTATATTGGAATTTATAATAGTATAGTTTTATAATAACTTTTTAATATAATATTATAATGATATAATACTATAATATTATATTAACTTTGTCTGATTGTTAAGTTTTTCAAAACTTCCTGTGCACTTCTTCTTTTCCAAATCAATGTGCAAATGGCTTATTTTCATGGGACCCATAACATGAAGAAATTTTCAAAACCATGTGCTCTGGCTTTTTTTCTTCCGTATGCATGTGAATTGTTTTTCTCCAATGGACCACAACTTTAATTAAACCAACAAAGACTGTCTAAGTTGGGGTGCTAAAGGAATTGAAATCCTTGGCTCAAGATCCGTAATTTAAGGAAACCTGTCTCCCAACGTCACCTATAAAAGGATGCATCTTCAGACGATTTCAAGCCACACCATCACAATACAAAAACTCTTCTAAATATTGTGAGTATATTTCTTTTAAATGTAAGGATACTCCGAGTGTTGCAAAAAGAGTCAGAAATTCTCAGGTTAATCTCCGATTTAACAAGTCAAATCTAGTCTCCTTCTAAGGTAAAGATTATTATTTTCTTTCATACTCGTAAAAGATGTCATTTTCTTTCATACTCGTAAATGATATCATTTTCTTTCATACTCGTAAAAGATATTATTTTCTTTCATACTCCTCCATTTGTGGTAAGAAATTATTATTCGTTTTCATAACCTTATTATTAAATGATGAAAATTCCTGAAATTAGTATAATATCGTTAATAGTTTGTGCTTCATCTACTATCTTTTCACCTGAATCTTTCTATTGCGTTTTACACGTTAAAGTTAAATTGTGAACCTTATTTATTCTATTCTTAAACTCTGATCGAATTTATGGATATCATGTTGACAATTTGGACATTCTTGGACTCTGGATAAATTAAATTATAAATCTCTAATATTTATTCTTGATCTTATTGTTTCGATTCATCTTTTATATCATTGTCATAATTCTCAGACTTAAATTGTGGTGAAAAGTTCTCTTTGGCCCATAGTGCAAAGATGAACTGCTGATTGACATGATTATGACCAGAAACTGTGTATTGGTATATTCATGACCTTTGGTGTTACAGACAAAGGCTTGTGGTGAAAATTCTATTTGGCCCGTAGTGCAAAGATGGACTGGTGTTTGACATGATCATGACCATTGGTGTTACAAATGAATATCTTTGACCCGTAGTGCAAAGATAAACTGTTGATTTGGATGATCATAAACAGGAATCGTTGATTGGTGTTACAGTGATAAAATAATGATAGTGAATTTTTCAAATATGAGAAGATAGTAGACATTATGTTCTACTTGACTCTTCTAATAGATTTGCTTGTTCCGCTGCAGTTATCGTTGAAAACTTATATTATATTTAAATCTCTGTTTAATCACTGTTGAAGGCTAAAGATGATTTATTTTTCATTATTTTAGTCATGATATTCTTTACTGGGTTAATTGAGTTCACCCTTTTTCAGTTTTGTTCCATTGTTCTTCTTAGAAAATTAGAGTGTAGTTGGGACTAGCTGGAGAATAGAGTGATGGTCCGAGACTGTAGAAATATCTCAATACATTAAAATAGTGTAGCAATAATTTTATTGAGAACTTAAGTTGGGGGTAAATATTGTTGTACTAGATACGGTACAATAATTGTATTGAAACTCACAGTATGTGTGTTATCGTATTTTGCACGACAGTTTAATAGTTGTAAATAGGAAAATTTGTACTTGGATTTTGTAGTATATATTTTGGCGACTCAATTTGGGTTGCGTGGACCTATTTTGAGGGTGTCACACCAAATATTATACCGTATCTAGTACAACAATATTTATACCCAACTTAAGTTCTCAATACAATTATTCCATACTATTTTAATGTATTGAGATATTTCTACAGTCTCGGACCATCACTCCATTCCCCAGTTAGTCCAAACTACATTCTCATTTCGTGAGAAGAACAATGGAACAAAACTGAAAAGGGTGAGCTCAATTAGCCTCAGTAAAGAATATCATGACTAAGATAATGAAAAATAAATAATCTTTAGCCTTCAACAGTGATAAATTAGAGATTTAAATATAATAGAAGTTTTCAACGATAACTGCAGCGGAACAAGCAAATCTATTAGAAGAGTCAAGTAGAACATAATGTCTACTATCTTCTCATATTTGAAAAATTCACTATCATTATTTTATCACTGTAACACCAGTCAACGATTCCTGTTTATGATCATCCAAATCAACAGTTTATCTTTGCACTACGGGTCAAAGATATTCATTTATAACACCAATGGTCATGATCATGTCAAACACCAGTCCATCTTTGCACTACGGGCCAAATAGAATTTTCACCACAAGTCTTTGCCTGTAACACCAAAGGTCATGAATATACCAATACACAGTTTCTGGTCATAATCATGTCAATCACCAGTTCATCTTTGCACTATGGGCCAAAGAGAACTTTTCACCACAATTTAAGTCAGAGAATTATGACAATGATATAAAAGATGAATCGAAACAATAAGATCAAGAATAAATATTAGAGATTTATAATTTAATTTATCCAGAGTCTAAGAATGTCCAAATTGTCAACATGATATCCACAAATTCGATCAGAGTTCAAGAATAGAATAAATAAGGTTCACAATTTAACTTTAACGTGTAAAACGCAATAGAAAAATTTAGGTGAAAAGATAGTAGATGATACACAAACTATTAAGGATATTCTACTAATTTCAGGGATTTTCACCATTTATAATAAGGTTATGAAAACGAATAATAATTTTTTTTACCATAAATGAAGGAGTATGAAAGAAAATAATATCCTTTATGAGTATGAAATAAAATGATATCCTTTACGATATAAAAGAAAATGATATCTTTTACGAGTATGAAAGAAAATAATATGCTTTTAGAGTATGAAAGAAAATGATATCTTTTACGAGTATGAAACAAAATAATATTCTTTACCTTAGACGGACACTAGATTGGACTTGTTAAATCGGAGATTAACCTGAGAATTTCTGACTCTTTTTGTAACACTCGGAGTATCCTTACATTCAAAAGAAATATACTCATAATATTTAGAAGAGTTTTTGTATTGTGATGGTGTGGTTTGAAATCGTCTGAAGATGCATCCTTTTATAGGTGATGTAGGGAGACAGGTTTCCTTAAATTATGGATCTTGAGCCAAGGATTTCAATTCCTTTAGCACCCCAACTTAGACAGTCTTTGTTGGTTTAATTAAATTTGTGGCCCATGGGAGAAAAACAATTCACATGCATAAGGAAGAAAACAAGCCAGAGCACATGGTTTTAAAAATTTCTTCATGTTGTGGGTCCCATGAAAATAAGCCACTTGCACATTGATTTGGAAAAGAAGAAGTGCACGGGAAGTTTTGAAAAACTTAACAATCAGACAAAGTTAATATAATATTATATCATTATAATATTATATTAAAAAGTTATTTTAAAACTATACTATTATAAATTCTAATATAATATTATAATAATATATTTGAATGAATATTAATGTCGGAGAAGATAATTGTGGTTTTCATATGTTAAACTTACAACAAACGCCTTTTGCTAAACCTTTTTATTTATACCAAAAATTGAACAAATATCTACAACACATCACTTATCATACTTGTCTTTAATCAACACATTTAAATCTTTCAATAATTATTCACCATTAATATTATAGACTCAAAATATTGACAACCAGATCATTCTCAAGAAAGAGGTGGCTTTCCGTAGAAACGACGCCCAATTAAATAATATCTTTCCTTGACAGAATTTCTAGACATTGTCAATAATGCTAACTGGTCTAATAATATCATTTCAAATAATATGAGTTACTGTGTCGTGACAATCACCGATTTAATAATATAAAATATTATGTAGATGTTATTGTAATAATTATTGAGTTAAAATACTGTTTAATTGCTACTTTATCAATTATTGAATCAATAATATGAAATACTGTGCAATACTGTGTGCTATTGTGGAATACCGCGTGCTACTGTGGAATAACGCGTGCTACTGTTCTTTTATTACGGGGTATTTCAATAGTTGCGGGTGATAATACCGTCGACAAATATTAATATTGTCGTTTTCAGTATCCGACAATTAATCTTTATGGGGCCCACCAATGATTGGTTATTTCGGCGCCATCGTACTTTACCTAATATAATATTCTCCGACAGAAACAATATTCCCCGACAAAAAGAATATTCCCGGATATACTGTTTATATGATAATTTGCATATATCACCCTTAACTATAACTTTTTATCAATTAAACACTTTACTGTTTAAAATAATAATCATAAAGAAAATAAACTTTTATTTCATAAAAATCGGGGTCTTACAATGTGACGCCCCTAAAATCGGGTCCGCACAACCCAATTCTGAGTCGCCAAAATACATTGAACAAATACAATTTTTTTTATTTACAACTATTATAATGTCGTGCAAAAATACGACAACTCACATATGTTTTATGTTCTCAGTACAATAATTGTGGCATACATAGTATGACAGTATTCAGACTCAAATTAAGTCCTTAATACAATCACTGTCGCACTATTTTATAATACATTGAGAATTTTTACAGCTACAAATTCGGACCATCACTTCATTCCCCTGTTTTTCCCGCTAGACCCAACTACACTCTTATTACCTTAGCACGTGACTAAATGCTGCTTTCTATGAAATCGATCAACCTGTACAATACTTGCACTCTTTATCAACCCTTGGAGTAACCTTACACTCAAAAGAGATAATCATAATATTATACTCACAATATTGTAGTAGAAGAATTTTATATTTTTGGTGTCGTGATGGTGTGTGTTTAGTTGCTCAATCAAGTAACCTATTTATACTGAAAATTAAGGAGACAACTAGCACCCACGCTTTGACAAAAAACTAAATGAGCTATATAAAAATGTTGGTAGTGAAATTTATGCTCCCATAGAGGAAATTAAACCAACTTGTACACGGTTTCAACATAATTTATTTGTTAACTGAGTTGTGGTCTAGACTACTTTAGGAAAAGTAGAGTGTCGGCAAGTCCTGTCAAACTTACTTTTGTAAAAATAAAATAATTGAACAAATATCTATTTATCATATTTATCTTTAATCAACACATTTATTCATCACTTATTCACAATTATTATTATAGACTCATAATACTGCCAGTTGGTTTAATTATATCATATTAAATAATATGAGTTATTGTGTCGTGATAATTATTGATTTAATAATATAAAATACTGTGCAGATGTTACTGTAACAATTATTGGGTTAAAATACTATACAATTGCTACTGTAACAATTATTGAATCAATAATATGAAATACTCCGTTGTGGGGCCCACCAATGATTGGTTGTTTCAGCGCCATCGTACTTTTACCTAATATTCTCGACAAAACGAATATTCGCCGACACAACGAATATTCCCCTACATATTTTTATAATTTACACATATCACCCTTAATTTTATCATTATAACAACTTAACACCTTACTATTTAGAATAATAATTATAAACAATTTAAATTCTATTAAAAGTCGAGGTCTTTATTCACCACCAAAACATATTCACCTCAAATTAAATATAATCCAACTAAAATAATTCTAAAATAATTCGTAATCCATTCAAGGTGTCGTTAATAATTCATATTCCAAAACTTAAAAGTAAATAACAAACTTTAAGAAATCTAAAAACCCATATATGATAATTAAAATTTTAAAACGTTAGTCCACTATTCTAGTATTATCACCATTAACGAAAATTTATTTATCAAATTAATTAATTTTAACAAAATTAGATTTCAAATACTGCAAATTAGCTTCAAGAATAACCCAAATCAGATTTAAAATCATTAAGTTATACATTTTTAAATATTAGAGCTTGTTGCTGAAAATTCTGCTACAAAAATTCTAGACGAGTCACTTCTTAAAATTCATAACAAATCATACGTTAATCTTTAACGGTTCAAAATTGGTGAACATATTCTCAGCTTATGTATGTGTAACATATCCAAAAATTGTAACGATCCAACAGTCAAATTAATAAATATAACCCACGCAATAGACCTTAAGAAAACTAATTTTTCAGATTTTGATAGTGGAGCTTTTCTCCGAATTAGTTTGACTTGAAAGATCACTATAAATCATCTACTCAGAATTTTTGAGTGATTCTTAATTATGTGTGTAGCTGACTTATAGAGTTATTTTTAGACATAAAGATCTCATTTTAATTCCTTATATATCACAAGATATAAATTTTACAAAATCAGGTAACAAACTAATTTTTCTGAAAATTTATACCTTTTGCTCTTCATTTGATTTCTTGATTATACAAGTTTAATCCGTCGAAAACAAGCATAACATGTCCTCTTTCCATAAACTTTATAAAAAAAATTAATAACCATATACAAAATTTAAAGTATAAATTAAAATATATCCTTCTTAATTTCTTCTTTCCTTCTCCTTCTTCTGCAAATTCTCTCTCTTTCTCCCCTATTTCTCTGTAAATTTGGGGAAGCATGGGTGTGGAAAGAAAATGGTTACTTGATATTGTAAGGTGGAGGAAAATAAATTAGGTAGAAGCTATTCTTCTTTTTTTATTTCTCTCCCCCTCCCTTTTCTTCTCTCTCTCTATTTCTTCTTGTTATAATGTTGCTCCCCCGAACTTTCTTTTCTTCCTTCCCTCCTCCCTTTTATTTTGCTGGAATCTTGATTTACAATGAGTGAAAATGAACAAACTAGGTGGGGCACAAAAAATAAAATCAAGGAAGGAAATTTAACATTGTCTTCCACTAATTCTTTCTCTTTCTCCCTTCCTCTGAAAACTAGCCACCGAGTGGGGATTTGACTATTTAGCTTCTTGTTTTTGTTTTCTTCCTTTTCTTTTTTTTTCTCCACCTTTTCTTGTAATGTCCGAAAATTTTAAACACTGTATCAAATTTATTCTAATAAATAAAATCCATTTTATACATAATTTTTCGAATTGAATTGGATCCAGGTAGGTATTATTATTTAATTATATAAATATACGACCCAATAATTTTCTTGCATCAAAGGGACTCATTAATAGTGCGATTTAAATTAGTGGGTTAACCCTAAGAGTTTTAATTGCAAGAAAATTTGGAAAGGAGATTAATAAATAATTTTATCATTATCGGATTTAAATAATTCAAATAAAGAATTATAGTGGAAATAAGTATTAACTAATTTAATTATTTGATATTAAAAAACATAGTGTTGAGGATTTTAATAACAAGTTGGGCTAGTTACTTCTATTCCAATAGACCCAAAATTCATTAAGCCAGCCCCAATTCCGCTTATTTCCTTTGTTGGGCCAACCAAGTGGGGGAAAAAATTTCCCATTAATTAAATCAATTGGGCTGAGCCCATTGCCCTAAACCATCTTTGTACCCAGCCGGGTTGGGCCCATGGCCACGGGTCGACCCGTTTTCCTCCAATATTGGGACAACCGGCATGTTAATGAATCAGTAGCAAATCAAATTGGGGGAGGAGGTTTTCAGCCGAGCCAAACTCTCAGACCAGTTGCAACCAAGAAATCCTAAGCCCTAGACACCTCAAATCAAAATCGGAGCCTAGCAACCCCAAACCCTCAATCAAACTGTCAGTCAGGCCGGGAGCGAGTGAGTGACGGGGAAGAGGGACGCCCAGCGTGCGCCGGCGGCGACACGAAGAAGCCAGCAGTCGAAAGTGGAAAAAGGTATCGACGACCGAGCGTAAATTGATCGGACCAACGGGTTGAGGCGCGGCGATTTGACTGATGGGAACGCACGGCTCGAGGGTGCCATCGAAGCTAGCTGGGTGTTGATGGGGCTGATGTGAACGATCGGTTGTTACTCTCTCCTTACCGTCGGGTAATAACCCAGCCTTAGGATATTGTCCAAACCAACTGGGTAATTTTTTTTTCTATAAAATTGAGACTCCAAGCCCCAAACCCTGAGACTGTCGATCACTAGTTAAGTAAAGTTCTCAAGTATCAGTCTAGAGAATCCAAATTAGCAAATAAAGGGATTGAAATTAGAAAATTTAGAAACCTCAAGGAGAGAAACCCAACGGGAAGCCACTGTGAATGTCATTTTTGGTTATTTCTTTTGGTATGAGAATGCGGCAAGCATATCGTTAGGCAGGATGGTATAAATTAGTCCATTCTCTTTCTTATTCTGCGATTAGGGTTGTGTCGTTCCCTCTGTTTTGGGACTGTAATATTGTGGATTTAAACAATATAGTAGTATTGTATTGTATTGGTTGCACTACCTTGGGTAAAATTTGGTTCTGAGTATGGTGTTGAAAACTAAAACTTTCCCCGATATTGGGATGTTTGTCTTTACATACTGAATTTAATTGCTCTTATGTTGGAGGAAAATGTCCTCTGTATTGGTAAATTAGTCTCTGTATTGGGTTTATGGTTTCTGGAAATTGCTTGATGGTGTTGTGTTGGTTTACTGGACTTAGAGTTTGGTATTGTATTATAATTTTGGGTTTAAGAAATCTGTAATCTGGTATCAGTTTGTGTTAAATTGGTTGGATTTGAATTGGGGAATTCTGTATTGTGTGGGTTAATTGTTTTTGCTGTATTGGATTTACGGTTTTTAGAAAATTGTTTGGTTGTGCTGTGTTGGTGAGACTTTTGAATGTTAAGAACCATAAGGTTCGGCAGCATTTGGCCTTGAGCATAAGACTTGTGCTATTTTGCTACAACTGTTTCAACTAGGCAGCATACCCTTGCCAGTAACATGAGTTTTAAAACAAAAGCAAAAATTTTATGGGTAATAACAGTTGGGCTCTAAGGGGTATGCATAATGAAGTTTAATTGAATTGTTACTATGATCACACAATAAACTAAGGATCAACTAGTAATTGAGTTAATAATTATTTATTATAATAAAGATAATAAATATTTAATTATTATTTTGACTTAAATAATAATTAAATATGAATAAAGTTAATAAGATAATTATTTATTATTTAATAATAAATAAAGATAATAAATATTTAATTATTATTTGATTTAAATAATAATTAAATCTGAATAAAATTAATAAGATAATTATTTTATTATTTATTAATAAATAATAAATAAAGATAATAAATATTTAATTTAAATAATAATTAAATATGAATAAAATTAATAAGATAATTATTTATTATTTATAATAAATAATAAATAAAGATAATAAATAATTTAATTTAAATAATAATTAAATATGAATAAAATTAATAAGATAATTATTATTTATTAATATGAATAAAGTTAATAAAATAATTATTTATTATTTATTTATAAATAATAAATAATAAATAAATATAAAGTTAATAAATAATCGGTTATCCTTTTCCCAAATAAATGATAAATAAAGGTGGTAAATATCTAACCATTTAGTTAATACTAATTAGTTATGAATATACTAATAAGGATAACAATTACTTAATCATTAATGAAATAATGATTAAGTATGAGGGAAATTAACAGGTTAATTCTGACCCTTAATAAATAATGATAATAGACACTTATGTATTAATTAATATATTAAGTGTGGGTAGAATCAATACAGTAAGTATTTAATTAATAAGGAACAAGAGTAATAATTACTAAAATTACCCCTAGGGTAAATAGTAATTAAGAGTAAACTAAATAAATGATCAATGGTTTTCTGTTATCTTTAAACCAAAATAAATTTATTTTATAAATAATAAATAAAGTTTGTTAAACCATACCTAGATACTATTAAAGGAAATAAATTGAGTATTCAAATGATAGTGACCATGATCTATTATTATAGCTAAGGGTCATTACTAAAATTTCCGTTTAACTAATGTTAAATGGTAATTAATTATAGATTGTGAATTCTTTATTTGCTAAGTAAATAGTATAATCAAGTGTGCCAAGATACAATCATGTTATAATAATTGATAAATCGACTTTACTTACCCGATGATAGGTCACTCGAGAAGAACAATTAATTAAAGCTAAGATTTAAATTGTAGCTGAGCAAACAGGCAAGTTTCTAACCCTAAACTTCTTACATTATTGCAAGTTCCCTAACTTCATTCTTTCAGTATATTGAATGCAAGTTCTATCTTACTCATCAACTTTTATATTGAGCAAATTTCTAAACCTTATGCATTATTTTTAATTCGTGCAAAAAGGTATATATTGTTGCAAGTTATTCTTTAAGCTTGAATCTTATTTCCGAGCACGCTTTAAGTGGTCTAATTACTTTTAAAATTATTCCACATCTGTATATTTATTGACATTCGCACTCGCGCATTTGATTTCATATAATTATTTAAATTCAGAAATTTTGAACTACTCATGGTTAAGTCTGAACCCTTGTGTCGGTCAGGCAAGTATGAATTTTATAAAAGCTATCTGAACCAATCAATGGTAAGGATTCTTAGGACTGTATGAACACCCCTTTATTTATAGGGGTAGTACCCCACGTACCGTTATATAAGGTACAACAGCAGAATTAAATGTTATTGCATATACATAGGGTACGCGAGGCTGATCCCCTCAAGTACGTTATTCTGTAGCCAGTAAACCAGAGGGTCAACCAGCTATTGACTCCTCTGGAAGTTATCGTTCAAAGTCTATTTGACTATCAATTGTTCTAAAAGCATTTAATGTTCTTGCTTCTGATTATTCTATTGTTGAAATCCCTTTTAATATTCCTTCATCATGATATATCTTTATTGTTGCACTTTAAACTTGCTGGGCAAACTCGTTGCTCATTCTTGCTATATCAGGACTTCATTGCAGCTAAAACCCGAGACGTCAGGGAAGAACAAAGGAAAAGAAAAGATGAAATGATAGACTTCTCGTAGCAGACTTTAGATTCATGTGTTAGTTAATTACTGTTAATGTAATTTAAACCCTGATAGCTACTTAGGGTATGGATTGTGTAAATGTTTAAGGTTAATCGTATTCTGGGACTAGTAACACCTTGTAAATGAACAACGTATGTTTATTATATTCCGCACTTTTAGATATCATATATTGTTAAAGGTGAATGTTTGTATTGGATCGTGATGACCAGATCCGGGTATTTGGAGACCCGAATTTGGGGGCGTCACAGGTTGGTATCAGAGCCGTAGGTTATAAACTTTAGGATCGCGAAACCTAGGTTATAACCTTCATAGTAAACTCGTATCGAGTGTTAGGAGATAAATCGAGGAGATTTATCATATGTGGTTTTGATGAATTGGGGAATTCATCGAGTCGAGTAGTACCCAATGAAATATAACTTCATTTCTTCAATGAATATATTTTATTGTTGTACTAATGTTAGTTTTGTGTGTTGTAGGATGGCTGCTGTAGGGGAGACTAGTGGAGCCCGTGAGGAGGAGGAGACATATACAGACATACAAGTAGTTTCAGAGCAGCTGGTGGGCTATGCTCCTATTGCCCCGGGATTGTTACAGGAGGAGTCCGAGCCGGAGGAGGACTACCATAGAGAGCTACCAGAGCCAGTGGTAGGTAGGGTGATGAGGTCCGGTAGTGAGGACCCTGATGTTGATGAGGAGGATCCCGAGGCCGAGGGAGAGGAGCCACCTGCTGATATCGACGGCATGGGGTCCACTGCTGATGATATCATCGAGGGGTTGACGGACAGAAATGAGGAGCTGGAGGCTCGGATTGCTCATTTGGAGGAGCAAAACCAGACCCATCAGTATATGGAGGACCAGTACAGAGACCTGGCCTACCAGCTCGAGCATGACTTAGGGGCGGCTAAGGTACAGCTGCAGGGCTACGAGTCCTCAGCACAGCAGGTCGGACCACTGCTACATCAGTTAGTGGCCCGAAACGCTGAGTTGAGGGAGAGACTGGAGCAGAGGGATTTACAGATCGCCCACCTGAGGGCGAAACAAGAGGCTATGAGGTTCGAGGCCGGACTGGAGGTGGCTGCGAGGATGCACGTCAGGGAGGCCTGGGCCAGGGAGGCCAGGAGGGTTGATCAGCTGGAGGACCAGCTAGAGGCCAGGGCAGTGAGGATAGAGACCCTGGGGCATGCCTTGGATGCAGCCTACCGTAGACCCCGGACTGAGATGGGAGAGTCCAGCCGCTCGGTTCGCCGCAGGATCGGGGACGGAGCAGTCTCTTCTGGCCAGCAGGCTCGGATCCGTCATGATGTATAGTGATGGGATAGGATGGTTGTTTAGTTGTTAGTACAGTCAGTCCCACTTTTGTTTATGTTAGGGACATATTCATGTTTGTTTGTGAAACTTTATGTTTGTTGTTATGATTGGGGTAGCAGTTAAACCCCAACTTTTGTGGTCTTGAGGGAGGAAAGGTTAGGATTCCCCACTTTTGTCTAAGGGGATGATTTGTTGATAGGACAGATAGTGGCGCATTTATAGAAGTATGCCACAGGTTTAGTCATTGTAACAAAACGGTGGTATATGAATATAAATGCAGATGTTTCGCTTAAATCAAATGTGTTGATAAATATTTTACCTTTAATTGTCTATTTTAATAACATATGTTGTAAAATATGAATCTATAGGTAAAAGTTATCAGTTTTCTTATTCTAAACCATGCCAAGGGGAAGGCCACGTAACCGACAAGTCGAAGAGTCAGAAAGTGAGGTTGGAGACCAAACCAACCCAATGAGAATGTTCGCGGAAATGCTGGCCGAGGCTATGCAATCCAGACCACCACCTGAGAGAACCCAAGCTGCAGCTGAGCCAACGCATCATCTGGCAAACTTTAAAGATTTCAAATTGGTCGGACCACCCGAGTTCAAGGGAACTCTTAACCCAATCGAGGCGCAGACCTGGATAGAAGAGATAGAAAAGGTCTTCGACGTAGCAAGGGTGGCAGAGGAACAGAAAACAAGTTTTGCCACTTTCATGTTAAAAGGAGAAGCCAACTATTGGTGGAAGGCCAATCGGGGCCGAGTTGAAGAAGGCACTGTCGCGTGGGATCGTTTTAAGGAGATGTTCTTAGAAAACTACTTTCCAGAGAGCATGAAACAGGAAATGGAGATCAAGTTCCTAGAACTAAAACAAGGGAACATGTCTGTGGCTGAGTACGCAGCTAAGTTTAATGAGTTGGCACGGTTTGCAGCTCACCAAGTCAGCACAGAGGAAAGGAAAGCTCGTAGGTTTGAGCAGGGGTTGAAACCATGGTTATACCGTTCTGTGGCGGTATTGAAAATCAAGACATTTGCAGAATTGATGGAGAGGGCAATCATTGCGGAAGGTGGCAGTGAGGCCCTGGCCAAATACAATCACGAGAAGAAGAAGGGACATGAGGGCCCTAAGGCAGGAAGCAGTGGGGGCAGTAACCCCAACAAACGGAAATGGATCGAGAGTCAGTCCTCTGGGGGAAATAAATCTGTAGGGGAGGTAAAGAAGCCAGGCAGATGCAACAACTGTGGCAAGAACCACACGGGGGAATGCATGAAGGGGAAGAGCGTGTGTTACCGTTGTGGACAACCTGGGCACATGGCCCCACAGTGCCCTAATAAGCCGAAAGGAGGTTGTTTCTCCTGTGGATCTCCTGACCACCAGATCAAGGACTGTCCGAAGAGGAAAAGCGACGCCGGGAGTGGCAACCGAAACAACAACAACAGTGGAAACAGCAACCGGTTGAACTACGGGCCACCATCCAGTCAAGCCAACAGGCCGACAGCCCGCACGTTCAACATGACTGTGCAGGATGCCATGGAATCCAAAGACGTGGTGTCAGGTATCATCCCAATCAATGATATAAATGCATATGTGCTATTTGATTCGGGTGCTACTTGCTCTTTTGTTTCCGAAGAATTTGCTAGTCAGTTAAATGTACCTTGTGAAAAGTTAGAACACCCTATGAACGTAGAAGTAGCAAACAAAGAAATTATCCGCGTAGAATGCATTCATAGGAATTGTTGTGCTGAATTGCGAGGATTTAAGCTCAATGTGGATTTGATACCGATTCGACTGGGAGAGTTCGATGTAATCTTGGGAATGGATTGGCTATCAACCCACGGAGCAGTTATTGACTGTAAAAAGAAATGTATACACCTAAAGACTTCTAATAAGTCAAAGGTGGTATTTTATGGCAGCAAATCACCAAAACCATCTTGTTGTCTTACTATGATGCAAACAAGGAGATTACTGAAGAAAGGATGCGAGTGTTATTTGGCACATGTGGTCGATACTCGTCAGGTCGGGGATGAGATGAGTCAAATACCAGTTGTGAGAGATTTCACCGATGTCTTTCCCGATGAACTTCCGGGACTACCGCCGGATAGGGAAACCGAGTTCGTTATCGATTTGGCACCGGGAACCGCACCAATATCGAAGCCGCCGTATCGAATGGCACCTGTAGAGATGAAGGAGTTGATGGTGCAACTGCAGGAACTGTTAGATAAAGGTTATATCAGACCGAGCGTGTCCCCGTGGGGAGCACCAGTTCTGTTTGTAAAGAAGAAAGACGGTTCAATGAGGCTTTGTATCGACTATCGGGAGTTGAACAAAGTTACGATTAAGAATAGGTATCCGCTTCCTAGAATCGACGACCTGTTTGATCAACTTAAAGGAGCGAAGTACTTTTCAAAGATCGACTTGAGAACCGGCTACCATCAGCTGAAGGTAAGGCAGGAAGATATCCCGAAGACTGCATTCAGGACTCGTTATGGGCACTTCGAGTTTCTAGTAATGTCTTTTGGATTGACAAATGCACCAGCAGCATTTATGGATATGATGAACAGAGTGTTCAAGCAATACTTGGATAAGTTCGTAGTCGTATTCATTGATGACATCTTGGTGTATTCAGGGACAGAGGAGGAGCATGTTGAACACTTAAGGATTGTATTAGAAGCTCTCAGGAAGGAGAAATTGTATGCAAAATTTTCTAAGTGTGAGTTTTGGTTGCAGAGAGTACAATTTCTGGGTCATGTCATAGACAAGAATGGTGTTTCGGTGGACCCAGCAAAAGTAGAAGCAGTTATCAACTGGGAACAGCCGAAGACGCCGACAGAGATCCGGAGTTTCTTGGGATTAGCGGGATACTATCGGAGATTCATTCAGGATTTTTCCAAGATAGCATCGCCATTGACCAATCTCACCAGGAAAACAGTCAAGTTTGTTTGGTCGGAGAAGTGTGAGGAGAGTTTCATGGAATTGAAGAAGAGACTTAGCCAGGCACCGGTGTTGACCTTACCAGACAACACTGGGGGTTTCGTAGTGTATAGCGATGCATCACACAAGGGTCTTGGCTGTGTACTGATGCAACACGGCAAGGTCGTGGCATACGCATCGCGTCAGCTGAAGGATTATGAGAAGGGTTATCCGACTCATGATTTGGAGTTAGCAGCGGTAGTTTTCGCCTTGAAGATTTGGAGGCACTACCTATACGGGGAGAAGTGTGAGATATATACAGATCACAAAAGTCTGAAATATATCTTCACTCAAAAGGAGCTGAACATGAGGCAACGCCGATGGTTAGAATTGATCAAGGACTACGACTGTGAAATTCTGTACCATCCGGGCAAAGCAAATGTAGTGGCTGATGCCTTAAGTAGGAAAGGCAAGGTGAAACTGATGCAGCTGACAGTTCAGGAGGAGTTGATACGGGACTTTGAACGTCTGGAGCTGGAAGTTAGGTATCCAATGGAGGTGGACGAAAAGGTGTTCGCCGTGATGGTAGGTCCAACTCTACTGGATAAGATACAGGAGGCTCAAGAATTTGATGAAGAATGCATTGACATTAAGAAACAATTATCGGAGGGAAAAGCATCGAAGTACAAGGTTGACAGCGCAGGATTGCTGAGATTCGAGGGAAGGATCTGGATACCCTATGTACCGGACCTAAGGGAAGAAATTTTGCAGGAGGCCCATAATACAAGATTTTCGGTACATCCAGGTAGCACCAAGATGTATCAAGATCTTCGTCAGCATTATTGGTGGCCGCATTTGAAGGGGGAAGTTGCAGAATTCGTCAGCCGGTGTTTAACTTGTCAGAGGATCAAGGCTGAGCACCAACGGCCGAGCGGATTGTTACAACCCTTAGAGATTCCCGAGTGGAAGTGGGAGCACATCACAATGGATTTTGTGGTGGGACTTCCAACAACGCAAAAAGGTCTAGACGCCATCTGGGTGATCGTAGATCGTTTGACCAAGTCTGCCCATTTTCTACCGATCAAGATCAGGTACAAATTGGAACAGCTAGCAAAACTTTATGTGAAGGAAATAGTATCACGACATGGAGTGCCGGTATCTATTGTGTCTAACAGGGATCCGCGCTTCACGTTAAATTTTTGGAGAAGTCTGCAGGAGAGACTGGGAACACAGCTGAGAATGAGTACGGCATATCATCCTCAGACTGATGGTCAAAGTGAGCGAACAATTCAGACTCTAGAGGATATGCTCCGGGCTGTTGTGATGGACTTAAGTGGCAGTTGGGACGACCATTTACCACTAGTCGAGTTCGCCTACAATAATAGTTACCATGCTAGTATTGGTATGCCACCGTACGAAGCACTATATGGGAGAAAGTGTCGAACGCCGTTGTGTTGGGATGAAGTTGGTGAACGAAGATTGTTGGGGCCAGAATTGGTACAACAAACCGTGGAAATTATTAAAGTAATAAGACAACGGTTAGTAGCAGCCCAGGATCGCCAAAAGAAGTACGCGACTTACATCGCCAGAAACGAGACTTTGAAGTTGGTAGCTTTGTGTTTCTAAAGGTATCTCCCTGGAAGGGAAAGATCCGTTTTGGAAAGAAGGGTAAATTGAGCCCTAGGTTCATAGGACCGTTCGAGATCTTGAGGAGAATAGGTGAAGTGGCGTACGAGGTAGCATTACCTCCTGAACTTGAGCACATTCACAACGTGTTTCACGTATCAGTGTTGCGTCCGTATAAGCCAGACTACAAGCATGTCATTTCCTATGAGCCAATTCAAGTCGAGAGAGACTTATCATACGAGGAGATTCCTGTTCAAATACTTGATAGGAAGGAACAGAGTCTGAGGAATAAAATAATTCATTCGGTGAAAGTTCTCTGGAGAAACCACGCGGTGGAAGAAGCTACGTGGGAACTCGAAGAGAAGATGAGAGCTAACTACCCTCAGTTGTTCGAGTAACCTTAGATTGAAATTCCGAGGACGGAATTTTTATAAGGGGGAGAGGATGTAATGTCCGAAAATTTTAAACACTGTATCAAATTTATTCTAATAAATAAAATCCATTTTATACATAATTTTTCGAATTGAATTGGATCCAGGTAGGTATTATTATTTAATTATATAAATATACGACCCAATAATTTTCTTGCATCAAAGGGACTCATTAATAGTGCGATTTAAATTAGTGGGTTAACCCTAAGAGTTTTAATTGCAAGAAAATTTGGAAAGGAGATTAATAAATAATTTTATCATTATCGGATTTAAATAATTCAAATAAAGAATTATAGTGGAAATAAGTATTAACTAATTTAATTATTTGATATTAAAAACATAGTGTTGAGGATTTTAATAACAAGTTGGGCTAGTTACTTCTATTCCAATAGACCCAAAATTCATTAAGCCAGCCCAATTCCGCTTATTTCCTTTGTTGGGCCAACCAAGTGGAAAATTTCCCATTAATTAAATCAATTGGGCTGAGCCCATTGCCCTAAACCATCTTTGTACCCAGCTGGGTTGGGCCATGGCCACGGGTCGACCCGTTTCCTCCAATATTGGGACAACCGGCATGTTAATGAATCAGTAGCAAATCAAATTGGGGGAGGAGGTTTCAGCCGAGCCAAACTCTCAGACCAGTTGCAACCAAGAAATCCTAAGCCCTAGACACCTCAAATCAAAATCGAGCCTAGCAACCCCAAACCCTCAATCAAACTGTCAGGCGAGCGAGTGACGGGGAAGAGGGACGCCCAGCGTGCGCCGGCGGCGACACGAAGAAGCCGGCGGCGACACGAAGAAGCCAGCAGTCGAAGTGGGAAAAGGTATCGACGACCGAGCGTAAATTGATCGGACCAACGGGTTGAGGCGCGGCGATTGACTGATGGGAACGCACGGCTCGAGGGTGCCATCGAAGCTAGCTGGGTGTTGATGGGGCTGATGTGAACGATCGGTTGTTACTCTCTCCTTACCGTCGGGTAATAACCCAGCCTTAGGATATTGTCCAAACCAACTGGGTAATTTTTTTTTTCTATAAATTGAGACTCCAAGCCCCAAACCCTGAGACTGTCGATCCCTTGGTTTTGTAAGTTCTCAATTAGAAGTCTAGAGATTCCAAATTAGCAACTTTAGGGTTTGAAATTCGAAAATTTAGAAACCTCAGGGAGAGAAACCCAGCGGGAAGCCACTGTGAATGTCCATTTGGGTTAATTATTTTGGGAGGAGAAGGCGGCAAGCAAATCGATCGGCAGGAAGGTATAAATCAGTTCATTCACTTTCTTCTTCTGCGATTAGGGTTGTGTCGTTCCCCTGTTTTGGGACTGTAATATTGTGGATTTAAACAATATAGTAGTATTGTATTGTATTGGTTGCACTACCTTGGGTAATTTGGTTCTGAGTATGGTGTTGAAACTAAAACTTTCCCCGGTATTGGGATGTTTGTCTTTACATACTGAATTTAATTGCTCTTTATGTTGGAGGAAAATGTCCTCTGTATTGGTAAATTAGTCTCTGTATTGGGTTTATGGTTTCTGGAAATTGCTTGATGGTGTTGTGTTGGTTTACTGGACTTAGAGTTCTGGTATTGTATTATAATTTTGGGTTTAAGAAATCTGGTATCAGTTTGTGTTAAATTGGTTGGATTTGAATTGGGAAGTCTGTATTGTGTGGGGTTAATTGTTTTGCTGTATTGGATTTACGGTTTTTAGAAAATTGTTTGGTTGTGCTGTGTTGGTGAGACTTTGAATGTTAAGAACCATAAGGTTCGGCAGCCTTGAGCATAAGACTTGTGCTATTTTGCTACAACTGTTTCAACTAGGCAGCATACCCTTGCCAGTAACATGAGTTTTAAAACAAAAGCAAAAATTTTATGGGTAATAACGGTTGGGCTAAGGGGTATGCATAATGAAGTTTAATTGAATTGTTACTATGATCACACAATAAACTAAGGATCAACTAGTAATTGAGTTAATAATTATTTATTATAATAAAGATAATAAATATTTAATTATTATTTGACTTAAATAATAATTAAATATGAATAAAGTTAATAAGATAATTATTTATTATTTAATAATAAATAAAGATAATAAATATTTAATTATTATTTGATTTAAATAATAATTAAATATGAATAAAATTAATAAGATAATTATTTATTATTTATTAATAAATAATAAATAAAGATAATAAATATTTAATTTAAATAATAATTAAATATGAATAAAATTAATAAGATAATTATTATTTATTAATATGAATAAAGTTAATAAAATAATTATTTATTATTTATTTATAAATAATAAATAATAAATAAATATAAAGTTAATAAATAATCGGTTATCCTTTTCCCAATAAATGATAAATAAAGGTGGTAAATATCTAACCATTTAGTTAATACTAATTAGTTATGAATATAACTAATAAGGATAACAATTACTTAATCATTAATGAAATAATGATTAAGTATGAGGGAAATTAACAGGTTAATTCTGACCCTTAATAAATAATGATAATAGACACTTATGTATTAATTAAATATATTAAGTGTGGGTAGAATCAATACAGTAAGTATTTAATTAATAAGGAACAAGAGTAATAATTACTAAATTACCCCTAGGGTAAATAGTAATTAAGAGTAAACTAAATAAATGATCAATGGTTTTCTGTTATCTTTAAACCAAAATAAATTTATTTTATAAATAATAAATAAAGTTTGTTAAACCATACCTAGATACTATTAAAGGAAATAAATTGAGTATTCAAATGATAGTGACCATGATCTATTATTATAGCTAAGGGTCATTAATAAATTTCCGTTTAACTAATGTTAAATGGTAATTAATTATAGATTGTGAATTCTTTATTTGCTAAGTAAATAGTATAATCAAGTGTGCCAAGATACAATCATGTTATAATAATTGATAAATCGACTTTACCCGATGATAGGTCACTCGAGAACAATTAATTAAAGCTAAGATTTAAATTGTAGCTGAGCAAACAGGCAAGTTTCTAACCCTAAACTTCTTACATTATTGCAAGTTCCCTAACTTCATTCTTTCAGTATATTGAATGCAAGTTCTATCTTACTCAACTTTTATATTGAGCAAATTTCTAAACCTTATGCATTATTTTTAATTCGTGCAAAAAGGTATATATTGTTGCAAGTTATTCTTTAAGCTTGAATCTTATTTCCGAGCACACTTTAAGTGGTCTAATTACTTTTAAAATTATTCCACATCTGTATATTTATTGACATTCGCACTCGCGCATTTGATTTCATATAATTATTTAAATTCAGAAATTTTGAACTACTCATGGTTAAGTCTGAACCCTTGTTCGGTCAGGCAAGTATGAATTTATAAAAGCTATCTGAACCAATCAATGGTAAGGATTCTTAGACTGTATGAACACCCCTTTATTTATAGGGGAGTACCCCACGTACCGTATATAAGGTACAAACAGCAGAATTAAATGTTATGCATATACATAGGGTACGCGAGGCTGATCCCCTCAAGTACGTTATTCTGTAGCCAGTAACCAGAGGGTCAACCAGCTATTGACTCCTCTGGAAGTTATCGTTCAAAGTCTATTTGACTATCAATTGTTCTAAAAGCATTTAATGTTCTTGCTTCTGATTATTCTATTGTTGAAATCCTTTTAATATTCCTTCATCATGATATATCTTTATTGTTGCACTTTAAACTTGCTGGGCAAACTCGTTGCTCATTCTTGCTATATCATGACTTCATTGCAGCTAAACCCGAGACGTCAGGGAAGAACAAAGGAAAAGAAAAGATGAAATGATAGACTTCTCGTAGCAGACTTTAGATTCATGTGTTAGTTAATTACTGTTAATGTAATTTAAACCCTGATAGCTACTTAGGGTATGGATTGTGTAAATGTTTAAGGTTAATCGTATTCTAGGACTAGTAACACCTTGTAAATGAACAACGTATGTTTATTATATTCCGCACTTTTAGATATCATATATTGTTAAAGGTGAATGTTTGTATTGGATCGTGATGACCAGATCCGGGTATTTGGAGACCCGAATTTGGGGGCGTCACATTTCTTTTCTTCCTTTTTCTTTTGTCTCCTTGTCTCCCCCAATTATCAGACTTTCTCTCCTCTCTTATCTCTTATCAGCCGCCCCATAGGGCCCACACTCATCCCAAAAAGATTTTTTTCTCTTCTTTTTGAATATAAAATGATATTTTTGAATATATTCTGTTAATAATATCATAAAAGTCGGGGTCTTACAGTTTTGAGCATTAGTTAAACCCAAATATTCAAAGAACGTCCACTCTCATCTGTTCTTAGGGAACGACTAAAATGGAAATTATTCCATATAATTGTAGAAATATGGTTGGCTTGATCTTACAACAGTATATTATCGACTGGTCTGGAATTAAATTCTATATTTGTAACTAACACAAAATAAACATATATTAAAAAGACATTGATGCTATTATTATTATATATCAAAAATAACTAAAAAAAATCCTAATTCAAACATTATACTCAAACAGTTTAGTTCTAACCGACGAATAATGTTTCTTTGTTGTATACAAAGAAATGTTTTAGCCAACAAGTCTTTGTATACACCAACTTTCTATACAACTATGGAGTTTGTATACAACAAAGAAGAATAATATATATATATATATATATATATATATATATATATGACGAATTTATAACTTACATGAGTTAGATTTAGCAAAGATGTAAGTTTATAGCAGGGATTTGCCGATTTCCTTTTGCTTGGTTGCTTTTATCTTAAATTCGTTTTGGGTATTTAGATCTCAGATGAGGAACAAAGAACAACAACGTATCTGGTATAAAAGTAAATCACCGTCCGCAATTTAGTTCTACGGACAATGATTTACTTTAAAACGCCATCGTTTGAATTTTAATTAGGAATATACTCAGCGTCCATAGTTTAGTTCTGCGGATAGGTGATATGAGCAAAATACCGTCGTATTAATGATATTAACACCTAGCATATATAGCTTCCATAGAAATTGCGGACGGAGTAGGGGTATTCTGGATAATTTTTTCGTCCGCGGAATTAAATTGCGGACTCTCTCATATTAAACTGCAGATGTGGCTTCCTCCTTACCATTCGATGGACGGATGGACGACTGAGATTTGTTATAAAGATAACTTTATTCTTACAGCGTTAATTATGAATCCGTCCCCATATATATATATATATATATATATATTATTCTTCCTCTTGATCTTAATCAGAATAATCATACAAACATACAAAAGAATGATGTGTAACTACCACATTTCTGTTCAAGTGTTCTAAAGGCAGCATCAAAAAATGACAATGACTCGCAACACACTTGCACCGTACAATATTAATTCATCAACTATACACATGATCAATCTTCAAAGAAGTATACTATTTTGTTAAAGTCAGACAATAATCCCGAGTATGACCGTATGTCGCCCTATGTTTTTATACATATAAATAGGGTTGTAAATGGTAATCAAAAAATTCGTATTCGTCCGCATCCGTATTTGAAAAAAACGGATATTATTCGCATTCGGGAAAAAAAGGGATATATCCGTATTCGGTTTAAAGGTATCCGCAAATAAACAGATACGAATACGGATATAGGCGTATTCGTATTTGTTTAACATCCGACTATAAATATATCCGACGAATAGGGAATATCCGGATTCGGATTCGTATCCGAATAACTTATATATATATATATATATATATATATATAAGTTATTAATTATTTCCTCCGTCCCTTATTATTTGTCTTTTTAGAAGTGGACACACATATTAAGAAGAACAATTAATACCACATTTCTTTACTAAAAATAACTTTAAATGTCAATATTGTCATTTTATTAGAAAAAGAGGGTGTTATTTATTGGACAGAAAATAGTGAGAGAACCAAAGTTATATTTAATATTTAGGGTAATATTGGAAACTAAGCAATTAATGCTTAATTGAAATTCTCAAACGACAAATATTAATAGACAAAAACACTTCTCTAAAACGACATTTAAAAATGGACAGAGGAAGTAATAACTTACATTAATTAATAACTTATATATATATATATATATATAAAAACTTACAAAACTATATGTATTAGTTTGTTACAAGCTTTTTACTTTCAAAACTTACTTGCGATGCCGGAAGGCGGGAGGCTGGAGCAATGAACAATATAATTTTGAAAAAAAATAATTAAATAGTCATTGTAAACTTTTGAATCTAATTATAGATTATAAATATTCATACGTACTACAGTATTATTCCACACACATAAAGTAGACATCTACTTATTAACGGATATCTAAATATTAATAAGTAGAGCATTCATTTTGAAATTTATGATTTTAAAAATGATGAAAACTTATTTGAATTGTAATTTAGAGCATTGATTATTGTATTTATTAAAAATAAATAAATTAACATTCATTCATTAATGAACTATACTTTAAAACTCATTATTTATTTTTCTTATTCTAGTTATAGTTATAATTAGAGCATTTATTTTAAAATTTAATATTTTGAAAATGATTAAAACTTATTTGAATTGTTAAAGCTCTTTATTTGCATCGAAACAATCAAACAAAATACAAATATGAAAAATAAATCTAATAGGTGGAATAATTAATTATCACTTATTTCAAATATAAATTACTATAAAAGAAAGTTTGAATAAGTAAAAATATGTAATAGGCGAAATTACTAAAATAAATAAGAATAAATTAATAATATACTTGGTCAAAATAATTATTAAATTTGACAAAGCTCTAAATTAAAATTAAAATTTAGAATTCTCAAATCAACGGTCGAGATTCACTCAGACCCAACCCGTCATTCAAATTTACCTTTTAATTTATTACCCAATTTTCATCTCTCTCTGTTGTGTCGGAAGAACTCCTAGAAAAGAATAATTCTTGGGCGACCGGCGCCCAGCGACATTCTGGCGACCGGTCGGAAATTTTGGTCTCTTTTTTTTTTTTTTTTTGGTTTTGACTCCAAAATAATTTATATGATTTATTGGTACAAAAATTTTTACAAAAAAAAGTGATTTAGGTGTGTTTTGGATACATATGCAAAACAGTATTGTACAGTCTGTACAACACTGTTTTGTATATGTATCCAAAACACACCTAAATCATTTTTGTTTTGTAAAAATTTTTGTACCAATAAATCATATAAATTATTTTGGAGTCAAAACCAAAAAAAAAAAAACACAAAATTTCCGACCGGTCGCCAGAATGTCGCTGGGCGCCGGTCGCTGTAGAAAGACTCCCTAGAAAATAGCTGAAGAGAGAGAAAGTTAGAGAGAGAAATCCGGTTGTGGACCAACTACCAAATATCAGCTTAGCTCACCAGCTCCACAGATCCGTCGTCATATCCCCTTTCCCCCTCTCTTCTTCTATCTGTTCCAGGTACGAAATTTAACCCTGTTGATTAAACTTTTATGCTCAATACTTGCCACAAACGGTTGTTTAAGTTCCGATCGAAGACTAAAATCACATTTTCATCAGTGTGTGGATTCCTTAATTTGATCACCACATGGTACCCATGATTTTGTACTAATTATACTTATATTATAACATTAGTTTCTGCTTTATACCCCTTCCTTCACCACTTCTTTTTGATCTTATACTTCCATGATTTAGTTTGTGAAATGAAATTCAATATATATATTTGGTGCACTTTAGATGTTTGAGAAATGGTAGAGAGATGCAAATCTTTCTTTTTACTTAAAATATAGTTATTATTTTAATCTGTTCATATATTAGTGCTCCTGCAAATTACATTTTTATATCACCAAACATTTGATTAGTTTCTTTTGCTAATGATTTGGATGACGAGAGTTAATTTTTTTGTTATGATAAATCCTTCCTTTAATGTGGGTCATGGAAGTTGTTTTTATTATTTTGTCAGTTTGTCTTCCTTTTGAAAAGAACTATGATTGAATACTCGCGTCGTGTTAAGTCTTAATTTGGTTCTTTGTCAAAAAATCTTGCGTTTTTTAATATCTTTCACCTAAAATTTCCTGTTTAAAAAATCACACTTTATTTTAATATTATCTATTGATTTTCCATAATAATATTAGTTTGTTTTGTTTGCAAAAGTTTTTGTTGTTTATCTTTATTATACTGAAAATGCTTTTATTATATAGTTTATGTTTCTTCTCTTGTAATAATATGTTTATCTTGTGAATTCTTACTATGGATGGGAGAATTGGTCTATTAAATCTGATCGGAACAAAGATGAAAACATGACTGGAGAGTGGAATTTCACGTGATAAATAGCATAGAGAGAGACCCTAATGACAATGGTATCTTATGATATTGTTTTGGTTTGTCCCAATTGCGTCAGATTGTTTGCAAATTTTTATCAATTGATCATCAATTGCAGGCCTTTGTTAAAGTATCTTAAGTCTGTCCTGGTGTCCTATCGGAAATGAGAAAACTACTTGTGTTCTGTTTCAAGTACTTTACACAGAAAGTTTTACTTCCTCCGTCCCAAATTAATTGCTCAATTTTGACTTTTTTAAGTCAAATTGACTATTTTTAGAATTAATAATTAAGCATATATAAATATATTTCTACAATTATAAAAATTAGAATTAGTAATAAATTGTATATACTTTCTTTTGGTTATAATCTCTTCACCTATATTTTAGCAAAAATAGTAAAAAAATTAGTTTTAAAAATAGTCAATTTGACTTAAAAAGGTCAAAATTGAACAATTAATTTGGAACGGAGGGAGTAATATTTTTGCAAATCCAGAAGCTTGGATATTGATTGATATAGCATGATGGTATACAGTGATTTCCTCAGAAATTCTGCATTTTGATATTCATTGGTGGCTTAGAAATACCTGAAAAATTGTGGTCACATGTCTGGTCTTTTTTTCTTCTTCCTCCTCCCTGGGAATTGGCAAGTTATTTGTTTCAGCCATGGATTGGGAAAGAACTAACATATTATGACAAACATTATGTACATTTCCATCTTTTTAAAAAACATTGGCATTCTTACAAACATTCTTACAAACATAAATCATTATTAGATTAGATCTTTATTGAATGTGTATGAAGGATTACCTAACTTTAAGTTTTCTCTTGTCAGGTTGAAACTAATTTTTGTTCTGCATTGCCATTTTGATAAATTAATTGCCTGGAGGACCTCCTTTTCTTTTTCTTTGTTTCCGTTCATTATTTTTATTGTTGTACTGATATTTGTATCGACCTCATCTTGCTAAATTCCCTGAGAATAGTTGAGCGGAATGATGACATGAACAAGATTGTTATAATATTCTTTTATTCTTGTATTAATTATTAATTTATGATTAGGATGTTTAATTAATATGTATGGTCTAAACTTTAAATTGTGATGGGTGATGATTAATTATTCAAATATTTTTTTATTTTTTTTGTAAATAATTTGAATGAATTTTATATTAGGTGACTGATAAACGAATTCGGATACCGGATATTATCCGTATTCGAATATTATTTCGAATACCGGATACAGATAATATTTTTAAAATCCGCCGGATACGAATACGGATAACGAATTAATTTTCCGGATATGGTATCCAGATTCGTATATATCCGTTAACACTCCTGCATATACACAGGAAAATGAAACATCCGAACACTCCTGCATATACACAGGAAAATGAAACATCCGAACACGAAATGCACTGATAAGCATCCCCAAGAAAATGGGTAGTTAATTACAAGTAACAAAATAATTGAAGTCGTTATACTATACATGAAGTAAGCAAATAACCATCTTCGAATTTAGCAAAAAAAATAAAAAATAAATAAAAATAAAATAACAATCTTCTATAAATTGAAGTGGAATTAGATGACATGGGAATCACTTTAACATTAAAATCAGGAATTATAACAGGGAGAACAGCTTCTGTTTCATCGAAAGAATTTATCATCCTATTTCTGCAATAATTATATGCACCAATATGAATAAGCCCTAGAAAACATGTAGATGTCACACACTACAAGCACTAAACATTTATCAAAATCACATAAACTTTTAAGGAAAATAATTCCACTAACAGCGTCCATAAAGATTCCCCCTGCATTTTGTCATGCAAAGGTATTCAGAAAATAGGAATTACATAATGAATTTTGAGTCTAAAGTAATTTGGAGTATTAGAAATCTCTTCATCCTCTAGTGCCACACTGGGGGTGGTGTATTGGTGCAAACCCTAATTTTTGCAATAACCTTCACATGATCATCTCAATTTGCTTACTCAACCACATTATGTCAACACAGAACTTCTCTAGTGTCCCAAGGCAAGGAAATATGAAGAGAAGAACTAATCCCTCCAACAATAATATCTTTTTCCTCATTCACATTAATGTTTTCAGCTTCTTAAACCACTCATGTAATGTTCAAGCACAGTTTTAGAATCTGCTGCTCTTTCAAACGTAACTCTGGACTCTTGTAGCGACTATCAGGGAAGAAAATAATGAAAATAACTAGAGGATGAGGATCAGGGAGCAAAAATCCAGACTTCATCCTCTAACTTTCTTGAGAGACACCTAACTAATCATATCATTTGACCGCTGGTTTTAGAAATGCTGTTCAAAGCACTAACGAAAGATTCTAACAACTTCGGTTCCTCCAAAAGAAGCCTCAACCTTCCATATTTAATAAGTGGATAGTAACAGTCTACTGATTACCAATCACGTATATGGACGAGAACCTATTCATTTTATGATAAGAATCAACAAATAAAAAAGGAACACCTGCACCACGAGGGGAACCGCTTTCTAGCCAAAGAGCTGATTAATGACAAAAACGCCCATAATAAGAAATAGCAAAGCAAATGCCTTGCAGTTCAGGTTATTTAACACATAATAATCCACGACTTCACAACTTTAATACCTCCAGTAAATTTGTCCCAAACTCAGTTGAAAGAATTGCTGTAATGGTCATTATAACCATCCATTGATTTCTGTCATAGATAACATTTTACTTGATGCATTGATCTCATTGCTAGGCATCCACCAAAAAACTAAACAACTACATTTTGTTGCAGATGTGACTGCTGACTCCACCTCAAACATACACATATAATGCCATCGCAGTTGCTGGGATGGTTTCAAATAATTTTGAAAAAAAAAACTAGTGAAGCAGATATTGGTTTCGCCAACAATATCAATATTCTAATAATTTCCTACAGAACAATATACTTAAAAAGAGCTTGTGCTTATGGACACCGTCAACACTATACTTTCATATGCACATTTTACAATACTAATTAGAACTGTAGCATTTATAGTGATTTTGGTTATAATTTTGTATGCACTATTAGGGAAGTTCAGAATCAACTTTGCACGCCATATGTTCCTCGTTACCTTCCTTATACTAAAGCAAACTTAACATAATAACCAATTGGTAATATGCTTTGTTTTTTTTTCTTCTTTTTAATACCTTTTTGAGTCACTTCAACAATTTTGTTATTGTTTTATTTTGCGATTTAGAAGCACTCCTTACAGTGTTAAAATACATGAAAACTCAGTAAATTACTTAATTTGCAAAATGCAATTTATTGAGATGTCAAAATGAACCATCTACAATACAAGCATAACTAAAACAGAATAATATACAATTCAACATTTGCAAACTACCAATCCTTCATGAGAAATATAAATCAACAAAGAAATTCATTTCAGAAACATAATCCATATCATAGAATTCTTCCTCAAAATTTGATATCCCTCGCAAAAAACAACTTTGACAGAAAACGAAACATAAATATTAAACTCAATAATGCACCTTACTTCTCATTAATGTAGCCCTCTTTCCTCCCTTCAAACCCAGGCCTCATTAGCTTCTTTTCTCTCTTGGCAATCTTCCTAGCCTTCTTCTGCTGAGCCCTCTCTGCAATATTCCCTGCCCTCTTCTGCTGCTTCTCACCCTTCAACTTTTCCCTACTCTCCACTCTCTCCTTCCACTTTCCCACATTCTTCTCATGCCTCTTCTTCTCCTTCTTAATGCTCTCCTTCAAAATCCTTGAATCATCGTGCACTTTAATCCCCATTGCCCTACTCGTAGCCGCCTTCCACGAATGCTTCTTCGCCACCACTTCCCCTTTCTCTGGATCCTTCTTTGCCTCCTCCAATCTCTTAGCTCTCTCCAACTCCTTCGCCTTCGATCCCTTCCTCTTCTTCCTTTCTCTCTCCTCATCAGTTACGATTTTCAATTTCCCAAATTCAATCCCTTTCGTTGCCTCATTCACATCCTTCTCAATCTCCCCATCAAATTTCCCCAAATTACCATCCCCACCATTCTTCTTCCCCTCAAAATCATCACTCCTCTTCCTCTTCCTATCATTCCTATCACTCCTATCAATCAACGATCTTTTCCCCTGTCCCCGATTAGCACGAAGCTCCTCGAGCTTAGAATGGAGGCGCTGCTGCAATTCCTCATAAGTAACCGACCGATTACTCTTAGAATTATCATTTTTAGCATCACCGCCTTCCAAATCGATTTTCTGTTCCAAACCCTCGTCTTGAATGGTTTGTTTGAGGCGGTCTAGGGTTGTGGTTTGGGATTTTTCGGGGTCCAGGCGATCGCGTCGGGCTTTCTTGATGTTTTCTCTGGTCTGTTGCTTGGCGGAGGCCTTGGCGGCTTTGCTGAGGCCTTGGAACCAGGGCTTGGAGTCGTTTGCGTCGTCGTTTGAGAGGTAGAATTTGTCTGGAATGAGCTCGACTAGCTTGTCGAAGAAGAGGCCGTGTTCGTGAATTAGGGATTTGAGGTCGGAGATGGTGGTGGTGGTGGTGGTGGCAGGCGGCGGTGAGAGGTTTCGTTGCTTCTTCTTCTTCATTGTTTTTAGGTAAATGGAAGTGGAGAGAGAAAATTAGGTTGAGGCAGCTAAAATGTAATTTTGTTAGGGTTTCAGTCTATCACTTTGAGTAGTGGAGTTAGGGATGGAAGGGTTGGGTCGGATTATGCACCATTTACACCCATATTCGATTTTATTGGGTTCGGGTTCATATATTCAACCGAACAGGTATTCATGAATAACCCGTTTAATATTTTACATACTATTTGTCAATTTAAATAATTATATAATCAAAATTTAGAATTATATATAACTGTACTAAAAAAATATACATATTTGAATTATTTATAAATATGTGTTAATTATTAACAAATTATTGTATATATCTAATGATTATCATTATATTCATATTATATATATATATGAGCATTTTTTATTGATAATAATATAAAATAAGAAAATGTTTCCAAGTTTATCATTATATTTTATTATTAAGCCATCATTATTATTAACAAATAATTTATTATTTTTGTAAAAACAAATATGAAATAAAAGTTAATCTTCAATTATTATATATGAGACTCTTTTCGGAAGAAGGACGGAATAAGAACAAAGTGATAATGAATACTTAGAAGAATGATTATATATATAGAATTAAATTTAAGAATAAAAAAGGCTGATATTTTGGCAAAGATATGGAATTCCTAAAAGTAATAAAATCATTTGAACATATCAGGTGATGAAAATCCTAAGAATCTTCAATCAATTGTGAAAAATCAAATAAAATTATTTAAACATATCAGTCGTAGAAAATCCTTAGGATCTCCAATTAATTCCGAAGATCAAATAGATAGCTTCATTGTCCCAAAATTTTATGATTTTCAAATATCACCCAAGGGATAACTTTTTTGTTAGTCTCTAAGTTATAGTTTTTTTTATGTTTAGACCTCCAACTATTTTTTTCATGTATTTCGTCATCAAATTATATATTTCTTTTATGTTAGTCCCAAAAATATAATAGTTTTTCACTTTTAGTCCCTAATATTGTATTTATTTTCACATTTAGTCCTCTATCTATAGTTCTTTTTCATATTTAGTCCCCTTCAATTGCTCTATTTTTGAATGGTTGGACGAAAATTGCAAAAATTATAAAGTATGAGAATCAAATGTATGAAAAAAATAGTTAGGGGACTAAATGTGAAAATAGCTATAGTCTGGAAACTAATAAAGAGGTTATCCCTTTTTATAGTTATATAAAGAAGAGAGAAAAAAAATTATGTGATTTAAGTGGCACTTAATTCGCATGACTAATACATGCATATTTGACCTATAAAAAATTTGAAATTTGAAAGCAAAGACTATTTTATTATTACGTAATAATAATAAAAACAATAAAGAGAGATTAAAATTATATCTTCTTTTCTAAAGTACCGTATGCAATTGAATTTTCTATTTTGTTTTATAGGAGGTTTGATCAATTACCTAGATAGATATATCCTCTATTTTTGATGTCATCTTGTGTAAGCCTGTAAATGGTAATTGTAAAATTTGATACTTGTTCAAATCTATATTTATTTAAAGTGAATATTATTTATATTTAATTGAAACTGATATTATGTATATTTAATTAAAATATATCCGCGAATAAATAAATATGAATATAGGCGTATTCGTTTTATATTCATATTCGTTTAATATTTATTCGCGAACCTATATCACAAATGGTAGACATTTGATATATGTACAGGCTTATGCATCCGGATTTCATATATGAATAAATAGTAATGCGTACACATATAATATAATATGTAGGCATGTAAATAAATAGTATTCCTTCCGTCCCAAATTAATTGCATTTCTAAGACTTTTAAAAGTTAAATTGACTATTTTTAAAACTAATCTTTTTATTATTTTTGCTAACATATAGGTGAAAATATTATAACCAAAAGAAAGTATATACAATTTATTACTAATTTCAATTTTTATAATTTTAGAAATATATTTATATATGCTTAATTATTAATTTTAAAAATATTCAATTTGACTTAAAAAAGTCCTAGAAAAGCAATTAATTTGGGACGGAGGGAGTACTGTATAGAGACATAAACACACACACATATACATATATATCTATCTATATATATAATTTAATATTTTTGCAAGTAAAATAAATGAAATGAAAATGTTATATGGTACTCCACTATTCCTCAAATAAATATTTTTAATTTTACTTATGCAAATCTCAAATCTGTGAAAAATATTTAGGGAAATGAAGATGTTATAAATTTTAATAATAAATAACTTGTGAGATTTAAAAACATTATATTTTAGAATTATAAGTTGTTTTATTATAAACTTTTATATTTGGGAAAAGATAATATGTGTGTGTGCAAGTGTTAAGAAATCTTGTGATTAGACTAAGGTCCTAATGTATCTCGAATGAGTAATGCATTATTATCATTTGTAACTCAGGTTTGACCCTATTTAATTCACTGTCCAAAAGCACTGAATTGATCCATTACAATTATCCTAATATTCTTGACAAATTATTGATACTTTATAAAATATTAGCACCAAGTGAATACGCGTTGTATGTGTTAATTATATACGTTAAAATAAAAAATTTAAAATTTTAAAAGACTAATAAAAAGATAAAAAAATAATGTAAAAAAGATAAAAAAATAATATAATTAAAGTCGTAAGAACAAAAGACAAAAAAAAAATAACACAGCTACACCACCACTTTATAATATAGATAATAAATACATTATATTACATCCATTCTTTAATTCCACCCTAAAAAGATTTTCTATGCGTACATAAGTAAACCTACAAATAATTAATAAGTCGAGTGTTATCGTTTTATGTTTGTTAAGTGCAATGAGACCTCAGTCACCCAAGCAAAACTCAAGGTAAATATATATAATACTCTCTATGTTGTATTTTATTTGATTATTGTGATTTTTTAAAATTAACTTAAGAGATTTTTAAATTTAAAATTAACAGAGATTCTTTTAATTTTAATCAATACAATGATGAATATTATAAACTATCTAAAATATATTACTCATTGTAAATTTTATTGTTCCATAATTTTTAATGAGATATCTCAATTTTAAGTTTAAAAGTATTTTAAATTAACTTTTAAAAATCAATAATGATCATATAATTTGAAACGGAGAGAGTACATTAACGGAGAGAGTACATTAATGTCCAAAGTAAGTTGCCGATGTTAAGACTGAGTTATTGTGACTTTTAGGTGTCAGGTTCAATTCTCAAAATAAGTGAGTTTATTTTATTCATTATGGAAGTTTGTTTCTTCTTTACGTGAAGTTTGTCTGTGGATTTGTTTTTTCATCCTCTATAAGATTTGATTGATTATTGATATTGTAATAGTAATGATATATTTAATTATAAAATTATATTATACTCTTCAAAATAGGACTCTTCAAAAAAGAAAAAAAAAGAAAAGAAAAAAAGTCCAAAGTAAGTTAGAGCCTATTTTAATGGACTAATTTGTATCTTATTGGATATAACAGTTTCCTCTCCCGGAAAGAAAAAAAGAAAGGAAAAAACAAAGTTGTCCCTTGTTGAGCCAACTCAATATTAGAAAGGGATAACCTCTTCAAGTGTCCCCAAATTTATTGTCAATTTTATGTTTGGTCCCCGAACTTTTTAATTCTTTTAATTTTAGTAAATTTCGTCTAATTTAGACGGAATTCCCAATCCTTATAACGGAGCGTGAACTAAAGTCTACTAATGGGGCTAAAATAGACATTTGACAGTCATCTTCTTCCTACACCTAAAACCTAACCCTAATCCAAATTTCTGATTCCTAATATACTTGGTTTCCACCAAACCCAAAACCCCATTTAATATTCAACCCCTCAAATCTCTGTATGCAGCAGCTCCCACAATTTGGGACTTCTAGAAACACAATCGAGGAGATCTGCAGTACTTCTCCATGTCACTTACTATGGAGCAAAAGGGGATGGTCTTAACGATGACACCAAGGGGATGGTTCTTTCTATACATATACAGAAACTGTTCAATATTCAAAGCATCATTACTTTTCACTCAAAATGGACATCATTTACATCTCTCTCTCTCTCTCTCTCTTCAATTCTTTCTCATTTTTGTTTCCTGAGTAATTCACCCTTCTTCACGGAGGAAAAAAAATCCACGGAATTCAAATCCTTTTTCTCTTCCCCTCTTTTTTCCACAGTTATCAATGTCTACATTCTAATTCTTCTATACTTCCCCACCCATTTCCTGAAAATCATTTTCTCCCATGTTTCAATTTTCACCGAAATTTTGTTACTATGTATTTTCAAAGAGTGGTTTCCGAGAATAGCTCCAATCTCACTCATCTTTCTCAATTACATCCAAAAAGTTCAAACTTTCTAAATATAGGCCAAAAGCCAATCTAAGTGGCGTTAGAATATGAAATTCAAATCCAACGCCAGTTGAAATGGCGTTGGAGTAGGATTAACTTAATTAAATTCTTTGATTAACTTAAACCAAATTATTTTTTAAATAAAAGAATTTTTATAAAAAAAAATTATCCTATTTTTTTTAAAATGAAATTATTTAAAAAAAAACGCCACTTGAAGTGGCGTTGGAACCTATTTTTAATTTTTTTTATAATTTTTTTATTAAGCAAATTTGAAAAAAAATAAAATAAAAATAAAAGACAAAGTTGTCAGATGCATTTTTTTCGAACACCACTTGAAGTGGCGTTTGAATTTTTTATTTTTTTAAATGCTTAAATATGGATTAATACCCTGAACTTTTAATGTTTTTCCACTTTGGGGATTGTCTTTTCAATTTTTTCAATTAGGGGATTAAACTTTTAATTTTTTTCCACTTTGGGGATTGTCTTCTCAATTTTTTCAATTAGGGGATTAAACTTTTATTTTTTTTTCCATTTTGGGGATTGTTTCTCAATTTTTTTCATTAGAGAATTAAACTCTTAAATTTTTTTGATTACGTATAAATTGATAGTGTAACATTAAAAAATTGATGACATGACATCGAAATGTGAATAAAAAATACTTGTGTAATATTGAGTCTCATTTTAATATTTATTTGATTAATTTTTTGTACCAAAAATGATAAATATAAGATCATTATTAATTTTACTTTAAAAAATTGTCATTAAATTTACTTTAATACATTAAATTTACCAAAAAAATTAAAATTAAAAATTAATAATTTACCAAAAGAGTAAAATTATCATTAAATTTACTTAAAAAATTAATAATGGTTTTATATTAAAATTATAATAATAATTTACTTTAAAATTAATAATGGAAGAATATTTACCCTTTTGGTATAAAAAATTAATTGAATAAATATTGAAATGAGACTCAATATTACACATAAGTATTTTTTTAGTCACGTGTCGCAGCCATGTCGAAAAAAATTAAAAGTTTAATCCTCTAACTGAAAAAATTGAGAAGACGATCCCCAAAATGGAAAAAAAATAAAAGTTTAATCTCCTAATTGAAAAAAATGAGAATACAATCCCCAAAGTGAAAAAATATTAAAAGTTCAGGGTATTATTCCATATTTAAGCCTTTTTTAAAATAAAGCAAATGGGGAGTAGGTGTGTGAGGCATTTTTTTTAACGCCACTTCAAGTGACGTTTGATTTTTTTTTTTATAAAGCAAACATGTCAGTTTTTTGAACGCCACTTCAACCTTCTTTTTTTTATATAGCAAATTTGAAAAAAAGATTTGAGACTTTTGGAACCTTTTTTTTATTTAACGCCAATCTGAAAGTTCAATGTAATTTCAAAATCTGTCATTCCAAAAAATCTATCAATCTCTCATTTCAAAAAATAATAATACTTTAGTTTAAAAATAAAATTATGTTTTTCTAAAAAAATTGGTACGAACACCACTTTTCAGTTGTACGTACTTACAACAGCGAAATTTTATGGGACTACTCATAACATTTGTTTGTTTGTTTGCAATTTAGAGGAGAGTGAAATAAAAGTTAAGCAGCATTTTGTCTAGTTTTTAGACGGAATATTGTTCTACTTTCCTTTCACTTTTTAAATTTGACTTTACTTCCCTAGGTTTATCACGCTTCCCAATGTCAATGGCACTTTAGTGAATATTTTTTAAAAACGTTTTTTTTATTATTAAAAACTATTTTTTTTAAATGAGTTTAATTTTTTTTAAAAAAAATATAAATAAGATTACTCTTCAACAAATTTTTCATAAAAAAGAAGATCAGTTATATACTTTTTCATTTCCAACCCCAATGAGATAGAATAGATATAAAAAAATATTGATGTCTGTAAAAAAGTTCAAGAGATCAAATAAAGATATTATAGCAACATAAAAGCCATTGAAATATAAAAGACATTCAAAATAGGAAAGTAGTGTTATGAAGAACAAGTATTCGTTGGAAACTTCGAAAATGCTGGAGAAGTACACAACTACATTCGTTCGCATATAAAAAATTAATGACGTTGAGGTTGTGGTACTTTACTACAATTTTTACTACGCTTTGTGTGGATCCACACACACTACAATGGATAACTCTATTGGACATATCCATCTCAATGTGGATTCTTGTCGTGCCACATCTCTCTCCATCTTTTTTCTTTGTCCTATTCAAATTTGCATTATGTATTAAAATTCCAAAGGCTTCCCAATTATTTGGTAGCGGGAAGGTCCAATAGTCGTGGTGCATTAGTGGCTGGAAGTTAGGTTCCCACATTTTTGCATATTGTACATTCTTGTGATGACTTGCAATGTACAGACACCAATCTTTTTTTATCTTCATACATGCCTCAACAACATGAGAACAAGGGCATCGTTCTGCTTTCCACTTTCCGCACGAGCAAGACCATTCGTTCAATCGCACAACTTATATATTGCCTCCCTTCCAGTTGTTATCGCGTCGAACTCGTGCAGTTTTAGCATCAAATATACCAGTTAGTACATTGTATGAATTTACTACGTGAGTTGTTGCCTTCTGCATAATTCTTTCAAACTTTTTTCTAGACTCAGTACAAAACTCGTACCCATCATTGATTTCTTTCAAAGATTTCGTCCGTTTCAGATTGAACAGTTCAACAGATCAGTAAAATATATATTCAACCATGGCAGTGACCGGCAAGTTTCGAGCAGACATTATATTGTTGTTAAAACATTCCACTAAGTTTGAGGTCGTTACACCGTATTGACAACCACCGTCATGGGCAAGTGTCCACATCTCCGACGGGATATTACGCAACCAATCATAAGCTTCACGAGATATTTTTTTAATTTCTTTCATGTATGCCTCAAATTTTCGTACTTGATGGGTGTTCCCCGCTTTCCAACAAAGCAATTTCAACTCAGAACCTGGGTTTGCAGATGCAAAATTGCTTTGAACATGACGAAGACAGAAACGATGAACCCCAACAGGCGCAGTGAACCCATTTTCTTGTGCATTTATAACTTGTATTATGCCCTGTGCATGATCAGAAATCAAACACACTTTTCACCGCTGCTTGCACACGTATTGACGAAGAAGTTTCAAAAACCATGACCAATTGTCACTTGTTTCCTCATTCACCAAAGCATAAACAACATGATATTGTCGCATTCTCGAATCAAATCCCATGGCAACTAGTAATTTTCCCTTGTATTTACCTTTTAAAAAAGTACCATCAATGGTGAGAACTGGACGAGCGTGTAACCAACCATTAATCACCGACTTGAATGCCCACCACATACGCTTAAAGACAGATTTACCTTGAGCAAGTACGTACGAATCAGCCTCAATCTTTACAACACTCCCCATATTGTATGTCTTAATGGCAGCCATGAATCTAGGGAGTTGTGCATATGATGTATCCCAGTTACCATAAATTGCAGCAATTGCAGCCTGTTTGCCATACCACGCCCTTTTGTACGTCACATGATATTCGTATGTTTTGTTGATCATGGATTGTATATCCACCACCTTGGTATTCGGGTTTTCCGCAATCTGATTACATTAATAAAAAAGCACATAGTTTTAATTAGATAAGATTCTTTAAACTATTTACCAAAAATTATTGACGACAATATTAACATACACATTAAGGAATTACCATTGATTTGATGGTGTTTCCAATAAATTTTGTTGTAAGCTTGGCATGATCTTGGGAGGGATTTGCAAACTGACATATGTGTTCGTACGGTAATCTTGTAATCTGAAAATATCCGTGTTTCTTTAATTTGGATACACGAAGCCTCCAAGGGAATTTTTCACTTTTACATTTGACTTCATAAATTGTCTTATTGCTCCAGTAAGTGTCAAAATTTCTTCGTTCCTTAATATGTACCCCCTTCAACTACTGATTTGAGAACATCTTTGTTTGCAAAAAGAGCACCCAGGTACAATTCATCACAAGAGCTATCAAATGTTGCCCCACGACCATCGTGATCAGTTATCTCATTTTTAAACTCCTCAGTTTTAAACCATGAAGCCATAGGTTGATGTTCTCGGTTAGACACATCAACATCACCGACATTACCAACATATGCATTATGATCCTCATTCTCTCGGCTAGGCACCGGGCCATCTTCATCACTTCCCTCATCATCGGTGGGAGGAATCTTACTTGCACCATAGCTATCAGGAAAATCTTCACGTGAAGCAATATTAATGATAGCTGAAGAAATCAATGCTTTTCCATGGTCAGGGCCCCAACGTGTATCATCTTCATCCTCAAACGCTACTACATCATTTGGACTGCAGGCTCCCTGAACAACATGGTCTCTACTGCGATTATAGTAGTGGTCATAATTTTGTTCATCATTCAATGACATCCCTCCATGACCACTACCACCAACATTAATGCCCTGATTTTGATACATTTGAGAAGCACCTCCATATGACATATTCATCTTTTTTACTGTAACAAAGTTAATGGGCTAGGCTGAGTTAACAAATTAGTGTATCCACTATGTCCCATAAAAAAATTATCAGAACCCATTAATGATGAAGTAACTTGCTCAAGCTCGATATACAATTCTACTCCAAAATTATTGTTGTAACATCTTTCTGGAATAGCCAACATAATATTAACGTCATTGTCATTGTTAATTTGCAATCTATAAAAATTGGACACCCCGTTCACAATATAGCTTGGATATTTACAACTTAATTTGAAATTCCATTGGGAGGGGTTTTTTCCCAACTCATTGTAAAGTTTATAAATTAACTCGTTATACAAGGTGTTACGTTATATGATGATAACCTTTTTCGGACCTATTGAGTATCTGAAGTTATTTATATTTTTCGTCAAAACATCACCTCCCCAAAAACACATGACTTGAACATAACTATTCATCGTAAATATTCTGCAAAAATATCATTCACATAACATTACTTTAAAAGTAGACAAATATTTAATTTGACACAAATTATACTAATAAGTATTATAATCATTAATTTTGGGAAGAATGAGTATGTTAGGAATCACATGGTTAAATTTGATGTTGTGATATTGATGTATTTATGCTTGAGTAGTTGAAGTGTAAAGTCCTTAAAGTTGATATGATGTACAAGGACTTAGATAGAAAAGATCAAAGCTGTTAGGTTGATCTTAAAGTGCCACAATAGCTGATCGTAGAATAACCAGAGAATGATCAAAGAAACAGTCAGCTAAGGCATCGTAGAGTTCTCTCGGCAGATCGTAGAGTTCTCTCGACAGATCGTAGAGTCCTCTCGGCAGATCGTAGAGTCCTCTCTCGGCAGAGCGTAGAGTTCTCTCGACAGATCGTAGAGTCCTCTCGGCAGATCGTAAAGTCCTCTCGCGGCAGAGCGTAGAGTCCTCTCGGCAGAGCGTAGAGTCTTCTCGGCAGATCGCATAATCCTCTCCCAGCATCGTAGAGTCCTCTCTACCTGAGCTTTCAAGATAAAGTCAGCACAACTGAAGAAGATCATAAGACAGGCATCAAGTCTTATCAAAGACCATAGAGCATATCAGACAGTAACTCAACGATCCCTCTGATGACACTATGACTAGCAAGAACGTAGAGTCATGACGTAGTTTCAGTCAAGCACTCTACGAACCTCATCTAACGAAAGGATCAAGAACTGAATAGAATACTTCTATGATGCCCATAATGGATTACAATATCCATGTCTGATGGGTAATCTGCCCAAGACAGTTGTTGAATACTTAAATTGATCTGAATAAAGAAATCCGTGACAGTGGGGAACAAATAGCTATGATATGCAGAAAGTCAGAACATTATCTTGGAGCAAGTTAATGGATGCTGACTCACCCCACTACTCATCACAACAAGAAATAAACTATTTCTAAAGTTCAGCAATAGATCTCAAACGGGAATATTAGATGCAACGGTCTCATCACAACGGAAGGATTCAGAGGATCTATATATGGCAAACGGATTGAAGATTACAACCAAGCAAGTACAAACGATAAAAGCTACACCTGTCAGAGCCTCACCCTACGACCAAAAGGAAAACATCTTGCTTCGCTACTAAGTTCATCAGAACTCATGCTTAAGGCAACTTAGTAGCACAACACACTCTCTTATTGAAGTGTAACAGTTCCAAGGCTGCTGGTCTTGAAGAGTACTAAGTGTACTGGTGATTCTAAGATAAAAGGTCTTAGTTTATAGTGTTCCAAGTCTGCTGGGCTTGAAGAGTTCTTAGTGAACTAGAGTTCCAAGGCTACTGGTCTTGAAGAGTACTTAGTGTACTAGGAGTTCCAAGGCTACGGGTCTTGAAGGAATCTCAGTGATTCAAGTTGTAACGATATCCTTAGTGGATTTGCTACTCGAGGAGTATAATAGTGGAGTAGGAGTCTTGAGTACTCTGAACCACTTAAAAGTCTTGTGTTCTTTACATTATACTCTGTAACTGCTATATCATTGCTTTATCATTTCTGCTATCTTTTGTCTATCCTTCAAGGAGGGTTTAATCAATCATTAATTCCGCTGTGCTTAATTACTTGTTAATTAATCTGATAAGCCACTCTCTTTAAAATAAGAAAAAAGTTTTAAAAGAATCTATTCAACCCCCCTTCTAGATATCTTGTGTGCCTCCGCAAACTAACAATTGATATCAGAGCAGGTTCTCATTATTAAAGCTTAACACGCTTGAGTAGATCAATGACACAAACCAGAAATGGTTCTGAGTTAGGTGGTGGAAATAAACCACCTCCTTGCAATAAAGAAAAGTTTGCTAAGTGGAAAGTTCGTATGCAGGCATACGTGGATGCAATCGATGAAGATCTATTTGATGCTGTAATCAATGGGCCCTATGTTCCAACTAAACTGACGCCAACTACTGAAGATCCAAACAGTTTCTCAATCAAACTAAGAAAAGATTGGACGAATGCAGAGAAGAAAACAGTCCAGCTGGATAAGAAAGCTAAAAACATTTTATTCATGGCTCTACAGGATGAGTTGTTTGAAATGTTGTTAACTGCAAAACAACAAAAGAAGTTTGGGATGCACTACTGATCATGCATGAAGGGACTGAAGAAGTAAGAGAAAACAAACAGTCTTTGCTTACACAACAATATGAAATGTTCACCCGCATCTCTGGTGAAAACATTACTTCCACATATGAAAGATTCAACATGCTACTCAACTCTCTTCGAGCATACGGAAAGATCTATCCAAATAAGGATCTCATCATCAAGTTCATGAGATTCCTACCAAGCAAGTGGGATGCCAAGACCACTGCCATCAGAGAATCAAAGAACCTTCATGAGATGACTGTGCAGATGCTATATGGAAATCTTCTCACCTATGAACTAGAGTTACTCCAACGAGCAGAAACCTTGTCAAAAGTTAAGAAAAAAGAACGAGGAATTGCACTTAAAGCATCTACATCAAAGACCCTTGCCAACAACGAATCTGATTTTGATGATGAAGAAATCAGTGATGAAGGAGTTGCAATGCTAGTCAGACATTTCAAGAAGTTCATCAACAGCCGGCAAAGAAGGTTCAATAACAGAAACAACAAAGAACAAACAAACGACTTATGCTACAACTGCAAACAACCAGGTCACTTCATTGCAAGCTACCCCAAACCACAAAGGGATGAACTAAAGAAGGACAAGAGAAAGAGTGAATCCAAAGGCCATCACAAATTCAAGAAGAAATGCAGAGGCTTTGTAGCTGAGAGTTCATGGAGTGATTCAGACAAAGACTCAAACGCTGAATCAAGTGAAGATGAAGAACCACACAAAGCAAATCTGTGCTTAATGGCCAAAGAAGGAAAGAACAAACAAAACAAAGAATTCAACATAGATGAGGTATTTGACTTTTACTCTCTTGATTTAACTATTGATGATCTTAGAGAAGGAATGCATGACTCGATGATAGAATTGCATAAATACATGAAAATGTTCAGAGTTCTATCAAAGGATCATTCCCTTCTTCAAGAGGAAAAAGAGAGAGCAATCATAGAGTTAGAAACTGCTCTACGAACTGCTAACTCTTGTACCAGTCTTGAAGCTGAGAATGACAACTTAAGACAGAAAGCTGAGCTAGGAATACAAAGAGAGTTGACTCTAGTTTCTAAAAGTTAGGAACTTGAGAAAACTATCTCAACATAGAATAAGTCCTCTCTGTCTATGGACTCCTTGATCTCTAGTCAAAGATCAACAACCAGTAAGTCAGGTCTAGGGTTCTGTAAACCCTTCAGAATCTTCTGTGGATAAAACTATGGAAACAAATGACAACAACTCTTCTAATTTAAATAAGGGAATTGTATTTGTTAAATCCTCACAAACAGCTGAGCCTAGTTATGCAAACTCTGATGATCACATCATTGGATCTCACATAAATCTAGAACTTAAGAGATCAAAGGATAAGTCAAAATCTACAATCAAACCTAGAAAGGTCGTAGAATCAAAAAAGACTAACTCTACGAATCAACCAGGCAAGAAACGTAGAGTTGACTTTCACCCCACAAAACCTGCAAACCACAAAGTTGTGAGGAAGCAGAAAAAACATAGGTCTTATAAAGGAGCTGTGAATCACTACTATCCACACATATCCAAGACAAGAAGGAATCCATACTCATCCACAAACATGTATTATATTCAAAACTATACATGTCATAAATGTGGTCATAAAGTTGCAGAATACTATTTTAATAAATTCCACTCTGAGCTGCACAGACCTAAAATCAAGCAGATTTGGGTCCCTAAGACTACTAACAAACTAGGACCCAAGCTTGTTTGGGTACCAAGATGAAAGCTAAGTTTTTCTGTAGGTACAAAGCTCCATTAAGTCAACATGGTACCTTGATAGTGGATGCTCAAGACATATGATAGGTAACAAAGCTCTTCTGGCAAACTTTGAAGAGAAAAATGGTCCTGCAGTCATCCTTGGAGACAACAATTCTAGAAAAACAAGAGGATATGGTTCAATTAGAAATGGTGTTGTGTCATTCAATAAAGTAGCATATGTTGAAGGGTTAAAACACCACCTTGTCAGTATTAGCCAGCTGTGTGATAAAAGTCATCAAGTCACCTTCCTCAACAATCAATGTCAAGTCAGAGATCTGAAGACCAACTCATTAAAGCTAATGGGAACCAGAGAAGGAAATGTCTACATTATCAACCTTGCTGATCTAAGTTCTGATGAGGCAATGTGCTTTCTTGCCAAAGCTTCTGAAGATCTTTGCTGGTTATGACATATGAGGTTATCTCATCTAAACTTCATATGTATGTCCAAACTAGCCTCCAAAGACCTTGTTGCAGGATTACCAAAGTTCAACTTCGTTAAAGAAAAACCCTGCAAAGCATGTCAGTTTGGAAAGCAAACAAAAAGCTCATTCAAAGGAAAAGCAGTCAACTCAAACGACAAACCCCTTCAGTTGTTCCACATGGATCTTTTTGGACCAATCCCAACTTCAAGCCTTGGAGGAAAAAGATATTCTTTAGTAGTAGTAGATGACTACACTAGATTCACATGGGTATTCTTCTTAAGCTCTAAAGATGAAACCAGTTCTCAACTTATCAAGCTATTTAACTTGATCATGAATGAGAAAGAAGAGAAGATCAAGGCTATCAGAAATGATCATGGAAGAGAATTTAATTTCTCAATAGTTGAATAGTTCTGTGGAGAAAATGACATCAGCCACAACTTCTCAGCTCCAAGAACTCCTCAACAAAATGGAGTGGCTGAAAGAAAGAACAGGACTCTCATTGAAGCAGGAAGGACTTTACTTGCAGCTGCCCATCTACCTGAATACTTTTGGGCTGAAGCTATCAACACTGCTTGCTACACTCAAAACAGGTCTCTTATTCACTCCACTCTCAAGAGAACTCCCTATGAATTATGGAAAGGAAGAAAGCCAGACATAAGCTACTTTTGTGCTTTTGGATGTCTCTGTTACATTCTCAACAATGGTAAAAAGTATCTGACCAAATTTCAACCTAAGTCAGATGAAGGAATCTTCCTTGGTTATGCTACTGATAGTAAGGCATACAGAGTATTCAACAAAGAATCACTAAGTGTTGAAGTCTCTATTCATGTCATATTTGATGAATCAGAATCAAAGAAGAAAGTTACTTCACTCAATGATTCAGTAGAGAAGAACTCTACGATCGCAGAGTCCAAAATCGTAGAGTTTGACACTACGATCGTCGAGCCAGAAGTAGAAATCGTCGATCAAGAAGAAGAAATCGTAGAGTACACTGTACCAGACAATGGGACTCTACGACCTGAAGGTGAAGTCAATCTAGAAGAACTCAGACAAGAAGGCACCAAAACTGATGTTCCAAGAAGGAGAAAATGGACAAAGGATCTTATTGAAGATCTCATCATTGGATATCCCAATGCAAGAGTAAAAACAAGATCTGCAACTCAAAATGAATGCTTCTACCTAAGCTTCCTCTCTCAAATGGAGCCCAAAAAGATTGAAGAAGCCTTGGGAGATTCTAACTGGATAGAAGCCATGCAAGAAGAACTCAATTAGTTTGAAAGAAGCAAAGTCTGGAGACTAGTTGAAAGACCAAAGCAGCATCCAGTCATTGGCACCAAATGGGTTTTCAGGAACAAAATGGATGAAGAAGGTGTGATCACGAGGAACAAAGCAAGACTAGTGGCCAAAAGTTACTCACAAGAAGAAGGAATTGACTATGATGAAACCTTTGCTCCAGTTGCAAGATTGGAAGCCATCAGAATATTTCTTGCTCATGCTGCTCACATGAAGTTCAAAGTCTTCCAAATGGATGTCAAGAGTGCTTTTCTTAATGGGTAACTTCAAGAAGAAGTTTATGTGGAACAACCTCCAGGTTTTATCATTCCAACCCTTTCTGATTATTTCTACAGACTAGATGAAACTCTATATGGTTTAAAACAAGCACCTAGAGCATGGTATGCAACTCTTATAAATTTCCTTATTGAAAAGGGATTCACCAGAGGTAGGGTAGACACCACTCTTTTCTTAAGGAAACACAAAGATAAAACATTACTAGTTCAAATCTATGTGGATGATATTATATTTGGTTCTACTGATGAAAAGTTTTGTGAAAGGTTTGCCAAGCTAATGCAAAACAAGTTTGAAATGAGCATGATGGGAGAACTGAACTTCTTCCTTGGGCTTCAAGTGAAGCAAACTAATGAAGGCATCTTCATCAGCCAAGCCAAATACATTAAAGACCTTTTAAGGAAGTATGACATAGACTCAGCTACCATCATGAAAACTCCCATGACACCTGCAACTAAGCTTGACAAGGATGAGAAAGGTAAAAGTATTGATATCACTCAATATAGAGGTATGATAGGCTCTCTCCTATACTTAACTGCTAGTAGACCAGATATTATATTTGCCACCTGTATCTGTGCTAGATTTCAAGTTGACCTTAAAGAATCACATCTAATTGCTGTAAAGAGGATTTTCAGGTATCTTAAGGGCACTCCTAATTTGGGACTTTGGTATCCCAAGGAGTCACCCTTTAGTCTAATAGGCTACTCAGATACTGATTATGCAGGCTGTAAAATTGACAGAAAGAGCACAAGTGAAACATGTCAAATGCTTGGAAGTAGCCTTGTATCTTGGTTCAGTAAAAAGCAAAACTCAGTATCAACCTCTACTGTAGAAGCTGAATACATTGCAGCAGGCAGTTGTTATGCACAAATCTTGTGGATGAAAAATCAGCTAGCTGATTATGGGTTTGAGTTTAAATCTATCCCTGTTCATTGTGATAATACCAGTGCTATTGCTATAACTCATAATCCTGTCATGCACTCAAGAACCAATCATATAGACATATGATATCACTTCATTAGAGACCATGTGCAAAATGGAAATATTTCATTATGTTATATTCCTACTGAAAAACAACTTGCTGATGTCTTCACAAAACCTCTGGATGAATCTAGATTCAATATGTTTATAAGTGAGTTAGGAATGTTAAATCTACACTCTTAAATATCATGTTTAGTTCCCACTAACTCTACAGTAAGAAAGTTGTCCAAAGCGAAAGTCAAGCAGAGTTCGTAGAGTGGAACTAGTTTGTAAAGTGGAACTTGGCTCACAACAGTGATCGTAGAGTGGAAGGGAAATCGTTGAGTGGCCATATGTTCGTAGAGCTCAAAGGAAGCTAAGGACAAAAAGGTCCTAACCTTCAGAATAAAAGAACGTGCCTCCCTTCAGAATTAAACACGTGCCCCACTCAGCAAGAAAAGAGGGAAGTTTTCAAATTTACTCATAACTGTTCATTAGTGGGCATTTCATTTCCAAAATTCAAACGTCGTTCTTTTTCGCTCAAACCCTAGTTTTGAAGCTTCACAAACACTCAGTCAATCTCGTTTTTGTTCGATAAAATCTAAGCAATCCTCAAATGGCACCCACTCCAGTCATCCCCGGTAATGAGCTAAACTTTGAAGATTTCTCCACTGCTGATAGGAAATTTCAACAGATCATCTCACTGATAAAGCGTGCTGGACTACAAGAGGCTCTTGAGACAAGTACAAGGGTCTATTCAAAACTGGTAAGAGAATTCTACAACAATGGAGTCTATGTTGATGGAATCCTGACCACCAAAGTCAAAGACACCTCTATTTCACTCAGTCCGGCAGAGATAAACCTAGCCCTAGGTTTCAATTCAGACGGTCTCACGTCCCTAAGCTGCATCGATAAAGCAACATGGCTAAAACGAATGCATCACGAGGACAATCCGACGTTAAAAGGCTTAAAGAAAAAGGAATTTCCTCAAAAATATGAATTTCTTGCCGATATTGTGGGCAAATGCATTCTGTGCAAAGACACAGCTCATGACTCAGTCAGTGAGCTTCAACTAAAGATCATGACAACAATCGTCTTCAAAGTCGACCTCAATTTTGGAGCCTTGCTGTTAGAGTGGATTGGAAATCGAGTTCAAACTGCTGAGAAGTCCAAGGGGAGCGGGAAAATGCTTTATGGGAGATTCATTAACATTCTTCTGCAATCAGCTCTGGGCGACAAAATTGGGGATAATGAAGGTGAAATCCTCAATGCCAACAGAAAGATTACGAAGAAATTATTTGAAAATTGGAAGAGAAACCTAGTGGAGAACTTACGGATACTCCAATCTGAATCAAGTGCACAGATAAGTGGAGCAAAAAGGTCCACAATAAGAAACTTATCTGTTTTAGAAGACCCTGCGGAAGTAAATCAAGAACCTCCAGCCCTTAGCAGGAAAAACAAAGGGAAGAAAAAGGCAGCAGAGGTGCCTCCAATGGCAGATGAACCTCAATGATCAACCAATGAAGCCCTTCAAAGACCTGAACCTTTTGTTGCTCCACAAAAGTCATCCTCACCATCCAAATCAACCGCACCACAGAAAAGGAAGAGGCAGCAGCATGAAGAAATCTCTGATGAGACCACACCAATCCTTAAGGTGTATCATAAGAAGGGAAAATGCAACTCAAAGAAAAGACTCCCTACGATCGTTGAAGATCCTAACTCTACGATCGTAGAGTCAAAGACTAAAGATGCTGCTGATAAAGATGCTCAGCATGACACTGTTAGTACTAATGAAGAGCAAATGGCTAGGAAGGTTGCTGAACCTGAGCCAAGGAAAATGAAGAAAAGGTTGATGACTGTAGCTCAAAAGGAGCTCAAAGAAGCAATGCAGAGGATCAAGGCAAAGAAGGAAGATTATTGACCTCTGATCAAGGTGCTGCTGATGCTGAAGGGGAGGATCAACTTCAACAAGTGGATGACTCTGAAAAGGAAATTGCTCCAACCGAAGTGGCAGTACAAGAGCAAGAACTCAGCTCTCCCACTAAGATGAATGCTTCAACTGAGGGGGAGCAACCAGAAGCTGATGAACTTAAAAGTGCTAATATTGAGGGGGAGAAATCTGATGCCCCTGAGCCATTTCATGCTCAGGTTGAGGAATATTGGGTGAAGACACTGAAGACGTTGATGCCGTAGAAATCGGTGATGGAGGAAGTGATGATAGTGAAGAAGAAAGTCTGGAAATCATTGCTGTAGGCAGAAATGAGGAAAGGTACATCAATTACAACTGGTTGTTCTCATACTTACCAAGGATGTCCTTTCACCTAGCCCTAATTCTAAACTCTTGGGATCACATGCTCTGGGCATTCAAAGCTTACCCAGCAATCTCAGTGCTTGCCCAAGGTTTTCCTAACAAGGTTATCTTTGCTCAAAAGCTGCTTACCAATAGTCCATCACACTCCAACTAGCAAAAGGTATACTTTGTCTCTCCATCCTTCAAAATAAATCATTCTCCATCACCAAATTGGTATACATTTGATGAAATGCCAAGATGGATTGAGGTGGTCCCTGATCTAAGGAACTAGCTTCCCGTTACAGGGTCTCAACACTCTGTAACTGATGGACCAAATATACAACCATCTCCAGTCCAAGAGTTCCCACACTCTACGATAAATGACCAGCTCAAGCTCCCAAAACCAAATGTAGAGTCATCTCACCCTACGATCGACTCTACGATCGTAGAGTATGATGACACTACAATTACCCCTCAAGTAGTCTCCTCCTCCACACAGCAAACCACTGCCCCAATCGCTCCTACTGGCATTCTATCCTCTTCCAATCATGAGTACTTTGATATTATTACTGCTTTATCAAATCTTCAAAGTAGCCATAAGGAAGAACCTTCAACGGAGGTAAAACAGATCCTTGAACGAGTCAACATTCTTCCCACTAAGGATCAGATGGCCGACCTCACAGCACATATGGCAACCAATATGGAGGAAAATCTTGAAGCAAATTCTCTAGCCCTCCATCGAAAACTTAACAGAGTCATTGATGCTGCGAATAATCACTCAAACAGTCTGGGTACTGTACTGACCAACCGGCTGAGAGGAATACTCAGAGAATTGATGGCAGGGATTGACCAAAGGGATAACCTCTATCAGGCTGAAATTGCCAAACACAAACCCACGGTTATTTCCCTCCAGCAAGTCATTGAACAAACCAACAAGGCCACCAATGACCGAATTTTTGAGCTTCGCGACTCCATTCACAACTTCAAAGAAGCCTCTCTTCAACAAATGCAAAGAACAGATGCCACCCTAGCCTTGGTTCATCAACAGAGAATATAAACTGAAGCAATGGTCGAAGAAAACAGAAGCGACATTCTTCAGTCTCGCTCCCAAATGCAAGAGTTAGTGAGCGGTATGCAGCAGCTATCCCAAGACGTTCGAACCCTGGATGCTGACATAAAGGGGGAGAATAGTCAACATCATAGTCGACATCATAAGGGAGAATCAAGCACGAGAAGCAAGCATAGGGAGGAACAGCGTAGGAAACCATCAATTCCATCAAACCCCCATAATGAGCCCATCAATGCTATTCCAATAAGGAGTGAAGTTCCTGGTTCCTCTAGAAGATAACCTGATGTAACCACCACAGGAATAAGCATACCATCGGGCAATCCTGCGCTTATAAATCGCCATCTTCATGGAACTCACCCTTATGGAGAAGAAGGAAGTCATGTGCCATCTTTTGGGCTTCGTTAAGAGCAAATTGAAGAATTTCAACGCATGACGGACGAACAAAGAGAAAGGCGAAGACAAAGAGTGGCATACGAACGAGCAAATCCCCCAAGGACCAAAAGGGGATCAAGAGGCAGAAGAATTAGTTAAGCTTTTGTATTATGTATTTCTCATTGTTTTTATAACTACTATACACTGTAATACTCAACTAAACATCAATGAAATTCATTCTTTTATCTAGAAATACAGTTGCTCACTTTACCTTAAGTCATGTTTAATTTTAGATAAGTAATTGCATTTGAATTGATGATATGATTCAAAACTACCTGTTTATGTCAACATCAAATAGGGGGAGTATGTTAGGAATCACATGGTTAAATTTGATGTTGTGATATTAATGTATTTATGCTTGAGTAGTTGAAGTGTAAAGTCCTTAAAGTTGATATGATATACAAGGACTTAGATAGAAAAGATCAAAGTTGTTAGGTTGATCTTAAAGTGCTGCAATAGCTGATCGTAGAACAGCCAGAGAATGATCAAAGAAACACTCAGCTAAGTTATCGTAGAGTTCTTTCGGCAGATCGTAGGGTTATCTCGACATATCGTAGAGTCCTCTCAGTAGAGTAGAGTCCTCTCTCGGCAGAGCGTAGAGTCCTCTCGACAGAGCGTAGAGTTCTCTCAACAGATCGTAGAGTCCTCTCGATAGATCGTAGAGTCCTCTCTCGGTAGAGCGTAGAGTCCTCTCGGCAGATCGCAGAATCCTCTCCCGGCATCGTAGAGTCCTCTCTACCTGAGCTTTCAAGATAAAGTCAGCACAACTGAAGAAGATCATAAGACAGGCATCAAGTCTTATCAAAGACCATAGATCAGATCAGACAGTAACTCAACGATCCCTCTGATGACACTATGACTAGTAATAACGTAGAGTCATGACGCAGTATCAATCAAGCACTCTACGAACCTCATCTAACGAAAGGAACAAGAACTGAATAGAATACTTCTATGATGCCCATAATGGATTACAATATCCATGTTTGATGGGTAATCTGCCCAAGACAGTTGTTGAATGCTTAAATTGATCTGAATAAAGAAATATGTGACAGTGGGGAACAAACATCTATGATCTGCAGAAAGTCAGACCATTATCTTTGACCAAGTTAATGGATGCTGACTCACCCCACTACTCAGCACAACAAGAAATAAACTATTTCTAAAGTTCAGAAATAGATCTCAAACGAGAATATTAGATGCAACGGTCTCATCACAACGGAAGGATTCAGAGGATCTATATATGGAAAATAGATTGAAGATTACAATCAAGCAAGTACAAACGATAAAAGCTACACCTATCAGAGCCTCACTCTACGACCAAAAGGAAAACATCTTGCTTCGCTACTAAGTTCATCAGAACTCATGCTTAAGGCAACTTAGTAGCACAACGCACTCTCTTATTGAAGTGTAACAGTTCCAAGGCTGCTGGTCTTGAAGAGTACTAAGTGTACTAGTGATTCTAAGACAGAAGGTCTTAGTTTGTAGTGTTCTAAGGCTGCTGGTCTTGAAGAGTACTTAGTGTACTAGGAGTTCCAAGGCTGCTGGTCTTGAAGAGTACTTAGTGTACTAGGAGTTCCAAGGCTGCGGGTCTTGAAGGAATCTCAGTGATTCAAGTTGTAACGATATCCTTAGTGGATTTGCTACCCGAGGAGTATAATAGTGGAGTAGGAGTCTTGAGTACTCTGAACCACTTAAAAGTCTTGTGTTCTTTACATTATACTCTGTAACTGCTATATCATTGCTTTATCATTTCTGCTATCTTTTGTCTATCCTTCAAGGAGGGTTTAATCAATCATTAATTCCGCTGTGCTTAATTACTTGTTAATTAATCTGATAAGCCACTCTCTTTAAAATAAGAAAAAAGTTTTAAAAGAATCTATTCAACCCCCCTCCCTTCTAGATATCTTTTGTGCCTCCGGAAAGTAACAGAGTATAGTTCATAAATACAATGTTTAAAATCCTTTATGAAATATTAAATGTGTTAAACTCATATAGCATCAAAAAACTTATACTCATAAACAACAGTTTAACTCACAATTTGTTAAAAAAAATTGACACTACGAATATGGACAAAAAAATAAAATTACGTGTAACATTAAATGTTATAATAAAATTAAAATGAGTACAACAAATACTAATATACATACCTTTAGGGATGTTCTAAACAAAATTAATGGAGGTTGATGGAAGAAAAAAAACTCAACGGAAAAAGTGAAAGGAAAGAGTAGTGAGAATAAATAGATAGAATAAAGGACTGAATGAAGAAAATTAGATGAGAAAGAGTGAGAGGAGAAAAACTGATACGGCAGATGAGTATAAGATAGAATAGATCGACGAATACAAAAAAAAATAAAAATTCAACGCTAGTCAAATTGGCGTTAGATCTTTTTAATTTTTTAACCAAAAAAAACAAAAAACAATTCCAAAGCCAGGCGTCATATGTCTGACATGTTTGATTTCAATGCTTTCTTTTCCCAGAAAGGGGAAGTGATATCAATATTTTTTTTATGTCCTTCCTCTAGCATTGGCGTTGGAAATGAAAGAGAATATAAGACTTCAGCTATAATGTGGCGTTCAAATTAAAAAAAAAAAAAAGAAGGTTCAAGCGCCACTTCAAGTGGCGTTCAAAAAAAAACAAATTTACTTAATTAGAATTTTTTTTAAACAAAAAACTTATCCGAATTTTTTTTAAAAAAAAACAAATTTACTTTTTAAAGTTTTTTTTTAAAAAATAAAATTAATAATTTTTTTTATAAAGCAAATTTAAAAATAAAAAAAATGTCAAAACTTGAACGCCCATTCAAATGGCATTGTAAACTTTTTTTTATTTTAAATAAAACAAACTTTTATATGTCAGACTAGTACTTGAACACCACTTGAAATGGCATTGGAATTTATTTTTTTAATAAAGCAAATTTCAAAATAGATGTACTTGAACACCACTTGAAGTGGTGTTGGAATTTTTATTTTTATTTTTTTAATGTTTTCAAATCATTTGAAGGATTAGACAACACCACTTGAAGTGACATTTGGATTTATTTATTTTTTAATAAATCAAATTTGAAAATTGATGTACTTGAACATCACTTGAAGTGGCGTTAAAACCCTTTTTTTTAATTTTATTTTTTTAAATTAAGTGATTGGCGTTGTACTTTTTAAATTTTTTTATAAATCAAATTTGAAAAAATATCAAACTCGTTACAGGCCCGAAGTGCTACAAGCCGCAAGCTCAAGGCCCGTAAGACAACAATATCAATAACGCGCAACCCAAACAAAACAATTCAACATAAGTTAAATTAAACCCAACAAATAACATCTTTTAAATCCATTTCAAAATGAAATACTACCAAATATCAAAATCGTAAAATGGAGACGCAACTCCCCGAAACAAAGAGTTTTATTACAAATTCAACGACAAAAGAGGTAAACATCTTAAACTAACTTCAACCATCCAAAACATATCAAACAAGTGTTCAGCTATCATCGATGGACCTGTTAAAATTATGTAAGGGGTGAGTGATGAAGCTCAGCAAGTGACAATACTCACTATTTAGGTGGATCAAGTATAGTTTGCAAAACATCTACATAGTATTTTATATTATTAAATCTGTTATAATATGGTTTCTTTTTCTATGTTTGTGGGCTAATGGTCAATGTTAGGGTGCTAGTTCATTGCCTATATAAGGCAATGATTCTCAACGGAAGAATGACTTGAGTTTTTAATATCAGATTATCTCTCTCTTTCTCTTACTTCCTCTATCCGAATATTGCAAGAAATCTGAGTATTCATCCACACTCTGCTAAAGTTTTATAACACGTTATCAGCACGAAGCTCTAATCACCTGAGACAGTAAATTTAAATTCTTGCAATTAATTATTATACTACGAGCTGGCTTTGCCCAACCGATAATATAATTTTATTCCTACAATTGGTATTCTTTAATGCTTAATTATATTCATGTTTAGTTGTCTATTTTTAAATTTATTATTTACATATGGTACTACCTATCCTTATTACAAAATTTGGTGAGAACCTTTTTACCATTTATATACTTGTGGGAATAATCTGTCTACGCAGACTATCGCATGCCGGGTGAAAAACCGTTTACAGCTTTGTATATATTTTATATGTACAATTATTCTTGTATATACATTAGTAATTTTATATCTTTTGACTAAAATAATATGCTAATATATATATATATATATATATATATATATGTTTATATATTTATGTTGTTACAATTTATCTCCACTTGCGGTGGTGACTTAGTTTATCTTCTCCATATCATACATGCAATTATTTATTACTTATTTTAATAAATAATGAAATTGTGTTTTTAACCCAGAATAGAAGACAAATTTGGTAAAAATAGAGTTTTCAATTTTTAAAATCTCGTGGGGCGGTTTTGGAAAAATAAATCAAGCAGCCAAGTAGTAAAATCACATGCCATCATTGCCCCCCACTTTCTTATTGTAAGGAACATAAAATAAGAGAGTTCATAAATAAAAGATTCTGGCATGCACTATCCAGTTATGATAAATAATCCTTCCTCATGGATCGAGGTCTCTTATTGTGCAATCAGATATGCCCACATGTCAACTACTTGTGTAAATATATGTACTCATGTGGAGCACTATAAGATATAAAATCACCTCTGTTTGGAATCTCAAAAATTATATATATTTATATATATATATATATATATATATAAGCTATATAAAAAATATATACATGTGAGTAGATGTATATAATATATATTATATGTAATACATTATGTATATGCGGATCATATTTGTACTGATAAGTAGGAAACATCATTACTGAAATGAGGAGATTAATTTTATTTTGAAAGATTAACGTGCCCGAGAAGTCTAATAAGACAGTTACATTAAAATTGAAAATATCTCGGATCGTGATTCTGTATATAGAGTTTAAGTAGTGCTTTCTATCAAATGTAACTGTAGGAGGAAAGAGATAGTAAAGGAAAGTGTAGCAGCCATTGAGGCGAAGGAAAGTGTAGCAGCCATTGAGGCGAAGGCTGATAGAAAGAGAGAAGAGTATATAATATTGAAAATATTTTGAAATTATGAGATCTAACAACAAACCCATCGTCGATTTTGGAAAAAAGATAAGTTTAAGGAGAGAAAGATTTGTAACTCTATTTTCTTTTATGTTTTCTTTTTCAAAAATTTCTCAAAATTAACCATATCTTTGTTTTAGGTGTGGGATGAATGGGCATTGGTCACGTACCTGTCGTATGCCAAGACATCTGGTTAATTTATACCAAGAATCTGAAAAGAACAAAAAAATAGTTGCACAAACAAACTTTGTTAATCATCAATTGAATATTGATGATGCTCCACCAATGACCAACAATGAGGATAAGATTGGTGACATTGTTGGAACCTCTGAAAGCATCTTTTGGGATATAGATTAGTTTATTGTTTTAATTAAACACTGTGTAGGTGTAATATTATTAGTTTTCATTTTGTACGTCTCATGGATAATATTGTTTTCTTAATGAATTATAAATGAAATAAAACTTTTCTCATCTATATTTTTATATGTGTGAAACCAACTTTAATGGATATTGAAGATATATGTTTGGTAGACATATGAAAATGATAATAAATATCTTCTCATAACTTCTATTATTTCTGAAAAGAATAACATCTTAGAAAAACTTCATTCAATTTCTTCTGGAATTACTTAATTGTCTATGCTCTATTTCAGTTAATTTAAGACTTGCATTTAGATGAACTTGATGTTCAAATTTTTAAGATAATGAAATAAATACTCTATATTTTGGTAAATCACGTATAAATTTGATTAGTTTTAAAGATATTTGATCAAATGATTTTCACATTGAAATATCGTTTCAAAAGTCATTTTGACTTTAGTTTTAAATACACGTAAAGAAGATAAATATAAAAATGCATCTTTGTTATCTCTTCCTTTACTGTCAGACTTTTCTGGTATTATTTCTTTAGCTGCAAATTTAAAATATATTATGCATGAATAAGCATAATGCATCAGTATTAAATTCATTTGATCCTCGCACCGGACAATATGAAATGAAAGTTCAAAGAATTGTTTATTTACAGAATAGTACAAATTATATGCCATATGCATTTAATGATGATAGAAAAATGATAAAGTTACATATAGTGAATACTCCAACAAAGATACAAATAGAAGAATCTAGACCACTCCATAAGTGTGGAAGTTCAGTTGGTGCAAAAGACACAACACCACGTAAACAAAAAGCAAATAAGGGGATTTCAGAAGTAATACTCGCTCTAGAAGTAGCACATGTTCCCAAAGTGGGAATACCTTCAGATGAGGTACGAGTAAATAAAAGAATTCCAGAAGTAATACACGCTCCAGAAGTAGCACTTACTCCAGAAGTAGGAATAATCCCAAAAGTGATACAAGCTCTAGAAGTAGACTTACTCATCCTAGAAGTGATACCCGCTCTAGAAATGACACTAATCCCAGAAGTGATACCCACTTTAGAAGTAACAATATTTCCAGAAGTGATACTCACTTTAGAAGTAGCAGTTATTCCAAGAGTGGGAATACCCTCGGAAGAGGTACAAAATCTCAGAGAAGGGATAATAGATGAACACCAAGAGATCTCAATAAATTATGTACATGATAAGAAAATATGAGATCGAAGCAAAATCACGATTGATGATATATTTGTTTTTTATAGCAGTGGATATTACTTTGATTCCTGACACGGATCCTGAACCACAAAACGTGGAAGAATATCAGAAAAGAAAAGATTGGCCAAAATGAAAAAGATGTTATTCAAATTGAGCTACACTCATTATTAAAATGAGAAGAATTTGGACCAGCAGTTCCAACATATTTAGGCCAGTAGTCCAAACTCCGTTGGGCGTAATCCCGGTTGGAAATAAATTAATATTCGCACGAAAGGCAAAATTAGAAAAATGATGAGATATAAATCCTGACTTATAGCTCAAGATTTCTCACAAATACCTGATATTGATTATCAGATATATACTCTCCAGTAATGGATGGAGTCATTTTCGTTTTCTGATAAGTATGACAACTATGGTAAGTTCACAAAAGGAACTCTAATGTTTTTCTAATTAAACTCTTGTTTTTCTCTCTTTATATGATGCTAAAAATTTGAAGCAAATCATATGAATAATAGTGAACTACATCCACGAGGATGTGTCACATTTTTACTAAAAAGAGAATCACTATTTGATATTATGACTCACTTAATAACAAAGTCTACATGAGAATCCCTGAATGATTGAAAAATGATTGAATCACAAAGGCCCCATCACATATATTCAATCAAGTTGCAAATTGATTGAATATATGGATTGAAACAGTTTGGTCATATGTGATATAATCGACTAATGATTATTTAATAAAAGATAAGTATACAAATAATCAACTATGTTAATGTATTTTTATTTGGATTTACTATCATTACTATGTATGTGGATGATTAAAACTTGTAGGTACTTGTGCATCAAATTCGATCATGTGATAATCTAGCAGACTTATTCACAAAGTCACTACCAAATGCAACGTTTGCAAAACTTCGAGAAAGATCGGAATGCGTCGACCGAAAGACTTATCACAATATTTCATCAAGGAGTAATGAATTCCTTTTGAGGGGGAGACTATACTCTTTTTCTTTAGTCACGATTTTTATTCCAATGGGTTTTTCCTGACAAGGTTTTAATGAGACAGTTAATTAAAATATAATATATTTATGTAAAAGATATGTACTCTTTTTTCCTTCGTTAAGTTTTTCTCACTGGGTTTTCTTAGCAAGGTTTTAATGAGACATAATCTTTTATCTTAAGAAATCAAGGGGGAGTGTTATAATATGATTTCTTTTTCTATATTTGTGGCCTAGTGGTCAATGTTAGGGTGCTAGTTCATTGCCTATATAAGGCAATGATTCTCAACGGAAGAATGACTTGAGTTTTTAATATCAGATTATCTCTCTCTTTCTCTTACTTCCTCTATCCGAATATTGCAAGAAATCTGAGTATTCATCTATACTCTGCTAAAGTTTTATAACAAAATCGGTGATTTGTCACGACATAGTAACTTATATTATTTGATATGATATTATTAGACCAGTCAGCATTATTGACGATGTCTAGAAGTTCTGTCAAGGAAAGAGGTTATTTAATTGTGCGCCGTTTCTACGAAAAGTCCCCTCTTTCCTGGGAATAATCTAGTTGTCAATATTGTGAGTGTATAATATTATTGATGAATAATTATTGAAAGATTGAAAATGTGTTGATTAAAGATAAGTGATATGTGGTAGTTATTTGTTCAATTTTTGGGGTTTGTTATGAAGCGTTTGTTGTAAGTTTGGCTGATTATTCCATGAGACCCACCACTTGCCAATTTGTCAAAGCCGTTGGCAGAAATTTTCAGAAAAATTTTCTATATAAAACAAAAAACTTATATATTATATATAAATTTATTTGTTTTATTAGATTATAAATAGAATATATTATATTAAATATAAAGTTTTTGTTTTATTAGAATATTTTATTGCATAGTGTTGCATAGTAAAAATCAGAATTTCGCCCGTGAATTCGTCCGTGAACTTCAACTGTTTCGCCCGTGATTCTTTTCTTAAATAGTACGTTGCCATTCTCCTATAAATAGGTTGCTTAGTTAAGAAATGAAACTCACACTAGAATAAGAAATTTCTTCTTCTATACTATTGTGCGTATTTCTTTTGAGTATAAGGATACTTTGAGTATAGCTTATAGTGCAAGATTTTCTCAAGATATTCTCTTTTATACCAGTCAGATCTAGTCTCCTACTAAGGTAGGGGATATCATTTATTTCATACTCGTATGTAATATCATTTGCTTTCACATTCGTAAGTGATATTATTTTACTTCATACTCATAAATGTTGTCATTCTATTCCATGTATTAACTTATGGGAATAACATGACTACGCGGACTACCGCATGCCTGGTGAATAACCCTTCGTATTCATTCCTTATTAGTCTTTTGTAGAAATGATCTGTCTACGCAGATTACCGCATGACGGGTGAAAATTCAATTTCAGTTTTGTTAGAAATCTGCATGAGATCATTGAGTCCATTATCATAGGGGGAAATGTAATAAAGATCTGCATAAGATTACCATTATTCATTATATGTGATTTGATTGATGACAAAAGAATAAGAAGAACATTCATATTGATAAAGCCTTGTAAAGTCCTTAATGATATATATGTACAAGGACTTAGAATTAAAAGATCAAATATGTTAGGTTGATCTAAGCTGAAACTGATATGTATCTGATCAAGGCATATTTGTAACATTAGGCATTGTAAAGTCCTTAAATGAATTTGATGTACAAAGACTTAGAATAAAAAAAGATCAAACTTGTTAGGTTGATCTTATGAGCTGAAATGGTATATGTAATAAGCAAATAAAAGCCAGACTGTTCACAGAGCATAATAGAACTACTAAAAACTATCACAGAGCATCTCTCGGCATGATCGTAGAACATTCAGAGATTGATTGTAAAGAGCAGTCAACAAAGGATCACAAAACTGAGTGTATGATCGTAGATTCTGTCAGGCAAAAGAACGAGCAAGGTTCGGCAGATCTCGACAGACCGTAGAGTCTTGACAGGCAAACAGTAAAGCAAGGCTCGACAAATCGTAGAGTACAATGAGCAAAGGTTTGGCAGAGCGTAGAGTTTGTCAGGCAGACAACGAGTAAGGCTCGATAGATCGTAGAGTACAATAGGCAAGGATCGGCAGATCGTAGAGTCCTTTCTCGATAGAGCGTAGAGTTTGCCAAACAAACAAAGAGCAAGACTCAGCACATCGTAGAGTTCTGTCTCTCAAAGAATGTAGAGTAATCTCTGCATGAGCAACTCAAAGTCAAGGCAACAGTCCTCATAAAGATTATCAATAAAGTTGTCATTGAGCTATCACACGAGCCAAACGAAGATATCATAGTACATGTGAAGCATCAAGTTCTAATAGAGATCATTAAGCAGCTCGAACCAATACTCTACAATGCCTTCAAAACCCTAGGACCTGCATCTTAGACAGGATCGTAGAGTGGGGTAAAACTACAGTCTGATCAAGCAATCGTTGAGTTGATCCAAAGATGTTCACACACTGCCAGATATGAACGACCTTTTGAAAACAACAGTGATAGTATATGAAGATCATAGAGCAGTCTTCTATGATAATGAAAGAATAGCAAAGCTAGCATATAAAGATCGTAGAGCAGTCCTATATGAACATGGAGACAAAGCTGAGCTAACGCCTGAACTCAGTAGAGCAATCCTCACCAAGTTTCGTAGAGCAGTCCTCTACAAGAAGAAAGCTACTGTAGGAGCTCAACACGTGCTCTAAAGTATCAAAGCTCAAATAGAGATTAAATAGCATGAAAGGCACAACCCTAGAGTGGTAAGAATCACATTAAAGCGTAGAGTAAGTAGAGTCAAACACTCTACGAAATCCAAAGGTGGTCTTCATCAAGCACAGAGCAAGCAGTTGCCTCTACGATCTGAAGCAACAGGCTGCAACCTAGTTGATCGTAGAGTAAGAAAGTGCCAGCAAGGATCGAAGACATCAGAGCACTCAAGTTTACTGTCCCAAGATAAAGAAGCTGAATACTCAAATAAGTATAATAGGGAACCAATACGAGTGGGGGTCAAACAACCATATTTACTGCAACAAAAGTCAGTACACATGACTCCACTACCTTGGTACCAGTTAATGGAAGCTGACTCAACCATTACTAGCAGACTTCAAGAAGTAAAATATTCATTGGTAGAATAAACAAGTCTGCAGCAAGAAAGTCTGTAACGGAAAGAAGAGCAACGGGAAGATATCAACGGGAAGCTTCCAACGGGAAAAACATGAAGACCTACATAAAGGCAAACTGCATCTAGATTGCAGTGTGTGTCCGTGGTGAACAAGAGCAAGAACACAAAAAGAACAAATCTGCTACAGCTTCACCAGAGGTATGCCGAAGGGCTGGCATATGAGTTAAGAATTAAATGACCAAGAAGCCAAGAGCAAGAGTGACCAGAGCTGAAGGCAAATTCTAGAAGAGCAACTCTATGATCAAGCAATGAACACACTGAACGGAAAAGATGAAGAACAGAACTTGATTCTGTATTCAAGTCAACTAGTGTTCATCAAGAGTGATCATCTGCATCTTATATGTACCAGAAGAAGAAGAGCCTCAACGACTATCATCAGCAGCATCTAGAAGAAGATCACAACCAGCTGCCAAGTACTTGAAGATAAAGGAGATCAAAGTTCATCTTGGCAGCACAACCCAACAACCAATCAACACACCAAAGAGGGCGGAGCGTCCTTGTCTTGAGTGACTAAATCAAGTCAAGTCTGCTGGACTTGCTGAGTACCAAAGGGTACAAGAGATTCTAAGGCTGCTGGACTTGAGGAGGGCGAAACGTCCTTATCTTAGTAACTAAAACCATTAGTGAATTCCTACTTGTTGAAGTAGAAGAGTGGAGTAGGAGTTGTTCAGTCTACGAATCACTTAAAACCTCTTGTGTAATTTACCTTATGTCATATACATTATGTTCAATAACTGCTATAACAGTTATATCTGTTGTCAACCATATTGAAGAGTTAATCATTGAACTAAGAGTATGCTTGTATCTTTGAAGGGGCTTTTAAAGTATATTCCGTTGTGCATGAATTGATTCTATTAATCATAACTAATATACCTTCGTAATAAAAGAAATTTTTTTAAGGATCTATTCAACCCCCTTCTAGATCTCTATTGTGTCTCCGGGAACTAACAATTGGTATCAGAGCAGGTTCTCATGAATATGTTAAAGCTCACGCTTTGAGTTAATCCAGGACACAAATTTTGATTAGTTCTATATCTTGGTATTGGTTGTTAAAAATAAAATGAATACACGCTCACAAGTTAAAAATTATATGTGTAGGGTACTCAAATGAAAATCTACCTGAGGATATCCAAGCTGAACCATGCGCTTAAAGTGAATGTCATCATCACCAGGCATGCTGAGGTCAACGAGAAGATCAAATCAACTGAGAGAAAGCAAAGGTGCAGGAACAACAGAGAACTGTTCATTCACAGTTCTGGAAAAGTGAAATGTCTGAATCTTCATCTTTACTAAAGGAGTCTGAGAAGATCCATAAATGATGATCTAGGATATATCTTCATCATCACTGTTTTCTAATGATATGTTCATAAGCCTCTCAAACTCAAGAGGCATGTCCCTACTCAACATCATGAACTTTGAAGTTCAGTCAAGTACATCAAGGAACATGGGATGCCAACTATCTTCTCTCAAAGGATCTGCTCAACAAGAAATATAAAGCAGCTGAACGATGATGCTGGTAGAAATCTGAAGGATAGCAAATCACTGACCATCAACAAAATTGCATCATCACAAGCAGGACCACTGATTGTCAAATGATTGACATGAGTGAGGTATTTAATCCCCTTCATCTCTAATGCCTACGTTGATAAATAAGCATATACGTGTTGCATCACTATATATGTCTCAGAGACTTGATCAAGGAATCATTTTTTCTTCTCAAAAGGAGAATGAGAGAAGATGTAAAACTAGTATTTCATTATACTCTCCATCCATATTTGAGACTGAAAATGAAACACTTGAGAAAGATATTTAAGGAGTATCCACCGATAAAGTTTAAATCTTATCTTGTTAAGTGTGAGAAATTGCTTGGGTGTGTACTGACTAAATCACTTATCAAGAACTTATCCATGATTTAATTGGTTGCTGTGAAAATCTCGAGTAGAATTTATCATATATTCACCTCTGGTTATTTTGATCTATTATTAAAGATTTCAAAGGGGTAACTATATGTTTTAAATTATCTTACCTTAGCTTACTTGTTTGATAAGCTCTTGGCTCATTACTTCATGATCTAAGTCTTTGACAAATCGTAGAGTGTAGTCATGATCTAAGTCTTTGACAAGTCTTTGATGAGTGTGTTTTATACACACAATTTGGGTACTTTTGGTCTTCATAATTTGTAAGTCTTTGGGTATTTTATGTGATTTTTATGTATTTTTATCTTATATCTAGATAATTTAGTTTTATGTTAATTTTATATATTTTGTATTGCTTTGATGTAGTTTTATTGTGTTTTGTAGGAATTGAAATAAATGTCGTTCGGATCGTGGTTTGTAATGTATTAATGCCCGTGTCTCGTTATCCGTGCTTGGTTGGTATTATTTTGAAAATTAGTGTTTGGCGACGCTCGGTATTGAATTTGATGACATTTGAGCTTTGGGTGTGCACGACTTTTGGAATTGTGCACGGTGTGCATGGCGTCGACCAAGCCACGAGAGTGCTGACACAGGCACCAGCAGGCGTGCGGCAGGCGTGCGCACTGGTGTGCTTTTGATTTTATTTGTTTAATTGCATTTTAATTTCTTTAGTCAATTGTTTTCAGGTACGCCCCCAACTTAGAGGTATTGAAAGATGAAATCAATGGCGTTTGACACGTTCTCAAGGAAGTCTTCTGTTTTAATTTTTCCTATTTTGGACATTGAGGACAATGTCAAGTTTAAGTTTGGGGGTAGTACTTAGTATTTGCGTATTTTTGTGTTTTTAATTTAGTATTTGTGTGTTTTAAGTGTGTTTTTTTCATATTAAAAAAAATTAATTTTAGGATGTGTCCCTTGAGCATTGTTTTAATTTTATTTGAACTATAATCCATGGTCAATGATAATAACTTGTTTAAACAGAATCTAACTCATGAGAAGTAGACAATTGTTGCTTAGTTTTTGTGCTTATCGTTTATTGGTTATTATTTTGCTTATGAGTCCTTCCATTTTTTTCGCACTTACCCATGTGTAATGAACTAGTTGTATGCATTGGATGGCTTATATTGCCGAATGCTTGTGGGAGATACCTATAAGCTCCAGAACTCGTTTAAACATCACTCGAAGCAAGGTGTCCAAGTTCATTTGGTTTGATTTGTTGGTCATGTGGTGAGTTGAGATGGAGCGTAAAACGCACTCACTCATAAACACATGCTTAGGAGAGATAGAGCGTAAGACGCACTCTCCTATTTTTTTTGAAGAAAAAGAAAAGAGAGCTATATTGAAAATCTTGCGGTGGGTTGAGATGGAGCGTAAAACGCACTCGCCCATAAGAGTGGGCTTAGGTTGAAATGGAGCATTAAATGCGCTCGCCTAGACTCCTTTGATCTCAATTTTTTTTGGAAATTGTGATTTGTATACATTTGTGGTGAGTGATGTCTAGGCATGTGGTTTTTGATGTTTGTTTCGATTTCTTTCATAAGGTAATATGGTTGCATAAGTTCATCTGAGCTATAATTGGTTTAGTGCAATTGGGTACTCACACATACGGAAGGGACCTAAAGCAAGATATGACTAGCTAATTGATATTTTAGACTTGCAACGTTTTGTTTGTTTTCTTGAGTTACATGTGTTGATGCCTTTGAGACCATTGTCGGATTATTAATTCATTGCTCAAGTTCGGTTGTATTGGAAGTGTTTGATTGTTGTAGTTTGGGTTTGTTTTGCTTAAGGACACGCAAAGATTTAAGTTTGGGGGTATTTGATGAGTGTATTTTATACACACAATTTGGGTACTTTTGGCCTTGATAATTTGCAAGTCTTTGGGTATTTTATGTGGTTTTTGTGTATTTTAATCTTATGTCTAGATAATTTAGTTTTATGTTACTTTTATATGTTTTGTATTGCTTTGATGTATTTTTATTGTGTTTTGTAAGAATTGAAATAAATGTTGTTCGGATCGTGGTTTGTAATGTATTAATGTCCATGTCTCGTTATCCGTGTTTGGTTGGTATTATTTTAAAAATTAGTGTTTGGCGACGCTGGGTATTGAATTTGATGACATTTGAGCTTTGGGTGTGCACGACGTTTGGAATTGTGCACGGCGTGCACGGCGTCGACCAAGCCATGAGAGTGCTGACATAGGCACCGGCAGGCGTGCGCACTGGTGTGCGGCAGGCGTGCGCACTGGTGTATGGCAGGACGTGCGGCAGGCGTGCGCGCGACAAGCGTGCGCGCGACAAGCGTGCGCGGGGGTGTGCGGCAGCAAGGCATCAGGCGGGGCGAGCATCAGGACTGGTAGGCATGTGGCCGAGCAGGCGGGGAACGAGGGCGCGCTAGCCGTGCGCGCGGGGTAGCAGCAGACAGACGAGCAGACGAGCGGCAGGCGTGCGGTGCGGTCGCGCCAATTTTGTGCTCGGGGGCGGGTGCACGCGCGGAGCAACGGGCAAACGAGCGGACGGGCGAGCGACAGATGTGACAACCCAAATTTTAGAGAATAATTATTATAAGAATTTAATATAGAATAATTCTTATTATGAGACGTGTCGAGTTTGAATATATATATATATATATATATATATGTGTGTGTGTGTGTGTGTTATATATTTATGTGATTTTTTTGGTGAGCTTAATATGTATGTATATAAATATGAAACATATACATAGATTCAGAATGAATGAGTTAATAGTTAATTATTATAACGATCGTGAATCGCGGATAGCTTGGTAATTCGAGCTTATGAATATTATTGAATAAAATAGACTTTTATTAATAATATTGTGACACCCCCAAATCCAGGTTCTCTAATCTCGGATTCAGTGCTCACGATCCATCATCATACACATTCTATGAACTATTGTGGAATAATAAACATACATTGTTCATTTAAATAAGGTTCTACATCAAATCCCAAGGTCTAATAACCTTAACTTAAAACATACCCTTAATATTACAAAAGGTTTATCTAAAATTATTACATCAGATAATACGATAATTAAACATTCACATAAGTCTATTCCTGAGCTTTGCCTTTCCCTTTATCCTTCTTGGAACTTTCCGGTCTAGCTGAAATAAACGTCATGATATAGCAAGGGTAAGCAACTAATTTGCTTAGCAAGTTTAATTACAAAGGAGATATATCTGATTAGAAAAGAATTTAACTTTCGAAACTTTTAACAATAAATATCAATTGTGAAAGAATAAGAATTCAAGTTTCCATAATTGGAAGATTAAGTTGAGTGGTCAACAATGACCATGAATGTATACGGAGGTTGTCGGTATTAAATCTGGTCATCTAATAAGTTTTGGTAATCGAGGGGATCAACCTCTCATACCCGGCGAATATGCATAATCACTTAATAAGACGGGCAAACAATTGTTTTCCAATATAATGCCTTAAAAGTTGTTCTTTTCTTAGTCTGGAATCCTTACCAAATTAATTGGTTAGGAACGACTTTTAAAATCGATTTGATTTAACAAATTTAAACATACTTGATCTAGCTGATACAACTAGCATAGATCTATCTCATAAACAGTTCATGAATGAAAGAACTTTAACTAATTCACAGTTCATCAATAATAGAACAGGAATTCAGTTGCACCAAGTGCGAATAATAATAAATATCATGGACGTGGAATAATCAACAATAATTATTCAATAACAGGTGCTGAAATAATAATTCAAGGTTGAATTAGAGAACTTGCAGTATATAAAAGTTCGTATCAATAATCAGGATCTTACACAATATACAAAGTTGTGTAAGTTAAGAACTTGCTCAATATAAATTTGAGTAAGGTTAGGGAACTTGCCTTGATCGCTGACTACTGCTATGCAATTTAATATGACTTCTTTTGAAAGACCTATCATTTATAAGATTGATCTCTCAATTAGCATCACACATTTCACCCATAATATCATTGCTTTACACTACATTGTCTAATAGTCAGTCACATAGTTTAGTATTAGACATTACATTAAAGTCTTAATATTATAATTATCCTTTGATAATCTTTTAATCACTTCACTGCTTAATCTTTCCTTATATAAGTCTATCTTTATGATCCAGTAGGTTAAATACCCAATCCAGCATACTGGATTCCAAATCCAGCAAACTGGATTCAAACTATCCCCCTAATCCAGCATCCTGGATTCACACTATTCAATTCATCAAATTGTTTTTCCTAATCCAGCAAACTGGATTCAAACTATCCCCCTAATCCAGCATCTTGGATTCACAATATTCAATTCATCAAACTGGATTCAAACTATCCCCCTAATCCAGCATCCTGGATTCACACTATTCAATTCATCAAACTGTTTTCCCTAATCCAGCAAACTGGATTCAAATTATTCCCCTAATCCAGCATCCTGGATTCACACTATTTAATTCACTACTTTTTATGTTAATTAAATAGCATGTGAGTAAGTAATTATCGTTATTAATTACTTAATCTTACTTAAATAATAAATAGTTAATTTATTAACTTTAACATTCTCAAATCATTATTTAACATTAATTAAATAATAATTAATTCATTCTTTATCCCTATTTATTATTTAGTCGTAACTAAATAATAAATAGTTAGTTTAATAACACTAACTCTATTTAATTATTACCCAATAATAATTAAATAGTTAATTACACTTAAAAATATTTAATTAGTGTAATTATTAATTAGTAGCATTAAAATTTACTAGTTAGTAAATTCAAATGAGCTAAAAAAGATTAGACCATTAACTACTCGAAAAATTACTTAATTACTCAAACAAATACCAAATTAATTATTATAATATTTGTTAACATTTTAGAAAAAATTTCGGTCGAGACTCGTCGTCGGAACTGGCCGGAAGAGGCCTGAACCGTCACCGAAAGTCCCTCGTGAACCGGGCCGGTTCACCTTTATTAGGCATGCAGGCTGCCTCTTCATTTTCAGCCGCGGGGTCCTTCACGGAAACGCGAATAAAATGAAATCTGCAACTCGGATTAGGGTCTAGTCAGTACCGTTGGATTCGTATCTTTCCGAAATACAATTTTCCATCATCAAACACCAAATTTGGACACGTTTTGACCAATGAAAGTGGTCCGGAAGTGGACTATTCTGCACAGCCTCTTGACAGTCATGTGTTTTGATAAAAATTACATAACTCTCTCATTTTAACTTCTTTTTCAATGATTCCAACGAGGTTCTCTTCCTAACTTACCCCTTAAAACTCAGAAAAAAAAACTAACAATATCATGTATAGATTTTAAAATACATAATTTATTCGAACAAGTTACGGTTTGTGCGTCGGTAAACATGTTTTCAAGGTTTTAGCCTATCTTTTCTACACAAACTCATACCATTTCATACCACAACCACATATCATCAAACATAAACATATTTAGCATGATTTTAAATATTTAAAAACCATGATAATAACTTTCTACCATAAAATTAAAAAGAAAAGTAAGATTAGGGTTTTCTAGAGTTTTTAGGTTTGTTAGTATACCTTCTTAGCTTGATGGCTCTCTTCCTTTGCTTTTCAAAGTATGAGATGAACTTATGGGACATTCACAAGCTATCCTCCTTCCCCTCTAGGTGGCGGCAACCCCTCTCCTCTTTTCCCCCACAAGAACTCTCTCTCAAAGTATTTTCTCTCTACTTTCTCTCTCTAGTTTTCTCTCTCTACAGTACTAAGGAAGAAGATGAACAATACTTTTTGCTTTACAAAACTAATACTTGCAAGAACCTATAGATATATGAATTGTATCTCTACATATTTCCATCATTAGCAAGTACTAACTTTTGACAACTTGGTGATGGACATTTATTACACTTGTACTTCTTTTACTAATCTTCCCAAGCAAGCTAGCAAAAAGTGAACAACTTACCCCTTTTGTGGGGCCTCATGGCCGGCAGCCCCCTCTCCCATCATGCCCAATTTTTGCTTTTCTTTAATTACTTTAATGGATTAAATAAGTTGCTTAAAATATTTTCTAAGTGGGCTAACAATTGGGTTTGGTTTTAAATCACTTGGGCTCACTTTTAATTAGTTGGGCCACTAGTTTACCAAAATTTTTACTTTGTTTCTTGGACTACTAATTTAATTAGATATTGGGCTTATTTAGTTAATCCACATGTTAATTATCCAAGTCCATGTTCAATTAATTGAGTGGGCTTGGTTAATTAATTAATTAGGTTAGCCCACTAGTGTTTTCTTGCTAAATGGACTATTACAATTAATTAGTCACATTTCACATAATCCTCATTAGTTAATACTCATATTAATTAATTTATAATTTCATTTACTTACTATATTCAATTGAATTGAATATTTAATTAACTCATTGTCTTATCAATTGCTTGATACTAAAATTCCTAGGTTAGTCCACTAAATTGAATAACTATTAGTGAGACCTCCTTTAACTAACAATTAGCCACATAGATCATTCCTTATATGCCACAAAATTTTTAATAACATTAATATTTAATTAATATATTCATTTACAATACGACTTAAACTTCTGGCTATTACAAATATTATGTGTTAAGCGTTTAAAGGTTATATTATAACTTAGATTATGTGTAGACGATGATTAGTAAGTTTGAAAGTTTTCGTATAAGCTAATTTGGTAGTTTCGAGAAATATCACTAGAGTACTATTTATTGGATTGAATAAATAGTTGAAGGATAATATTATTGAACGAGTTATTGGTTGTGAAGATGCTAACCCAAATTATAGGTGGGATATATGTACGTTGATGTTTATGATTATGGGGAGTTAATCGGGAAGAGTAGCGATCGCGAATCGTGAATACCCTTGTAATTTGGGTTTATTAATATTATTAAATATATTAAAATATTATTTTTATGTGACGTGTTTTAAGGTTATTTTATAACCTGGATGATGTCAATGTATGAATTTTTATGCGTTGTTGAACTGTAGGAGTAAATAATTGACTTCGCGAAAAATCCCTAAATCACTATTGACGGGACACGTTTCCCGAGATACTATTCACGGGCACTATTCACGCCCGAATATTTTTACGTCTTTTTCGATTTCTATTAATTTCGTTAAGATGTGTATGCGAAAGAATAATTTTTCCGAGCGTCGAAAATTTTAGTTGAGCTAATACGTGATTTTATCCGTATCCGAAATGTATTATTATAGGGGTGTTCCGAATAAATGGATAAACCCCATAATAATTATTTTTACGCGTCCCAATAATTTATGGGAGTACCCATTTTAATTTTGGATAGAGTTATTAAGCAAATTTGGCACAAAAGTGGGAGTATTCGGATATATTTTTGTGTATATTGGTATTTATTTTTGCTTGTTACACCAAGTGGGAACCAACCAAACTCCATTGGCCAATTAGAATTGAGGATGGGAGGAGTTGTCGACAATGTTGGGCATTTACCCAACCAAATTCTTGAATTTTGTTTCCAAGGCAAGCTTGGGTTCATCATTTTCACCCTCTCAATTCATCCCCCTGACTTCCCATAATTCATTCATTCTCTCCCATTCAAACCATCAGCTGCTCTTCTATTCTTTCTCTCCTTTATCTCAAAAATCAGCAGCTCACTTGGAAGAGAAGAAGAGAGAAAATTCATGCAGGAGCAAAAAAGAAGAAGAGAGAAACAAGAGAGAGAAAGAAGAAGAAAATGGTTCGGGTGGAGGAAAAGTATAAGAAGAGACTCGGGTGAGCCCAAGGGAGAAGAAGAAGACCTCAAACTAGTCTAGCAAATCTCCTCTATTATCTATAAAGGAATTACAGAGGTAAATCTTCTTCCTAAACTCATTCCCATCTATTTTTGGTTATGATTTCGTAGTTTTTGGTTTTTAGAGCTTTTTAGCTCACAAATGATTTTTGAGGCGATTTCTATTGTTGTTGTTGTTTGTAATTGTTTGTATATGTTATTAAGAGGAATGAGCGCAGTTGCGCTGCATTTACCAGCTCTGACGTCTGTTGGGAAAATGGCCATAATTTCTTCGTCCGAACTCGGATTTAGGCGATTAAGTAGGCTATCGAAAGCTAAGAAGTAGCTCTACAACTTATATAACTGGAGCTCATCGAGATACAGAACGTAGTAAGGCTCAAATTGGCCTGGAAGCAGCTGCTGTGTAAAGGTCATGCAAAATCCGATGGTAAAGTGAACATAACTCTCTCATACGAACTTCAAATTGGATGATTTCGGATGTTCTGGAAAGCTAAGATCAAAATCTACAACTTTCGTGCTTTGAGTTTTGAGAGATTCGGATTAGATCATGGGTGAAATTGAGAAACAAGTAGCTGAAATGCCAAATTCACGCCGAAAACGCATTGATCCCAAGGGCTTTTATTTCAATACCTATAAAACAACGTAAAAACACATAAAAGCATACAAAAACATATAAAAGTAATACAAAATTACATTACACAACAATAAGATGAAAACACATAAAACCAAACGAAATGACTTAGGATTTACAAATTATCAAGCTCAAAAGCACTTAATTTGTGTGTATAAAACACACTCATCAAATACCCCCAAACTTAAACCTTTGCTTGTCCTCAAGCAAAACACACAAACTATAAAAATTAAATACTTCTAATAAAACCTATCTTGAGCAATGAGTTAAAAAGTTTAAGTAATGGTCTCAAAGTATAAACACATGAAAACTCAAGGAAACTTTCAAAACGTTGCAGGTTTAGATTTACAATTAGCTAGTCATAGCTTGCTCTAGGTCTCTTCCGTGTGTGTGTGAGTACCCCATAGCACTAAACCAATTATAGCTCGGATGAACTTATGCAACCACATTACCTTATGAAAAAAATCGAAATAAACTCCAAAACAACAGGCTCAACACATCACTGGATACAAAGGTATACAACTTACAATTCTAAAAATTTTGAGACTCAAGGGCTCTAGGTGAGTGCATTTTATGCTCCATCTCATCCTTAATCACGCTCATATGGGCGAGTGCGTTTTACGCTCTATCTCAACCCCCTGCAAGTTTTGCACTACAACAATTTTTTTCTTTTGCCATAAAAATAGGAGAGTGCGTTTTACGCTCTATCTCTCCTAAGCATGTGTCTATGAGTGAGTGCGTTTTACGCTCCATCTCAACTCACCACATGACCAACAAATCAAGCACAACAATTTTGAATACCTTACTTCAAGTAATGTTTTAAACGAGTACTAGAGTTTATAGATATTTTCCACAAGCATTCGGTTATAAAATCATTCTCTAAGCATACAACTAGCTCGCTACTCATGGGTAAGTGCATAAAAGTGAAAGGACGCATGAGCAAAACAATAACCAACAACAAAATTAAGTACAACGACTAAACAACATATGTCTGTTTCCCATGAGTTAGAAACTATTCAAACAAGTTGCTATCATTGACCATAGATAAGCCAAATTAAATCAATGCTCAAGAGACACTTCCTAAAAATAAGCAAATTAGGTACTCTTGGGCTCAGCTGCGCTGGTGCGCCTGTCTTCTAACTCCCTAGAATTATTGTTTTTTTTTAATACGAAAACATGTTTAAAACACACAAATATTAAATAGTAAAACACAAACATTATGTATTAGTATATTAAATACCCCCAAACTTAAAATTGACATTGTCCTCAATGTTTAAAATAGAAAAAAATTAAAATAGAGGACTTCCCTGAGAACGTGTCAAATGTCATTTATAACATCTTCCAAGTCCTCAAACTTGGGGGCGCACTCCATATTGCTTGGCCATGGCACTTAAAAACAATTGAGTAAAGAAATTAAAATGCAATCAAATAAACCAAAATTAATCAAACAAAAACAAAAGCAAAACAATAAACTTGGGTTGCCTCCCAAGAAGTGCTTGGTTTATAGTCGTTCGCCCGACTTCACCATTTCATTTCAATCCGGCTCAATCGCAAAAATGACCATAGCATGTCGTCTCGCTGTTCTTTCTTTAATTTGCATGGCATGTATGCCTGATTGACGACCCCCAAGCTTAGTTTCAATTATTGGCACAAAGAAGCTTTCCCCGCCTGCTTCATCCATTGGTAGTGATGTAACATTTGAGGGTTTCGCTTTAGTAGGAGTCATTGTATCAAAATCACCTAGTTTGATCTTTTTAGATAAGTGCCCAATTGCGAACATTGACAAACTAGGTGATTTTTCTTCCGTTGTGTCTATGATAAGATTGGGGCATTGGGGCTTGACAAGCACAACGGGCTCTTCTTCTTTCTTCTTTTCCTCGGCCCACCATTGTTCCAAGTTTATGTTAGCTCTCATGTCAAAAGGAGCTATGCCGATGACATGACTACCAATTGGGCATAGTTTTGCAAAACTGACTGGATTTTTGAATTTTGCTAGCGAAGGCACTTGGGGCACTAATACAATCGGCTCATCTTCGTTAGCCTTTACAGATAGATCTTCAATGGCCTCATTTTCCATAGCCCCACTTGTCTCCGCTTTGTCGACATCTTGTGGCGCATCCAGTTGTAGATTTGGCTCGGGCTCACCGTCAGTCTCAAAATCCATGTATTGAGGACCATTGGTTGAGGTATTGATGATTTGTTCCATCAGATTTTTAATTTCTTTGGATAATGCTTCCTTCCTCAAATTAAAATCTTTGTGGACTTTCAAAACCTTATCTAGGCCAATATCCACCCTCCTCGAAAGTGTCTTAATTCGTGCTGACATTGTAGGTGGACATGAGAATTCCGGTGTGTATGTTGGATTTGGAGCATAGTATTGATCTTCATAGTTATAGCTCCATGTAAAATCCGGGTGATACCCCCAAGCTTGGTGATAATCGGTATAAGCATAGCTGTTGGGAAAATCACCACCGTAATGTACCGGTTCAAAATTGACAGTGCATTGATGACTCGGATGGTTGTCAGCATAATAACCACAAGTAATTGATCTATTTTGAGTGCTTTTTGCTTCAAAAGCATCCATCTTCCTTTCAAATATCTTAATTTGTGCTGAAATTGAAGAAAATACATTAAGTCCATCAATTCCCGTCTCCTTTGGTTGAGTTATATTTGTGTACGGCCATTGATCATTATAGCCAACCATGGTGTGCCTCGCAAAGAAGAAAGCATAAAAACAGAAAAATGTTAAACTAAAGCAAAAGCAAATTTATATACAAGTTAAGACCAATTTTGATTATAATTAATATCGGAAAAAACACTAGAAAAATAATTCCCCAGCAACGGCGCCAAAAACTTGTTGATATATTTCGCAACCGATAAAACACGCGCAAGTATACGCGGTCAACAAGTAATAAAGAGTAAGTAAAGTATCGATCCCACGAGGAATTGTTTCTAATGTTTACCAAGTATTAACCTTTTATCATTTCAATCTTATTTAAACAATGAAAACTTAAGTTGTTTGATTAACTAATTGACAAGCTTTTAAGATAATAAAAATCTAGTATTAACAAGTCTAAGATTATAATTTCCCCCAACACTTTATTTAAATCTATTATCTCTCTCATTTTCAACTAGTTAATTCACAAGAATTGTTAACCGAGAAATTCACCTTATTCATAAACCTTAGTGTATGGTCATATGAAAATCACCCATACACGACACATAGGTATATGTTTATCCTACATGCCAACAATCCATTCAATTCCATGAATAATCAACAAGACACACGCCACATAATCTTAGTCAATCTACCCATCAAACGAATGAACCTCCGTGTAGGGAGTCATTAAGTTTGTAATCTCATAATGGTTACACACGACATTTAGATATATCTCTATCCCAAATACTAGCAAGTCATCCATTCTTGAGGACAATGAATAAGACACACGCCACATAATCTTATACACCACCCACAAGAATCTCAAACTTTCGTATGATATCAAAACCAAGTCTCAACACTATAATCCACTTTTCAATTGATAGAATGAATGTGAACACCCTAGATGACTAACGCACTATATCTCTATGTGAATTACAATCAAAAAGGGTAGAAGCATAAGTTCTCAATTGGCCACATATGGTGCTTCGGTATATCTCTATCCTAGGCACGGAACTTAAATTCCATCACATGCAGAATTCATGAACACATGCTAGCATAATCAGATCTCAATCTATATTTCCTTTCTCAATTCCATATAGATTATCACATAATTGATGATCAAGGTAATTAATACATGAAGCGCAAATTATGATATCCAATTCTAAAATGATAACTAATATCAAAGAGAAATAATTTGATTCAAACTAGGTGTTGGGTTCCATTGAAATCTTAGAATAAAAATATAGTTCATGGTAGCTACAAATAACATCATATTCAATTTATACATCATGTTGGATTACAAATCAGAAGGGAAATTAGAGATAAAACCACTTTTGATGGATATTCAGATGTTGCTTGTTGGGTTGATGATGATCTCTAGCTTTTTCTCCTTGATTTTGCAATCCTTGATGCTTTAGCTCCTTGGCCTTTGCTTGATATAGCTTGATTTGTAGCACTTTGGCCCTCCTTGGTGATGAATTTGGTAGCTCCCCCCTCTCTTGAATCTGATTTCTGGGGTCTAGATCTCTCTAAAATGGAGGCTACATATTGTATTTATAGTTCCCCCAGCAAAACCTAGCTTAGCCCACGAATTTAGATTAAAAATAAGCTGAAATCGCGAAATCAGGCGGATCGGGCGCAGCTGCTCGCAAGGATGCGCTGTATATTGAACTCTCTGGATGTCGGGCGCAGCTGCGCTGACTTTGGCTTGCATTCGGGCGCAGTTGCGCTGCCCAAATCTGCAGATTCTACAGGAAGGGCGCAGCTACGCCGAAATTGTACTAGGAATGGGCGCTGCTGCGCTGCATTTTCCAGCTCTGATGTCTGTTGGGAAAATGGCCATAATTTCTTCGTCCGAACTCAGATTTAGGCGATTAAGTAGGCTATGGAAAGGTAAGAAGTAGTTCTACAACTTATATAACTGGAGCTCGTCGAGATAAAGAACGTAGAAAGGCTCAAATTGGCCTGGAAGCAGCTACTCTGTAAAGTTCATGCAAAATCCGATGGTAAAGTGACCATACCTCTCTCATACGAACTTCAAATTGGATGATTTCGGATGTTCTGGAAAGCTAAGATCAAAATCTACAACTTTCGTGCTTTGAGTTTTGAGTGATTCGGATTGAATCATGGGTGAAATTGAGAAACAAGTAGCTAAAATGCCAAATTCACGCCGAAAACGCATTGATCCCAAGGGCTTTTATTTCAATACCTACAAAATAACGTAAAAACACATAAAAGCATACAAAAACATATAAAAGTAATACAAAACTACATTACACAACAATAAGATGAAAACACATAAAACCAAACGAAATGACTTAGGATTTACAAATTATCAAGCTCAAAAGCACTTAATTTGTGTGTATAAAACACACTCATCAGTGGTCACTCAGTGATTCATACTGCTTCACAATTATCGAACAATTGTTGAAGATTCTTGAAAGATATTCCATAATTCTGGAAAGTAAATGTGAAAAAGTTAATTTTCCCTAGGAAGAAGTAGTCATAGAATACGACAATTCTAAATGAATCATTGGAAGAGAAAAGTGTAAAGATTTGTTGAAAGTCTATCTGAATGAATGATATGAGCAAATGATAGTAATTATGGGATTAATATTTCCTAGAATAAGCGGGTGAAATTCCGAAAAGAAGAAGTGAAATTCTTAGAGAGAATGATGAATAAAATGAGCAAAGATGAATATGTTGTAATTTCGAGGATGAAATTCTTAGAAGAAGGGATGAATTCCATTAAGGAAATTGATGGGTTAAAGGAAGGATAATACTCAGATATAATTGAGTTTGATAAAGGTTATGGAATAAAACCTACGAGAAATGTGAGGACAATGGATTAAATAGGTAATACAAAACCTATGTTATAGTAATACGTTGAAATTATTCAACGATAAAATTTTGGAAGAAATTAGACGAAAGCCGAGTAAGAGAGGTTTGATATTTGTGATTCCGAGGACGGAATCCTTATAAGGAGGGAAGGATGTGACAACCCAGATTTTCGAAAATAATTATAATAAGAATTTAATATAGAATAATTCTTATTATAAGACGTGTCGAGTTTGAATATATATGTGTTACATATATTTATGTGATTTTTTTGGTGAGCTTAATATGTATATATATAAATATGAAACATATACGTAGATTCAGAATGAATGAGTTAATAGTTAATTATTGTAACGATCGTGAATCGCGGATAGCTTGGTAATTCGAGCTTATGAATATTATTGAATAAAATAGACTTTTATTAATAATATTATGTGTTAAGCGTTTAAAGGTTATATTATAACCTAGATTATGTGTAGACGATGATTAGTAAGTATGAAAGTTTTCGTATAAGCTAATTTGGTGGTTTCGAGAAATATCACTAGAGTACTATTTATTGGATTGAATAAATAGTTGAAGGATAATATTATTGAACAAGTTATTGGTTGTGAAGATGCTAACCCAAATTATAGGTGGGATATATGTACGTTGATGTTTATGATTATGGGGAGTTAATCGGGAAGAGTAGCGATCGCGAATCGTGAATACCCTTGTAATTTGGGTTTATTAATATTATTAAATATATTAAAATATTATTTTTATGTGACATGTTTTAAGGTTATTTTATAACCTGGATGATGTCAATGTATGAATTTTTATGCATTGTTGAATTGTAGGAGTGAATAATTGACTTCGCGAAAAACCGCTAAATCATTATTGACGGGACACGTTTCTCGAGATACTATTCACGGGCACTATTTACGTCCTAATATTTTTACGTCTTTTTCGATTTCTATTAATTTCGTTAAAACGTGTATGCGAAGGAATAATTTTTCTGAGCGTCGGAAATTTTATTTGAGCTGATACGTGATTTTATCCGTATCCGAAATGTATTATAGGGGTGTTCCGAATAAATGGACAAACCCTATAATAATTATTTTTACGCGTCCCAATAATTTATGGGAGTACCCATTTTAATTTTGGGCAGAGTTATTAAGCAAATTTGGCACAAAAGTGGGAGTGTTCGGATATATTTTTGTGTATATGGGTATTTATTTTTGCCTGTTACACCAAGTGGGAACCAACCAAACTCCATTGGCCAATTAGAATTGAGGATGGGAGGAGTTGTCGACAATGTTGGGCATTTACCAAACCAAATTCTTGAATTTTGTTTCCAAGGCAAGCTTGGGTTCATCATTTTCACCCTCCCAATTCATCCCCCTGACTTCCCATAATTCATTCATTCTCTCCCATTCAAACCATCAGCTGCTCTTCTATTCCTTCTCTCCTTCATCTCAAAAATCAGCAGCTCACTTGGAAGAGAAGAAGAGAGAAAATTCCTGCAGGAGCAAAGAAGAAGAAGAGAGAAACAGAGAGAGAAAGAAGAAGAAAATGGTTTTGGTGGAGGAGAAGTACAAGAAGAGGCTCAGGTGAGCCCAAGGGAGAAGAAGAAAACCTCAAACTAGTCTAGCAAATCTCCTCTATCATCTATAAAGGAATTACAGAGGTAAATCTTCTTCCTAAACTCATTCCCATCGATTTTTGGTTATGATTTCGTAGTTTTTGGTTTTTAGAGCTTTTTAGCTCACAGATGATTTTTGAGGCGATTTCTATTGTTGTTGTTGTTTGTAATTGTTTGTATATGTTGTTAAGAGGTTATGTAAGCCATTAATAACATTAAAGTGGAACCAAAACACAAGAAATTCGTACCTTTGCTTAATGGAGGAAGAACATGGACTTTGGACAAGAACATGACATTCAGACGCATTTTAGAGGACATGTAGCTTTGATTTTATGTTTGTTTAGTTTGTTTGTTGATTTGATATTATAGCTCCATGGGTTAAGAAGTTAACCCAGTTGGAATGGAGTAAAAAGATGCAAAAACAAAGATTTGATGATGATTTTGGTGAAGAACACCAAGAACACCAAAAAGAGAGCATGAGTTCATACTTTGGCCTAGGATTTGGCCATGTTAATATTAATGGGTAGTTCTGAATTTTGGATATGTTGTAGCTCTATGTCTTAGGAGTCCATAGAGTCCGAAATGGACCAATTTGAACGTGTATAGAAGGAGTTATGGTGGTTGAAAGCAAGATAAGTCTAGAACACGAAAAACAGAGCATGAAACTAAGTATGGGCGTACGTACGCCGCCCTTACGCTGATGCTACTGTTGTCTTGGGCATATGTACATCGGTCATAGGCAAGTTTTGGGCGTAGCTACGCCGGGCCAATGTTAGGCCAGAGTCAGCTTTGACCTCCTTTAATAAAATGGGCATAACTTGGTCATACTAACTCGAAACTTGATGTTTCAAGATGTTCCAGAAAGAGAAAGAGTAGAACTACAACTTTTGTTCTTTAAGTTTTTGGATTTGAGGTCTGTAGAAGGGTCAAAATTGGCCATTTGTAGGACTAATGTGTAATTAGAGGCAATCAGAGAGTGTCGGGCATGCGCGTATTCATGCGTAATGTTCCCAACAATGTAAAATGATGTTCTAATTTAAAAACATGAATGTTATGTATTATAATGATGCTTAACATTAACCAATGAGTATTAGATAAATCGAATGGGCGTGTTAGGCGTATGCAAATGCGTGCCGCTAGGTCGTTCGAGTAGGCAAGTTTGGCGTACGGACGTGCAAGCGTCGTAACGCCGTAACTAGTGTGTATAACCTTGTTTAATGTTTTGTTTCTAATAAGAATAAAACATTATGAAGTGTTGTAACCCAATGTATGATCATGATAAACGTGTGCAAAAGAGGCGAATTAGGCATGTGAGGTATAAACGTCGAAACGCCGTGTAAAGTGTGAATGAGCTTAAATAGTGTTTCGATTCAAATGAAACGAACATTATAAGATATGAATGAGGTTAATGCAATAAGGATTGATGATGATGAGGGTCATAACGTTTTTAAACGACGCGACGCCGAGAAATGTTTCAGAGTTAATCGCGTTTATTAATTTATAATACGCGAACAATATAAGATAAGAAGTATTATTATGTAAACCATTATATGAAGCCTTTTTAGTGGCTAATTGGTATTTTATTGTTAAATAAATTGTGTAGGATATTTGAAGGACGAGCCATCATAATTTGGCAAGGAATGCTTAAGGCAAGTTCTTTTAGTAACTTGTTAACCTGCTTAAATATATTAATGTACATGAGTTGATTGCTAAATCTTTTACTGTTATGTGAATTATATGCGAGCATGATTAAAGTGTGCACGTTGTGCAACTACGTGATTATGTTGTTCTATGTGGAACTTGAAATATTATAAATGTGTAGTATGAGATATATGATGCAAATGAAACTTGCATATTACGAGATGTATGATGCATAGGTAGATGCATTGCATATTATTTATGATGCATGAGTAAGATACATAGTACGAGAATCATGGTGCATGAATAAAATACAAACTTATGTGTTACATGAAGTATGAAATGTGAAAACTATTAATTCTTGCTGAGCCATCGTGCTCATTCTTGCAAAAATAAAACTTTTGCAGATTTACGTTGTAATGCAATTATCTTGATATCGTGGTGGTAAGAATTAGAGACGCATGGAAACAGGAAGGTTGTTAAATGTTTATTTATTGTAATTATTTAGCTGTGATAACGGTATGCAATGTTCGTGAATTAGGTTATGTAAACCTTGAGTATGAAAGGGAGGTTATCCATTATAGTAGTTAAGATGCGATTATGTAATTTAATTGCTTAGTAAACTAGAAGGTTGATGATGTTATATAAAGGATCATGGTATTTATTCAATCTTGATCATAACTATAGTTTTTAAAGGTTACGAGATATGATGTATGGGAGTAGTGTTTTGTAGGATGTGATAGTAAAGTCAATGTACTCTACGATCAAGATGTCAATCGTGGTTGCTCTTCGATTTGGAACAGTATGGCTGACCTGGTTTGTCAGTCGTAAAGATTCTATGACCTAGGGTGAGGATTCATTGTGGTTCATTAACCACAGAGTTTTGGGACTCTGATTCTGGAAAGAGTTGTGTATGATGGAGTGTCAACCCAGGGGCTGTGGAAGCTTCTCATATTGCTTGAGCAATGATGCAATCGAGATCTGCAGGTGATCTGCTTGTGAGTGTGCTAGAGAATCCTTGGACCAGTTTATTCATATTTGAATATACTTTGTTGGTTCATAGGGACTTGAAGGATGTGAACTTGTAATATGTGGAATGATCATCAGAGATAGAAATGAAATATGGAATTTCTTCTGCTCTTATCTCTGAAGTTAACAATGAATTCCACTTTTCCTTCTCCATCTAGTAACTTCATAATCTTCATCTCTTCAATTTCTTTTAGCTTCTCCTCAAACTGAGCATTACTAGACTTAGCAGATTGTTGCTCCCCCACAGTTGATACTTCCATCTTAGAAGAAGATGATCTTTATCATTGGATTTTCTTCAGTACCGGTTACTCTACGATCCTCTTATCTGAGCTGCTATCGTAGAGTTGATGAGGACTTGATTCTTTGTATGCTTCTTAAGGAGTTGTATTATGCTGAATTGAGTTCTAGCTTCTGAGGGAGTCTCGATGGAAAATCACGCTTTTGCCATTTGCCAGAGGTTTGTATACGTCTCGAACTTCTTCCTTGAATGTGCTTGAGTAAGGATAGAGCAATCATGATACCTGCAGGTTAAATAGATTTCTAACTTGGTACCCAATATTCTTTGGGTCCTGCTGGGTTAGTTCTTTTTGAAAGCCCAAGTCTTTCAGACTTTGGTTTCACAACATGCTTTATGCAGCTTATATGTGGTGATGGTTTAAACATGCTACATGAAAGTGTATGTGTGTGAGCAAACATGTGTGGAACTGATGTGGATCCTCAAACCTTTTCCTTAGTTGAATCCTTACTTACATCATGTTCTAAGTGTTTGAACTTTAGTAGAGTATTGGCTAGTTCAGTGAGTTGTACCCAGAAGGTTCGTAGGTTGATCAGTCTCTACAATCCTTCAACGTACAACCGCAGACATGACTATGTTGGTTGATTTAGCAATCGATAAACACACACGTGTAAGTATACATGGTCCACAAGTAATATAATGATAAGAGAGTTGTCGAACCCACAGGGAATTATCTCTAATGTATCCCAAGTACCAACTATATATCGTCTCGATTTTATTTAGACAAATGATGATTTGATTTTTTGTTGTTTAACAATAATTAAGAACTATGGAAAGCGTTAAGATAATGAATTCTAATATTAACAAGTCTAAGATTGCAATTTCCTCCAACACTTCATTTAAATATCCTAACTCCCTCATTTGAACTAATTAACAACATAGGATTGTCAACCGAGAAATCAAAGTTACTTATAAGCCTCTGTCGATGGTCAAATTCGAATCTTCCTAATGCGGCATGTAGGTATATGTATATCCTACACACTATCAAGAGACTAACCTACATGCTGCATTAGGAAGGTTTACATATCACGCATCTTAACAACATATTATATAGTGCCTCTACTAAAACCCTAGCCAAGCATCGGATTTTTGGTCAAAAACCCGCTCAGATCGCACAAAATGGCCAACTGGAATCGCACTTAGCAAATTTGGCGCGCCCGCGCGGCGCCTGGCGTGCGCGTGCCCAGGCCCTGCCTGGCTGCCGCACGTCTGCCGTGACGCCCCCAAATCAAGGTTACCTTATCCACGAATTCTGTGCATCACTGTGCAACTCATACGTCATATTATCAACAACTCATTGCGGAATAATAAAAATATTTACATTGATATAATATAAATATTGTCGTCCCAAGCCTCGAAAACATAACTAAAACATGATCTTACTACCTGAATATAATAACAAGATTATTACAATATGTTCCCATCTAATCCCAGGTACGAAGACCTTAACTACTACATCATTTATTAATCATTACAAATTAATACTATTCATATTGTACATAACAGTACTTTACAACAATAAGTATTAAAACTTACTAGTACACTCTTTTTTACAAATCCCCCTCGTAATAAAAGAAAAAGTTTTAAAGGATCTATTCAACCCCCCACCCCCCCTTCTAGATCTCTATTGTGTCTCCGAGAACTAACAAGTTTCGTACATTCTTTCATACTCGTAAGTGATATTATTTTCTTTCATATTCGTATGAGATATCATTTCTTTTGTGCTCATCAAGGGATATCGTTTTCTTTCATATTTCTCCATTTATGGTAAGAAATTATTGTTTGTTTCCATAACCGTATTATTAAATGGTGAAAATTCTTGAAATTAGTATAATATCCTTAATAGTTTGTGTTTCATTTAATATCTTTTCACCTGAATCTTTCTATTTCGTTTTACACGTTATAGTTTAATCGTGAACTTTATTTATTTTATTCTTGAGTTATAATCGATTTTTTGGATATCATGTTGGCAATTTGGACAATCTTCGATACTAGATAAATTAAATTACAAATCTCTAATATTTATTCTTATTCTTAATCTCATCGCTTTTATTGTTTCTATTCATCCTCTATATTATTGTCATAATCCTCAAACTTAAATTGTGGTGAAAAGTTCTCTTTGGGCCGCAGTGCAAATATGAACTGGTGATTGACATGATTATGACCAGGAACTGTGTATTGGTATAATCTTGACATTTGGTGTTAGAGACAAAGGCTTGCGGTGAAAGTCCTCTTTGGCCCGTAGTGCAAAGATGGAATGGTGTTTGGCATGATCATGACCATTGGTATTCCAAATGAATATCTTTGGCCCGTAGAGCAAAGATAAACTGTTGATTTGGATGAGCATAAACAGGAACTGTTGATTAGTGTTACAAGGATAAAATATTGAAGGTGAACTTTTAAATTGTAAAAGATAGTGGATATTATAGTCTATCTGACTCTTCTAATGGATTGCTTGTTCCGCTGCAGTTATTGTTGCAAACTTATATTATTTTTAAATCTCTGATCTATCATTGTTGAAGGCTAAAGATAATTTATTCTTCATTATATTAGTCATGATATTCTTTACTGGGCTATTTGTGCTCACCCTTTTCCTTTTTGTTCCATTGTTCTCCTCAAGAAATGAGAGTGTAGCTGGGACTAGTCGGGGAATGGAGTGATGGTCCGAGACTGTAGAAGTATATCAATACATTATAAAATAGTGTGACAATAATTATTTTGAGAACTTAAGTTAGGTGTGATTATTGTTGTACTAGTTTCAGTACAATATTTGTATTGAAACTCACAGTATATATGTTGTCATATTTTGCACGACAGTTTAATAGTTGTAAATTAGAAATTCGTATTTGTATTCGGATTTTGTATTATGTATTTTGGCGACTCAAAATGGGTTGTGTGAACCTGTTTTGGGGCGTCATAGTTGGTATTAGAGCTTAGGGTTATGATCTCTGGTAGGGATCTGAGATTAGAACTAGGAGGGGAGAGACGAGTAAAATCCTTCGCTAGTGTGTCCTACCTAAGCTATTTTGTTATTTAATTAGTTAGTTCGGTCGTAGGGACAAGATGTGACATGTCAATTTCTTTAACTAATCTTTGTTTTGTGATCACATTTCAGAATGGCATCTGAAAATCAAGGAATGAACTATGAGATAATTGTGGCTAAGAATTAAGAAGTTACAAATAATACTGCTGCAAACTCAGAAAATCATGACGCTAAAAACATGATGAATGATGAGTTTTTCCGAAACTTCATGCAATTCCTGCAGAACTAGGCGAGAAAAACTACTGCTAATAATACCAGGGGAAACACAGGTAACTCACGAATGGTCACTCCCAAGCAGTTCAAGGAGTTGGGACCACTTGAATTTCTCAAAAAGTTGGACCCACTCAAGTTAGAGGCATGGCTCAAACAAATGACAAAGATATTTGATGTATTGTGTTGCGCTGACGAACAAAAGGTTCCTTTCGCTACCTTTATGCTGCGAGGAGAAGCGGATCATTGGTGGGAATCCGTAAAACGTACCCACCACTCGGCACTCGAGATGTATTGGGTGAAGTTCCAAGAATTGTTTAACGAAAAGTAAATCCGAGAGAGTATTCGTCATATGAAGGATGTGGGATTTATCAAACTGGAGCAGAACAACATGGCCGTATTGCAGTACGAAGCCAAGTTTGCCGAATTATCTCGATTTGCGTCCCATTTGGTGAACAATAAGGAACGGATAACGCAAATATTTTTACGAGGTTTGAAACCTGAAATTCGTCAACATCTTATTTCTCATAAAATTTGTCTATATTTAGATATCGTGGATAGGGCTCAATTAGTGGAACGAGAGAAAGAAATGCTACAACCAACAGACAATACCCAACATCGAGAGAGAAATTACGATAATTATCGTAACAATGGCAACAATCGTCGGAATAATGAGAACCAGCAAAGAGGAAATCATCATGCCAAAAATGGTAACCACTTCGGTGGTAATCATGGCCCAGATAATAGAAGAAATGAGTTAAGTGGAAATAATTTCAAAAAGAGAAGATTCAACAATGACCGTGGAAAGGCACCAATATCAGCACCAACACTAGTTTCAAAGGGAGGAGAACGACCACCGGTCAGATGTTACAGGTACGGAAAAAAGGGACACATCAGTCCAAATTGTATATAGCCACCCCAAGTGTGTTACAGTTGTGGAAAATAAGGCCACATAGCTCGATTTTGTCCTGTAGCAAAATCAATTCCAACTATAATGATGACACCAAAGGCTGTCACGGACAAATCAAAGTCTGTGGTTCAGGGGAGAGCTTTTGTCGTGACATCCCAAAAAGTGCGAAACCCAAACGAAGTTATCGCGGGTAAACTACTTATTAACTCTTGTGAAGTATATACCTTATTAGATACTAGTTCTACCCACTCTTTTATTTCACCTACATGTGCTCAACGTCTGAACTTGACTCTTGAGAAATTATATTTTGACTTATTTATTGAAACACCATTAGGACAAACATTCGTTACATCTACAGTCTATAAATCTTATTTTGTTGAAATCGGCACCCTCACATTATATGTTGATCTTATCTCCTTGGACATGCATGAATTTGATGTGATTTTAGGAATTGATTGGTTAACTACTCATCATGCTAAAATTGATTGCTTTCGTAAGGTCGTTAGTTTTCATATTCCTAATCAACCTGTTATGTGAATTCAAGCAACCAAACTGTTGAAATCAATAACTGTCATTTCTAGTCACAAAGCCATTCGTTTATTGAAAAACGGATGTCAAGCCTTCTTAGCCCATGTAACTGATTTAAACAAAAGTACATCAGATTTGAATAGTATTTCTGTTGTTAATAAGTTCCCTGACATATTTCCCGAAGAACTTCCTGGCCTACCCCTAGACCGTGAAATCGAATTTTGTATCGACCTTGAACCCAATACAAAACCTATTTCCAAGACCCCATATCAAATGGCTCCTATTGAACTTCAAAAGTTAAAAGTCTAACTACAAGAGTTGTTAGACACCGATTTCATACGTTTGAGTACATCGCCTTGGGGTGCTCTTGTCTTATTCGTAAAGAAGAAAGATGGGAGTATGAGACTTTACATTGATTATCGGGAGTTGAACCATGTCACCATCAAAAATAGGTACCCGTTACCTCGCATTGATGACCTGTTCGACCAGTTGCAAGGTGCTCAATTCTTTTCAAAGATCGACCTTCGTTTTGGATATCATTAGTTGAAGGTTAAAGTTGATGACATTCCAAAGACTGCCTTCAGAACTCGATACGGGCATTATAAATTCCTAGTCATGTCTTTCGGATTAACTAATGCTCCTGTTGCCTTCATGGATATGATGAACCGAATATTCAAGGAATATTTGGATCATTTCGTGGTTGTCTTTATCGATGACATCCTCATATACTCCAAAAGTCATGAAGATCATGAGCGACACTTGAGGCTGATACTCCAAAAGCTTCGTAAAACAAGTTATATGCCAAGTTAAAGAAATACGAATTCTGGCTTGAGGAAGTAGCATTCCTTGGTCACGTGGTTTCTAAACAAGGAATATTGGTTGACCCGACGAAGATTGAAGTAGTATCAAATTGGGAGCAACCTAAGTTGGTAACCGAAGTACGAAGCTTTTTGGGCCTAGCTAGTTATTATCGGATGTTCGTAAAAGGATTCTCTTGAATTTCCATTCCATTAACTCAACTTACTTGGAAAAGCACAAAATTCGAATGGAGCAAAGAATGCGAGAGGAGTTTTCAAGAACTCAAGAGAAGACTCATTTCAGCACCTATTTTGGCAATACTATCAGGATCGGAAGGATTTGTTATCTACAGTAATGCTTTAGGTAGAGGTTTAGGTTGCGTTCTCATGCAACATGGAAAAGTTATACCTTATGCCTCTCAACAACTCAAGGAATATGAGAGAAATTATCCTACTCATGATCTAGAGTTAGCAGAAGTCGTTTTCGCGTTGAAGATCTGGAGATATTACTTATATGGAGAGAAACTGGAGATCTATACAGACCATAAAAGCCTCAAATATTTCTTCACCCAGAAGGAACTCAACATGCGACAACGACGTTGGCTCGAGCTGTTGAAAGATTATGACCATACCATCCAATACCATCTTGGAAAGGCAAATGTGGTAGTTAACGCATTTAGTAGATCTTATGCACGTACGAGTGCGATACTGACAACGCAAAGGCCCATTTTGTGTGACTTACAAAGAATGGAGATAGAGTTAAATACTCCAGGAAACCACGTGAAGATCACATATATACGAGTAGAACCAGCTTTAATCGATAAAATTAAAGCTGCTCAAGTTACAAACCCAGAGTTGGTGAATATGAAGAAGAAAGTACAAGAAGGTGCTATTCTAGAAGCAAGAGTCGACGAAGAAAGAATACTTCGAGTCAACTCTAGACTGTGTGTTCCTAACGACTCTGATTTGAAATATAGAATCATGATGGAGGCACACAATACACCATTTGCAATCCACCCTAGAAGTACTAAAATGTATCGTGATCTTTGACATACGTTTTCGTGGAGCAATATGAAAAGAGAGATCATAGAGTTTATCTCAAGATGTTTAACTTGTCAACGTGTCAAGGCGGAGCATCAAGTACCAAGGGGTCCATTGCAACCATTTGAGATTCTAGAATGGAAGTGGGAACACATCAACATGGATTTCGTGATGGGTCTTCCCAAAGTTTCTTAAGGCTTAGACGCAATTTGGGTCATTATAGATAGATTGACCAAGTCTGCTCATTTCTTGCCTATATGAGAAAACTATTCACTTGAGCATCTTGCTAGTATGTATATAAGCGAGATTATGAGATTGTATGGTATGCCAGTATCCATAGTTTCTGATCGACACCCTAGATTCACTTCACAATTTTGGGTCAGCTTGTAGAAAGCTATGGGCACTAAATTACGATTCAGTTCTGCATACCATCCCCAGACGGACGGGCAATCGAAAAAGACCATTTAAACTCTTAAAGATCTGTTGAGACTCTGCGCACTAGACTTCAAAGGAAGTTGGGATAAACACTTACCATTGGTGGAATTCTCCTACAACAACAGTTATCAAGCAAGTATAGGCATGGCTCCTTTTGAGGCATTGTATGGACGAAGGTGTTGTTCTTCAGTATGTTGGGATAAAGTAGGCGAGGCTAAATTATTGTGACCAGAGTTGATACGTATGACTGGAGAAAAGATTCAAATGATCCGGTAACGTATACAAACAACACAAGATCGACAAAAAGACTTATGTCGATCTTCATCGAATGGACGAGGAATTCAATGTCGGAGACCATGTATTTTTACGTGTTGCTTCATTGAAAGGAGTTACGAGTTCGGAAAGAGAGGACAGTTCAACCCTCGATTTATTGGTCCATTTAAAATCCTCGACCGAGTAGGAACTGTGGCCTACATACTCGCTTTACCACCAAGCATGTCTCGTGTTCATAACGTTTTTCATATATCCATGTTACGTAAATATGTGAAAGACCTGAACCACATTATTGAATTAGAACCAAACGAGATAGTAGAGGATTTAACGTATGAGGAGGTACCTGTCAAGATCTTGGATAAAAAGGAACAGATTCTACGCTCAAAGGTTGTACTTCAAGTCAAAGTTTTATGGAGAAAGCATGATACAAAGGAAATGACCTAGGAGTTAGAATCTGAAATGAGGGCAAGGTATCCTCATCTCTTCGAAATGCCAAGTACGTACGTCAATTTCGAGGACGAAATTTCATAATGAGGGGAGATTGTAAGACCCCGACTTTTATGAATAAGATTTTATTTTTTTCTCTATGATTATTATTCTAAATAGTAAAGTGTTTAATTGTTATAATGTTATAGTTAAGGGTGATATATGCAAATTATCTGATAAACAGTATGCCAGAGAATATTCTTTTTGTCGGAAAATATTATATTCGATAAAGTATGAAAGTACGACGACACCGAAATAACAAAATATTGGTGGGCCCCACAACGACTAATTGTCGGATACTGAAAACGACAGTATTTTGTCAACAGTATTATCACCTGCAATTGTTGAAATACCCGGTAATAAAAGAACAGTAGCACGAGGTATTCCATAGTAGCAAACGGTATTGCACAGTATTTCATATTATTGATTCAATAATTGATAAAGTAGCAATTGCACAACATTTTAACTCAATAATTGTTACAGTAACATCTGCATAGTATTTTATATTATTAAATCGGTGATGTGTCACGACACAATAACTTATATTATTTGATATGATATTATTAGACCAGTTAGCATTATTGACAATGTCTAGAAGTTCTGTCAAGGAAAGGGATTATTTAATTACGCGCCATTTCTACGGAAAGCCCCCTCTTTCCTGGGAATAATCTGGTTGTCAATATTGTGAGTCTATAATATTATTGATGAATAATTATTGAAAGATTAAAAATGTGTTGATTAAAGATAAGTGATATGTGGTAGTTATTTGTTCAATTTTTGGGGTTTGTTATGAAGCGTTTGCTGTAAGTTTGGCTAATTATTCCATGGGACCCACCACTTGCCAATTTATCAAAGTCGTCGGCAGAAATTTTCAGAAAAATTTTCTATATAAAACAAAAAACTTTTATATTATATATAAAGTTATTTATTTTATTAGATTATAAATAGAATATATTATATTATATATAAAGTTTTTGTTTTATTAGAATATTTTATTGCATAGTGTTGCATAGTAAAAATCAGATTTTCGCCCGTGAATTCGTCCGTGAACTTCAACTGTTTCGTCCGTGATTCTTTTCTTAAATAGTACGCTGCCATTCTCCTATAAATAGGTTGCTTAGTTAAGAAATGAAACTCACACCAGAATCAGAAATTTCTTCTTCTATAATATTGTGTGTATTTCTTTTGAATATAAGGATACTTTGAGTGTAGCTTATAGTGCAAGATTTTCTCAAGATATTCTCCTTTATACCAGTCAGATCTAGTCTCCTACTAAGGTAGGGGATATCATTTATTTCATACTCGTATGTAATATCATTCGCTTTCACATTCGTAAGTGATATTATTTTACTTCATACTCATAAGTGTTGTCATTCTATTCCATTTATTAACTTATGGGAATAACCTGACTACGCGGACTACCGCATGCCTGGTGAATACCCTTCATATTCATTCCTTATTAGTCTTTTGTAGAAATGATCTGTCTACGCGGATTACCGCATGACGGGTGAAAAATCAATTTCAGTTTTGTACATTCTTTCATACTCGTAAGTGATATTATTTTCTTTCATACTCGTATGAGATATCATTTCTTTTGTACTCATCAAGGGATATCGTTTTCTTTCATATTTCTCTATTTATGGTAAGAAATTATTGTTTGTTTCCATAACCATATTATTAAATGGTAAAAAATCCTGAAATTAGTAGAATATCTTTAATAGTTTGTGTTTCATTTAATATCTTTTCACCTAAATCTTTCTATTTCGTTTTACACGTTATAGTTGAATCGTGAACTTTATTTATTTTATTCTTAAGTTATAATCGAATTTCTGGATATCATGTTGGCAATTTGGACAATCTTCGACACTAGATAAATTAAATTATAAATCTCTAATATTTATTCTTATTCTTGATCTCATCGATTTTATTGTTTCTATTCATCCGATTTTCGCCCGTGAATTCGTCCCTGAACTTCAACTGTTTCGTCCGTGATTCTTTTCTTAAATAGTACGCTGCCATTCTCCTATAAATTGGTTGCTTAGTTAAGAAATGAAACTCACACCAGAATCAGAAATTTCTTCTTCTATAATATTGTCCGTATTTCTTTTGAGTATAAGGATACTTTGACTATAACTTATAGTGCAAGATTTTTTCAAGATAATCTCTTTTATACCAGTCAGATCTAGTCTCCTACTAAGGTAGGGGATATCATTTATTTCATACTCGTATGTAAAATCATTTGCTTTCACATTCGTAAGTGATATTATTTTGCTTCATACTCATAAGTGTTTGTTAGGTTTGTTATAATACGCAAGCATGCAATCAAATTACATAAACAGAGCGGAAGCACAATAAAACAGATTTTAAATTTTAATACAAACCATCATCGTGATCTTTTCTTGTGTTCAATTATCGAATAAACGAAAGACATTGAGAATAAGAATTATACCCTCGTAGAATCAAGCTTCCTCGGGTACAAGTTCAACTCCAAAAGTCCTTCGCGTTCGCCTTGAATTCAACGATGTGATTCCTTCTTTTGATCAACGTTAGTCACCCAAGTGTTTGGCCTCTAGAGGTGATCCACCAAGGAAAAATGTTTATTCAAGAAGAAGGATATTGGCAAAACTCTAGTTTCTATCTCTATAGAAATTCTAAGTACTCTCCACAATTCTTATACAAGAGTGTGTAACCCTAATCTATGATAAAACTTCTCTTATTTATAGATGTAGGAAAAACCCTTCACTAAACAATTTAGGATTATGGTTTCAATTCTAATTAAACTCCTTTAATTAAATTAAACTCCTAACATAATTAGGAATTCATGAGAGAATACTTCTATTAATTAATTCACAATCCCTATTAGAAATTAAATAATAGTAATAGTAATAATAATAATAATAATAATAATAATAATAATAATAATAATAATAAGACTCCTCTTATTAATTTATATTTAATGTTTCCAAAATATTAAATAATAAATATTAAGCTATTTAATTTATTCTATCTCCATAGATTAAATTAAATACACTTAACTTATTATTACAATTATGTCATTACTTCTTAAATAAATATTTTCTTTTTGCGGTGTGACCATTTAGGTTCTCCATATTAAACCGATTGTGAATAAATCAATTAGAACAATTCTAACCTTATTTAAATAAATAAATAAAACTATTTAATTTATTTAAATAAATAACATTTATTTTACAATAAGGGTAAGCCCCCTTAGCGATCAACGACTTTCCAGATAATATAGATTTCAACATTAATCACAAAAGAACCTTTCAGTGAATAGTTACCGTACAATTCAATCCTTCTACCATACAATAACCCAATTAAATATAAGACATGGAATTACTGTCAAGTCTTATTTTATTTAATTATATATATTTCGATTCCCAAATGCACAACTCTAAATAATACAAATTAGAAACTCCTTTCTAATTTCATTCTGCCTTGGTCAATGACTACTGAGTTGTCATTTATCGAATCATATAGGACATTTACATCTTTTACTAGACGTGGTAGATTCTTTGTTGATCATTCACCTATCTCCATGTATAACTTATTATACCCAATCATACCCTTTGATATACCCTAAAGGTCTTAAGGGACATGTCAAAGTATAACTCATCATACACAAGATACTATGATGATCTTAAGTCCAAGGATCACTTGTACTATTATCACTAGAGGAATTCCTATTAACATGCGAGTAAACTCCATTAGGTATTCCTTAGCGAGCCACGTTCAGTGAACTTATTCTCCAATAAGCACCTGCATACTTGCTTTAGTGTCTCCACACAAATGATTATGAGATCAATCATCCTCTTCCTAAGAGCAAGCAACGTATGTACCAATCTATCCGGATTCACTAATCCCCTTTTTAGTAATCCAACGATTAGGAACGATCTTAGTTTATGAGTTATCTAGAATTTAGATCTCATTAGCATGATCATCATCATGATTCTAAAAGCATTGCTCAAAACTATGCGTTTATCACATTTAATATAACAACATCATGTAGATAAAGTAAAATGCATTTTAAGAAAATTAATTCTTTTATTAATAAATGAATAAGATTACAAAGTATATGCTACATCATATCAAATATGATTGGCTTGTGTGCATACTGCTTTCAATCTCCCACGTACACTAAAGCCAATCGCAATGGTATCTAATACCCTTCTTCTCTAAGTGACGATCATCCTGATGTTGGATAAAGCTTCAGTAAATGAATATGTAATGTTGTTCTTGAGAGTCAACTATCTCTATAGTGATTTTTCCTCTTTTAATTTTTCCTCTTTTAATGATTCCTCTAATCAAATGAAAGTGCCGCAACACATGTTTGAATTCAAGATGAGACTTAGGAACTATTCCTAGTTTTGTAATGAACTTTTCATCCAAACAATCAACTTAGCGCTTCATTTACAGCTATATACTTTGTCTTTGACACTAAACCAACAACTCTTTGTTGTTTGGAATTTTTTCCAATTCACTGCACCACCATTCAAGGTAACGATTTACCCTAAAGTGGATTTGTTATCGTCTTGGTCAGTCTGAAAAACTTGAGTCTCTTTGACCCTCGAGTTTTAATTCAGACCCACCATTAATCATGATCACATCTTCAGTACCGGTTAAGTACTTAAAAATATTTTTCATTGTCTTACAGTGATCTTCTCCAGAATATGGCTGATCAACATCAGGCCTTGTATATTCCTTGCATACATGATAGTAACTCATGCGATCTCTCTTTCATTGGGGACAATTTTAGAGAGATACACTCCATGGCTCATCATCATGAGACATCTCTTGGAGTTTGCCATGCTAAACGCCTTTAGCATCGAATGAATATACGTTCATTGGGTCAAGTCGATCATCATTTTAAATCTATTTATATAGATTTATATCCCTAATTTATAGGATACTACTCTCAAGTCATTCATGGAGGATTGTTTAGGCAATTTTATCTTTACTGATTATAGCACTGGTATGTCATTCCTTATCAGTAGTATATCAACATATAATAATAGGAATGTCACAGCGCTCCCACTAACCTTTTGTACACACTAGGTACATTTTCGTTTTTGATAAAATCAAACTCTTTTGATTGTCTCATCAAAACGAATGTTCCATCTTTGAGAAGCTTGCTTCAATCCATAAATGGATCGTTGTAGCTTACATACACGATTTGCTTCAACCTTTGAAACAAATTTCGCTAACTGTATCATACATACATTCTCCTCAGGTCTTCATTGAGGAAGGAGTTTCCACATCCATTTGCCAGATTTCGTAATAATAAGCTGCAATCGCAAGTAAAATCCAAATGGACTTGAGCATTACCTGGTAATAAGGTTTTTATCACAGTCAACTCCTTGACTTTATTTGAAACCTTTTAAACAGGTCTGGTCTTATAGGCCTCTACCTTGCCATTTGCCCTAGTCTTTCTCTTAAAGACCCATATGCACCCTCTAGGCACTATGTCTTTCGGTGGAGTAACCAGAGTCAATATTTAGTTCTTATACATGGAGTTCATTTCAGATTTCATGGCCATCTACCATTTCTTTGAGTGTCTATTACTCATAGCCTCATCGTATATAACTGGATCATTATGCTCTATGACGCGTACCTCATCATCATCCTCTATGATGAATCCATACCTCCTAGGTATCTTCGGTACTCTTCCAGATTTACGATTCGGTTGTGGTACAATAGGTCTATCTACAGGTTTCTCGATTTGACTTAAAATGCTTTGTGGTTCTTGAACTCCTTCAAGATCTATTATCCTCCCACTAGCTCCTTCAATGATAAACACCTTTATCCAAGAAGGCAGCGTGTTTCGCAACAAATACCTTTTGCTTAGTAGGATTATAGAACTCTTATTCTAAACTTACTTTAGGAAGTTTCACAAATCTACACTTGTCAGATTTTTGTCCCAAGCTTATCCTTTTGAAACCTTTTCACATAAGCTGGACAATCCCTTATCTTAACTTACTTAAGATTAGGAATCTTCCCTATCCATAACTTTTATGGAGTCTTGGGGCCGTATTTCGAGGTTACCTTATTTTGTATATATGCAGCCGTTTTTAGGGCATAACCCCATATGGATACTGGAATGCCAGTAAAAATCATCATGGACCGCACTATGTCCAACAAGGTACAATTTCTCCTTTTAGATACACCAATCAATTATTGCGTATCATGACGCGTCCATTATGAGAAAATACCATTTTGAGATGATCTAGAAACTCATTGTACAAGTATTCCTTCCTCGATCTGATCAAAGAATCTTAATACTTTGTCAATTTGTTTCACTTCTGAATTCTTTGAACCTTTCAAATGATTCAGACTTGTATTTCGTCAAATATACATATTCAACTCTTTGAATGATCATCTCTTTTTCTTTTACTAGTTTGTTCAATTTGCAAAATTATTTTTCATGTAAGTCAAGTTTACAAAGTCCATCAAGTAATCTTCCAGTTTCAAGAAAAACATTATCATTATAAATAGAACAATAATTGTTCTTAAATATAATATCAGAACCTTTCTTGTCCAACAATGAAAGTAATAATGCTTCTAAAGAGAACTGGAACATAATAACAACTTATTAACTTAATAGACTTGCCCGTAGGCAATGCTAAACTAAAAGTTCCTACAGCTAATGTAGCAACTATTGTTTCATTCTCCACACGTAAGATTACTTACTCTTTGTTTAGCTTTCTACTTCTGCTTAGTCTCTTCATTTGATTGCATACGTGAGAACTATAGCCGGTATCCAATACCCAAGTAGAACCTTGACTTACATAAAGATTTATTTCAATCATGAACAAACCTATATCTGTAACTGAAGCTTCATTAAGCTTCTTCAAGTTAGCCTCTGCAAGATGCTCCTTACAGTTTCTTTTCCAGTGTCCAGACTTATTACAGTGGAAGAAAACTCCTTTGTTATCCGCATCATTTTTTGTTCTTATTATCCTTTGTTTTTGCCTTTCTTTATACCTTCTTTGAATTATTTTTCTTTTCAAAAGATCCTTTGGCCCCTACCAGTAAGACTTGGTCTTTCTTGGTTGGAAAGTGTCTCTCTATCAATTTTTAACATGTTTAAGCAACTCAGGCAGGCTGACATATAGCTTATTCATGTAGAAATTCACAACAAATTGTGAGAAAGAGTCCATAAGTGATTGCCAGATCAAATCTTGGATCAACTCTCTATCCATAACAAAACCCTGTTGTCCTAATTGTTCAATCGAATTGATCATTTTAAGGATATGTGTTTGTACCTGTAGTGTTATTGGTCATTTTAGATCAGAAGAGCTCCTTAGATATCTTATATCTAGTAGTCCTACTTTCCTTACCATTCAACTCCTTGAAGTGCAGGAATATAGTAGGAGCATCCATAGTTTCGTGCTGACGCTGAAGCTCGTTACTCATGGATGCGAGCATGATGCATTGAGCCACAGTTGCATCATCTTGCCACTTTCTAAAAGTAGCAATCTCTTCCTCAAAGTCATTGTCTGCAACCATTGCAAGGATAGGCGTATTAAGGACATAACATAGTTTTTCAGCCTTGAGAACTATTCTCAAATTCCTTAACTAGTCCGTATTATTTGATCTAATTAATTAGCATTTAATATGCTACGCATTGATAGTGAATTAGACATTGTAAAATTCTGTTAAATGAATTTTAAAAATATTTTAGCATACATTCATTTTATTAATCATCAAAATAAATTAGTTCTTTATTTAAATTGGTATCTCCCACTATTTTTCATCAAACTATATTACCCTCAGTTTATATAGTTCGGCAAATCTAATTAAAGATTTGCTAGTGAGATTAAGGATCACATTTCAAATGTATATAACCTTGTGGTGACACAACAAACGATATATAAATAAATAGGTAGACAACTATTGTCAATTACATCTCTATGTAACTCCTTGTCTTTTGTCTCTTAGATTATTTTGATCAAGTGGTGACACATCCGAATCAAAATTATCCAAGTTAAGTCCAACCTAGCACTTTCATATATGTGAAGAGAAAAATACCGTCCTTGTGGTGACACAACAAAACAGTAATGTTCAATTCCTTAATAATCATCAAATGTGATAAGGCAACATCTTAAATATTTAATACTTGTCTTGTGGTGACACAATAAACTCATATTAAATATTTAATACTCTATCGCTTTACCATGCTAGAAGGTGACGTTCGATATTCCAAATATCTTTAAACGTTTAGGATTTAATATGATTTCTTTGAGGGGTTTGTTATTATTAGTCTCATCTTATTTAGCGTGCATGCACATATATATATAAGATACACGTCATATTATTTAACATGCGAAGAATGTTGGATAATATAATATATATATATATATAGTAAGCATGCACATATAGAATATTATATTCTACCCAGATTGATTATGGATTTTTATTCTAGTTTGGTTCACTAGAGCCACCAAGTGAACCAAAAGGTCAAACCTAGGGTGCAAGAACTGAATGTAAATATAACTATTACATTTAAATCATGGGCACCATTACAAACGGGTCTTCAAGCGCTCCTTGCTCTTTTGTCTCCAATTCTTCAAAATAATTCTAACTAGTCCTATTACATAAACTATTTACAATGAATAGAAACCTTGATCAGCAGTCAAGGGGAAGTACACAGAAGGAAGATAAAATTTACATCAAGAAAAACTAGAGAGGACGAGGTACGCAAACCACATTTATAAAAACTCATTCATTCAAGCATCCTCTAAAATAAATCCAATCACACATTGGTCAATAGTCCATAATCAATCCCTATTTATTATCAGACATATCTCCATATGCATCAATAAATAACATTCATCTCATGAATAATAAAACATTTCATATATGCATTGATATCATTTAATGGACAAAACGTTAGCTAATATTTAGTTTTGAAACAAAATAAACTCTTTTATTTTAATCAAAAACCAAATCAAAATTAAACTCCTTTAATTTTAGCAACCTAAAATCATATTCCAGATAAAATAAACATCTTTATTTTAAACTTTTATCAATTAAATAAACCATTTATTTTAATTGAAGGAAAAAAAAATTCAAAACTTGCAGGTCGGCGCGACCGTGCTCCAAAATGAACTAGAAGAGGCGCGACTGCGCTGCACCTCCAGAAACGTTTTTCTGGGTTCGGGCGTGGCCGCGCTCCAGAATGAACTTGAAGCGGCGTGGTCGCGCCGCGACGCAGAATTAGAAAATTTTTTCAACCCAAAAAAACCGATCGTATCGCATATCAATTCATACATGGAATCAACAAAATTAATAATTAACACAATGATTGGCTCTGATACCACTGTTAGGTTTGTTATAATACGCAAGCATGCAATCAAATTACATAAATAGAGCGGAAGCGCAATAAAACAGATTTTAAAATTTTAATAATACAAACCATCACCATGATCTTTCCTTGTATTCAATTATCGAATAAACGGAAGAGATGGAGAATAAGAATTATACACTCGTAGAATCAAGCTTCCTCGGGTACAAGTTCAACTCCAAAAGTCGTTCGCGTTTTCCTTGAATTCAATGATGTGATTCCTTCTTTTGATCAACGTTAGCCACTCAAGTGTTTGGCCTCTAGAGGTGATCCACTAAGGAATAATGTTTGTTCAAGAAGAAGGGTATTGGCAAAATCCTAGTTTCTATCTCTATAGAAATTCTAAGTACTCTCCACAATTCTTATACAAGAGTGTGTAACCCTAATCTATGATAAGACTTCTTTTATTTATAGATGTAGGAAAAACCCTTCCCTAAATAATTTAGGATTAGGGTTTCAATTCTAATTAAACTCCTTTAATTAAATTAAACTGTTAATCTAATTAGGAATTCGTGAGAGAGTACTTCTATTAATTAATTCTCAATCCCTATTACGAATTGAATAATAGTAATAGTAATAATAATAATAAGACTCCTCTTATTAATTTATATTTAATGTTTCCAAAATATTAAATAATAAATATTAAGATATTTAATTTATTCTATCTCCATAAATTAAATTAAATACACTTAACTTATTATTACAATTATGTCATTTACTTCTTAAATAAATATTTTTCTTTTGTTGTGTGACCCTTTAGGTTCTTCATATTAAACCGGTTGTGAATAAATCAATTAGAACAATTCTAACCTTATTTAAATAAATAAATTAAACTATTTAATTCATTTAAATAAATAACATTTATTCTACAATAAGGGTAAGCCCCCTTAGCGATCAACGACTTTCTAGATAATATAGATTTCAACATTAATCACAAACGAACCTTTCAGTGAATAGTTACCGTACAATTCAATCCTTCTACCATACAATGTCTCAATTAAATATAAGACATGGAATTACTGTCAAGTCTTATTTTATTTAATTATATGTATTTCGATTCCCAAATGCACAACTCTAAATAATGCAAATTAGAAACACCTTTCTAATTTTATTCTACCTTGGCTAAGGACTACTGAGTTGTCATTTATCGAATCAAATAGGACATTCACATCTTTTACTAGACGTGGTAGATTCTTTGTTGATCATTCACCTATTTCCATGTACAACTTATTATACCCAATCATACCCTTTGATATACCCTAAAGGTCTTAAGGGACATGTCAAAGTATAACTCATCATACACAAGATACTATGATGATCTCAAGTCCAAGAATCACTTATACTACTATCACTAGAGGATTTCCTATTGACACGCGAGTAAAACTCCATTAGGTATTCCTTAGCGAGCCACGTTTAGTGAACTTATTCTCCAATAAGCACATACATACTTGCTTTAGTGTCTCCACACAAATGATTATGAGATCAATCATTCTCTTCCTAAGAGTAAACAACGTATGTACTAATCTATCCGGATTCACTAATCCCCTTTTTAGTAATCCAACGATTAGGAACGATCTTAGTTTATGAGCTATCTAGAATTTAGATCTCATTAACATGATCACAATCATGATTCTAAAAGCATTGCTCAAAACTATGGGTTTATCACATTTAATATAACAACATCATGTAGATAAAGTAAAATGTCTTTTAAGAAAAATCAATTATTTTATTAATAAATGAATAAGATTACAAAGTATATGCTACATCATATCAAATATGATTGGCTTGTGTACATACTGCTTTCAATGTTCTCATTCTATTTCATGTATTAACTTATGGGAATAACCTGACTACGCGAACTACCGCATGCCTGGTGAATAACCCTTCGTATTCATTCCTTATTAGTCTTTTGTGGAAATGATCTGTCTACGTGGATTACCGCATAACGGGTGAAAATCCAATTTTAGTTTCGTACATTCTTTCATACTCATAAGTGATATTATTTTCTTTCATACTCGTAGATGTCATTTCTTTTGTACTCGTCAAGGGATATCGTTTTCTTTTATATTTCTCTATTTATGGTAAGAAATTGTTGTTTGTTTACATAATCTTATTATTAAATGGTGAAAATACCTGAAATTAGTAGAATATCCTTAATAGTTTGTGTTTCATTTAATATCTTTTCACCAGAATCTTTCTATTTCGTTTTACACGTTATAGTTGAATCGTAAACTTTATTTATATTATTCTTGAGTTATAATCGAATTTCTGGATATCATGTTGGCAATTTGGACAATCTTCGACACTAGATAAATTAAATTACAAATCTCTAATATTTATTCTTATTCTTGATCTCATCGCTTTTATTGTTTCTATTCATCCTCTATATTATTGTCATAATCCTCAAACTTAAATTGTGGTGAAAAGTTCTCTTTGGGCCGCAGTGCAAAGATGAACTGGTGATTGGCATGATTATGACCAGGAACTGTGTATTGGTATAATCTTGATATTTGGTGTTAGAGACAAAGGCTTGTGGTGAAAGTCTTCTTTGGCCCGTAGTGCAAAGATTGAATGGTGTTTGGCATGATCATGACCATTAGTGTTACAAATGAATATCTTTGGCCCGTAGTGCAAAGAGAAATTGTTGATTTGGATTAGCATAAACAGGAACTGTTGATTAATATTGAAGGTGAACTTTTAAATTGTAGAAGATAGTGGACATTATAGTCTATCTGACTCTTCTAATGGATTGCTTGTTCCGCTGCAGTTATTGTTGCAAACTTATATTATTTTTAAATCTCTAATCTATCATTGTTGAAGGCTAAAGATAATTTATTCTTCATTATCTTAGTCATGATATTCTTTACTGGGCTATTTGTGCTCTTCCTTTTCCTTTTTGTTCCATTGTACTCCTCAGAAAATGAGAGTGTAGCTGGGACTAGTCGGGGAATGGAGTGATGGTCTGAGACTGTAGAATTATCTCAATACATTATAAAATAGTGTGATAATAATTGTATTGAGAACTTAAGTTAGGTGAGATTATTGTTGTACTAATTTCAGTACAATATTTGTATTGAAACTCACAGTATCTGTGTTGTCGTATTTTGCACGACAGTTTAATAGTTCTAAATTGAAAAATTCGGATTTTGTATTATGTATTTTGGCGACTCAAAATGGATTGTGTGGACCTATTTTGGGGGCGTCACAGTTATGACTTATCTTATCCTTATAGATTTTAGATATGTATAAATAATTATTAGTTACACTTCTATTATCTAATTATATTATTATTAATTATTATTAATATTATCTTTTTTTTAACCGGGTATACAATACTAGTCATTTAACGCCAATATAGATTTTTTTTATTAAAAAATCCAAAAGGTAAAACTGATAACACATGTAGAAGATACCAACGCCACTTGAAGTGGCATTCAGTTTTTGCATGAAAACTTTTAAATCCTGCAACTTCATATATTGGAGTATTCTCCACTTCCAATCATACACACTTTTAATGTTAAAACTAACTGAAAAAAATTATCAAAGGCAATTAAACATGTTAAAATGTTGTGTTTTTTTTGTTTTGTTTGTATCCATTCAAACCTATCTTATATACTCCTTTATTTTCTTTAATACTTGTTCTTGAAAACACTGCTTTCCTAATTTTATGTCCTTCATCTTTTCAATGTTTGTTATCTTGCTCTAATATCTTTATTTGCTTATGAATTTTTTTTATGTCCATGAAAGGTCAAAGTATGTTTCTGTCTCTGCTTTAATACACATCACTTTTTTAAAAAAATTATAAAGATTTAGTCGAGTAAAATGAATAGTTCTAATATTTTTAATCATTATTAAAAAAAAGTAAAGGCTCAGATAATGTGTAAACCAAATAAAGAATAATCTGTTTAAGAAATAAAACAAACATATATACGTACAATTTCAATACTAAATACAACCCAATAAGATAGGTACAAGAAATATAAACTTATCTATCTATGCACCGGTCATGTGTGCCACATGACCTCCCTTTATCTCTAGCCTCTCTCAGAGGTCCTCTACGTGATTTGATTAAAAAAGCGATGTGTATTAAAGCAGAGACAGAAACATACTTTGACCTTTCATGGACATAAAAAAAATTCATAAGCAAATAAAGATATTATAGCAACATAACAAATATTGAAAAGATGAAGAACAAAAAATTAAGAAAGTAGTGTTTTCAAGAACAAGTATTAGAGGAAATGAAGGAGTATATAAGATAAGTTTGGATGCATACAAACAAAACAAAAAAAACATTTTAACAAGATTATTTGCCTTTGATAATTTTTTTCAGTTAGTTTTGACGTTAAAAGTGTGAATGATTGGAAGTGGAGAATACTCCAATATATGAAGTTGCAGGATTTCAAAGTTTTCATGCAAAAACTGAACGCCACTTCAAGTGGTGTTGGTATCTTCTATATGTGTTATCAATTTTGCCTTTTTGATTTTTTAACCAAAAAAAAAATCTATATTGGCGTTAAATGACTAGTATTTTTTCAAATTTGATTTATAAAAAAAATTAAAAGATTTATAAACTTTAAAAAAAAAATTCAAGTGACGTTCAGGTACAACTATTTTGAAATTTGCTTTATTAAAAATAAAAAATAAAAAATTCGAACGCCACTTCAAGTAGCGTTCAAGTACTAATCTGACATATAAAAATTTGCTTTATTAAAAAATAAATAAATTTTACAACGCCACTTAAATGGGCGTTCAAATAGTAGTAGCCTAACATCAAATAAAAGTTTGTTTTATTAAAAAAAAAAGGTTTACATCGCCACTTGAATGGGCGTTCAAGTAACAGTAGCCTCACATCAAAAAAAAGTTTGCTTTATTAAAAAAAACATCAAATAAAAGGTTGCTTTATTAAAAAAAAAGAAAGTTTACAAGGCCACTTGAATGGGCGTTCAAGTTGTGACATTTTTTTTGTTTATTTTCAAATTTGCTTTATAAAAAATAATTAAAAAATTGATAATTTTTTTTATAGAAAAAAATTCTTTAAAAAATAAATTTGTTTTTTTTAAAAAAATTCGAATAAGTTTTTTTTTATAAAAAAAAATCTAATTAAGATAATCAAAACAATAAATAAAAGTTAACATTCCAACGCCACTACAAGTGGCGTTGAATTTGAATTCACCGTCCCAACGCCACTTCAAATGACGACTAATTAGCAAATCTGACCCTCCTATTTGTCATGTTTTTGCTAAACTGTTCCTCAAACTTTTTTTTTGGCATAGTTGTTCCTCAAAGATGCATTAGTCATGCAAAAGTGTTCCTCTACTATTTTTGGTCAATTTCCGTTAGTCAAACCGTTAGTCAAATGTTACTTTTGGTTAAATGTTTTCCCAAACTTTTATCATTTTTATTTATATATCTACTAAATATTAATATGTATATTATCATTTTCATTTAACTTGATATAATTAATTAAATTATGAATTTGTGCGATAAATAACATAAATGTCAAAAAATAACAAATATTTATTTTATCAATAAAATAAATTCATACACTTTTACTAATTAAAATTTTCAAATATTAAAATTTCCGTAATATACATTCAAACACAATTTTTTCTTAATTTAAAAGTTTAATAAGCATAAAAAGTACAAATTAACACAAAAAAATTATATTATATTTTTTTTCTAAATATTAAAATTTACATGAAACAAGCTTCAATTTTTTTTGTTACAGAATGAATCTTATAATTCATATAATATAAAAAGTATTAAAAATTATGTTAAAAATTATCTTATAATTCTCATAATTCATATAATATAACTCTGTTTACTCTGCTCTTTCAATTGCTTCTTCCACATGGATTAATATTGAGCAGAATATGAACATGCCTCCTTCTTTCAACTCTACTCCTATTACGAAATTATAACATATTTTTTTAATACTTTTTTATATTATATGAATTATAAGATTTGTTCAGTAACAAGTTTTTTCTAAGTTTGTTTTACGTAAATTTTAATATTTTAAAAAAATATAATATAATTGTTTTGAGTTAATTTATACTTTTTATGGGTATTAAACTTTTAAATTAGAAAAAAATATGTTTGAATGTATATTACGAAAATTTTAATATTTGAGAAATTTAATTAACAAAAGTGTGTGAATTTATTTTCTTGATAAAATAAATATTTATTATTTTTTGATATTTATGTTATTTATCGCACAAGTTCATAATTTAATTAATTAGATCCGGTTAAATGAAAATGATAATATACATATTAATATTTAGTAGATATATAAATGAAAATGATAAAAGTTTGGGAAAATATTTAATTAAAAGTAACATTTGACTAACGGAAATTGATAAAAAAAGTAGAGGAACCCTTTTGAATGATTAATACGTATTTGAAGAATAATTATGCCAAAAAAAGGTTTAAGAAACAATTTAACAAAAATATAACAAGGGTCAGATTTGCTGATTAGTCTACTAACATACACGTATAGTTCAAATCTTCACAGCAATTCAATACGCTAATCCTTCTTCTTTTACAACACCAATTCCCCCGAACCCTAAATTCCGAGCGGCTGATTTTTTTCCTTCTTTTTTTAAATTCTCGAACAGGTATTCATATTATTCTCACTCAATTTACCTTCAAAATCATGGAGGGGTCTCTCCCCTGCCAATATTGCGGTAAAAAAACTCTAATATCCGACAGCACAAGCGGCAATTTGGTTTGCTCATCATGTTGCGCCGTTCAGGAATACAATAATTACGAAGCCCACACCGGTGGCATTAACGGTCCCACCGGCACCTCGATCCGCATCGGCACTACTGGTTCTGGTAATAACTATACCTACAAAGAAACAAAAATTTATAGAGCACAAACTTTAATGGAAGATTTAATGTTCAGGTTAAATTTCTCGGCATCGAGGTCTCATGAGGTCAAAAATATGGTTGAAAGAATTACAGAAGGAGAATACGGCGCTGGTGATTGGTTTAGAATATTTGTTGGCGCGTGTGCTTATGTTGTTATGAGGAAAGATACCAAGACCTTGCCAATGACAGAGGTGGCAGCCTTAGTTAGTTGTGATATTCATGAATTAGGTCGAATGGTTACCAGGGTTGTTGATTTTCTTGAGTTAAAATTGCCCGAGTTTGATATTGTTAATTTATATGAACATGCAATTCAGAATTGCTCGGGTTTTAATGGTATTGAGAGGGATAAAATAGAGAGGATGTTGAAGCAAGGGGTGTTTTTAGTACAGTGCTTGGTGAAGTGGTTTGTGACAACGGGGAGGAGGCCGGTTCAGGTGGTGGTAGCAGTTTTGGTATTTGTAGGACAACTGAATCAAATTGATATTAAAATTGAGGACTTGGCAAAGGAACTGAATGTGGCGGTTGTCACATGTCGGTTGAGGTATAAGGAGTTGTTAGAGAGGCTTGTGGATGTTGCAAGAGCATTGCCATGGGGAAAGGATGTTACAGTTAAGAATATTGTGAAGAATGCTCCATTTGTGATTCAATACATGGAGATGAAGTCGATATCAAAGGGTGGAAAAGAGAGAAGTTTAACAAATGTTAGATTTGATATAGATGATTTTGTCGGTAAGTGTTTGAAGGAAGGAGCTGATTATTTGACTAATTGTTACCGGCCTTATGGGGATGAAAATGATTCTAAGTATTTTGAAGTGGAACGGTCGCATGATTGTAGTTCTGTTGATCTGGAGAAGCTTCAGATTTCACCTGAATGTTTGTCACTGATTTATTCGAAGTTCTTGAAGGAGGTTTCTGATTTTCAGTCCACACTGGGAAGTGGAAAGGAGAATAGAAGGATGAGGGGACATGACAACTTTCTTGATTGTACAGACTGGTGGAAAGGCAAGTCAGAACTGTGCAAAAAACTTTTTCTTAAGAAAATATTGGAGAAAGATGTTGGAATGGATGCAATGCCTTCATCTTTTGTTAGTGGTTGCTTGGCATATCAAAGGAGGAGAGAAAGAATTGAGGCAGCTAAGATACGCATTGAAAACATTAGGAGACCGTCAAATGATGTATCAAGTGACGTGAATAATCGTTGCCTTTCAAGATGTGTAAAAAATGGAAAGAGAAAAAGAAAACTACAAGTAGATATTGATTGGGAAGATTTTATAATTGAAACTCTTCTCCTTCATCAGGTGCAGGAAGAGGAAATAGAGAAGGGGCATTACAATACCTTGTTGGACTTGCATGTCTTTAATTCAGGATGTTTGTGATAACCTCAGCAATGGGAGTAGTAGAGACATTGGAAATTTACTCAACTGCATTGATTACTGTTCAATTGGAGAGACTTTCTTGGAGGAGACTGGTTTTTTTGTCCATTGTAAATCTGTACGTGATTGCATATTTTTATTAAAGAGATCAATGTTTCAACGATTTTAGCAAATTACAATTTATTCTATTACTTCCTCCTCCCCCAAAAGGATGAGCAAATTACAATTTGTGCTCACATATTAAGAAAAGTAATAGTAGAGGAAAGAGAGTAAAAAAGTTTCAAATTTATCCTTAGTGACCCCACAAGATTATATAAATCGATGAGTATTTTTATTTTTTTATACTAATGGATCTCACTAAATAACATATTTACCCTTCACTTTATGTACTTTACCTCATCCTTTTGGGGACAAAAAAATTTGTACCTTTAGTCATCCTTTTGGGGACGGAGGGAGTAACTTGTAGAGTAATATATTTTGCACAAAGTTCTTTCCTAGTGTTATGCATTTTAGTTATGCTGTTTTTGTTGTTCATAGCTTATTATATGCCAATTATACCAATTTTCTAAATATTCCACACATAATTGCTAGATGAAGGCTTAATAACTACTTAGAAAGAATCACCGTTTCTTTTTGAGATAGATCATACTATTGGGTCCTTCGTGGATGGTTCATAGTTAAATCATAACTTTTGTGTCCTTTGTGGGAATGGGGAGAGGACATTTCCATGGAAGAGCATTGGGAGGGTTGAGGCTTGGCAAGGTGTGATATTAAGGAAGGAATGGAGAAGGAGACAGCGATCTTGTTCCTCACTGCATTTGGTGGATGATTTGGAAGGAGCGGAACAGAATGTTTTGAAGATAAGGAGAGACCTTTGGTGCATAACCAATTTTAATGCTTTATCTGTCATTTTTCATTTTTGCCTTCATGAGGTGTATCCCATCTCTATCATGACTTTTTTTGGGTGAATTTGCTTCAGGAGCTTAATGTAAGTACATGTTTAGGGACTAAGGAGGCTCTGTTGTATACTGTTGGGTTTATGCATGTTGGCTGGCATGTGTGCCTTTTATTTCCCTTACGCATTTTGTATACACTGCTTGTACCGCTAGCTTACCAGCTATTGTGCCAAATGGTCCCATTGCAAATCTTATATTTTTGCTACCATGTGGCCTTATCTATTAGTATATTTCTATCCATCTTGTGAACTAAATGAAAATGTAGTTGAGCAACTAAAGGAAGAAATGGATGAAATTCTCAGGGTGGAGGTACAGCAGCTCATCTGATGCTTGATCTATTGCCTTCATTTCAGCTTGAATATTATTTGTTCTAACAGTTTCTCCAAAGAAATTACTTTCGTAACAGCTGTACCTATCTAGATTGGCTTTTCTTTTGGATATATTTCTTTCTTCTTCAACATAGAGATAGAAAGTTTTGGATGGTACAAAATTTTAAGAGGTCATATATTAATTAGTGCAAATTACTTTGCTTATATATACTCAACTTTTCTATATTTTGTGCATATAAATATCAAGGACGAACTCAATCTACAAAATGTTGAGACTTATGCCACAAAAACTTATTGGGTTGTAAGGTCGACATCCTCCATCTTTTATTACTGCATTAACCGTGAATCTAAGATTCTATTTCCAAACCTTTAACCAATGTAGTTGGAGAACACTTCCACTCTCATACTTTTTTCTACGCAAGGTACAAATGTTTTGTGGAAAAGATTGAACATCAATGGGCTTACTGCTCCACTGTAAATATATATCGGATATCAGGACTTATACGAGGAATCAAACATTCTCCTTCTTTACTGAAGTTACGTTTTTCATTAAACTTTACTCTGTAACTCTTCAAATTCACAAAGGTGATGTGGTTGAGCTCGACCGCATATTAAGTTGCCTCACGGGTGTTAACCACTTAACTAATACATGGAATGACTTTTCCATATCCTTCAGTTGATCGATAGAGCAAGAGAATATCTTGGGTTGTCTGATCTTGAGAAGCATACTCTAGATGGTGGAGTCCTTCATGTTCGTGTTGGTGATGCACTTGCTGCATCAAGCACTGTTCCTGGAGGATATGCTGGTAAATGTCTCTTGTAAAATTTATGCTGTTAACATGCATAATTTCGCAAGTTTTCCTATGTTATATATAAAAGAAATTAAACAAGTTCCTCTCAAACTCATTCTTTCACATGTCCACTTGTTCTTTGTCTCAGACGTTTCTTTTCAGACGGTAACGAAGACAATGCCTGAGAGTAATTTTCATAGTCGAGATACTGAACTTGGAGGACGTCAGAATCACGCACACTGTCACAATGTATTATTCGTCACCCTTGCATTGCTCCCTTTGTTTTATGTATTATTCACTAAAAGTAGGTATATATCATATGTTACGGTAGTAATGCAGATAACAAGACAAATTCCATTTTGGTTGTAGTAATACTGCACAAATCATTTAAACTTCTTACCAGTTCTAATTATTTATATAGGTTTATGGCATGATGATGGCAAGATCAACATATGAAGGCATGAAATTAGCTAATGAGAGTAAGCGTCCATTTGTTCTCACTCGAGCTGGATTTATTGGTAGCCAAAGGTATGCAGCAACATAGACCGGAGATAATCTATCTACCTGAGAGCACCTGCATATGAGTATCTCCATGGTTCTCCAACTGGTAATTAGCTCGGTTTTTCTCTGCAGTTGCCTAAAATGGTTGATTCATGCATTCCAATTTAATTTGAGTTCTTTTATTCTCTTCATTACTTTGCATCATCGTCTATACATTTTCCATTATAGACATTTACTCATAATAATTGTCTTAGACTTATTCATATAGATATACTGTATTGATTGAGGTGTATGGAAGCTGTAGAAGAGTTGACCATGATGTTAAACCTATGAAAATGGAAGTACTGTAACTGACTTGACTTTAGTTAACAGTGAACTCTAGAATGTACGACATTATTGCCTTTGCTTTAATTTAATTAAATTTCAAATGCCATTAAAATTTGTAATGTGATAAAGAAAAGTTGATTTAATTCTTACCTGATAAATATAAGGTCCTGGACACAGTAGAATCTAATTTCTGCAGTTGCTACTAGTCATCCCATAAACGACGTCAAATCTGTGAGCCAGAAGAGGTGAACTAGAGATCAGTTCAAGCCTACTAAAGTAAGAGGAACTAACGTGAAGAAGTCTTCTTAAATTAATAATACATGTTCTGGAAATGTCCTGAAATTCTAGAATATGATCTGGATATATATTTTTGGAAGTAATTATGGTAATTCAAATGGTCAAAGCAGTGTTTTAGTCTTGCAAGTCATCGTCAAATGTAGTCATCAGCCAATGTAAAGTTCCTAGGTCTGCATTTATTCTATGGTCTACAAAAATGTTTTACTTTAATCTTTCTAGGCAAAATGAAATTGATTCTGTTTATTTCTTTTAAAATTTATTTCTCTAATTTATTCCCGCTTCAATTGCTGTATTTTGAAGATTAGATCATGCTAGATCTATCCAAGGAGGGGCACACCTCCAACATTTCATCTATGACCTCTGAATGCCTTCCATCCAACTATTTTCTATTTTACTTCACTGCATTAGTTTTGGTATTAGAGCCTGGTTTATTCTGTTTTGAATATGATTATAGTTTATCCAGCTTTGGTCAATTGAGGTTTAGGTTTTCCTCTTGGACTCGATCTACATTTCACCTATACTCTCAAAAGTTTTTTTCCAGTTACTTCTGTCCTATATACTGGGCTACTTCGATTTTGGTGTCACAGCCTGATTGATTATATTCTGAATATTTTTCAAGTTCATTCCAGCTTTATTGGCTGCATTTTGAGGATTATCCAAATACGTTGAAACCATCTTGAACTCAGAGTGGTGATTCTGCTTGTAATCTATGCTTGACCCTGTCTCACCACAATTCAAATTAGTTCCCATACCAAGTTCTTCTCGTTCCATGTAACAACTTGGGTCAAATTTCGAGTCCGAATCAAATCATAACACACCAAGGGCACAATCCATTATCTCCATAATATCTTCTTAGGTCATCTTAGCCCACCACAGGCTCACCCAAAAGGTCATGATTGAAGGTATTAATAATGGTAGGTTGAGTCCTTATATACATATCAAAGCATCCCACATATTTCGATGTGGGACTGAGGTGTCACATTCCATGTACTGAAATGACCTGCATTTTAGTTGGCGTTAAATTGACTCTGGTGAGAGCTTGAGTGCTTCATTGTGCATTCTGTTTCTCATTTTCTGAATAAACTGAATATTTTCTTGGAACTTTTAGTGTTCTAAATTTTTTTTGGGTTTTTGGCTTGGAATTTGTTTTGTTGGTTGAATTGGAGTTAAATATGCTGCTTCATTTAGTTTTGTTGGTTTATTTGTTTGTTTTTTTTCATGATACTCTGTCAGAAGTTTACTTCGTCTCCAGGGACTTAGTGGCCAGCCACATTCAGGGCCAGATATAGGTGGATTTGCTGGAAATGCAACACCCAAGCTCTTTGGAAGGTGGATGGGTGTCGGTGCCATGTTTCCATTCTGCCGCGGGCATTCTGAAAAGGGAACCACAGACCATGAACCTTGGTCTTTTGGCGAAGAGGTTTGCAATCTTGTTAAAAGTTATATTCACTTCCAACTTGTGGTTTGTATATAAATGCTTACAATCCACACTATCTGATAACACCACTTAAAGGAAAGCTAATTTTCTCCAATAACCACATGACATTAAAGCATTTGACAATAAAGTGATTACCGAATAGTATTAACTTTAGGTAACTGTACCAGAAATAACAAATATATTATTGCCGTATGGTTCATTATGTTTCTTTCATATAATATAGGATTTCATGGGACAGTAGTACCAACTTTTTTTCTCAGCTAGGAAAAAATTAAAATTATTACTTTCCTAAACAAAAATTAATACAACTTTTTAAAAATACAGGAAACTACTGTTAGATCCTTTGGGCTCCTTGTGTTTCCAAAGCCTTACATATTTTTCCAACCAAGTTGTGCAAGCTTGTCCTGCATCAGGTTTCCTTTGCTGAAAATAACTCGACTTAGTTGACTTTGGGGCTCGGCCGAGAATACCACAGAATGAAGTTCCGAGGTGAATCACCAATGTTCTTGAGCTTCAAAGTTAACATCTCGGTAGCACAAATAAGAGTGTACTTATAGTCGCCTTTGACACATGAGTCAGTGTTGGCATGCCTGACATGTCACATCACGGTCCCAAATCCATGTTCTTGCTAAGAGGATGATGTGGCAAGGGATAAGTGGCAAAAAGTCACATATGACAGTTTCTGTAAAGTTACCAATGGGAAAGTTAACAAAAACCATATTATCAACCCGCAACTTTGTGTTGGGAATTCAGGCTGCATCATATGGCTTCAGGTGTTTCTTTTTCTTTCTTCCTTTTTAGACTGCTTTGGTGTTTCATGTTTATGTTAATGGGGGAGTATGGGTTTTTCATTTTAGTGTGGAGTGCAGCCTTCTTTGCAGAGTTTGGGGTTTGGTGCAATGAGGATGGCAAGATCTTGATGAGTTGAGGTCTTCTTTAAAGGGAGATTTTATCACTTAAAAGAGATCTATGACTGCTCTCGAGTTTTTAAAAACTTATTATCTCTGTTACACTTCGATTTTATTATTATTATATGATTGAGAAGCAACATACGGATTATTTGCGCAATGGTATCAATCACATTTATGTTTGAGAATTGTCAAATGTTCCTTAATGAGTTTTAAGTACGATTATTTCTTTCTTTCTTTTTTCTTTTTATTTTTTTAAATTTTGTTTTACTTCCACAAAAAGGGGAAGGGGAATGGTAAGGCGGGCTCCTTAAGTTGAGCTAATATGTTCCCAGTTTACAGTGGAGGCAGCAATGTGCACTCAAACAGCATCATTACCTGCTAGCGACGATTTTAGCTATTATGATATTAGCAATGGAGTTGGTGAATCATTCACAATAGCTGTGATATTAGCAATGCTGTTACTGATGGGGACAACAAGTCTAGAGTCCAGAAGACAGTTGTATTTATTTAATGAAAGTTTTGTTATGTTTTGATGTTTGGCAATTTTCTCCTATATAGATGACCAAAAGGAGTTTAGGAAGCATTATGACTGTCAACTGTGTTGACTTGTGTCGACGCAAGAACTTCACCCTCACTCCCTCAACTTAACTGCGCATGTAACACATGACACAGCTATCTTTTACTAAGTAACAAATTTATTTATTTTTAGATGTTCCATAATTCTGTTCAAATTCGAGCTTCAATATCTGTTTTTGTGAACAAATTTCAACGAGTACATAATTCATATATGTTACAGTGCGAAGAAATTTGTCGCTTGGCACTGAGAAGGCGCTACCGGCTTATACCACACATATACACGCTTTTCTATTTGGCACATACAAGGGGTATTCCAGTGGCAGCTTCGCCATTCTTTATTGGTGGGTTCTATTGGTGTTGAATCAGTTTTCCTCAATATAGGACATATTAATTTGGTTTTCTTATATATGTTCTGTACGTTCATAATTACTTGCTGCAGATCCAAAAGATTCCAAGTTGAGAACAAATGAGAATTCCTTCATGTTGGGATGTCTTCTCATTTAAGCAAGGTTCTCATTCTCTTCCTTTTGTAATATAAGTAATAGGTGATTAGACAATATCTTACATATTCTAATTACGTTTTCCATTTCTCTGGTTGCAACCCTTATGTTTAGTATTTTATTGTGATGTCTAGAGATAAATTAGTCATAATTATTACGGAGAGCCCGCCTGGCCCAACGATCTCTTATATACTTTTCTAGTAGTAATTCTAGGGACTATTGCATGTAACGTAGGCTTAGCGGTTCTAGAACCATCAATGATTGGGATACTCCTATACTTCTAATAGAGAAGCAGAGGCTGCAAATGAATTGAGTAACTATTATGAAGCTCAGATTGGACTTCTGATACCAGTGTAAAGAAAAAATTTAAATTTTGTTTTGTTTATGTAAACGAATCATGGTTGAGCTTGAATCAAGAGCTTAGAGTATAGCATTATAGTTTGATTGAGCATAATCAAGAGCTTAGAGGTATAGCATTATAGTTTGATTGAGCATAAGAAGCATATGCTTATATGGTAACTTGAGTATATGCATTATATGGGTACGATGTTGGTAACTTGAGTATATGCATTATATGGGTACGATGTTGGTAACTTGAGGGTGCCCTATCATGATCTTGAAACACAATTATACACAAGGTATTCATTTGCTGACTCAGCTGTGGTACGCACAACATTTTGGTTCCCAGCTTCATGTCCACATGGTCCCTGCCCCCTGGGATCTTATTTGTTCCCCTGAGACCCTGTTCTACTTCCAGGGCATCTATGCATGCAGTTCCCGCTGATCTCCTCCAGTGAGCGTGCAGTATCCGGTTACAACTCCTAGTGAACATTTGGTTACCTTTAGGACGAATATGCAATGCTCCAATTGTGCAGCCTGTCAATCAAAAAGAGCAGATATTTTAAACTTGTGTATCCCTATTAGATAGGTACTCGATATGGATACCCCTAAATATGTTACCATGAAGTAAAAAAATTAAAATTTATTTGATACATACATTATGGGGTTGAAGAATAATATTGATAAATTATTGAAATTCTAAGGGAAAGTCTTGATTCGATATACTATGCTCTTTCTGACCTTTGTTGTTCAATCTCTCTCTCTCTCACTCTCACTCTCACTCTCACTCTCTCTCTCCCCCTATGACATGCTTTGGCCCACTATGTTTTGCATGTTCTTGCCAGATTTTGTGAATGACCTTTTAGATTGTTGAGCAGAACAAGTTAATCATAGATTTGATCTATGTTAAGCCAATCTGAAGGGCTTGCAGTCAAGATAAACTAAGTTACCTACTTCACTTTTTTACTTGTTTGAGAAACTGATTAGAACTAAGATATGCATTTCGCTTGATTAACGGTTTAATTCTAACTGTCTTTCTTTTCTGACATTTGATATTTAAAAATCAATCTCTTGTCATATCATTATTGTAAATCACACTAACATTATCTTTTTATATAGTTTCTCTTTCTGTTATAATACTTTTTGTTTCTGCTTTTAATGTGAACACTGTTTTCACGTGGCAGTAGCTTTTGCAACTAGATTGTGGAATGTTCAAGAAAACTATAATACTATTGTACTACTATACTACAGATATCATGCAATTGAAGTTTTATTATCCTTTTATTATCTGCGGAAAACTGGCTTAGATGAAATAGATTGCCTTTATATAACTATGCAAATAGGTACTAACCTGGCATTCTTACATTATGGTCACAAGTATTGTTGCATAGTTACATTTTGTGTCAAGTAAGTTCTTTCAATCAACTATTATATTTTCATCATGCATTCATATTTTATTTGATCTTCTTATGCAGATGTTTTCTTATTCATTTTTCCTTTAGTATCCATGTTATATAAGTGAGAAAGGAAGAAAAGAATGCGATCCATTGATCTTAATTGCGGATCTCTGGAAGTTCTAACCAATGGTCTTAGTTATATATGCATGTACTTCTTCCTATTTCCTTTGACAATTTCAATGTCAGTGCTTTGGTGCAAAGGGGTTGTAGTTTCTGTTTTGACTTGCAAAACTAGTCTAACATTTGATTTGTTGATAGCAGCACTATGCGTGATCATGGGGTGAACCAGTTGCAGCACACATTGCCTAAAGGCATTTGGTTGAATTTTGATTTTGATGATTCACATCCGGTAATATTCCCGAACAATGTGAGCATATTCAAACTTCAAAGTGTTTCTTGTAGCCTTAACTAACATTTTTGCACCATTTCTATTTTATGGATATATCAGGATTTACCAGTACTGTATCTGCAAGGTGGATCAATCATTCCCTTTGGTCATCCTTATGAACATGTTGGTGAAGCTGATCCAAGTGATGATTTATCCGTACTCGTGGCTTTAGATGAGCATGGTACTTTTGTTTTTTTGCTGTCAACATTAAAGAAGTTCTCTAATACATTTGGTCAAAAATATGATGTTAGTTTTGAATGGACATGATCCTATATTAAACTTGGACATGATCCTGTATTAAACTTGGACATGATCTTGTATTGAACTTTAGTTTTCATTTTCCTATGTATTACTTCATCTTACATATTGTTATGTTCTCCTATTTTTAGCTTAAAATGTTGAACCATCAGTTGTATGAGACATCATATCTTTCTCTCTCCCCCTCTCTAACTTCATTCTCCCATCTGAGATTCTAAATTCAGGCATCTTGTTAAATCTGAGGCTCATTATAATTTGGAAGTTCCACAGAATAATATATTGGAATAAGATATTCTTGTGGAAACAGTTTAGAAGAGTAGAATTAAGCTTCATGTGTTTATTCATCATCTTCTTATGTCACTTGTCAAGGGGAAATTCTTCCTGCTCTTTGCCTTTTAACATTTTGCTTGACATATTTGGTATAGTATCTCCTTTGCTCAAGTGTTATCAGATTAAATCACACTCTCAAAAGTTTGGGTGAAACTTCAACTTTTTCCTCAATGTTCCAGTAGAAAACTTCGCTTCTCGAGTTTTTAATTGGTTTCAACTTGGTCCGATTACAACAGATGCAGAATTGAGGATGGAAGATGCATAAATGATTTTTCCAGCCTTTATGTTTCCCTGAACTCACTTCTGTCACTAAAACATTTTATTTGAGCATTTGACATTTATGTTTTCAATTGGTTTTGAGTTGGTCAGAGTTGGAGTGGAACATCTGAAGATTCTGAACTGAAAATATATATGAGCATATTGAGGGACATTTGGAAATAACCGTATATGTTAAGTTTAGAGCTCATATGATCTAGAATTGTGATGTAGAGAGAACGTGGGAGTGTCTGAATCCCTCTAGATATAAAACTCTAGCTTACATCCCTCAAACTTTGTCTTGATTAGTTAGCTATTTAAACCACCATTTCATTGTAGAAAAAGTTTCTTGTATAGATGCAGTTGACCGAATATAGCTTTAATTTTCTCAATATCAGGTAAAGCTAAAGGTTTCTCTATGAAGATGATGGTGATGGATATGAATACACCAAAGGTGAATATCTCTTGACAACATATGTTGCTGAGCTTCAGTCTTCTATTGTTACTGTGAACATTTCCAAAACTGAAGGATCGTGGAAGAGGCCAAAACGTCGTTTACATGCACACTTGTTGCTTGGTAAAGGTGCTATGGTATGCTTTCTGACAATTAAGTACAACTAGTCATCCTACCAAGATTTGATGCTAATGAACTGCTACAAATTCAAAATTTTCTATGTACTGTTTTTTGTTAATCCCGAGGTTCTTCAAACAGCTTGATGCCTGGGGAGAGGATGGAGAGGTTCTGCAAATCATTACGCCTTCAGAAAGTGAAGTGTCAAATTTGGAATCCACAAATGAGAAAAAGTACAAGAGTCGTATGGGTAACACCGCTTCTCTCAAACTACCTAATATTAGTCCCTTCTTACTTGTGTCTTTTGTTTATTCAATGTCATCTGTTAATAGGTATTATTGGTATTATTTTTCCATGTATTAGGGAAACAGGTTTCCCTCTCCATAATTTTCTCTCCCTGTTCCATGTAGTGTGTTAATACTTTATCTTGTATATAAATGTAGTTACTATCAATGAAATGAAATAAGAAAGAGTACATATTATTTCTAGCTTTCTTCATAGTATCAGAGCTTACTGCCTTAACCATTTTCAGCAGTTGAATTTTTTTCTTTTTCCTTCCTTCCGCGTCGCTGCTGTTCATACAATCCATCAGAAAGCTAGTCCAATAATTATATATTGAGAAATTGACATCATATTTGGGATACCTGTTGCCGGGCGACCACGTCGGAGCTTTCAATTTTCCGACCCACCGCCGCACGTGCCGCCACGCGCCGACCAGTCCCTGGAGCTCCGACGCCACGCGCCGGCGCGTGAGCCAGTTTCCGGCACCCTTTTACGGCGCGGCTTCTCCCACTCTGGTCGACTCTTCCTCCTCTTTCCATCCACAGTGGTCTCCCAGAGAAAATATCAGGTTCTTGGATTTGGCTTAATTGTTGGTTCGGTTGGTTTGTTTTTCTTCGCTGATTATCACCTGCGGCTTGTTGGCTTGAACCCTCGTACTGTTTGGCCTATATATTAGGTCACCATTGTTGTTTGGCCTATATCTATTTGGCTTGTTTTGTATTATCGAGTATTGTTTGGCCTATATATATACTGCTGCTATTCATACTGTTTGGCCTATTCTGCTGCTATTCGTACTGTTTGACACCAAAGAGGCTTGTTTTATCAGTGTTAAGCTAGTACTGTTTAACCCCTCGTACTGTTTGGGAGCCTGTATATTATCCTTGTTGTTAAGTTCCTTGGATAAATTGTTGCTCCTATTATATCACCATGGCAGAATCTGGTCTTATTATCGAAACCAATAAGGGACAGATGATTAGAAATCATCATCTCAATTTCGCTTTGGTTCTTAGTCCATTTAAATTGGATGGAAACAATTATCTTGCCTGGTCCCAAGCATGTCGTATGTCAATTGAAGCAAACCGAATGCAGCACTTTATCACTGGTACAAACACCATGCTTATACAAGCCGGTACTGCTCAAGAAGAATGGAAATCTGATAACTCCATGGTAAAAACATGGATTTTTAACTCAATGGAACCTAGTCTGCGGAGTAGTTACATGTTCTTAGACACTGCATATGCACTTTGGGAAGCTATCTCTCAAACCTTCTCTATCTCTGGTGATATGTTTAAGGCCTATGATATTCGTAAACGAATCCGTGAGTTGGACCAAGAAGAGAAATCTGTAGCACAATATTTTGCAGAGATTAATGCACTTTGGCAGGAGCTTGATCATTATCGGGTTTTCTCAGCTAAATGTCCGGAAGATGCAGCAGCTTATCAAAAGTTTATTAATGAAGATAGAGTTGTGGATTTTTTGGCTGGTTTGAATATAGAGTTTGATCAAGTTTGAGCTCAACTGCTTGGTCAGACATCTTTCCCATCCCTGAGAGAGGCTCATGCTAGATTCCAGCAAGAGGAAAGTAGACGACGAGTGATGATACTAAAGGCAAATCCTGTTGACCGATCAGCCTTGATTGCCTCGTATCCTAAACCTGGCTTTCCCATTTCCTCTCCTATTGAGAAGTAGTCCCGTGAATGTGACTATTGTGGGGGGAAGAATCATACCAGGGATCGCTACTTTAAGCTCCATGGACGTCCTAGAGGACGTGGAGGTCGGTCTGGTCCTGGTCGTGGACGTGGATTTCATGCCTACATGTCTGCTCCTCCACCTTCTGCTGATGTATCCAGCACTGCAGACACTACTACGACACTCACTCCTGAGGAAATCTCAGCCTTTCGGAAATTCTATTCCAAACCTACTTCCTCTCATTATGCCCAAACAGGTATACCTCCTTGTGCTTTTCATGTTTCATCCACTTGCCCTAGTTGGATTATAGACACAGGTGCCTCCGAGCATATGACAGGGTCCTCCAACCTGTTTACTTCATACACGCCCCACTCTGGAAAAGACAAAGTTCGAGTTGCTGATGGCTCCCTGTCTTCTATCTCCAGGAGTGGTTCTATAGTTTGTACCTCTTCATTAACATTATCATCTGTTCTCCATATTCCTTCCTTCACTGCAAATTTATTATCTGTTCAACGTCTTTTTGAATCTATGCACTGTTCCGTAACCTTTTTTCCCAATCATTGTATTTTTCAGGACTTGGTGACGGGGTAGAAGATTGGCAGTGGTAGTGCAGTTGATGGTCTCTATTATTTAGATGTTCCCTCATCTAATATGGTCTCTACTTAGGCTCATCACTCTATTTCAGACTTCAGCTTGACCTCTCTCCATCAATGACATCGTCGTTTGGGTCATCTTTCCTTTTCAGTATTAGAGTCTTTATTTCCATCTTTAGTTAAAGCATGTAACAAAACTCAGTTTTTGTGTGAACCATGTGAATTCGGTAAACACAAACGTTCGACTTATTCTGCTATTAACAGTCGTCATTCTGAGTCTTTTGCTATTATCCATACTGATGTATGGGGCCCTTCTCGAGTTGTTTCCCGTTCTGGTTTTAGGTGGTTTGTTAGCTTTATTGATTGTCATTCTCGTGTCACTTGGATTTACCTTTTGCGTTCCAAAAATGAAGTTTTTGATTGCTTTCAGGACTTTCATAAAATGATTCAAACTCAATTTAACGCTAAAGTCAAAATTCTCCATAGTGATAACGGTCGTGAATACAGTAATAATCACGTTTTTGAATCTTACCTCTCCCAGCATGGCATCATTCTTCAAACCTCCTGTGTCAAAACCCCAGAACAAAATGGAGTAGCATAAAGAAAAAATCGACACCTACTAGAAGTTGCCCTCAAACCTCCTGTGTCAAAACCCCAGAACAAAATGGAGTAGCATAAAGAAAAAATCGACACCTACTAGAAGTTGCCCGCACTCTTATGTTTACAATGAAAACTCCTAAATTTTTATGGGGTGATGCGGTTCTGACTGCGACATTCCTTATCAACCGCCTTCCTTCTAGAAGCCTTGGAAACAAAAGTCCTATCTCCTTTCTCTAGCACATAACCACTCCTTCCCCCTCGCCACGAGTTTTTGGATGCGTGTGTTATGTTCATGATAAATCTCCCACTCGGGGTAAATTGGATCCCAAAGCTCTTCGGTGTGTTTTTATTGGTTATTCTCCAACCCAAAAAGGTTATAAATGTTATCATCCCCCTTCTCACAAAGTGTTTGTCACTCGGGATGTAACTTTTTGGGAGTCAGAACCTTTTTATTCTTCTTCACCGTCTCCTCAGGGGGAGGATGTTATTGATGAGGAGACGTTTCCTTTTGAGACTGGTATTACAAATACAAGTACAAGTACTATTATACCATCTTCCTCTACTCCTGTTGTTGTTTCTGATAATGCTACACATGGGGAGTTACAGTTACACGAGCCATCTTCCTCTACTCCTGTTGTTTCTGATAATGCTACACAAGGGGAGTTACAGTTACAGTCCGAGCCTGAGTTGAGGTCCTATACTCGAAAAGGGAAGAATAAGGTCACCATCGCTGCACCACTACACCAACCTTGCCCTGAACCGAGTCTTGATAATACTAAAGGTATGAATCTTAATCCTATTTGTTCTTCTGATGATACTGACATTCCTATTGCTCTTAGAAAAGGTGTCAGGTCTTGTACACAATACCCTATCTCGAATTTTGTTGCATATGATAAATTATCTGCATCCTATCATTCCTTTGTTTCTTCCTTGTCCTCTATATCTATTTCTCAGGGGTGGAAAGAAGCAATTAGCAACGAGAAATGGAAACATGCTATGATAGAAGAGATGAATGCCCTGAAAAAGAATGATACTTGGGAACTAGTTACTCTTCCTTATGGGAAAAGACCAGTTGGTTGCAAATGGGTATATACAGTAAAACAAAAGGCAGATGAGACAGTTGAAAGACTCAAAGCCAGGCTAGTTGCAAAAGGGTACACTCAGACTCACGAGATTGATTACCAGGAGACTTTTGCTCCCGTGGCGAAGATGAACTTTGTTCGTACCATAATCTCATGTGCAGCAAACTTTGGCTGGGATATTCAGCAATTGGATGTGAAAAATGCATTTCTTCATGTTGACCTGGAAGAAGAGGTATACATGGAAATACCCTCTGGTTTTGCCTCATCTATCACCAAGGGTAAGGTTTGTAGACTGCGAAAGGCTTTATACGGATTGAAGCAATCTCCCCGAGCCTGGTTTGGTAAATTCCACAAAACAATGATAAAACTTGGGTACAAGCAGAGTCGAGCAGATCACACTCTATTTGTCAAACAAATAAATGGTAAGACTGTCATTCTTATTGTTTATGTTGATGATATTGTAGTGACAGGGGATAATAAAGAAGAGATAGTTAACCTCAAGGCAAGCCTGGCTAAAGAATTTGAAATCAAAGATCTGGGCAACTTGAAATATTTCCTTGGTATTGAAGTTGCAAGATCTTCCAGTGGAATTTTTCTATCTCAACGGAAGTATGTTGTTGATCTCTTAACAGAAACTAACATGCTAGGATGTAAACCTGCTGATTCTCCTATTGAAGTTAATCATCGTCTAGAAGGAGGCACATGACCTACAGTTGATAGAGAAAGATATCGTCTAGTGGGACGACTGATATACCTGTCTCATACTAGACCCCATATATCTTATGTTGTGGGTATAGTTAGTCAATTTATGCATGATCCTCGACAATGTCACATGGAGACCGTTTACAGAATTTTGAGGTATCTCAAGTCTAGTCCTGGAAAAGGTTTATTGTTTGCACCAAATGGTCATATGAAAGTCAAAGCTTTTTCCGACTCAGATTGGGCTGGCTCTATAGAGGATCGTCGATCTACATCAGGCTACTGCTCATTTGTTGGAGGTAACCTTGTTACTTGGCGTAGTAAAAAACAGTCCGTGGTGGCAAGATCTAGTGCTGAGGCTGAATATCGTGCTATCGCCTTGGGTATATGTGAACTAATGTGGCTTCGAACTTTGTTAGAAGATTTGGGTGTTACAACTAAAGAGCCTATGCAGTTATTTTGTGATAATAAGGCAGCCATTAGTATTGCAAACGACCCAGTACAACACGATAGAACGAAGCACATTGAGATTGACAGACACTTCATCAAAGAAAAGTTAACTAGTGGTCTTATTTGTTTACCTTTTGTAAAAACAGATCATCAGTTAGCTGATATTTTGACTAAGGGACTTAGTGGTAAGATGTTTCATCCATTGTGTTTCAAGTTGGGTATGCGAGATATCTATACACCAACTTGAGGGGGAGTGTTAACAGGTATTATTGGTATTATTTTTCCATGTATTAGGGAAACAGGTTTTCCTGTTTCCCTCTCCATAATTTCCTCTCCATAATTTCCTCTCCCTGTTCCATGTAGTGTGTTAATATTTTATCTTGTATATAAATGTAGTTACTATCAATGAAATGAAATAAGAAAGAGTACATATTATTTCTAGCTTTCTTCACATCTATTTGTTATCATAATTTCCTCTACAATTAAGAGGACACCTGTACTGATGATCAATGTAATCAATAAGTATGGTATTTTCAAATAATATTTCATATTTTTGTAAGTAATTTCCAGAGGTCGGGATGCTTATTCATCTTTATTATTTTGGATGTGATAATTGATAAATACACTTGTTTTGCGATCTACATAGTTTAACATCTTAGTTATTTTATGCTGAACTTTGTATATTTTATGTTAAATATTGTTGCAATATCTGCATTTTTGTTGAATAATAATTTATTAATTCTTAAAAATAATCAGTTCCTGAAGAATTAATGAGACCCTTTTATTTACACTTATGCATATAGAAGCCTTTCAATCATTTATAAATCGTATTCTATTTTTGTAACGTGATTCACGTTTATATATTACACCATGTTGTTTCCTAATATATGAAAATTTGATTGCAGAAACTACAAAGCCTATTCCAGATGCGGAAAAAAATTCCAGTGGCAAGGGACTAGAGCTGTCGAGGACTCCTGTGGAAATGAAAAGTGGCGATTGGGTTCTTAAAGTGGTTCCTTGGATTGGGGGCCGGATTCTTTCCATGGAGCACATTCCTTCTGGTAATGCTCAAGTACATAAAACTTTTCATCAGTTGAAAGGTCTATAGTATCATAGTAATTTTTTTAGCATGTATGGTTGGGAATGGTGCCCATCTAACTCTATGCAAAGTTTAGATATATGGTACTGATCATTTTGCTCTTCGACCATCCTCTTAAGCATAATCCGTAATGACTTAATGTTTAAGTGAGAATTTTATGATGTTTCTCTCTAGGAATATCAGCTGATTTTACCATAAATTAATTTTTCTTGTATGTAGGAAATGTCATTCATGACATCCATTAACACCTGATTTGACAACTGTGTAGGCGCAACTGAGCTTTTAATTCTTTTGATCAATACTTCTCTGTTGGTAGACTATTCCCACATTGAATGCGAGTTGACTCTTGAGAGTGATTTATATAATTGTTGGGCCGTTCAACCTAATGGCTTGACCTTTTGGATTGGAAATTTAACACGACATTAGAGCCTACTCTGTGTATGTTTGACTTCTTTAACAAGGGTCACGCTCCATTCTGACCCTCAAATATCCACTTGTGAGAGCCCAAAAGGAGAGCTTGCAAGTGAGGGGGAGTGTTGGTACACTAATCCCACATTGAATGGGAGCGACTTTTGAGAATGCTTCATATACCTGTTGGGCGACTGCATCTAATGGCTTAAGCTTTTGGTTTAGAAAACATGGCATGGTTGCAGACCATGTGAATAGGTACTTGTCAGTTCTGCTTTTTGCTTACATGGGGCTGAACATACGAAAGCTATTAGCTTTCTTTGTTCAAGGATTTTGGCTTCGTGTATTGCGGCTCGGTGTTTTCTTCCGTCAAATTTAGTTACTTGTTCACACAAAGATTAGGCGGTGGAACTTTTATATAAATTGGAGCATCTTGTAGAGGAATTGAATCATCCCAAATCAAGAAGTTAGAGAGTAGAGAGTAGAGAGTTATTACAATACTCTTTAGTATATATTCTTAAATTACAATTTAGTGTATACCCAATTTTGGCATTTATCCTAATAGGATTATTAGGTGTATTGGGATTTGGGTTGATTGTTGAGTGTTCGAACTGTTACCTCTCGTATTCATATTTTCACATAGTGAATACTTTGATCCGTCTTTGCCCGTGGTTTTTTCTGGTTTGGGTTTTCCACTTAAAATTCTTCTCTTGTGTGTGCCATTTATTTATATTTTACCACCAAAATATTCTCGTGATCATTTAACTCCAATAGTACCGTTGCGCTTAATTTTATAACAAACTGGTACCAGAGCTATTTGGTACTTTTGTTATTATTAGAGTTACAAAATGTCGACAAAATATGAGATCGAGAAATTTGATGGCAAAATTAGTTTCTATTTATGGTGTGTAAAAGTGTGTGTTTTGTTGGTTTAACAGCTTACATAAGGCACTTTTGAAAACAGAAAAATTGCCCGTCGAGAAAAATACGTATAAAGGTGTTGGTTCAGGCAAGGAAAAAGCTACCACTGCTACAACATCCGATGTTGAACGATCCGAAATTGACGAGAAGGCTCGCAGTGCATTTATTCTTAATTTGGTAGATAAGTGTTATATAAAGTGTGGAGGAAGACACCGCAGCAAAATTATGGTTGAAGCTCGAGACTCTATATAACTCCACCGCAGCAAAATTATGGTTGAAGCCATAGTTGTCACGGCGCCACGGCGAGTCACAACGGGAGCTGACCGCCAGGACCCCTAGGCGATAAGGCGCCCGCCTAGGCGTCCATAAGGCGATAAGTCGTTAACAATAAATAATTTATACATTTATAATTATGAAGTTATTCTCATATATATATTAAGACTATTAAATATTATTAAAAATAAAATATACTTTAATTATTTAATACAAAAGTATGTGTATGAATTGGTACATTTAATTATTAAAAACAAACAAAAGAATAAAAGAAAAAATAAAGATTGTTGAATTAGTACTCTTTTAAGTTATTAAAGGTCATTTGCCAAATAGCCAAACAAGCCCTAAGATAAGTAAGTGGCAGCTAGCTGTCTTCCATCAGAAGTCATTTGCTAAAGTAACCCAGCCTTATTAACATACAAGGGACCACAATACACAAACTTCATCACCCACATGTAGTATTAGTGTTACTCCCCACTAACCCAGACACCCAAATACAAAGTAAAACAAAAACAATACACAACTCTCTCTCTCTCTCTCACGTTAACACAGAAGCCAACTAACTGCTAAACAAAAACCCATCTAGCTGCTAAACGAATATGCTACAAGGATCGTCTTAACCAGGCGAGGTTGGTGGTTGGTTCACCGACATGGAAGAACCACCTACGCGAGGACGTGAAACAACAAAAAGCTCGCCGGCGATGTCACGCGCCTCCTCACGCCGGCGCGTGAGATTTCCGATCGTCACCGGACTTCTTCTACTGCACTCGGATTTCTTGGATCTATCCATGTATGGGTTCCGTGAATATTGTTAACTTTGTTTGGTGATGTTTTTGGACAGTTCTCATGTGTTGAGTTAACTGTCACCAAGGCGTGACCTCGCGTTATGACCTGTCCAGCGCCTGGACGACGACGCCTAGGCGACGCCTTGATAACTATGGTTGAAGCTCGAGACTCTATATAACGAAATAACTCTCTACTTTCTAGCTTCTTGATTTGGGATGATTCAATTTTTCTGCAGGATGCTCCAATTTATAGGCGAGTTTCACTGCCTAATCTGTGTATGAACAATCAACTAAATTTTATGGAAGAAAACACGGAGCCGCAATACGCGAAGCCAAAATCTTTGAACAAAGAGAGCTAATAGCTTTCTTTGTTCAACCCCTTGTAAGCACAAAGCAACACTGATATTGGTCAGTATTCATGTGGTTTGCAACTATGCCATGTTTAACCAACAAATGCTGCGTGTTTTCTTCTGTCAAATTTAGTTGCTTGTTCACACAAAGATTACGTGGTGAAACTCGCCTACAAATTGGAGCATCTCGTAGAAGAATTGAATCATCCCAAATGACGATGCTAGAGAGTAGAGAGAGTTCAGATAATTATTACAATACTCTTTAGTATATATTCTTTAATTAGAGTTTTGTGTATGCCAATTTTTGTATTTATCTTGTGAGGATTATTGGGTGTATTTGGAGTTTGAGTTGAGTGTTTAAGTTGTTACTACTTGTATTCATATTTTCACATAGTGAATACTTTGATTCGTCTTCGCCCGTGGTTTTTTCCGATTTGGATTTTCCACATAAAATTCTTGTCTCTTTTGTGTGTGCACCATTTATTTATATTTTACTACCAAAATATTTTTGTGATCATCAACTCCAATAGTACCGATCCGCTTAATTTCATAACAACTTTGTTATCCAATGTTGCAGAATATTATACAAATCAGATCAAATGCCATGTCAGGGTAAAGGAGAAAATCCTATAGAATACTAGGAAGCAAGACCATATATACACACCAATAAAAAGGACAAACAAAAAGGGGCGTGAGAATTGAATTGAATTGAATACAGAGCAATAGATTGAAATTGGCTATAATACAGCAACACATGTCAATATATGGTTCTCTAGTTGGCTGTTCGATCCATGAGAAAAGTAGTTAAAGAAATTGGTAAAAGGAATGACAACGTGGAACTTCTTTTTAATATGTAGAAGTCAGATAGTATTTCTTTCCTTAAATGTGAACAAATTGACTAGAAAATCAGTCAGTGAAATATATATGTCCTAAATTCTAATAGTAGGATTCCTTTTTCACCCCAATGTTTGTCCTTTGTATTTTAACTTATCAAGTTAATGAAATAATGGTTTTGTTTTATTTGACTTTTTCAAAACTCTGTAGGACTTAATATATTACGACAGATTCAAGAATTCGTCACCTGTAATGTTGAGCCTTACCACATCAAGTTAGAAATAAGTAAGGCTAATATACAATAGCTAATGACTGTTTACAGTAGTGCCACATAACGTTGAATATTGTTGTATCTAAGAGTTATTTTGATCTTTCTAATTAGTGTGATTGTGGTGTTCACCTGTCATCTTGAACCATGGCCAGAGAAGGCTCAATAAGAAATTAAGAAGTCAAGTTTACCAATTTAAGATTAGAAGTTGTGTAAGAAAGTGTATTATTCCATCTTGATGTACAATGAACCAACCTATTTGTCTTTTGGTGAATATAAAATAGTTTTCTTCATATATTTTCTGGGATATCTGTATTTCATGGTCGTGAAATCCCTACACATACCTATATGCAATCTGATTCCTGTCCTCTGGCATGTTAATTACATGTTCATATTATGCTTTTTCTGCTGTGGCAGGAACTCAATGGCTTCACAGCTAGGTTGATATTAATGGGTAGATAGAGTATAGCGGAATTAGAGTACCGATCTGCTGGATGTTCTGAGGAGTAAACTGTCATTGAGTGAGTTGATGCATAATCCTGTAATTTCATCTCTGGTTGAAAAAACATAGTTTCTATAGCAGAACACACGCACATATTAATCATTGTGGTTTCTGTCATATTGAACTCATGTATATGTATACATGTGTGTATGTATGAGATTTATTTTCAGCCAAGCGCAACTAGATTGGGATAAAAAGGCTTTGTTGAGTTGAGTATATAAATATATACTATGATATAGTAGTAGTATATCTATAGGTTTATTACAGATTTGTATTTTGGGAGATGTGACTTTGTTTAATGTTCATTTCACTTGGTTAGTGTTGGGTGAGTATACTATGGCAACTCATATTGGTTGATTTTTGTTTAGTAAGATTGAGAGGATGCTATATAGACTATAGCTGACTTGGGTCATGAGGTTCTTGGAGAGTTTGTCACAGGTCATATATTGGATTTTGGATTTTTGGGTGGGAGCAAGGATTGAAAGATCTTGATGTTTTAGTTGTGCTCTACTTTTCATTTGATAGAGAGGAATGGTAGAATTTTTAGTGATTGTTGTCTTTTCCTTGACTTCTTGCGGAAGATGATTTTTTCGATTTGCTTTAGTCTTCCTCTATGGGTACTTTCAGTGGATAGCTATTTCAAATGTTCATAGAGATTGGCAGGATGTCCTTCTTTAAGGACTTTTTATATCTTTTACTTCTTGTTCTTTTTCGAAAGACTCCTAGTCCTCCCGCATTAAATCTTGGGAATTAATATTTTCACAAGTAAAATTTGATATTTTCACAAGTTCTCTCTCACATGAGTGGAACTTATTTACTGTTCATCTGAGAGGGATCTTGTGGAACTATCACTTTTACTTGTAGAAATATCAATTCCCTAAATCTTCTTCTCTTTGCTGATACAATGATGGTAATCATGCCTTGGATATTTATGATGAAATATTTAAGTATTACTATATTATTACCTATTTTTGAAAGGTGAATTAAAATTTTGAAATTTTGTTTCCAATAATTTTTAATAGAATGCAAGTGTTTAGGTACTTTCAGATAGATAAAATAAATTCAGTCAAATCAACTGATATAAAATTGACATCTTGTATGCGTTATATTTTTGTAATACATATTTCCTTACCTCGATTACCATTAAAATGATTAAGCGAAAATGCTGATGTCATCTAATTTTATGAATTTCCAGTTTTGCCCTCATCGTTGGAATAAACTGAATTGGTATTCTGGTCTCAGTTAATGTATGTTATGGGTCTTGCTACTTTTAATAGTGTTTTTGGGTAATATTACAAGTGTTAGTAGTATTGGAAAACAGTGTTCTAAAAGTCGATAGTCGGTCCCAGGTCGGTTGGCTACCGACTAGCGACTAGGGGATTAGTCGGGGATTAATCGGCTAGTCGGATTTTCACTTTTTAAAAAAAAAATATATATTCTCCTTCCTCCTTCATAAGTTTTGAGTAAGTAGAATAACATAAGTAACACAAATCATCAAATAAAACATGGAAACTAAGTAAAACCAAATAGTATCAGGGGCAAAACTGAAACTTCAGGGGCTGAAATGGAAGAAAACAAAATTATAGGAATTGATATGTAATTTTTCAAGGGCTATTTTGAACTTTTAGAAAACTTGAGGGACTAAATTTAAAAACTATAAAAACAATGGGGGTACCTAACTGTAATTTTCCAGGGATATTTTATAGATCTGATGAAGAAAGATAGAACGCAGAAACGCGAGAAGAGAAAGAGAACGTACCTGCTGCCGACTCGTCGCCGCCTCGCTCTCCATCTCGCCGCCGTCGCCGTCTCTTCTTCTTGTCCGATGAACCGACTGGAGCCGACTAGTCGCCGACTGGAGCCGACTAAGTCGGCCAGTGACTAAATCAAAGGACTGGGCCCTAGTCGACTCGTTGAGGCTCCGACCCTGACCTAGTCGCCGACTAGTTAGCCGACTAGGTCGACTTTTAGAACACTGCTGGAAAAAAAATCACTTAGTTTTTTTATTTTTTATTTTAATGTTCTCTAAATGTTCTTTCTTTTGTAGTCGGGAGCTTGAGCAGGAAGGAGAAGCGGAGTCTCTTTTGTTAGAAGGTGACATTGGCGGTGGATTGGTTATTTAACGGATGATATCTTTTCCTAAAAATGATCCAAAAGTTTTTCAGATCGACTCGAGCATCGTAACTCGCAATGTTGGTGTTGGTTCTGGAGGATTTTCAAGGTCTGATCATGAACTTCAGTATCTAGTATATTGTATAAACCTTTAAAAACATTGCTTCGGCTGAACTGCTGCATGAATAGCGAAATCATATTAATTTCAATGGACACATGCTGGGGAGCCCATAATGGTAATCTGATATAAAAAATAATTTCATATCTAGCCACTTTCAGGAAAATAGAATGCAAATATGCGACCTACATGAAGAAACAATGTAACACCCCTTGTCCCGCATCGAAAGATAAGAGAAAAGTTTGTCTGTATATAAGGAATTGAGTTACTATCAATAGTACCTTCAGTCATGACCTTTTGGGTGAGCCTGTGGTGGGCTAAGATGACCCAAGAAGATACTATTGGGCCAGTAATTTAAGGCCTTGTTTGGATGGATTTGATTCGATTCGGACTTGGGATTTGACCCAAGATTTGTTCCGGATTTGGGATTTGACCCGGGTTGTTACATATGGTATTAGAGCCAACTCTCGAAAGCTCGGGTCGGGTCATCCGATCGGGTTGCCGGAGGTGGGGACACGAAGGCTGATGGTATTATCTCACAATGGAGAGATGGAGGTCCGGAGGTGGGGACACGAAGCCAGCCGGTATTATCCCACAATGGCTAGAGAGGCAAAGATCTGTGGACCGTGTGTGTGATCGGTTCTGACGGGGACGTTAGAAATTTAAGTGGGGGAGATTGTAACACCCCCTGTCCACATCGAAAGATAAGGAAAAAGTTTGTCTGTATATAAGGAATTGAGTTACTATCAATAGTACCTTCAGTCATGACCTTTTGGGTGAGCCTGTGGTGGGCTAAGATGACCCAAGAAGATACTATTGGGCCAGTAATTTAAGGCCTTGTTTGGATGGATTTGATTCGATTCGATTCGGACTTGGGATTTGATCTAAGATTTGTTCCGGACTCGAGATTTGACCCGGGTTGTTACAAACAATCTGAATGAAAATTATAGTGAGAAAGGATTTGTCAATTGCTAATTGCTTCGTACCAATTTATTTAACTCAGGAGTCAGTCCTGAGTTTTGTATTAGGAATTTAGGATTTTGACAATATTCATCATTTTATTTATATATACTTTTTAGACACTAGAATGTTCATATGACTGGTCTTCCACGCCGTTGGTAATTGGGATAAAGCCTTTGAGAATATTTTTTTTTGAAATTGTGTATGTACATTTAATATCAGAAGTTTGAAGGAACTACCAAAGAGGCTTCTAACTAGGAAAGAGATGGGCTTGATGCTTTAATATCTCCCTGCAATTTTTACTTCCATTTATTAACCTGAATATTTTGTTAAAATGTTTAGATTAAGCCTGAACAATAGTGTACCATTTTCTTCTTTTTTTGTCATTATATTTTAAAATAAAATTGGGAAAAAAAATTAGTGTACCACTACACTCGAATTACTGGACAAACAAATAAATAGGTATGATTAAATGCAATAAAGTTGCATTTTCTATGAATGAATATTCATTTGCATGTCACATGTTAAACCTACGTTATATTGTCGTCAATTCACACACACACAAAAACACATACACACAGATTAGAGGGGGAGAGAGAGAGAGAGAATGAAAGGTCTTGAAGTGAACGTGTTGTGAAGGGCAACGATGTCGTTTTCTATGTGATCAGAACTAGTATGTGTCCTTTAAACAATTAGTCCTAATGTCCAGAAAAGATGGTTTATTTTATTTTATTGGGGAGGGAGGTGTTTTGGGTACATTAATAATATTACAACTTTCCAAGAACACATTTATACTCTATTTTATTAATATTTACCTTCATATTTCAAATATATGCGACGCGTTATATTTTCAACTTTTTTAAAGCTAATTATAGGTAAGTGCTTTTTGGCACCTCTTAAAAAGTGATTAACTTCTCTAGACAAAGGTAGTAAAATGTCAATAGTTATGTGGCATGAGTATATAAAACTTGATGATGATAGGAGCAAACTTCAGGTCTTTCTTCAGATTGTGTACTTTTATTTTATTTTCCCACTTGATCTCTTCTTCCTTTCCCATGGTGTCCTTCTCGAAATTATGTTAACTAATTTTTTATATCTTTTGTAGGCTTGTTTGCTTGCGAGTGCACCCAATGTTTAGTCTACGGAATCATATGTCTCATTTGTTTCCATCGACGGATCTAAGCATGAAGTTTGGCCAACTTCCCATGAGCAGATCTATGGAGACCTTCGGCCTAATGGTAAATATAATTTTTTTCTGAACTTATTCACAACCATAAAAAATTTCATATGTTCATTAAATGCCTGTTTATGAATTTAATTTTGGGAGTCTCCTAAAACATTATAAGAAAAGTTTCAAATTTCCTTTCTCCTTTCTCCAAATATATAACTCATAAATAAATAACAAGAGATCAAAAGAACTACATAAATAAATTGAACTAGCACTATAAGGAACTTATTCAAGGAAGTGCAACATATAAATTCATGTAGTAAAATACAAAAGAGTCACTCTTTGATCTAATAGGGTATTCCACATTTGGGATTGCGGTATCCTAAAGAGTCACTCTTTGATCTAATAGGGTATTTAGATGCTGATTTTGCAGGATGCAAAATAGACAGGAAAAGCACTAATGGTACATGTTAAATGCTTGGGAGCAGATTAATCTCATAGTTCAACAAGAAGCAAAACTCAGTATCAACTTCAACTGCAGAAGCTGAGTATATTGTGTTGGTAGCTGATGTGCTCAAATTCTTTGGATGAAGAATCAGCTAGCTGACTATGAGTTTGAGTTTAAATCTATTCATATATATTGTGATAATACTAGTGTTATTACTATTACTCATAATCATATCATGCATCTAGGACTAAACATATAGACATCAGATACCATTTTATAAGAGATCATGTTCAAAATAAAAATATATCTTTGCATTTTATCTTTACTAAAAATCATTTAGCTAATGTTTTTACCAAACCATTAGATGAATCCAAATTCAACAAGTTAATAAGTGAATTAGAAATGCTAAATTTACATCCTTAATATTATGCTCTGGAGAAAACTAACTTTGCAAGAAGAAATCATAGAACGGACAAGTAAGCAAAGATCGTAGAGTGCTTCGCAGAGTGGAGAAATATCGTAGAGTGAAAATGCCTTATAAAAGGAAGCTCTACGATATCCGTCATATCGTTGAGTAGATAAGGGAAAGTTTCAGCGCATGCACGTCAAATCCAGATCAAATGAGTGAGATAAAGAAATAACTGTCAAACGTCTGTAAATGGTAGTTAAGACGTAAAATGTGCCCAATATCTGCTCAAAACGTGTCTCACTCAGCCGAAATAAAGGGAAGTACATTTATATATTTCAAAATTTCAATTTGACCTTTCCTATTCATCTGATCTAAACTCTTCAACATTCAAACTTTATCTTTCTCTCTCAAGCCCTACTTTTATACAAATCTGCAACTTAGACAAATTTTGTTCTTTTCTAGATCAAATCAACACCGCAAAAGATGTCGACCTACCAAGTCATCTCTGGAAATCAACTATGCTTCGAAAATTTGAAGGTGTTGAGGCTCAATTTTAAGTTGTGTTGACCATTGTACAAAAATGCGAGATTTTATGAAGCGTTGAGCACAAACTCGAGGATCTTCACCAAAAGGGTTGAAGAGTTCTATCTAAATAGCTCATGTGCAAATGAGTTTATTACTACAAGAGTGGATGATGTTAAGTTCACCTATGAAGTGATGGAGATGAACCACCTCCTTGCGTTTGTAAATGAAGGAGTTATTACCTTTGAAGAGGTAGATGTGAAGTCTGGGCTCGAGCTCATGGGGTACAAGAAAAATTCAGAGCTCAAGGGGATAAAGAAGAAAGAGTTCCCCTAGAACTACGAGTTCATTGCCGACATCGTCGGAAATGCATTCTCTGCAAGGACTCAAACCCACGATTCTGTTAGGGAGGTCCAACTAAAGATTATGTCGGCTATTGTAATGGAAAAGAAAATCAATTTTGGAGAAATATATGGACTAGATCTCTAAATGGTTCAGTAATGCTGAGAAGAGGAAGGCGGCAAATAAACCTCTTCCAAAGATGTTCTACGGAAGGCTCATCAACATCCTCCTGAAGAAAAGGTTAAAGAATCGTCTTGAGGACAAGGAGGGAGATGTCCTGAATGTAAATAAAAAGATAATAAATACGCTCTTCAACAACTGGAAGAGGAACCCAATTGAAATCTTGCGGTCAAGGCAGTTTGAGGGGAGTGAGAAGACCCTCAGTGAAGTCCAGAAGCCTGCAAAGACCAATGCGAAAAGGAAAATCGATGAGATAGAAGACGAAACCTCTAAGGGCTCTACAACACCTAAAGTTCCTGAGGCATTAGCTTCAATTGTTGAGAAGCCTCCTCAGAAGAAGATGAAGAATAAGGAAGAAGGAAGAAAGAAGAAGGAAGAAAAGAAATTCCTAAAGACTCTTAGGACGAATCAAATGTTCCTGAGACGAGGGATTTAAATAAAGAAAAATCTGAAGAAAAAGTGGATGATTTTGTCTCTCTCTCTCTTAGCTGGTCAAGCAGAGGGTTGAAAGGGAATAAGATCAAGGAAGTCCATTATTCGGCCTCCTCCCAAGTCCACTCGAGAACAAGTTGAAGATTACTGTGAAGAGATTGACAAAAGACACAAAAAAAGTTGTTAAAGAAGGCTTAACCCTGATTGAATGGGAAAGGAAGCAGATAAAGAAAAGAAGATCTACTAAGATGGCCAAATCCGACAAGATCATTTCAATAGAAGACTCTAGATCTGCCGAGCCGATCGTAAAACCTCTCAGCTCTTCGATTGTATAGCCGGAAACAACAGATAAAATGACAGCTGAGATGGCTAATATGTCGGAGCCACAACATGTTGATAATGAGAAGGTTGGGATGGCTAATATGTCGGAGTCGTAGAAAGAAAAAGAAGAGATGGCTGTGAAGGTATCTGAACTTGAGCCAAAGAAAAGGAGATTAATCAAGAAGTCTAAGAAGAAGATGAAAAATGCTGAGGAGAAGAAGAGGAAGAAGAGAACCTCAAAACTGGCCAAGCTAGTTGAAGTTACTTCTGAGGGGGAGAAGCTAATTCCATGCTCTTCCGATGATTCTTTGGAGCTTACAAGGATCATTGATTCAGTGGTGCAGAACATCAGAAGAGAGCCAATTTAACTTGGTTCTGAGCCCAAAGATGTTAAATCTTAAGGAGAGAAATTTAAGGTTGTATCTAAAGATCTCTCTATCCTTGAAGAAACGTAAATATGACCAATTAATTTGGAATTCTTGGGCACTAGAGCTAGTGCTGATCTCGAAGGCCTGGACAGAAGCACTATTAACTATTAAATTAATAGTGATTTACTGTTCTTCTTCATTCCAATCATGCCTTAGCTGAAGGCTCTCATACTAAGGGATCTAAGCTACATCACTTGGAAATTCTTGTCATATCCTAATGTCCAAGTGTTGTCTCAAAATTTCCCTAGGGTCATCAAGTTTTGCAGAAGAACTATCTTTGATGGCAAAACTTCTTCTCATTCAGGTATATACAATAAATTCACTTTCATCCCTAATTCTTTATTCTTTTAAACTCAAGCTCCTTCTAGCAATGACGCAGTCGTAGAGTCCAAAACTACAAGTGTTGAGCAATCGTCGAGAGAACACCCTCTATCCCCGATCGTAGAGTCCCATAACCCTACGATCGAAGAACAAATTTCGTAATCCCTAATCGTAGAGTCTCAAAACCTTACGATCGAAAACAAAAATACTTCCTCTTCTATACACATGTCTTCTTCACCTAACATCTCTCTTGCACATATACACTCTACCTCACCATCTCTTCCATCCTCTCTGATCGCAGAGTTACCTACCTCTTCGATCGTTGAGTCTCATAACTCTCCAAGTATAGACACACAAACCCAAACTGACCCTCATGTAAATACTCAAAACACTGACTATACATATATACCATCTACTTCTCACACTCATACAGATATACCTTATACATCTCATACTTATACAGATATACCCTCCTTTAATACTCCTAACTTAGAATTAGTTCTCTCTCACATGAACCGGGGAAATAAGGAAGGAGTTGAAGCTCTAATGGAACAGATCCTCGAAAGAGTTTCAGTTGTACCATCTAAGATACAGCTCGAGCGAATGTTAGATATCATTGCTGATGAGCGCAACAAAGGTATCCAAGACACTGCTATTAGAATTTAGAAAAGTCTAGCCCACATTGTTGAAACGACATCCAAAGTCCCTGGGGAAATGTCCAAGGAATTTGGCAAGAAAATAAAAGAGCTAATTTAGACTATTCTTGAGAATCTCCAGAAGCGATACAAGATCTACTTCAAGCAAATCGTCGATCATAAAGCAATGGTGATCTCTCTCCAATCTACTAATGCTGAATCCATCAAGTTTCTCTTAGACAAGGTTTTCTCTTTGAGCTCCTCGTTGCTGGAATTTAAAAGTTTAGTCATGCAGTCAATGGAACACACTGATAATGCGATGACACTTATTCATCATCAAAGAGAACAAGTTGATGTCAGATATCAAGAATCCATAGATGACATTACCCTTTCCAGGAGCCAAATGCAAGAACTTGTCAACACTGTCAAGCAACTCTCTGAAGAAGTTCATACTCTACGAAGTGACAGAGATACTGACAAGAAGGGGGAGAGGAGACGACCTCAGCAATCATCAATTGTTCCTCATCATCCTCCATCTAGAGTTTCTTCTGCACCTCAAGCCATTCCTCTGGGCCAAGGACAATCTGTAATGCCCGTGAATTTTGAACATCATTATTAATTAAATCTAATTTAATTTAATGAGTTAACGTTGTGTTCTATTTAAACCTTTGGGTGTATTGGTGAATTATGTGACTATGTGATTTATTGATATAAATTTGTGTTAAGGGAGTCACTAATAGTATAGTTAAATTAGTGAGCAAGCCCTAAGGTTTAATACCAATAAAATGGATAAAGTAATTACTAAGTAAATATTCAATTAAATTGAATATAGTTAGTAAATTAAATTGAGTAAGTTAATTTATAAATGTATTAATTAATGAGAATATCGTCAAATTTAATAATAGTATTTAATAGTCAATTTAGTAATTTATTTACTAATTGACTAAGTTATTTAACTAATGAACCAAGTCCAATCATTTAAATTAATCATAGACTTGGGTAGTAATTTTTGTTACATAATTAAAGGAGCTATCATTGGGTTAAATTAAATGGTCCAAGGTTAGATTAATTAGATTTGATTTATTATAGTCCCAAACTCATTTAATACAAGCCCAATTGGGGATTTAATGTGACCCAATCATTAACCCACTTGGTGAAGTATTCTTGTAGCTTATTAAATTTATTAAAGCAAGTGGATACTTCAATTTGGGACAAAAAGAGAAGGACATCAGCCGTGTATAAGAGGGAGAGAAAGGAAAATGGATTTTAAAATTTGAATTAATTTGATTAATGGCTTGTGTTGGTTTTTGTGTGACATGACTTGATGGATTGACACCTACAATGTCACAATAAGCCACCCTATACCAAGTCTACACCCTAGCCTCATGATGATAAAATGTATACTTACATTTTCTATATGTAGTATTGTTGTAAGTATACCTCCCTTGGTTAATCATTTGAGAGAATACTTGCATTTTATTTCCTTCATCTCCTAAGAGGGTTGAGAGCATTGAGAGCATTGGAAAGCATTTGAGAGCAAAAGAAAATATATTGAGTCACCAAGTAGTGAAGGAGACCTAGCTAGTTCATATCCTCTTTCGTATCATACTTGGAAGGAAGAGGAGGATAGCCACTAAATCTAGGTATACATCTTCATTCTCTCAAACCCTAGTTTTCTTGTTAATATTAAATGGCTAACATTTATTAGTGGTAGTCATTTATTTGTGTTGGGGTTTCTATAGCTTATTGGTTGGTGGTTGTGGAAGAAATGAAATATTTATAGATCTAGGTTTTATTTTATTAGATCTATATTATTTTAAGAGCATGCTTATCAAATGTAGTTTAAAACCTAAATAATAAGATATAAAGATCTTGTATGCTTTATTGATACCATATATAAGTTTAGGATTTTTGAGACATGTTTTGGTGGGTTTTGTATGCTAAAACATGGGGGTAACATTATTTATTGGAGTACAAAATTTATTGATGAAAAATATTGTTTTAAATCATAAAAATTTTGTTGTAATATTAGAAATATTTTCTTAGTCATGGGTAAATTTTTGGGAATTTATTTGGAGTATAAAACTTGTTTGATGGTGATTAGAACTCAATTGGTGTGTGCAAGAAAAAAAGAAAAGGAAAAAGGAAACCAACTGCCTGGAAGCCAAAGTCGGAACCAGCCTGGCCGCGCATGGCGCGCCAGGGGTGCAACCCTGGCCGCGCATGGCGCGGCAGGCTTAAGTTGGTTAACAGGCGCACACCAAACGGCGCCGTTTTGGGCCGGGCAAGGAAGGCACGCGCGCAATGCGCGGGAGGCACCGACGGGAAAATTACAGAATTGCCCCTCCGTCCGGATTTTGCCTTATTTACTGATTTGCCATCCAGATTTATATTAATTAATTTAAATACTTTAAATAATATTATTAAATTTTGTAAAATTAGTAAATGCACAAAAAAAATTAAGTTTGCGCATTAAATCTTGTGTTTTCTGAATATATTATATTAATTAACTATTGTTTAATTGTTATTAAATAATGATTAAGGATAATTAAGAATTGTAAATTAATTATTTATTATTTAATTAACCTTAAGTAATAAATAAATCTAATTAGTTATTATTTATTATTAAATAATACCTAAAGATAATTCATATTTACTAATTAATTATTTATTATTCGATTAACTGTAAATAATAAATAAACCTAATTAGTTATTATTTATTATTAAATAATAACTAAAGATAATTATTACTCACTAATTAATTATTTATTATTTGATTAACTTTAAATAATGAATAAACCTAACTAATTATTATTTAAATCTTAAATAATAATTAGTGACAATTAAAATTTTTAATTCGATTATTATTTAATTAATAATTAAATAATAAGTAACTGTAATTAGTTATTAATTACTATTATTAATAACTAAAGATAATTAATTAATTACTATTTAATAGTAATTAAATGGAGATAAAGTTAATAAAATAGAAAGAGTTAATAACCTATTAATTAAACAATCAAAATAAATTGTTTAAGGGTTTAATAAATGAATATGACTTAAGAAAGAGTAATGTTAATTAATTAAACCATTATAATTAATTGTTTAAGGGATTAATAAGGGATACATGGCTAATTAATTAGACCATCAACCTAAAAATCAATTAGGTGCCTTATAAAATTTACTATAGTTACTTACTGTGTGCTATGTGAATTGGTTAATGGTTAAATAAATAGCATAAGTAAGCGTATCGGCGTACAACTACGCAGTACTAATTGATAGACCGACATTATCAATGTTAGGTTCTTCAAGGCCAATTAGTTAAAGCTAGAATTATTTGTAGCTGAGCAGACAGGCAAGTTCCCTAACTCAATCTCGAGTTATTATTTTCGAAGCATGTTAGTGAATAATTATTGTCGATTATTCACATCTATACTGATTATTGAGATTCGCACATTGTGCAATTGAATTCCTATCCTATTATGATTGAACTGTAAATTTAATTAAAGTTCTTTCAAGTATGCATTGTTTATGAGATCGATCTATGCTATTTGTATCAGCTAGATCCAGCATGTCTAAATTGGTTAAGACAATGGTATTTTAAAAGCTGTTCTTATTAAATTGTTATGGTAAGAACTCTTGGCTGAGAAAAGGATAAACTTGTTTAAGGCATGATATCAATGATGGTTATTAAGTGTTTATGCATAAATCACGGGGTATGAGAGGCTGATCCCCTCGATTACCAAAACTTTTTAAGAGGTCCAGCTTACATGCTGAGAACCTTGGTAAACGTCCTTGGTTATTTCAAACCACTCAGTAATTGACATTCAATTATTCGAATATTCAACTGTTGACTGATAATTCATAATTCTTCACCATTCTATACAGTTGTTGAACATTGAAAGCGAAATTCCTTCTATTCATGATATATCTCCCTTGTGTATAAACTTGCTAAGCAAACTAGTTGCTTACCCTTGCTATATCATGATCTTCATTTCAGCTAAGGCAGAAACTTCTAGAGGAGACAAAGGAAAAGGGAAGGTGCAAGAATAGACGCCTGATAGTGCCTATGTACTAGTTATTCTTGAATGTTGTTTGATTAAGTGAACCTTTTATTGTATTAAGGGTACGTTTTATGTTAAGGTTAAAGAACCTTGGGACCAAGATTGCAAGACCTTATTATTATTATTTCAATAAACAATGTATGTTTATTATTCCGCATTTAGTTAGAAAGTATGTTTGTCGTTGAGTATCGTGAGCACCGAATTCGAGGTTAGGAAACCCGGATTTGGGGGCGTCACACAATCTTGTGGACAACTGGCTTCCTCTTTAAGGTCAGGATCGTCGAGTGCAGTAATACCTACTGGCTCACAACTCCCATCCAGTGACCCAACTTTCATGAACAAAAATCTTCAAGGGGTTCACATAGAAGGGGAAGAATGATTTAATAAGTCTGATCTTGGACCTAGAGACTCAATAGAAGAAATTCAGAGAAGAGAAGCTGGAGGGAGAGAAAGCTACATGAGAAGGCGAGAAGCTGAAAGAAGATATTTGTCGAGGAGTAATAGGGGGAGAAGGTAAATAAAAAGATATGTTGTAAAAATTTCATTGAAATTTTTTATATATACTCTGTAAAATTCTTTTATTCATCAATAAATTAATTCTTTCTCTCTTGAAATACAGTTGTTCACTATATATAAGACATGTTTAAATTCAAAGTCTTAAATTATCTGCATTTTAAAATTGATGATTGCTTGAAACTACTGGTTTTGTCATCATCAAATAGGGGGAGATTGTTAGTACAAATGCATATTTGATTTGATGATGAGATAATGTACATTTGTAACCAGCAACTTTTATGAAGTTCTTAAAATGAAATTGATGTAAAATGATTTAAATTAGAAGATCAAACTTGTTAGCTTTATCTATCGTTGAGTAAATTTAATGTATAGACTATAGGGAATTAGACGATCGTAAAGCTTATCGGATGATCGTAGAGCATACTGGTCAAGTTCGCAGAATCTACTCTGAGATCGTAAAGTTCGAATAATCGTAGAGTCTGCTAAGAGATCGTAAAGCACATTGAAGATCGCAGAGTCTGCCAAAGATCGTAGAGTTGTCTACTCAAAGATCGTAAAGCACGTTGAAGACCGTAGAGTCTAATAAAGAAATCATAAAGTGCATTAAAGATCGTAGAGTTTGATAGAGACCGTAGAGCACATTGAAGATCGTAGAGCTTATGGAACAAATAGCTTGCCAATCGTAAAGTCAGCATAGCCATATACTCTACGACCATTATGAAACTCTACGTAGAGTCTAATAAAAAAAATCATAGAGTATATCAGCTCTAACAATGGACTGACAATGTGAAGACTCGTAGAGTGAAGATCCCAAGATAGTTGTTAAACATCTTAAGATTAAAAAGAAGATCAGATCGAATTGTGTCTAATAGCTAGTTCGGTGAAGTGACAACAACTCACACGAATATCTCTGTGACAGTCTGATGTGACATATCACAGCCGAAAGCAAGCTGACACATCCTCTCTTAAAGTCAACAATCGGAGATCTTCTAAGATCGGAGTATTAAATGAGCAACGACAACTTTTCAACGGGACAATCTCAAGGATGTCTATAAGAGGCATGCAGATTCAATCCAACAGTAACGATCACGATCATACAAGTGGAGTTGCTGCCCAAATCTCAAGAATTCTACTCTACGATCTAGAACTATTTGTTCTGCTGCTAAGTCTTTTATTGCTGGACTTAAAGCCACTTAGCAACACCTCTAACTAAAACTCTCTCTTAGTGATTGTTCAAGTCTTAGTAACCTTTGTAACTAAGTCTGAGTGACTTAAAGGATTCTGTGTGAACCAGTCTTAGTGACTTGAAGGAATCTTAGTGATTCATCTGTTGTAACTGTTCTTCGTGAACAGATCTTAGTGATTGCTCATCCTTTGTGGATTATATCTACTCAAAGAGTAGAAGAGTGGACTAGGAGATCTTTGTGCTCTGAACCACTTAAAATTCTCTGTGTCCTCTTTACTTTCTGCACTTACATTTCTACAAAGTCTTTTATATTTATTTGCGACTTAAATCCACTTTTGTGCTAAATTCAAAACTGTGAAGTCTTTTTAATCTTTGAAGGGGATTTTCAAATTATCATTATGTTGTGCATAATTAAATTAACCTGCTTAAATTTATAAGTTTGTAATACTTCATTAAAAGAAAAATTTTAAAGAATCTATTCAACCTCCCCTTCTAGATCTCTTAGTGCCATTGAGAAACAACAATAATGAATATTGTAAACTTTCTAAAAAACATTACTTATTATAAGTTTAATTATTTCATAATTTTTAATGAGTCATCTCAATTTTGAGTTTGAAATGTCTCAAATTGATTTTCAAAAATTAATAACGGTATTATAATTTTTTTTTATAATAAAGGTATTATAATTTGAAATAGAGGGAGTATTATTTTTAGTTTTATTTTTAAGGTTGATGTTGAATTATAATCCTGAATGAAAATTTGGTATTATATGATCTTAGTTTGAGAAATAAAATGACTTTAAAATTTAAAAACAATTAAAAACAGTTTATGAATTAAATAATGAACTAATTATTAGATAAAATAGTTTTGAGGTATAATAAATTGTTAAATTATCATTTTTGTGAACAAACGTAGTCTAGATTTGTAGGTTGTAATTGTTTTAGATCTTATTTTTAAGATCAAAAAGCTAATAAAATGATATATATATATATACACACACACACAAATATGGATTATGGTAATGATGAGTGAGTTTTATACCTATAAATCGAGTATTTTTATCTTGATGATTTGTGAGTTTTGAGTATTTTCTATTCTTTTTTATGTGTTTTTATGTTTTTATGTAGGAAATGAAGTTGGAAGTTATTTGGTTGTATCTTAGTTAAATTGGAGCTATTTGGGTTCATTTTAGTCAAATTGAAGTACATTATGCATTTTCAGCTTTTGAACAGATTGACCTCTAGAGCTTCAATTGAATTTTAGACGGCGTTAGAGTTTCAAAATGAGAAAGTGGTCTGCTTGAAGTTTGTAGAGGATGTCTTAAGCTTTTCAGAAAGGTATGGTTGGCAAAAATTCGAGTTCATTTGGGCATCCAAACTGTGTGTCAAAGTAAGATTTGAAAAGCTGATCCGAATCCTGATTGGAGTTGGATTCCTGTTCGGACCAGTATACTTTAAAGGGTCATAACATGAGTTTCTGAAGTCCAAATCAGGTGATTCAAAAGCCTAAATTCATTTACACTTCAAGGGCTACAACTTTCATGGAAGACCCAAGTCAAGATTCGGTCGTTATCTGATAGGAAAACAGCTCACAAGGTCCAGCACAATTTTGAGAAAATTTGCTTTTTTCACTAATGCTGCAGATTAGTATTTCCAGTGGGTTAAAAGGATAAACATTATTAGTAGACTTAAAAAAAGGAATTGTATTATAGTAGTTTATTAAAATTAGAATACTTTGTATGTGATTTTAATTAGGATTGTAATCCTATTAGGGTTAGGAAAAAATAACTCCTATCAATATTCTTATTTTGGGGATTTTAAAAGGTGTGGAGGAAAAAGCCAATGAACACCATGTGAGGCTAATTCTCTAGCAAGTTCAAGAGCAAGCAAGATATCATCAATAATGAAGGTCGTGGATTGAAGAAACATGGAGATAAAAGAGTTTCGGGAGACAGTTTTTCTTCTCTAAATTTTTATTTATTTTTGTCTTTCATTGATGTTGAATATTTTGTAGATTATAATTGTATTTGCTATGAACATGTTTTTAATTTGAGTTTTTAATAGAATCTCATGTGTAGTTTAAATTGAATTTCTTTCTATTTGATTGGCACCATATGAATTGGTTTATTATATTTTATGTGTTCATGTATAATTACCTGATCAGTAATTAATTGGGATAATCTGTTGGGAATCAGCATGCTAGTGTTATATTCATTATCATAGAGGGAGAACAATATAATGATCTACATGTGATTACCACTATTCGTTATGCATGATTTGATTGATGACAAAATGATAAGGAAAACATTCATACTGTAAAAGCCCTGTAAAGTCCTTAATGAACTATATGTACAAGGACTTAGAAGATCAAATATGTTAGGTTGATCTAAGCAAAATGAATATCTATCTGATCAAAGCATGTTTGTAATACTAGGCTTTGTAAAGTCCTTAATGAAATATATGTACAAGGACTTAGAATAAAATAGAAGATCAAACTTGTTAGGTTGATCTTATGTACTGAAATGTTATATGTAAACAAAGGGCCAAACTGATCGTAAAGCTTTGCACTGACTAAGTGAAAGATCGTAGAGAAGTCAGTCAACATCTCAGAGTCAAGTATGTCATCACAGGGCTTGTCAGGAAAACGTAGAGTAAAAATCTCGGCAGGACGTAGAGACGTCCTTGGCATGACGTAAAGATCTCTCGGCAGAATGAAAGGCACTCTCGGCAGAACATAGAAGTTGCCTCGGCATTGAAATGCTAAACTCCAAGATCGTAGAGTCTGCCAAGCAAGCATAGAACAGGCTCGGCAGATCGTAGAGCTTACCCGGCAGGACATAGAGTTGCCCCGGCAGGACATAGAGCTGCCTCGGCAAATATAGTGCTAAAGTTCCAAGAACACAAAGTCTGCCAGGAAAGCACAGTAACAGGCTCGGCAGATCGTAGAGCTGCGCATGTCAACGCAGAGCTTGCAAAGCAATCATAGAGAGTGACTCGACAGAACAAGGAGCTCATTCAGGATCGTAGAGTATGCAATTCAAAAGAAGAAAACAGTGAGCCAACATGGGAGCGTAGAGTTAGTTCAAGAGAGCCACTCTACGACTCCTATGGATAGTCTGAAATCAAGCAACAACGTAGAGCAGTAGCTGCTGAAGCACTCAAGGATAAGGTGGCAGTCTTCAAGACTTCCAAGCAAACTGAGCATGAGTCATTAGACATGTCAAGATCTCTGAACACAACCAAAGCATCAAGCCATAACAGAGATCAAAGGACAAGGGCAAATGATCACTCTACGATCCATCAAGACTCTAGACCTACATTAATGACAAAGGCCGTAGAGAAAGATAGAGCTGAGTCTAAAGCAACAGAAGCACTCAAGCAGTCTCAGTAAAACAAAAGCAAAAAACTCATAGAGCAGCACTCTATGACATAAGGAAGAATATCTGAAGATCAAGAAGAGCAGTCCTCTAAAGTCAAAGGTGCCACAACAAATAAATCAAGAAGAGCAGTCCTCTATGACTCAGCAGCAGAGCCAACACCTGAAGAACATAGAGCAGTCCTCTATGATAAGCACACTATAGCAATGGCCCTATGAAGATCCTAAATGCTATGCTCTGGAACGAAAAGCTAAATGGAGATCACAGAGCATAAGGAAGGACAGACTGCAGTCTAATAAGAAGCACATCAAAGAGGCAATACAAGAACAGTCAGTGCAAGGTCTACGAACTTCAAGGCAACACAAGGCCACACTGAAGTTAGCAGTTAACTCTACGAACAGATGCAACAGGTTGTACCCAGATGATCGTAGAGTAAAGAAGTCAGTGCCAGCTGGATTAAAAATATTAAGCACTCAGGGTTGATATTCCAAGATGAGCGGCTGAGTAAGAGTATAATATTTAAACAAGTTAAGTGGAGCACAAACAGTCATGCCTGCAGTAGTCAACAGACAGCGCATGTGACTCCACTACATTGGTATCAGCTAATGGATGCTGACTCGGCCATCACTAGCAGACTTAGAGAAGCAAAATGCTCAGTGGTGAAATAAACAAGTCTGCAGAAAGGTAGTCTCCAACGAAAAGAAGTTCAACAGGAAGAAATCAACGGCAAGCCTCCAACGGGAAGAAAACGGAGAACTACAAAAAGAAAGAAACACACTTAGATGAGTGTGTGTGTCAATATGCAGTAAGCAAGAGAGCAAGAACTCAAAAGATACTATCAGCTAGAAGCTTCACTGTGACATGAGAAGTATGCCAAAGGGTTGGCATATGAGCTAAGAGTCGAACGACCAAGAAGCCAAGATCTAGAGTAACCAAATCCAGAATGGACAACTCTATGATCTAGCAAGGAACACAATGGGCTGAATGAATAAAGAAATGACTTGGATAAGTCAATCAGTGTTCAAGGGAAGTGATCGTCTGCATCTGCTATGTACCAGAAGAAGGAAGGGCTTCAAAGATCATCATCAGCAGCATCCAGAAGGAGATCACTAACAAGCTGCCAAGGACCTGAAGATGAAGGAGATCAAAGTTCATCTTGGCAGCACAACCCAACGAGAAATCAACACACCAGAGAGGGCGAGGCGTCCTTGTCTTAAGTGACTAAACAAAGTCAAGTCTGCTGGACTTGCTGAGTACCAAAGGGTACAAGAGATTCTAAGTCTGCTGGGCTTAGTCTACAGGTTCCAAGGCTGCTGGCCTTGAAGAGTTCTTTGTGAACTGGGTTCCAAGTCTGCTAGACTTGAAGAGGGTCTTAGGATCCTTGTCCAAGGGACTAAAAACAACTCAAGTCTGCAAGACACAAGATGGGTCAGAGGATCCGTGTTTTCAGGGGTTGAGGAGGGTCATAGGATCCTTGCCTTTGTGGCTAAAAACAACTCTTGTCTGCTGGACTTGAGGAGGGCGTAGAGTCCTTGTCTTTGTGACTAAAACATTTAGTGGATTCCTACTTGTTGAAGTAGAAGAGTGGAGTAGGAGTTATTACGTCTCCGAACCACTTAAAAACTTCTTTGTCATTTACTTTATGTCATTTACATTATGCTCAATAAACTGCTGTATCTGTTATCAACCATACTATAGACTTGTAAATTGAACTGAGATTATGCTTGAATCTATGAAGGGGATATTAATGATTATTCCGCTGTGCATGAATTGATTCTTTATCCTACAACTGTTATACTATTTCATTAATAAAAGAAAAAGTTTTAAAGGATCTATTCAACCCCCCCTTCTAGATCCACATTGTGTCCCAAGGGAACCAACAATTGGTATCAGAGCAGGTTCTCATGAATATGCTAAAGCTAACGCTTTGAGTAGATCCATGACACAAATCTAGATCAGTTCTAAGTCTAGGTATTGGTTGACAAGACAATGAGCTGATAAGTTGAAAATTGTATGTGCAGGAGAAAAACTGTCCTAAAGTTATCCAGGCTAGTCCATGAGCTTAAAGGAAAACTCATCATAACTAGGCATGCCGAAGTCATTGAGCATATCGACCATCTCATAAGGAAGAAATAGTCAGATGCAGCAAGAACGAAAATATTCTCCATTAAGAGAATCTGCATCTCCGCCTCAGATGTTGGGAATTCCTACGAAGAACGATCAAGGAGTTCTCTAAAAGATAATGCGTCATCATTAATGCACTTGCAACGGCAACTCCATGAGCTTCTCAACACTTATGACATGTTCCCACTTTACAAGACATGAACTCAGAGATTCATTCAAGCTTAACAATGATCATGGGAAGTCATAACTAGTCAAAGAGCAGAATTCAAAGGTGTGTTCAATATATCAGTCAATGCAGCGCAATAAAGGAACAAATAATGAGACCAGTAATAGCCTGAGAAATTTCAGCTAAACAGAGAAATGCATCATCGCTTACAGCACCACTGACTGTCAAGAAATTGACATCAGTGAGGTATCTGTCTCTATCTCCCTAAAATGCAAATGTCTTCAACTATTAATATGTATTGCATAGCTGTGTGTCTTCATACTTCAACAAGCACATCAAGTAATCATTTTCCACCCCAAAAGGAAAAAGAAAGAAAGTGAGAATTATGGTTGATTAATCACTCTGCTGTCTTTTCATATTTGAGGCTGAAAATAAAACTCTTGATATGAATAGCTGAAGTCTCTGCAAATAGAGTCTTTTTCTCTTGTTGCTAAATGAACAACAATGTGCCTAAACTGTGTTGCAATTAGTGTTGTGTGTACTAATAAAGACTCATAACTATTTGTCTTGCCATTAAGAGTTTAATTTTAGATGTGACAAATCAAACGTTCTGGGAGTGCAATGTGTGATATCACCTTAAGCTATTTAAACATTGTTGTTTAGTAGGTGACTGTGCTTAATGAGCTATTTGCACCCTATCTAGGTCTCACATCCTATTTGAATGAGTAATGCATTACTTCATGATCTAAGTCTTTGATAAAAATCGTAGAGTGTAGTCATGTCTGCTGTTGCACATTGAAGAAACGTAGAGACTGATCAACTCTACGAATCATCTATGTTCAACTCACAGAACTGACAAACCACTCTACTAAGGTTCAAACACTTAGAACAAAATGCAAGCAATGACTCATCTAAGGAAAAGGATTGAGGACCCACATCAGTTTATCATGATCTCTCTCACACACACTGACATAAAGCATGATTAATTATCATCTCGTAAAATCTGCTCAAATTGCATAAAAATGTGAAATCACAGTCTGAAAAAGGCTTGAGCCTTCAAGAGGAAATTAACCTAGCAGGACCCAAAGAATATTGGGTACCAAGACAGAAACTTATGTTGTCTGCAGGTATCATGATCGCTCTACCCTCATTCAAGCACATTCAAGGAAGAAGTTAGAATGATCTTCATCAACAACTTCTGACAAAAGACAAAGACATGATTCTTCAAACAAATCCCTCTCAGAAGTTGGAGCTCCATACAACATAATCAAACTCTTCAAGAAGCACACAAGGACCAGGTCCTCAACAACTCTACAATCACAGTGCAAAGGATCGTAGAGTAACCAAAGTTCCAAGTCTTCATCAAACTCTACGAGCGCAGTACAGATGAAAGGGTCGTAGAGTAACATGTGCTAAAAGAGAATACTCTACGATCAATTGAAGAACGATGAACAGTCATCCAAGATGGGAGCATCAGTTATGGGGGAGCAGCAATCTGATGGTTTCAGTCATGTTCCATTTGATAAGAAGTCAAGGACAGTGAAGAAATGAAGAAAGGGAAGCTGCATGATGGAAAGAATCACAAAGCCACATCCCTGAATGCAAAAGAAAGGATTTGAGCCTAACAGAAGGCATGTGAGAAAACAGGAGTCAAAAGCTCACCAACAAGCTAAAGAAACAAATCAAACCCTTGATCTCAACTGTCTCATGACTCAAGTTAAGTAAAGCTCCTACAAATCCTTATAGTGACACTTCATCATACACAACCCTGTCCCAGACTCAGAGTCCCAAAACTCTGTGCCTGATGAACCAAATGAATCCTCATCATAAAACTCCTAAACTCTACGACTGACAAAACAAGTCAGCCATACTATTCTAGGTCGTAGAGACAATATGATTGACACCATGGTCGTAGAGTACGATTGACTCTACGACCACAGCCTTCTAAACACCACTCCCATACTTCATGTCTCATCAAACCCAAAGAGTAAAAGTGATGACATTCTATACACCTTATCAAAACAGTCCTTCTTCAGATAAGCGCCTTAGAGACAAACCAAGCCCTAAGTTTTCTAAACCTAGAGGCCTGCCCTTTCTGAGCTACCTTAGTCCTGTTGAAAGACTAAAATGAGAATGCATCATGTTTCCAGAGCTTAGAGTGTAAAAGAAACAAAGGAGGAATGGTGAAGAGAGTTGATCATGAGAAAGAAGCTTGTCCTAAGGGAAAATCTTCACCTAACAAAGGACTCTACTCTGCTGCCAGATCATATACTCAGCATGAAGAGTGTCATCTCGGATGACAAGAGCAAACAAGGTTCATCAATGACCACTTATTCCAGAAGGAAGCCATTACAAGCCTAAAAGAAGATTCTCTCATCAAGATTTGCAAGTTTAGTGGAAGACAGCATCTGAGCAGCAACAAGTGTGAGAAAGCCTTATTCTCAAAGAAGACATGTTCGTAGAGTTAAGGGTAATGACATCAAGTCACTCTACGAACGGGCTGAGTCAAAAACTCAAAAGGACGTGGGCCACGTTCGTAACTGACGTACAACAGTTTCATCATAGTTGGCCACGATCAGCAAATGGGTCTCTCACACGTGTACTTTACAAAAGGAGGGAACTAAAATTTCAAATACTGACGGTTGCTCTTCTCTATCAGTTATCAACATCGTTCCCCTCATAAAACTGTGCTAACCTCTCAAAACCCTAGAATCGTCAAATCTTCAGCAAACCCAAACCTGAAATCTCCAGAAGCCTCAAAAACCCTAATCACTTCATATCTCCACCTCCAATCAAGTATCCTTCTCTTCAGAAACCTTCATTATGGAAAAATGTCAAATCGTATCAGGCATTCAACTCGGATTTGACAAGTTTGGAGAGACTGCTGAGAAATTCAAAGAAATTCTTGAGAATGTGAAGCTGGCAGGATTCTCAAAGTGTTTGGGGTCAAACACAAAGATCTACCCTGACCTTATTAAATAGCTCCACCAAAATGCGACAGTCAAAGGTGATTCTCTGACCACTAAGGTACGTGGAACCAAACTAAAGATAAATGTTGCGGAAATCAACCAGTGCTTAGATTTTGCCAACAAGGGTCTGTCATCACTAGACGAGATCGACTCTGATGAAGGAAAGAGGTTGATGGGCTATGTGAGAAATCCTCATGCAAGAGGAGTGAAGAAAAAGGAATTCCCGGAGGAGTATGAATTTCTAGCCAAAATTGTGGGCAAGTGCATTCTGTGCAAAGACACTGCACATGACACAGTAAGCGATCTACAAATGAAGATCATGACTGCCATTGTCATGAAAAGGAAGATAAATTTTGGAGCGCTGTTGTATGATTGGTTGGTCAAAGATGTTAAGAAGGTAAAATCATCAGATAAACCTGCACTAAAGATATACTATGGAAGATTTTTAAGTATCATACTAAAGAAGAAGCTGGGGAACAAAATTAGGGACGATGAAGGAGAAACCCTAAATGTCAACAAAGTCATGTCGCCAAAATTATTTGACAACTGGAAGAAAAATCCCATGGAAAATAAGAGATTGAAAATTTCTGGTAGCAGCAGCAGAGGAGCATCAAAAACAGCAAAGGGAAAAGGAAGCTAGTGCATTAAAAGATGAATCATCTCAGTCTGAAGAATCTTCATCCCCTGAGCCCGTTCGCTCAAAATTACTCAAAAAGATGAAGGTTGAAGCAGCCCCAGAAAAGAGTTCCTCATCCTCCCAAGAAGAATCTGAGGAAGAAGAAGTGGCATCAGAAGCACTTATGGTCAAAATCTCAAAAAGAAGACAGAGTGCAAGACTGAAGCAAATGAAGAAACCTTCAAGACAAGAAGAGATTTCTCCAGTGACAGTTGACCTTGGAGGTGATGAAGATAAGGATGACAAGACTGAGTCTGCAGATATGAGTGAAAATGAAGCATCTAGTGATAAATCTGCTGAAAAGGATGTGACCACTAGTAAGTCTGAATCTGGAAGTGATGATACAGCTGTTGAGAAAAGTCTAAATACATCAGTAGAAGATGAAGAGGACGTGGAAGCAAGTAATGAGAATCAATCAACTGACGAGTCAGTTGAAAAATCAGAAGAAGCAGATACTGAAGAAGAAAATTTAGAAGAAAAGAATATCAAGGAAGGCACCACAGGTAAAGGAAAAGAGCCAATGAATGATAAGGAAGTACAACTGGACTTTGATACTGACAGCAGTGCATCAGAAAGCCACTTCAAGCCAGCAACCACTCGAATAAGAAGAAGGATCGTACTGGAGGCAACCGACAAACCTGAAGTAGTGTTGCCAACTAGATGGATTGACTACGGAAATGGTGAAATAAAAGTGGTGTTGATGACAATAGAAGATCTCCTCAACAATTTTCAAGACATTGAGCTTGATCGCACCACCGTTCTATACGATCCTAATAGCGAACAATTGACATGGTTTTATCCATGGATGCCTTGGTTGAAGGCCATTGAGTTTGAAGATACGAGTTTTATCAGCTGGTGCTACTCTCAGTTCCCAAATCTGAAGCTAATCTCCCAGAACTTTCCCAGAGTCCAATCTTATCCGAAGAAGCTAATCAAGGACAATCCTCACTTCAAAGTCTACCGCCATGCAGACGGTATCTATATTCCATACTATGTATTGGAAAACTATGCAAAACAGTTCGTAGAGTCTGCGACTAAGGAACCCCCTAACTCTACGACTGCAGCCCTCCAAACTCAACCCAGTGCCAACATGCCCTCTGATATCCCCTCTTCATCCAATAAAGAGCCATTTGATATTGTCACTGCCCTCGAGAATATTTACAAGAGTGAGAAGCTCAAATCAACTACCCCAATCCTTGAAGACTTCTCAATTGATCAAGAGTTGTTAAAGAATTCAGAAGAGCTGTTTGCACACATCTCCTCAGTCGCTGAAACAGCAAAGAAGGTGACTGGAGGAGATGACAATGAATTTTACAAGAAGCTGCAAGCCTCGTTTACAGACATGTCCTTAAAACTACATCAACGAGATCAGATATATCTCAAGTCTATCGAGCAGAAGAAAACTGAGGCCCTGAATCTCCAACAACAGAATGCATACTCTCTCCAGACTCTGTCAGCAAAACTGGAGAACCTCAGCCAGTCCCTCTCTCAGCAAATAGAGCTTGGTCAGCAGGAGTTGAAAATGGAAGCTGGCAATACCTCCTACCTAGTTGGGCAGCTTATTACGCACGTCCAACATCTTTCCCAAATGATTGATGACAAAAAGGGGGAGAAAACGATGAAGAGGAAGATGAAGAGGATGAAAAGCAAAAAGAGGACACGTGCTAGAAAGGAGTTGAAAAAGAGGAAGAAGGACAAACGTGCAGACCTAGCATCAGCACCAACAACTGAGGGGGAGCCTGGAGAAGAAGACCCAGCATCGAGCAAGGGGGAGCATGAATCAGAAGAAGAATGAAGGAGATAGAGGAGAAAGGAGCAGCCACATGACGGGAGCCAGGAAAAAGGTAGATCCCTAATAAGCAAGAAGGAGTTAACTAACTGACAACTAGGATCTCCTTGATTATCCATTATCGCTTGTAAACTGCGTTTGTTTAAATCTGTTTTGGTTTGATGTTTTTGAACTGCTTATAATGTTTGGTTTGATCTATTTTAAATGCACATCGTTTCATCTAGCAATACAGTGACTTACTGTATCTTAAGTCACATCAGCACTCATACTCTTGCATAAATTGCTTAAATTGAATGATATGCTATAAGTGTTTTTGTCATCATCAAATAGGGGGAGATTGTTGGGAATCAGCATGCTAGTGTTATATTCATTATCATAGGGGGAGAACAATATAATGATCTACATGTGATTACCACTATTCGTTATGCATGATTTGATTGATGACAAAATGATAAGGAAAACATTCATACTGTAAAAGCCCTGTAAAGTCCTTAATGAACTATATGTACAAGGACTTAGAAGATTAAATATGTTAGGTTGATCTAAGCAGAATGAATATCTATCTGATCAAAGCATGTTTGTAATACTAGGCTTTGTAAAGTCCTTAATGAAATATATGTACAAGGACTTAGAATAAAATAGAAGATCAAACTTGTTAGGTTGATCTTATGTACTGAAATGTTATATGTAAACAAAGGGCCAAATTGATCGTAAAGCTTTGCACTGACTAAGTGAAAGATCGTAGAGAAGTCAGTCAACATCTCAGAGTCAAGTATGTCATCACAGGGCTTGTCAGGAAAACGTAGAGTAAAAATCTCGGCAGGACGTAGAGACGTCCTTGGCATGACGTAAAGATCTCTCGGCAAAATGAAAGGCACTCTCGGCAGAACATAGAAGTTGCCTCGGCATTGAAATGCTAAACTCCAAGATCGTAAAGTCTGCCAAGCAAGCATAGCAACAGGCTCGGCAGATCGTAGAGCTTACCCGGCAGGACATAGAGTTGCTCCGGCAGGACGTAGAGCTGCCTCGGCAAATATAGTGCTAAAGTTCCAAGAACACAGAGTCTGCCAGGAAAGCACAATAACAGGCTCGGCAGATCGTAGAGCTGTGCATGTCAACGCAGAGCTTGCAAAGCAATCGTAGAGAGTGACTCGACAGAACAAGGAGCTCATTCAGGATCGTAGAGTATGCAATTCAAAAGAAGAAAACAGTGAGCCAACATGGGAGCGTAGAGTTAGTTCAAGAGAGCCACTCTACGACTCCTATGGATAGTCTGAAATCAAGCAACAACGTAGAGCAGTAGCTGCTGAAGCACTCAAGGATAAGGTGGCAGTCTTCAAGACTTCCAAGCAAGCTGAGCATGAGTCATCAGACATGTCAAAATCTCTGAACACAACCAAAGCATCAAGCCATAACAGAGATCAAAGGACAAGGGCAAATGATCACTCTACGATCCATCAAGACTCTAGACCTACATTAATGACAAAGGTCGTAGAGAAAGATAGAGCTGAGTCTAAAGCAACAGAAGCACTCAAGCAGTCTCAGTAAAACAAAAGTGAAAAACTCATAGAGCAGCACTTTATGACATAAGGAAGAATATCTGAAGATCAAGAAGAGCAGTCCTCTAAAGTCAAAGGTGCCACAACAAACAAATCAAGAAGAGCAGTCCTCTATGACTCAGCAGCAGAGCCAACACCTGAAGAACATAGAGCGGTCCTCTATGATAAGCACACTATAGCAATGGCCTTACGAAGATCCTAACTGCTATGCTCTGGAACGAAAAGCTAAATGGAGATCACAGAGCATAAGGAAGGACAGACTGCAGTCTAATAAGAAGCACATCAAAGAGGCAATACAAGAACAGTCAGCGCAAGGTCTACGAACTGCAAGGCAACACAAGGCCACACTGAAGTTAGCAGTTAACTCTACGAACAGATGCAACAGGCTGTACCCAGATGATCGTAGAGTAAAGAAGTCAGTGCCAGCTGGATTAAAAATATTAAGCACTCAGGGTTGATATTCCAAGATGAGCGGCTGAGTAAGAGTATAATATTTAAACAAGTTAAGTGGAGCACAAACAGTCATGCCTGCAGTAGTCAACAGACAGCGCATGTGACTCCACTACATTGGTATCAGCTAATGGATGCTGACTCAGCCATCACTAGCAGACTTAGGGAAGCAAAATGCTCAGTGGTGAAATAAATAAGTCTGCAGAAAGGTAGTCTCCAACGGAAAGAAGTTCAACGGGAAGAAATCAACGGCAAGCCTCCAACGGGAAGAAAACGGAGAACTACAAAAAGAAAGAAACACACTTAGATGAGTGTGTGTGTCAATATGCAGTAAGCAAGAGAGCAAGAACTCAAAAGATACTATCAGCTAGAAGCTTCACTGTGACATGAGAAGTATGCCAAAGGGCTGACATATGAGCTAAGAGTCGAACGACCAAAAAGCCAAGATCTAGAGTAACCAAATCCAGAATGGACAACTCTATGATCTAGCAAGGAACACAATGGGCTGAATGAATAAAGAAATGACTTAGATAAGTCAATCAGTGTTCAAGGGAAGTGATCGTCTGCATCTGCTATGTACCAGAAGAAGGAAGGGCTTCAAAGATCATCATCAGCAGCATCCAGAAGGAGATCACTAACAAGCTGCCAAGGACCTGAAGATTAGTATTTCCAGTGGGTTAAAAGGATAAACATTATTAGTAGACTTAAAAAAAGGAATTGCATTATAGTAGTTTATTAAAATTAGAATACTTTGTATGTGATTTTAATTAGGATTGTAATCCTATTAGGGTTAGGAAAAAATAACTCCTATCAATATTCTTATTTTGGGGATTTTAAAAGGTGTGGAGGAAAAAGCCAATGAACACCATGTGAGGCTAATTCTCTAGCAAGTTCAAGAGCAAGCAAGATATCATCAATAATGAAGGTCGTGGATTGAAGAAGCATGGAGATAAAAGAGTTTCGGGAGACAGTTTTTCTTCTCTAAATTTTTATTTATTTTTGTCTTTCATTAATGTTGAATATTTTGTAGATTATAATTGTATTTGCTATGAACATGTTTTTAATTTGAGTTTTTAATAGAATCTCATGTGTAGTTTAAATTGAATTTCTTTCTATTTGATTGGCACCATATGAATTGGTTTATTATATTTTATGTGTTCATGTATAATTACCTGATCAGTAATTAATTGGGATAATCTGTTGGGAATCAGCATGCTAGTGTTATATTCATTATCATAGAGGGAGAACAATATAATGATCTACATGTGATTACCACTATTCGTTATGCATGATTTGATTGATGACAAAATGATAAGGAAAACATTCATACTGTAAAAGCCCTGTAAAGTCCTTAATGAACTATATGTACAAGGACTTAGAAGATTAAATATGTTAGGTTGATCTAAGCAGAATGAATATCTATCTGATCAAAGCATGTTTGTAATACTAGGCTTTGTAAAGTCCTTAATGAAATATATGTACAAGGACTTAGAATAAAATAGAAGATCAAACTTGTTAGGTTGATCTTATATACTGAAATGTTATATGTAAACAAAGGGCCAAACTGATCGTAAAGCTTTGCACTGACTAAGTGAAAGATCGTAGAGAAGTCAGTCAACATCTCAGAGTCAAGTATGTCATCACAGGGCTTGTCAGGAAAACGTAGAGTAAAAATCTCGGCAGGACGTAGAGACGTCCTTGGCATGACGTAAAGATCTCTCGGCAGAATGAAAGGCACTCTCGGCAGAACATAGAAGTTGCCTCGGCATTGAAATGCTAAACTCCAAGATCGTAGAGTCTGCCAAGCAAGCATAGCAACAGGCTCGGCAGATCGTAGAGCTTACCCGGCAGGACATAGAGTTGCTCCGGCAGGACGTAGAGCTGCCTCGGCAAATATAGTGCTAAAGTTCCAAGAACACAGAGTCTGCCAGGAAAGCACAATAACAGGCTCGGCAGATCGTAGAGCTGCGCATGTCAACGCAGAGCTTGCAAAGCAATCGTAGAGAGTGACTCGACAGAACAAGGAGCTCATTCAGGATCGTAGAGTATGCAATTCAAAAGAAGAAAACAGTGAGCCAACATGGGAGCGTAGAGTTAGTTCAAGAGAGCCACTCTACGACTCCTATGGATAGTCTGAAATCAAGCAACAACGTAGAGCAGTAGCTGCTGAAGCACTCAAGGATAAGGTGGCAGTCTTCAAGACTTCCAAGCAAGCTGAGCATGAGTCATCAGACATGTCAAAATCTCTGAACACAACCAAAGCATCAAGCCATAACAGAGATCAAAGGACAAGGGCAAATGATCACTCTACGATCCATCAAGACTCTAGACCTACATTAATGACAAAGGTCGTAGAGAAAGATAGAGCTGAGTCTAAAGCAACAGAAGCACTCAAGCAGTCTCAGTAAAACAAAAGCGAAAAACTCATAGAGCAGCACTCTATGACATAAGGAAGAATATCTGAAGATCAAGAAGAGCAGTCATCTAAAGTCAAAGGTGCCACAACAAATAAATCAAGAAGAGCAGTCCTCTATGACTCAGCAGCAGAGCCAACACCTGAAGAACATAGAGCAGTCCTCTATGATAAGCACACTATAGCAATGGCCCTACGAAGACCCTAAATGCTATGCTCTGGAACGAAAAGCTAAATGGAGATCACAGAGCATAAGGAAGGACAGACTGCAGTCTAATAAGAAGCACATCAAAGAGGCAATACAAGAACAGTCAGCGCAAGGTCTACGAACTGCAAGGCAACACAAGGCCACACTGAAGTTAGCAGTTAACTCTACGAACAGATGCAACAGGCTGTACCCAGATGATCGTAGAGTAAAGAAGTCAGTGCCAGCTGGATTAAAAATATTAAGCACTCAGGGTTGATATTCCAAGATGAGCGGCTGAGTAAGAGTATAATATTTAAACAAGTTAAGTGGAGCACAAACAGTCATGCCTGCAGTAGTCAACAGACAGCGCATGTGACTCCACTACATTGGTATCAGCTAATGGATGCTGACTCAGCCATCACTAGCAGACTTAGGGAAGCAAAATGCTCAGTGGTGAAATAAATAAGTCTGCAGAAAGGTAGTCTCCAACGGAAAGAAGTTCAACGGGAAGAAATCAACGGCAAGCCTCCAACGGGAAGAAAACGGAGAACTACAAAAAGAAAGAAACACACTTAGATGAGTGTGTGTGTCAATATGCAGTAAGCAAGAGAGCAAGAACTCAAAAGATACTATCAGCTAGAAGCTTCACTGTGACATGAGAAGTATGCCAAAGGGCTGACATATGAGCTAAGAGTCGAACGACCAAGAAGCCAAGATCTAGAGTAACCAAATCCAGAATGGACAACTCTATGATCTAGCAAGGAACACAATGGGCTGAATGAATAAAGAAATGACTTGGATAAGTCAATCAGTGTTCAAGGGAAGTGATCGTCTGCATCTGCTATGTACCAGAAGAAGGAAGGGCTTCAAAGATCATCATCAGCAGCATCCAGAAGGAGATCACTAACAAGATGTCAAGGACCTGAAGATGAAGGAGATCAAAGTTCATCTTGGCAGCACAACCCAACGAGAAATCAACACACCAGAGAGGGCGGGGCGTCCTTGTCTTAAGTGACTAAACAAAGTCAAGTCTACTGGACTTGCTGAGTACCAAAGGGTACAAGAGATTCTAAGTCTGCTGGGCTTAGTCTACAGGTTCCAAGGCTGCTGACCTTGAAGAGTTCTTTGTGAACTGGGTTCCAAGTCTGCTAGACTTGAAGAGGGTCTTAGGATCCTTGTCCAAGGGACTAAAAACAACTCAAGTCTGCAAGACACAAGATGGGTCAGAGGATCCGTGTTTGCAGGGGTTGAGGAGGGTCATAGGATCCTTGCCTTTGTGGCTAAAAACAACTCTTGTCTGCTGGACTTGAGGAGGGCGTAGAGTCCTTGTCTTTGTGACTAAAACATTTAGTGGATTCCTACTTGTTGAAGTAGAAGAGTGGAGTAGGAGTTATTACGTCTCCGAACCACTTAAAAACTCCTGTGTCATTTACTTTATGTCATTTACATTATGCTCAATAAACTGATGTATCTGTTATCAACCATACTATAGACTTGTAAATTGAACTGAGATTATGCTTGAATCTATGAAGGGGATATTAATGATTATTCCGTTGTGCATGAATTGATTCTTTATCCTACAACTGTTATACTATTTCATTAATAAAAGAAAAGGTTTTAAAGGATCTATTCAACCCCCCCTTCTAGATCCACATTGTGTCCCAAGGGAACCAACATAATCTATATGAAATTGGGAGATGAATTATAGATTTAGATCTGAATATAATGGCATTTGATTAAGTTTATTCTTCTTATGATTGAATACATAATTTGTGTATAGGAATATACCTATATGTCATGTGTAACCAATTGAGGAATTTGATCATAATGAATTTATTCTAATTTAATTTGAATAGAAATATAGTGAGTTAATTAGAATGGATATTTTTATTTGCTAATCGGAAGAGGCTGATAAAAAAAATTAGGAATTTTTGGTTAACAATTCATCATGAACGTATAATTAAATGGAGAGTTATGAGATTTGAATGAAGCATGGGGTGAAATTAAATTCTTAGATTTATTTATTTAGTTAGTTAGTTATGTTTTATTATTTAGTTATTTATTTTTAGTATTTAGTTTAATTGTTAATTTTAGTCAATTCATCTGTTTAAATAAGATTGAGTTGATATAAAATTGGTACTTGAAAAGTATTAGAATTAATTTCTCGTGGGAACGATATTCTTCTTGTCACTATATTACTAATCGATCGTGTATACTTGCGTGCATTTTGCTAGTACGATTTTTAACAAACAAGTAACAAAATATAAACTCTAATGTTATGTTTCCTTGTAACAATTATGGATAGCGTAGGATTGTTTATATTAATTTATTACTCTCTCTGTTTCATATTATAAATTATTATTGACTTTTTAAAATTAATTAAAGATATTTTAAGAGTTAGTTGTACTTTAATTCCCCAAGTTTATCTCATTTTGTGCATTGCATCTCATATTTCAAAACGTAACACTTTGTATCTCAAACTTTTACCGAGCCAGCACACAACTCCTTCCGACCTAAAATCCTTTTTAAGGGGCAAAACGATTTCCACTATTTTGCATCAACCATCTAACTTAGGGGGTGTTTGATAAAACTGAATGAAATAGTTCTGAATGTTTAAGTAATCTAAATGAGCTGAATGAAGTAGAATTCTGAATACTGAATGAAAAAAGTTGTTTGATAATTGACATGTCTGAAACATCTGAATAACAGATTTTTATTATTTTACTCTTCTAAAAAATTCAAAATTGTTGTAAATTTATTTAATATTACTTAATATAATAGTTAATGTTGTAAAAAAGAATTAAATATAAAATACTTCATTCAGCAGTCATCCATCCCATTTAGCCAAAAAAATTACACTTAGCCATTCAGTCTAAAAATCTGACCGATTCAGTCATTCAGACGATTTTTATTCAAAACAAACGCACTGAATGGTTGACCGATTCAGCCATTCAGCTCTAAACAAACACTCCTAGTCGCAAAACCTATTCACTTTTCATACGATGGATGCACCCCTCTTTTTTAAAAAAAAAAAAAACCTAGTTCTTAAAATTTTAACAAATCTGCTGATAGATTCTTGAGAGATCTTGAAGATGACGCCATTCTTGAGGGATCGTGAAGATGCTGGTGTGTATGGCGAGAGAGAGGGACTCTTGATTCTGGTAATTTTTTTAATACCCACTCGTTTTTGCTTGTTTTTCTTCTTAATTGTTTGTGTCGTTGCCTTTGGCTTTTTGACCGTGATATAGTTGTTTATGCTACATGGGGAGTCCATATGTTTCAATGAATTCCTTTATTTGTTTGTTTGCAGTTTTGTTGGCTGTTTTCAATTATTTATTGTTGTGGTCCTAGTAGGAATTTTATAAATTATGTGTTTGTATTGTTTATTGTTCATGTGCAGAAAACACACCTCATTATTTTACTATAAAGTATTTTCATGAGGGATATTTTGTTGAAAATCATTTACGGTATGTTGGGGGAGAGGTTGATTACTTTGATTTATGCCATGTGGATAAAATGTCTCTTTTAGATATGGGAAATATGTTGAGGGAGTGTGGGCATAGTGGAGCTGGAGATTTATATTATAAATTGTCTGGAACATCTTTTGAAGGGGCCTTATCTCCCAGGGAAAATGATGATGATGTGTTGGTTATGATTGAGTTGATATACCTTAAAAAGAAGCTAATTGAGGTATATGTGGTGAGCATTGATCGTATTTTATCTCAACCTCAAATCAAAGTCAAGATATAGAATATATATATATGTGTGGATGATAAGATTTAGGCCAAGATAATGGCAGTAGTGGATATAGTCCTAGTGACATGACTTTTGGATCGAGTCTATGTTTGGGCTGTACTAATTTAATACTATTAAAGATTAATTTATCACATAATTAGTCTGTTAATTAATTTATAAACTATTTGTTATTATGTATAAGGTAATTTAATAATTCTCATCAAATGGTCTCAAAAATGACAAAACATAGTCAATAAAATTAATTAAAGGACTAATAATAAAGTAAAATAATTCATACAAAATAATAAATTAGTACAACTAATCATATCTCACCTATTGTTTTAACAAACAAATATACCCACGAGTCTACCTGGATGTTTCTTACTTTGAATGAGAGCCTACAAAGTACAATAAGGAATGAATATAAAAGTCGCTTCTCTATTTATTTTTTGCCTACGACTTACATTGGGTGGGTTTTCTTTCTCTGTTAGATCATATCAAATTGTTTCCTGTGATTCTACATCTTTTTCTTTTTCTGCTAAATATTCTACATCTTGTTCACCTATTTGGCTTCAATCTTTGCTGCAATTTGATTGATTCTAGCTTCTTTTATGGAACTTATTACAATTGTTCTCTATGTTACACGGATTCAGATAAAGTGTTCGTTTGGAAACGATATTTTAAAAAATCTAACATGGGTACTCCTCAATTTTCTCAATTTTTTACACTAAAATGAAGTGTCTAGTACCTATACTATTTTCCGTGTTGAGTGTCGAACACATATTAGGACAAAGTGAATAGTCCTGATAACATAGGTTGCTCCATCAAAAAAAAAAAGTCTTATTTACTTGCCTCATTATGAGATTTTTGTTATTTTGGTTTTGGAGTAGCATCCTCTTTAAATACCTCCTAAAAATTCAACCCCTCATTTCCTTGTGGCATACTCAGCTTGATTTAAATTGTACTTTTTCATGAGAGTAATGTGTGAGTTTTAATGAGTTTAGTGGTGTGGAAAAACACTTGATAAGTAGATACTTTCATCCAGCAACATAAGTATAAGCATTTCATCCAGCAATCTGTTGCAAGTCCACAAAGGTCTGAACATGCATATCCTTACTAGCTCCTCTTTAATTACACTAATGAAGATGATTTTGCCTGTAGCTAGTTATGAAACTCCAGCTAGACAAAGTGCTTATTTGTCTATCAGCTTATGGAATGTATAGTGCATTTAAAATATTAAATACACTTGAGAATCTTGTTCGTCTCCTCGCAACTTACCCTAAATGCAGCTTGTTTAATTACCAAACGCAACGTTTGGAGCTTAAACAAAATGGTGCAGTGGCCAAACGCAATAAACGCTACCACTGCAAACACTATAAATGCTGGTAACTGAACATATGGATCTCAACGAGTTCTCAACACCAAACCTTGCAGCTATAAGCTCCAAAAATTTGATGAATCACCAAGACTAAAGCCATTTGACACATTATAGCCCCATTCAAGCACCTTATGCTTAGTAGACAGTTTGGCTTCAGTTGTAATATTTCAAATCAACTAAATCATTATGGGAAGAAAGAGACCCTTCTTATATGTCAGTTATAGAGGTTTTCAGCAAACAAGTCTTTTCCTTCTTTTTTCAGGATCAAACTAATACTACCTCTGTCCCAAATTAACTGCCTAGTTTTGACTTTTTTTAGTCAAATTGACTATTTTTAAAATTAATAATTAAGCATATATAAATATATTTTTTAACATTATAAAAATTGGTATTAGTAGTAAATTGTATATATTTTCTTTTGGTTATAATCTTTTCACCTATATTTTGACAAAAATGGTACAAAAATTAGTTTTAAAAATAGTCAATATGACTTTAAAAAGTTAAAACTAAACAGTTAATTTGGGACAGAGAGAGTATTAAATTTCATAAAGTACTTTCAAAAATAAATAAATAAATAAATAAAACATGAAAGGAAAGTAACATTCCATAAGATATAATAAGATTTAGATACAGAGAAATGCAAGAAGGAATGTTTAAGATAAGAGTAGAAGCCTAAAAGGAAATTAAGTGGCACTGCAGGCACAGGACATTGTGTTTTTTTACAACGTATTCTGCAGCAAATTACACGAGGAAAGTAACTACATACGCGAATGTGTAAATCAGATCCTGGATGGAATTATTGGTATGCTGTTCTGTAGGTATGCAGAAGCAGCTGCAACTCCACTGCCAAGCTGCACTGGGTAACCCACATCCTTAAGAATCATCTCAACGCCTGCAAGACAGCCCAGCAGTTGCAACTGCGAAAAGATGCATATAATTTACATGAAATGGGATCAGTAATAGATGGTAAGCTGCAAATGGACTACATATTGAATCAAGTTTTGTTCATTAATTATCTATAAACTTAAGATTTGACGAATCAATTCTGCAATAATGTAATATTCTTGATTTTATATAGCATATATCACTCCGTCCCAAATTAATTGCTCAATTTTAACCTTTTTAAGTCAAATTGACTATTTTTAGAATTAATAATTAAACATATATAAATATATTTCTAAAATTATAAAAATTGGAATTAGTAATAAATTGTATATACTTTTTTTTGGTTATAATCTCTTCACCTATATTTTAGTAAAAATAGTAAAAAGATTAGTTTTAAAAATAGTCAATTTGACTTAAAAAGGTCAAAATTGAGCAATTAATTTGGGACAGATGAAGTATTTAGCAAGTATTTGGGGGAAAACAAACACTTCCTCCATGCAAAAATATAGAATCAATTTTGACATTTTGAGGTCAATGAAACATATTTTTAAAATCAAGATTGATCTGAGTTCCTTTAATTTTACAGTGCAATAATGAAAATTGTAAACCATTTAAAAAGTACTACTATTTACAATGTATATTGGTTTCTAAGTTGAATGAAGTACAACAATCTTGATTGTGAAAATATTTTATATAGACTTTGAAAAATCAAATTTGATCAAAATATTTTGTAACAGAGTCTCAGACTCTTGTTTAGGAAACAAAAACCAATAAACCCCCGTAGTAATTTGTCAAATACATTTCATGCGCTATTTGTTTACTAAATCTCCACATTCTTGCTGATTGTGAAATTCAAGTTTCATGGTCTAGAATATTACCGAAGTTTCATAAAAAGAGTTTAATTTGTAACATTTACAAAAATTAAGGATGTATTTATTCCATATTCATTCTTAAAAATAATAAGTTATTAATTTAATAGTAATGACAACGGTAATAAGTTATGCCGATAAATTTGAGAACATTTTGTCATTTTGTACTACTAGTATTCATCAAAAGAGGACTCTTTTGTAGGAACAAGTCAAATAACAAATGAGGCTCTTTTGTAGAATAGAGGGGGCATAAGAAACTATAGTTATTAGAAACGTTGATCAACTAGAAAACAAAATTGGGTACGAGAAAGCTACCAATGATAGAATGCATAAGGCATCTAAATTATCGTACCACGATTCAAAACGATAGTACCTAGTATGCGAAACGAATGACAATAAAGTTTCCTAGTAACCCCGTAAGAAACAAAAAACATACCTCATTTAGGTTCCCAAGATGTCCTATTCTGAAAACCTTTCCAGCTACTTTGTTCAGTCCAAGACCTAAGCTTAAGTTGTATCTCTTCCATGCCCTTCTAACAACTTCTGAACTATCAATGTATGGAGGAACAACAATTGCAGTGACTGTGTCACTAAACCATTCTTCCTTTTGGGTGCAGTTCTTCAGGCCCCATGCTTCTACCGCAAGCCTGCAATTTAACGTCAAACATAGTGTAAGATATTATAGCAAAAACATAAAAAATGAACATAAATATAGGAGAATGACTTCACTTAAAATTCAGTAGTTAATCACGAAAAATGGATAATTTTATAAGAATCGACTCGAATAATTTCCTGATAATTGTAGTCCTTAATAAATTTTAGATACGACTCTATATTGAGATTCCTTTGAGAATTTGGAGAACTAATAGGACGTGTTATTATACGTTCTGAACTCGGAGAACATGGAGGAAAAGAAAGGATAAGGAAAACAAAAATAAATGTAATTTTTGAATAAAACTATCTTAATGCACATTAATTCAATCATCTATACTTCTAAAAATTCTAATAGTAATAAAAATGTTAAAATGTAGTGTTATATATAGTTAATAATGTTTCCATAAAATTTTACAATCATTTCCTTTTCCTTTTCCCTTGAGTTTTCTGAGTTCCAAACTTACCCAGAATAGAAAAGCACTTACCTTGTTGCTTTGGCAAGGCGAGTGTGCCTCGCAATGACATTTTCAAGTCCTTCCTCGAAAATGAGATCAAGAGCTGCTCTAAGCCCATACAAAAGTTGGATGGAAGGAGTGTATGGCCAAAAAGTTCCCAAATTATAGAACTTTAAGTAGTCTTTCCAGTCAAAGAAAACTCTAACTGATTTTGCAGTTTTGGAGGCTTCAAGAGCTTTGGGGCTTGCACAAACAATCCCCAACCCAGTGGGAAGAGAAAGAGCCTTTTGGGAGCCAGTTAGAGCCACATCTACACCCCATTCATCCATGCGGAAATCAAGTGCACATATGGAGGACACCCCATCAACGAGGAAGAGTGCTGGATGCTGGTAGTGATCTGAGATTCATGAAAAACCAGTTAGGGTACGTTTGGAACTTGGAAAAATAAGGAAAAAAATGATAATAGGTAACATTTTAACATTGTTACTGATATTAGATATTTTAGAAGAATAGATATGATTTATTTATTTTCAATAAGATAGGTCTTTCTATTTTTCTATTAGTTCTTGTTTTCCCTTTTAGTTCTTGTTTTCCCTTTCCTTACTTTTCCTCCGCGTTTTCCAAGTTCCAAATGTAGCCTTAGTGAAACAATTAAAGGGAGTACCAAAAGACAAGATTTTTTCTATTCAATTCGAAACAAATACCAAGTTGACAAGCCCATATAAAATTTACACACATGAACAGAGAGAGGAAAAAGACAGCTAGAATATCTAGGAAAGCAGGCTCTTGTATCAATTAAATGCTTACCAAGTATTTTTCTTACTGCAGCCAAGTTGTTGGTAACTCCAGTTGCCGTCTCATTATGCACAATGCATACAGCCTTGATGGTATGTGCAGTATCTGCAGCAAGTTTCGATGCCAAGATTTCAAGATTGGCACCTTGGCCCCAATCACTTTCGACAACATCAACATTGAAGTTGAGGCGCTGCTGTTGATCAATCCAAAGCAAACTGAACTGCCCGATGAGAAAAGATATAATTCGATCCCCAGGAGACAGCGTGTTTGTCAATGCACTTTCCCATGCACCAGTACCTATAAATCAAGATTAACCGTGAATCTACATAAATCTAAAACTTCCTGCAATATATCTTTATACTCCCTCAATTCCATAATAATAGTCATTTTAACTTCAGGCACATGGATTAAGTAAGTCATTTAATACTATCACTTAGTGATTAAAATTTGAGTAAAACTCATCACTACCCCTTTCTGGGAAGTTGAGAACTAATAATACAAGAAAGAGAGAGAGAGAGACTTTTTTGGAAAAATGAGAGAATTTGGGGGTAATATAGGAAAGTGAATAATTTATTGTCCAAGAAAGTTGCAAACTAAAAGTAAATTGGAACAAATTTCTTTTTTCTAAAAAGTCTATTATTATGGAATGGATGGTGTATATAATAAAAATGGACAATTTACTGAAAAGGCATAAATGTTTAGTTGTTTCACACTGCTGCAACAGAGTCACCGGTAAAGATGAGTTGGAGTAGAAAAGAAAAAGAAGTTCAAGAAAAAACTAAACAAAAATTAGGTTACATTTGAATTTGAGTATTTGAAAGCGATACATTTAGGTTTTGTTTATAGAGTGTGTGCCAAATTTCCACATTTGTAAAATTCTAACAATATGAATCAGGCTCCTACAAAAATGAGGCTTCCATTCCACCCCTATTTCCCAATCTACCGTCATAGTAAGTCCATTATATTTGTTGAATCCCCTTTTCAAATTCATGCATTTAGCAAAAGAATATATAGTATCTCACGAAATCGTCAACTTCTGCGAAGCGGACAAACATCTGTTTGATCAAGTTATGATCATATACATAAATTCATAATCATAGAAGCTCTAATTTACCGGGAGAAGCTAAGTTACATGGGCTCAGATGGAGAGTCTGGTCGGACACAGGTACACCTCAAATTTGCTAATTTTTCACTAATATGAAGTGTCCAGCACTCACGCCCTTGTCCTTGTGTCGAGCATTGGACACTGGTACTTTAGGCAAAGTAAAAATCCATGTAACATAGCAGAAAAGTGTGGCAAACTAATCATATTAATGAAACTACTCCTTGTAAGCTAGTGTGTATCGAATAGCAGATAGAAAAAATATTCTTTCCTATAGTAATTAACTATATTCATGGTTTGTCCAATAAAAATGAGAGTAAATTACTTCAAACCAATTTGTTCCCTAGGCGGATACCATGAAAAGAACAAGCACAAGTTATACAAGCACCAATTGGTAGAGACCTAACTTGAACAAGGACATCATAATCTAAAACCCAACTAGATAGGTGGAGAAAAGTACCTGTGGTTGGAAAAAGAAATGAGGTTCCTGAAGTAGTCTTGAAAATCTTCTTGACATCCTCAAGTAGGATCTTTGTCATTGCTGGAATGGCCGGAGAGCGATAGTCCTCATTGTTCCTGTTCATTGCACGAAGGACCTGTTCCGGGATATTGACTGGCCCCGGAACAAAGAGATGGTTCCTCCCAGGTCCATAAACGTAATCCATCTTTTCCTCAAAAGTTTGTGTTCCTTGTACCAAACCAAGCAGCTTAGCTGCAATAACCAGTAAAAAACTTGATTAAAATTTCATGATACGCCTTTCACTTCAACCAAATTATCAACCACCACTGATCACATCTTATAATCATAAGTTTGAGTTATTTTTTTGTAAGTAGTTCATTCCAGTGTCTAAATTTGTGATCAAATCTGTTTTCGCTAAGAAATCCCCCTTTTGAGGTATCAAATGAACTTAGAAATGATAACAAATAGTCCATAGGATTAAGTAAAAGACTAATTATGAGATAAAACAGTCCCAATGGTGTTAAATTTGTAGTACAAACAGTCTCATTCATCACTTTTGCAAACAAACGTAGCCTTAAGTATTAATACTGATTCAAATGTGTTGGTAGGCATGATTCTGGAAAAGAAAACAGCAGTTTGGCTACATAATTATATTGTTTCAGAGATTCTATGCAGCCCCTAATATACCAGAAGGCTCAAGGAACATTTGGAGAGGATTGTAATGGTGTCTACACCTTTAGGGGTAGATTGTTTCTATATATCCCGCTAGGGACTTCTTGCTTAGGGATAAGGCCTTTAACATTTTTTCAGGTCATCACCCTTCTCCAATTGATTGATCCTAATCATGCGAAGTCCACGGTTAACTAAAGTATTTCTGAAACCGTGCTTTCAATGGCAAGGCTAGAACAACCAAGGGACAGGATTTCTTTTCCAAGTTAGACTGCTACTCGACCTTTCGAACGAACTGATCATGATTTATTGTAGTATTGACATGATAAGCTCGTTCGCCCTCTTAACTATGAAGTTGAAAATACATTCCCTTGTTGTTTACTACCTGATTATTGGATGCCTATTCTGAGACGGAGGGAGCCGGATCAAATCCCAAGTTTGAATCAAATTATAACGTATCAAAGCCCAATCCATTGCCAATAGTATCTTCTTGGATTATCATGACCCACCACAAACCCACCCAAAAGTTCATGACTGAAGGTACTACTGGTACTAGTTTGAAACCTTGGATACATATCAAAGTATCCCACATGTTATGATGTGGGATTGGAGTTTTACACCCCCTACTGGTACAAAAAACACTAGTAACCAAACACCTTAGTTCATTCATTATCCTCTTAATTTTCACCGAACTGCGTAAAGCCATTTAATTTCCCTACATTGACTAAAGCAGAGTAAAATTAAGAACACAAAAGTAGACAGTCACTACAGTCTACCGTTATCACTCAACTGTGCAATGTTTTTTAGTGTAAAATATAAATAGCCCCCTTTTTTTATATCTAAATTGACTAAACCAGAGAAAATCTAAAACACAAGTAGACAAACACGACATTTGGAAACAGCAATACCTATCTTGTGATACTGAACTACTAGGTATAAATCTTTCAAAATGGTAACTAAAATCTAACGATAATTTGTCAATTGCAGGTCCAATTAGACCACCATTTATTTTACTAAATAGATTTTGTAAACAAAAACTATTACACATTACCAAAAGCATGACATATAATGCTTATAAGAATGTGTTTGGTCTAAAACAGTTGATGGAAATATCAACAAACCATTAGACTAGCTCTCATTAACTTCGGACACTAAAGAAGTTTATGCACATTTCACTTTACCTTCCATTTGCTAGATAATAGGTAAGTGAAAGGGGTCAAACTACCTCAAACTCAAAGAAATTGGGTGTTTTGCTTGTTAGACAGGGAGGAGAAAGAAATAGGATGTAATAGTGGAGGGTTTGCCTCCCCCTTCAAGCACACAAAAAAACTTTTTCCTCCTAAAAATGAAGAGAAGAGGAAGGTCACAGCTACTACTCGGTTTAAATGTTCAATTTAAATAGGTGCCTATTCCATTATATTTTAATACAGTATATACATATCTAATTAGAGCCGTAAACGAGTTGAGCCGAGCCGAGCTCCTAACCTCAAAGCGCCTCTATGGAGTTTTGAACCCATGAACTACATCATCGAGGTACTTATCATGACATTCACTACCACTAGAGCAGCCCCTTGGAGTTACATATCTAACCTTTGTCAACTCAAGCAAATCATGTAATCTACTAAACAAGGGATTCACTTCCCCTCACCAACCCATTTAGATCCTTCTAATTATGCTACCACCGTTCCAAAACGAGATCCAATGTGACCTTTTACTGTTTGAATAACCGCACCTAAACATAATTATTTCCAATATTGCCTTTAAGAGCAAAATTATTTATCAGGAAAACGTTATTGAAAACAATCATGTCCAAGTGTTGTTGAGTTGAGTTGACTTGCAACTACATACAAACCTACTTTGAAGAAGTAGAAAATCAAATGGGACTCTTACTTTAGGACTAGGGAGTACCTTTGGCTGCTTCTCCAATGGGGAAACTTTTTTCCTTCCCCAGCTCCCTCATACCAAAACGAATCACTATACATAAATCTATAAAAAAGGATTAATCGTGACACTCATAACCTAATTTAATATTCTCAACACCAAATAATCATCGAATTACTCTCGAATAAAGTTGTATTTCACCCATTCAAAAGACTTGACTGTACATAGAACATATATTAGTTTGATACATATAGTTTGATACATATGTAAGATATATACACAACCTATAAACACATAAATTGATAATTTTACTACTGAGTAGTTCTATACGCACAAATTATGTAGACACAGTTGTGCACAAATAGAGAGAAAAAAGTACCATGTGGGTCCTACAATTTAAATTATTGATAAGGTTTATTAAGTTTTTACATTATTTTTTTACTATTCAATACATGAGATAATAGTGTTTGTGCACAACTGTTTGTACATAGTTTTTGCACATAGAATTAGTCTTTCACTAATACTCCCTTCGTCTCAATTTAAATATTCCCAAAACCTGGTCACTAAGTAATGATGTTCCTACAAAATACAAATGACTTTTATAATCAACATCAAGAATCTTTCAATTACAATATCAGTATGCTTTGTGAGTGAGAATACAAGATTCACTATAAACAAGAAAAGATAGTCTCACAATAAGGAAGAAATACAAACTGACAAACTGGTGAGAATCAAACCTAAGGTAAGAACTCATTGGCAATTAGGTGCACACACTATTATAATATAATAAGAGATATTGTCAGAGAAAAAATTATGTTGTCAGAGTGTTAAGTGTCCGTTATAACAATCCCCAAAGTGTCGTTAATTATATATGAGTTGTATTGATAAATTTACGTCGAATTACAATTGCGAAACTTATCAATACACGAGATTAGTAAAAATTATAGAATATGTCTTCAAAAAATTATCACTAATACTTATCTCGTAAACAATTAATAAGTCAACAAAAATATTTGCAATATACATCATTATCAATTATATATTTGCTCTGACAGTACAATAGTGTCTTTTATGTTCTGCATTATTTTAGTTCGGACAATATAACGGCTATATATAATCGCATATAATTTTAACTTATAAACACAACTACATAAATATTAAAACTGCAAAGATCATAAAATCCATACCTTTAGCCTTTAGGTGATTCAGAAGAAATATGGAAATGGTGCGATTTATTCAAAGTTGGCAAAGGAACAGGATAGCTCTGTACCGAGTGGGCAGAAAGATGAAAAAGCTAAAGGAGTGCACAATTTTATAAGAGCGCGGGATACCAGTCACTTTTTCATGTGGGTCCCACTTGGCAGATAAGAGCCTAAGATTGTGAATCGTTCGGCTAAGAATGGGTATATTTTATGTAAGGTGGTGTTTGATAGTAGTAATTCATATGGTTGTTATATCTTAATATGATTTAAGTGAAATAGTATCTGATCTTAAAAATTTATTTGTAATTAAAAAATATAAAATATTTGAATAATTTTTAAATTTTAAAATATCAATTTTAAATTTAAAAATATTTTAAATTAATTTTTCAAAAATTAATAATGATCTTAAAATTTAGAATAGAGAGAGTACAATATTTATAGAGGCTCCATAGATTTAAATTTTTCATTAAGAGGCAACTCTTAACAATTTAGATTTATATTTTCCTTTTACCAATTAAGAGACGATAAGACGTAAACAAAATTTTACTAAATAACTTTACCCTCTTACCGAATCAAACGTGGAGCTATTAAGGGGTATTAAGAGGTAAATAAACACCATCTAAATCTAAATATAAATATAAATACTATTCTTTATTATTTCAATGCCCTCAACTTCTCCCCATATTTCTAATCAAGCACTTTGTTTTTAAGAAATTGTTATTTTCACATAAAAATATGATATTTTCACTTCTTTTTTTCTTTGTATGATAGTGAGTGGATCTCACATTCATATAAAAGACATCGGTATCATTTTTTTTTACGTGAAAATAGCAATTTTTATTTTTATTTTTTTTAATATTTGCTTTTGTTCCAAAAAATAAATCGTGCAACAAATCACCTTATTAAAATGTATTTGGATATAAAACCAAATCATTTTTATTTAACGTTAGCTCATTCTTCTAATTGTACATCATCTATTCATTGTTTTGTAACATAATTTTAATCATTTATTGTTCAATTTTTCCATACTATATTTTCATTGGAAAAAAAAAACCCTATTTATACATTTAGCCAACATCTAATTCCTCGTGATTTTGTATGAATGAGTAAAATTAGGCGCTATTTTTTAATTATATTATAGTTTTTAATTTAACAAGGACAATTATGAAAAAAGAAATAAAAAACATGAAACAAGGACACAAATGAAGGAAGTATAATTTATACCGAGATAAAATCCAATTATCAAATAAATCTTAGGTACCAGTACAAATATGCAAAAATGTAGGGACCACTACCGAAACCAACCAATTAAATTGTTAGTCCAAAAAAACCTTTCTAATTTATTTATTTATAAGGCCAGAAGAACTTAGATGTATGAGGTTGAGAAAGAACCTGTGAAAGATAATGTGATAAAGAACTATCAACCACTCCCTCATCTGTGGGAGGCAAAGGCCACATCACAATTTGTTGTTTCTGGTTCTATCAACTAATTTAGTTTTTTCATTATTATTATTTCCTAGTTGATGAGGCTAAATAATGAAACTTTATTATTTTGGCTTGCTTTGGATAATATGAAAGAAATTAATGATAGCAAAAATTTGTGCAATGTTAAAATCAAGTAGCCTTAGCAATTTAGATAAACCACTTGAATTCATGTCCTTTCAAATGGATATTTATATATTGTTTTCATTTTGATAAAACATTCATTGCAAATCAAAATTTTCATCTAAAAGTAAAAATAAAAAACAAAAACAAAAAAATTGAGGTTTTAAGTTATAATTTTGTTGTCTTTAAATAAAGAATATTTATACTGTCAAACCAATAAATATTGCTGAAAATGAAAAGTATTGATAAAACAAACACGAATATGTAGTTGCTAAATTTAGAGTTCTGCTATGTATTGCGATAAATTTATGCTAAATTAGAATTACAAAACTTATCAATACATGTGATTAATAGAAATTATAGGAGGGTCTCACTTATTACACATCTTCCTAAAAAAAATACCACTAATGCTTATCTACATAACTGACAATCAAATAGTCCACATATAACATTCACAATATATATCATTTTTCCTAAATTTATATTTATTTTGACGGCATAATTATTTTTCTGATATTATTGATTGCCTTCAATAACCGTGTTGAGTACCACAATCTAATAAAATTTATAAACCTCAATCTTTTCCCAAAGCAAGCTATGAATTGAAAATTCATCCTGAAACAAACAAAAGGTAAGTTTAAATTTGTTTAATTATTCTCATCTTTTCAACTAACTCACTCAAATAAGATAATTTTCCCTCTTTCTCTCATTTTTAAACTGAATTTTATAATATTAATATTGATTTTTTAAAACCTAACATTAGTTTCATTACTTATTCAATGTGCTTATACTATGTTATTGGTGGAATGAAATTAGTGAATAAATAAAATAGAGAGATAAATTATTAATTTCACTCGAGTTAAATGAGTTATTCCTTTCCTGCTCTAAAAAATAAAATTAACAAATTTAGCATGAATGAGAATGGTTCATAACTGGCATGGGTAAAAATAACTCACTAATGACAAGTTATCACGTGTTAATTTTAGAACATTATTAATGAAGGGTAATATAATAATTTTGCCCATTGAGTATTCTAGCAACATATCGAATCTCATAAAGGATAAAATTCGCAGGAAGTTTAACCAACTAAGAATTGGCAACCTGGAAGGTCTCTAAAATCATGTAGGATTCTAATTCCTAACTCCTGAAGGAGAAGACTCTCACGCTATATAGGTCATAATCAAGGTCATGGAGACCTAGAAATAAGACCATGGAGGCCCAAAATTAAGGTCATAGAGGCCGAGAATTAAGGCCATGGAGACCCATAATTAAGGCTATGTAGGCCATAATGAAGGTCATAGAAGCCCAAAATCAAGACCATTGAGACCCAGAATCAAAGCCATGAAGCCCATAATCAAGGTCACAGAGGTCCAGAATCAAGTTCATGGAGACCCAGAATTAAGTCCATAGAAGCCATAATTAAGTCCATATATGCCAAAATTAAGGTCATGAATGTTATAATTAATCCCATGGAAGCCAAGAATTTAGGTCATAGAGCCCAAAATTAGGAATTTTTATTAGGAGGTTCAGGTCTTCCTAGGACCTTCCTATACATTTTCGACACATGTAGTGGTCATACATAATTAATACAAATTAGCCCCCACATGTTATGGGCTATTGGTTAAAAAAATAATTATTGTACACGTGTCGAAAATGTATCGGAAGGTCCTTTTCCTAGTTGGAAGACCTGGACCTCCTAATAAAAACTCCAAAATTAGTGTCATAGGCGCCAAAAATTAAAGCCACGGAGCCTAAAATTAAGACCACGTAGGCTAAGAATTAGCTCTATGGGCGCCAAGAATTAAGGCCATGAAACCCAAATTAAAGGTTATGAAGGCCGAGAATTAGCGTCATGGGTGCCAAAAATTAGCGCATGTAAAGAAAAAACTCTATTATTATTCAATTACTCCTTTAAAAATATATTTTTAAAAGAGTAATGGACAAATGACGTGGGTAAAAATAATTCACCAATGACAAGTTGTCACGTGCTATTTCTAGAACATTATTAATGAAGAGTAATATAATAATTTCGCTCACTGAGTATTCTAGAAACATATTGAATCCCATAAAGGATATAATTCCCAGGAAGTTTAACCAACTAAGGATTGACAACCTGGAAGGTCTCTAAAGTCATGTAGGATTCTAATTTCTAACTCCTGACCTAAAGGAGAGGACTCTCATGTTATAAATAAGGGATGTTTCAACACATTCAAGGTACGCAATTTTACTCCCATAATAATTCTTTCTCCTCATATCAGTGTTCTAGCTTAAGTATCGGAGAGTCCTCCTGGAGCTCCCCAACTCCGGTAGACCTTTTGTAAGTTTTCCGACGAGATCAAGGTGGTCAAGCAGTGGCCAAAGTCAAAATTCGTGGTTAACCGAAACCTTAATTTAGAGCAATTGATTAACGCGTCAATAACGTTCTAATGGAACAAAAACTAATATTTTTTTTGACACATAATGCTACTTTTACATTGAAAGAATGGAATAGAATGAAATGAAATAAAGTGTATTTGATGATCAATTTCAGCGTATAAACCATTTTGAAGAGAAAATTTTGTTTCATTCCCTTGATTTCCATATTCCATGAGCAAGATGGTGGAATGAGATCCAATTTTTCCTTACTATAGTGCTACGTTTAAATTGAAAAATAGAATGCAGGAAGGAATGGAATAAAATTAAGCGTATTTGATGACATTTCGATTGATAAACTATTCCGATGAAATAAAAATTCATTTAATTATTTTAATTTTTCTTTCCATGAGAGAGACGGTAGAATGGAATCCATTACAATAAAATAAAGGCTAATCTCCAATTTGCACCCTAAACTTTAACCTTAAAATCAATTTGCACCCTAAATCTTATTTTGAATTATACGCACCCTAAATTTTAAGTTTCAAAACAGTATGCACCCTTCGCACCCTCTACATCAAAACAATTTGCATCATAAACTTGCAGAGGGTGAAAATTATATTAAAACTAAAAGTTTAGGGTAGATGTAACGATCGGGAATTTTAGATTTCCTTATAACCCGAGTTATGTATGAATAAAATGAATTTTTATTTTTATTTATATTAATCTATGTTACGTGCTTAGAGTTGTGTTGCAGCCTAGAAAATGTGCATGTATTAAATTTTATGTGTCCTGGTGTTATTGGTGCGAATAAATTGTTTCCCCGAAAAAAATCGCATAATTAACTATTAGCGGGACCCGCTTCCCGAGGTACTATTCACGAGCACTATTCACACCCGAACTTCTTCGTCTATTTCGATTTTTCTTAATTTAGAGGAGGCATATATGCGGAGGAATAATTTTTTCAAGTGTCAGATATTTTATTGGGGCTGATACGTGATTTAATCCCTATCCGAAATGTATAGCATGGGTGTTCCGAATAAATGGGAAAATTCCATAATAAATATTTTTACGTGTCCCAATAATTTATGGGAGTACCCATTTTAATTTTGGGTAGAGTTATTTACCAAATTTGAGTACAAAAGTGGGAATATTCGGGTATATTTGTCTGTGTATTCAAATTAATTGGTGAGACATTTAAGCCTCAAACCAATTGGGGGAGGCCACGTGTATATTGAAAGCCAACCAGGGGAAAGGAATCAGCAAGCACAGTACACAATGCATGGGGCTGTTAACACTTTGCCTTAATATCAATTCCAATGGCTCGGGTAAACCATTTTTTGCATACCTATACATTCCATATGCTCTCGAAGCATTCTCCTTATTCCCCTCAGCTCATTTTCCTCCTCCATTCCAGCCATACCCATCTGTTTGCAACTTAAGAGGGAGAGAGAGTTATTTTGCTAAGCAAAAAGCTCACTGCAGCTAGAGGGAGAGTAAATGTGTGTGTGTGTTTGTATGTGTGCGACAAGAACGTAGAAGGCAACCAAGGAGAAGAGGAAAGGAGGTATCAGCAGAAACAAGCAAGGAGAAGAGCAGCTTAGCAAGACATCTCAACCTACCCGAAGCCAACAAGAAGAGGTAATCAAACTACAACCCATTTCTTTCATGCTTGCGGGTTGGATTTTGTTAATTTTTGTTGTTGTTGGTTGTGTTGAATCTATCATGGAGGTTCTTAAAAAGCTATATAAACCATTAACACTTTCAAAGTGAAACAAAAACAAAGAATGATTCGGACCCAAGCTTAAGGAGGAAGATAATGGACATTAATGGACTGTTTGGACCTTCGGACAATTAGAGGACTATAAAGCCTGGATGTTGTGATTATTTTGATGGTTTGTTGTTGTTGGAATATTGTACTTTCTATCAGTTGTGAAGATATACCAATTTGAATGAACCAAAATGATGCTTAAATGAAGTCACAGTAGCCATTTGTGTGAGATATTTCATGGTTGCGAAAAACAGAGCGTGCAGTTTATGTTTTAGCTCAGGATTTGGTCATGTTAATGATTATGGGTCGTCCTGAATTTGTGATATGTTGTAGCCTTGTGTCTTAGGAATCCATAGAGTCCGTAAGGGATGAAATTGATCGAGTTTAGGGGGAGATATAGCAGCTGGAGCAAGGCGAGGTATGACTGTATCGCTGCTTGCAGGAACTGCAGTTCGTTACTGCAACTGCTACTGCATGGCGACTGGTCCGGTCGGGTCGGGCCGGATCGGGTCGAACCCAGCAAATTTTTTCGCGAGTCTAAAACTTATATTTTTGTACAAAATGATTAAAAACGCTTATATCTTGTTAAAGCTGTATGTGCTTAATTTATACCCGTGTCGACCTAAATGACGTTGTCTTAAGGCGTAAATTGAATAAACTAATTGCAAATTACGCTTGGTTTCCAGGGGGCGCTGCCCCCCGACCCCCGCCAGCTCACCGGCGAGCTGGGCAACCGCTCCCTCACCGGGGAGCGAGACCCCCGACTGGGTAAGCGTAGTGGCAATCAATGTATTTTAATGATGTGATGACTGTAATGAACCTAGTCCTTATGTGACTAATATTTATGATGATTTTAATGAACTATGTAGGATATTTTTGACGGACGATTAACGTCAAGATATTAACGCACGTACAAGGCAAGTTCCTTACTCAACCCTTATTTAATTGTGCGAGTTTTCCTTAACTCATTTATCTATCGAGCAAGTCTCCTATCTTATTCAAGTTATTATTGTGCAAGCTTACTTACCCTACTCAGATTTATATTCGAGCAAATATTATTTATTGGGCAAGCTTTTTGAGTTTCTTGTCTCCGTTCAAGTTACTTATCGATTTAGCAATTAGTGTGCTAGTATTCATACTTTTATTCAAGTACTGCAATGAAAGCCCATTTCATGCAGTGTTATATACTGTGTGATTCCAAAGATTATGAATTGTTATTCATTCAAGATATTATTGATGTTATTATACATGCTATTGAACCTTAAAGTTCTTTATTCCATAAACTGTTTGAAAGTTATGTCAAAGCTAATTGCTTCAGCTAGACACTAATTGATTTGTTTATTGAAGTGAGGTTAAGTCCTCCAACAATTATTGTTGATAAGTAAAACTGTCCGATCAAATTGTTTTGGTCTGGACTCCCATGTAAAGCTGAGAAGAACAACCCTCATAGCAGGGGAAATGGTATAAACGTCGGGGAACCGACACACGCGTAAATGGAAAATGTAAGGCTTATGCATAACGCCAGGTATTTTAGGCTGATCACCTATTGTACCAGTTTTGTGGATTATCGGATGAATTTCCAGTAATTCTAGAATAGAGTTCTGTGCCTTGGTGCACCCTCAGTATTGAATAGTTCCCTTCTTCGGGAAACTTTGAAATCCTTGGATACTTCAGAAATCCTTCGGTCCTCAGCGGCCACTATAACGGTGATGAAAGAAGTTGTTTATTTCCTTGTGTTAGCTAAATTTTTACTCCTGAGAGCTATAAAGTTATTCATGTGATTATTCACTGCTATTATACTTGCGGGGCAATTTGTTGTTCACCCTTGCTTTCCTTAAAACATTTCAGTTAGTGCGGCACGTGGCGAGAGCTCCGGAAAAGATAAGGGAAAGGGGAAAGCTACTGATTAGTGTATTTTGTTGTTCTAGAGTTACCATTTGTATTAAGACATATTTACCCTTTTGTATTATGTTATGTTTTGTAATAGTATTGGTTTCGAGACTTGGGACAGGTTTATTTATGTTATATCAATGTAAATATTCTTTTATTCCGCTTTAAGTTATCGATTGTATCATTTTGGTATTAGATAGTGATGAACCAGGTCCGTGGCTCAGGTGACCCGGATTTGGGGGCGTCACAGTAGATTTAATTCAAAATAAAGTTTATGGTACAATTTAGAATTTAGTTTAAAATAAATAAATGTGACAACTGTATCATCGTATCACACTATCCACTACTAACAATAACCAAAAATGCACTTGAAATGCTATAAATTATGTTTTCATTTCATTCTCCTTTTCATTCTTTCAATCCAAATATTACATAAATTAGTCATTTTATTTGCACCTTGATTTCTCTAGGCCAATCGCAGCATTAGTACTTACTCCTAAAACTTCAGCTAAGAAGGAACGCCAATTCTAAAGTATCATATAAAATTTTATATCAATTTCATCCCAAGTGCATTCATAAATTCAATTAAGTACTACCCTTTCCGTTTCAAAATTAAAGATATAATTTGACTTTTAAGATTAAATAACAGCATATTAAACTTCAAAATTTGTATAACTCATAAAAATTTAGAATGAAATAAATTTTTTAATTTATAATTTTTGTTATATACTATAAGTTTAATATGTCATCGTTTAACTTCAAAAGTCAAATTGTATCTATAATTTTGAAACCGAGGGAGTATTAAGGGGAAAAACACACAGACACACACACTTACTTTTTCACATATTAAAACTTTTTCACATATTAAACTATTAAACTTTAGGATTCATCCATTATTAAAAGTTCAAAAACTAATAAAAGGATACCAATCAATAACTCATAAAATTGAATTCAGTTCCCAAAAATGTGTTCACAAACACAGATTGCCAACATACAAGTGAAAATTAAAAAGAAAGAAAGAGAAGCAAACTCACAAGACCGTAAGAAATAAAAATGTTCACACAGATTGCCAACATACAAATGAAAATTAAAAAGAAAAGAAAAAGAAGCAAATTCACACAACTATAATAACAAGTTGGATTAGTTTCAGCATATCACTTGCAGCTTCATTACTGCTGCTCCATGCCTTCAATTTGAGTGAGCCACCAATGAAGTTGTTCAGGACAAAAATCAACAAATTTTCTATTCCATCTACTACATTCTTCCACCAATGGCTTCTCCAAAATACCCAGATCAAATGATGAATGAGAAATATAGATAGTGTTCAGGAGTTAGAACGATGGAATGGGAGAAAGATTACCTGGTTAGGTTAGAGAACACAATCGCCGCATGAGAAAAGAGAACAGAAATGCACACTGTCCAAGCGCGCTCAGATATTGGACTGTTCAGACCCATTAATATGCAAACAAACGGCCCCTTACATTTAAACAGAGCAGCAAATATTTATTACAATATAATGAATCAAGCTTAATCACAGTATGCACTTGTTCCTGATCATCAAGTAATGCCTCGTTAAATTAAATCCTCATATAAGGACGATAAGTGAAGCTACTAATGCTTTAAGCAAATCATTTACCTGGATTGATGTCTTTGTAACCTGCAACACCATTTCCACATAACTTCACTGTTCATATGATCTTTTATTTATCTATTTTTTTTTTCAAAATCTATACTTTTACAATTCAATTCTAGAGATACATTTCATCTTACGGGCCTGGGGAAAAACTTACTTTCAACCTTCTGTAGCGCCTGCTTTAATTCTGACTTCTGCTGCTGAGGGGTAGACTTGAACTTGCGACAGTAAAGGGAGAGGTCACCTTTGGTCTACTGTTCATATGATATAACAAACTCAAAAGTTAATCCTACTAAATACTGAACATTAAAAAAAACAGCCAGTAATTACAAGATTTCACCTGCATTATTTAGTCAAACCGTCTATGAATTCAAATTAACTTCCTTTGCAGGTAAAACTGAAGGAAACTGAGACTTGTGACAACTTCAGTCATTGAGATCCTGCCTCCTAAAGTTCCAGCTTTTGGACTCGACAAGTTACAACTGCAACAGCAGAAGCTCCCACTCATCTGCTAAGTGCTAATGTATTTCTTTCACAGGCATTAATAACATTCACATATAATGTTTAAAATAATAATAATAGTAATAATAATCACAATAACAACAACAATAACAACAACAACAATAATAATAATAATAATAATAATAATAATAAATAGCAAACAATATGTATGTGTATATATCTATATACCCACACATAATATCTTATTCATGGGCAGCAGCATCTACTACACCAGTAATAATGAGCAAAGAATTTCTATCATAAAAATAGTGAGTAAAGAACAAATGAACCAAGACTAAACAGCACAGAGATATTCTAAATTCTTCCCATTGCATAGTATGAAGCGACTAAAGTTGCAAAACCTACCATATCAAAGTAAGAACTTACCATGTTGAACTAAGAAAAGGAAACTAGCTCAAGCAGAACCTGCGTACTTTAATTAAAAAAGCTCTTGTTAAAGTGTAGGAACAATAATGTTCAGATACAAGAAGCAAAACTGGGTAATTTACATTTTCGAAGGCACATTACATTAAAAATGTCTTCCTCATACAAGCGTTGATCAAATGATCCTTTTAACTATTCACTATGTACATAAGAAATTAGTTAACTGTTTTATGTAAAAAGAGGGGAAAAGAATATTGTTGTCCGAAGATTCCATGTAATTTGTTGATAGTTTCTTCACTGCCACATGCTTACAGGGGTATCAGTCCACCTTCATGGATGGAGGCGGCTTCAAATAATTTCTAAACACTCTTAACAAGAAATCTGCAAAATTTTATTCCCATGGGTAAAAAAAATACCAGAGAATATTTATGGCGAAAGCAGCTAATCCAATGGGTAGAAAGTAGAAAATAATCCATTTCCCTCTCCAATAGGCAGTACTCTTTCAATTTAGGCATCCAAAGTCTACTTTATACCCGATGAGAAACCTTGTCTTGGGGGTAGACTAGTCTGACGCATTCTATAAGGCCTTTCATTAACAGAGTATCTGTTGCCAGATGGTCCTGCCCCAAGAATCCCTGAAGAATTTGGGTCAGATATACGTGTTCCATTATTCGAAGCTCTTTCATGTAGGGGCTGAACTAGGGAATTCATATCAGCTTCGGCTCTTCTCCTACGTTTCCATGCTTCGAATTTCCCTGTATCAATGCCTCTTTGAACTAATCCTGACGTTTGATTTGAGGTCTCATATTTGTAACCATGTGCAGATCCATTGACGTGTGAAGGTGCCACGTCCCGTTCCTGCTTTAGTTTGGAATAAATCTTATAAAGTCCCTCTCCAGTCAAATTTGAAAAAGTTGAGATATACTTCCATAGTCGTGTTCTCATCCCTGTAAAATAAATATTCATATTCATCACTGAAGCCTAGTAAAATGCATATGCAACATTAATGAGTTCATAATTCTCAATGTGATGACAAAATTGCTAAAGAAACCTTATGGCCATAACGAAAAGCCAGGTGAGCATATGTGAACGACAAATGAAACATAAACAAACATATAGATGTGGCTTTTTATTGAGGATCCGGGGGGGGGGGGGAGCGGAAATAGCAAGAAAGAGAGTCAGAGAATATTTTGCATGGTGAGCCAAAACATGATGAAGGATAAATTACACATCAAATTCATACTTTCTTGCTTATACAGTTCCTCCTCATGCTCTAGAACAATTTGGTCAACCCTTCGTCCAAGAAGCTGCAGATAACTTCTAATTCTGGAAAGTACCTGAAAAGATCAGACAGTTGAAAACATTTTAGCAAAAATTAAGAACACTTGCAAGAAAAAGGGGCATAAGAGGTACTAAGATGAACCTTCTCCTTTGGGAGATCAGCACTGGTAGTTTGCAACTTGTGAAGACGTGTCAGTGTCTTTTTCTCGTCTGCCATGACATCTTCACACCATTCCATCCATTTCACTTCCTTGAATTGCTCGTAAACTTCTTCATTATCTGACATTTCACCTTCCTCTTTAACCAAAGGTTCAACCTTCTGGGTTCTCGCAGTTTTAACCTTATTTATCTGGAAATTATACTTGGGAGAACCTAGATTCCCTTGCTTGCCCTTGTTGCGAGACAATGATGTGCCCAAAGGATTTTCCTTCTGTTTCTTAGAAGCTTTGCGATTGGCTTTGGCATTTAAATTCTTCCCACTAACTGCAATAAATTCCTGGAAACGATGTCCAGAAAGTAAGTTCACATGCAGAGAAAGACACATGAAATAATTACATCCATGAACGGACATTTTCATATTGAATCATTGCTTTATATTTGCACACATTTTTAGAAAGCATAAGGAAGTATACTTATCCCCATTCATTTTCTTCTCTTATTTTAAATTATTCAATTTACTCCTTTCTTAGTTAATTGTTTTATCCTTTTAGTTTACTTCTTTCTTTTCTACTTCTACACTAACAAATGAGATTCATTTTCAGCCTACTCCAGGTCCCCAACTAGTTTGGTATAAAGGCATTGTTGAGTTGTTGAGATAAGGATACCAACACCATCAAGCTTAAGAACCCTTATCCTCCCTCCTGAAGAGAAGCATGCCTACATTTTTTAGTCATACAATAACATAATATATACAGCATTATTAACAATCCAACGCATGGACAAGGAGCAAATTGACCAGCCATCTAAAAGTTGAAAACAGATATTTTCTTGATGATTGGACAAATAACATGCTGGTCGTGTTTTTGCAGGAACATGTTATGATGGACAAGCAAACAGAGAAAAGGTGCATACTGAAAAGCACATACAACCAAAAACACAGGAGGTAGGAACTGAATTGGTTACTAGTGAACATATAAATCAATGTGGCATCAATTCAAAAGAGTGATTACTGTATAAAGGCTTGTAATAAAACCCAAAAGCTTTGACAAGATGACTTACTAGACAATAATTCAAAATTAATAACCAATAAATAATTGGAAAAATCTGTAACAACCAACGTAGAATGGTATTCATGTTTCATATGAATCCATAATTAGGACCGAATGTTTACGCTTAATGCCTTCCATTTTATACCTATAAGTTTGAGTTAAAGTCGAAGGAGTAACGTCCCTCCAAGTTTCCTAAGCATCAGGCAACCACTAACACTGCATACATGATAGCTTAAAGAAATTTTGGAAACATTTCATTGTAGAAACTAATAAAAGTACTAAATAAACCTTCCACACCCCACCCCAAGAAAAAATTGTTAGACTACTGACTATTGTTATACTTATTCACTTCTTCAATAAAAAGAATGAAGAATATAGTAGATGTTGGAAGGGTCAAGGGTACAACATAAACTTTTAAAAAATATGAAAAATAAAAAGTTGAAAACAGAAAGTTGATGATAACAAGAAAATTAAATAGGCATTGGATTACTTGTCTTAGGGAAATAAAGTTGTAATGCAAGAGTACATTATAAAGTTGATGATTCTGAAAAGGGATTCAATGGAAAAGTGCAATATCTCTTGATAAGCAAAGTAAATTCTAATTTTGGGGATTAAGTTTCACTCAAGCTACTATTTCATTATTTGTACGTATAGGTTATGCCAACTACATGATCAACTTAACAAAAATGTGTCCTGTTGCACGGTTCAATACAAGTCAATTAATCTAGCACAGCTTCCTTTCTTGCCAAATACTGTGGTGACGAGTTTCATCAAAGATCATCATTAATTGCAAAATAATTTCAGTATTGCAAGAATAAAGATTAGAATGATTGGAAAAAGGAAAAAATGTGTATACAAATAATGATAGTTGATTGATGAAAACAGCTTAACCCTTTCAGTAATCAACAAGTGTGTAACAGTTGTGAGTAAAATAACCCCTACCATTTCCAGTAGTTGAGAAGCACGCTCTTTCAACTGGGGAGCTCGTGGCAAGAAAGTCTCGTGATGTTGGAGTTCCACTGGTGCAATCTTCTTCATAAGACCAAGATTTTCATCTAACCTTATCTTTTCCCAATTGCCAAATCCATGATAGTGGATTCCCAGAAGCAATCGTGCATCATCCTCTGAAATAACAGGGAAAGTATAATCCATCCACCCACTAATTGTATAATAATGTTCCATAAAGAGAGGACCCAAATGAAAAGAAGTAAACTTACTTTGGTTCCATCCACAACCTTTAGACCAAGTTGCAGGTTTGAGGTACATCAATGCTTGGAATTGTGAGATGGGATTCTCATAGCGGCTAATGCGCTTTGCTAGGAGTTGAAGTTCTTCAACACGGGTTAATAGATCATCAGCCTTAACAGGAACGCCAAAAAAATCTAGCATAGGGCCCTAAAGGTAAATGCCACATTAAGTATAAGTTAGATTGCCAAACCCCCCAAATTTCATAAAATAGATACAAGTGGCATAAATAGTCATAAAGTTACAATCTTTTTTTTAAGTTGCAGTGAAGTTACAATCTGCCTCACTACAAGTTATATAGAAGCAAACCTTTGGGTCCAGATTTACTCCATCAACTGCTTCTCTACAACCATCAATCAAAGCATCAAAAAGCTCAATTTGTGCATCAGTGGGAGCAGCTTCAATTGATCCACCAACCTCCGCTGCTATTAAGCTAATTTGGCTGTCATTACCGAACTTCTTGACCTGAGCTCAAATATTATAAAAATATATCGCATTAGATTATATGGAAACATGAATTGTGTAATAAAGCAAAGCTATTAGACAAGCATTATAAATTTAATGTTGTCAACTTTATAAGTCAGAAGGTATTATAACCTCTTATGCCATGAGGCACAAGGGTCGAAGAAAGAGGACATACCACATAACACAGACTTTTTAATGAATTATAGAGCAGAGTCAAGAGCGTAAACATATCATCAAAAGGAGAAATCGTGTAATACATTTGTAGTCTAGTCTACTGAAGTCAAAAGAATATTCATCATGGAAATGAAAATTGTATCATCTCTCTAATTCAACTTCAGTAAATAAACCTAAATTCATGTTCAGTACAGGTGATTTATTAATTTTTATGTTTTATTTTTTTATAAAGAACACACTGCCGAAAAACAGAACACACTGCCGAAAACAGAATGATAAACCAATGAACTTAGAATTAATAAAAAAATACCTCTCACGCATTTTGTCAATATGTATGAATTTCTAACGATAAAGCAACTGAGAGTTAGTACAAATGAATAACTTTTTGATAAGTAGAATACATTATACATGTATGCTTTATACACTGCATGATATTAAAACCTGAGAGCTTAAATGCTAATTGATCTTCTGTAGATATTAAAACAACACCGCCGAGAGCTCCTCCACTAATAACAGAGAACCTGATGTTTAATAATCAGCCAGTTAAGAATTACTAAATCTGCCAACATTTTTCACTTCTAGCGGACAACATTTCTTTCTTTACACTGAAACCACTAAACCCGTTTATGAACTAAAATGAGAATAAATCTGAGCATAAAGGTCGACCAATGATCCAGGAATCATGCCCCTGGACATGATAAACAGGACAGTTGAAATTAAGTATCCCTATTTAGTGTCTGTTGGTGCCTATGTAAATAGGTCTTAAATTAAACGGATCTCTGTGCAAGAATATATAGCATTCAACTCAATGTGTGACTCATAAGACTAAAAGACTTTAATATCAGCAGGACATCCTAATTTTTTACGCATTTCCCCAAAGGTCAAACTTCACCTGTCCAACACGAAACAAACACAAGGAAGAAGAAAAAGGCTAAACAATATCGAAACAAATCAATATGCATGAATAAAAATCAGAGAAAAGTCCCCAAGAAAGTCACAAAACTAAAGAGAGGGGGAGGTGGGACATTAGGTCCATATTCCATTCCTACAAATTACTCCAGAGAGCCTGACATAGATCCCACAACACATAAAAGATATAAATGGAATCTCACCGCACGGAAAAATCGTGTAGCATCTCTTTTTGGCAGGTTCCCGTAAGACCACCCTCTTACTTGAGCAGCAGCTCCCTCAATTGCTGGTACTGAGTAACTAGAATTATCTGCTTTCCGGCGCTTTGGAAATCTCTCCTGCGACTCAACACCTTTCTTTTTCCTTTTATTAAGTCTTTCGGGCAGGTTAGCTTCTGCATAATTCTTACTATTTCTTGCAGCTCGAGGAGCTAAAGCTTCCTAAAAACATAACAATCACAAAACCAAGCAAATAAGTTTATAAAAAGTGAAGAAATGCTGCATGCATTTCATATTTAATTTCAAGCAAGAAATATTTCCATACTTCCGCTTGGTTAACAGCTTCAGGTTTTATCCACCGGCTCCAAAAGCTCCCATCATCTTCAGCAGTACAGAAATTAGCAACCTGAACATAATGCAAATAGGATAACAGTTTATACAGTATAATTTTGCACTAGGAAGAAGAGGATCCTCCCCGGTCCCTTTTCCCCAAAAGTATAACGCTAGGGACCTTAAATGAGATCCCAAATTTAGGGTCTCAAGTACATCTTTAATCATCATATTGGTTGCTCAGCATCCTGGTGGGTTCTATGTAATAAATGTCAAATGAAGATGTTGACCAACCAATATAATAATGACACGTGCACTTGAGAACCTAAATTTGGGATCCAATTTAGGAGCACCTTTAGCATTACTCAAAAATATCCTCTTTCTAGTAAAGGAATATGTAAAACATGTTTTTTTGTTTTTTGGGATAAGTAAAGCAAATTACGTCTCTCCTTACCCATCTTCCCCAACCCAAAAAGAGTTCATTATGATATACTTGCCTTAAAAGCACTTAGCAATTCATGTCCATCTTCTTCATCTGCACCCTTCTCTTCAACCTTCTCTGCTCTCTCAAGGATTTCATCAATATCCATACTTAAAAGCCTCTTTTTGCTTTCTTCATCATTTTTGTCTTCCTTGAATAGTTCTTCTGCGCCAAACCTCAATATTGCTGATAGCTCATTCTGCATCCATGAAAGACAAATCTTAAGATTAGAACAACCATAACTATTTGAAATATAAACTGTTAGGTCTAAGGAGGCAGCGACAAAGAAGGATCTGGTGATCACGATACTAATGATGACCTCTGAGTTTCAGCCATACTAACCTTAATGTTCAAAACGTATTCAATTCAATCCAGTTAACCATACACTAGCAAATTTACATAGATTGTTTATCTTCGAATACTTACTTTGTCGAAGTTACTCCCTTTTTTTGCTTCTTTCTTTTCCAATTTTCCCTCAGCATTCAGTTTTTGAATCACCAAATGATCAAGAACCTACCAAGGAAAATACCAAACATAAGAACAGCACAAATTTACCCAGTACATATCTGTGTGCAAACATAAATGTCACAGGTAGATAACTAAAGTGAAACCATCAGACACACAATTATACATTCATTACAGCCTAAACAACACATCCAGAAAGCATATGTCTCTGCGTAATATTATATGAGCACGTACCTTATTCATCTTAAATTTAGAATCACATTTCTAAAGCAAATTAAAAACATAAAAACTTATATTTCCAAATTTAAGTTCCTTTTAATATATGTATATGTAGTTACACGTACATATTGTATACAAAGGAAAGTGTTATAATATATTTCTTCACTTCATTTTAAATAGAAATAAAATAGAATGAACATGATATTTGGTAATGGTAGCTAAATTTCCAAAGTCAGTGCTTATTTTGGGAGGTTTGGATTAGACGAAAAGCAGATGCATTTCAACTTTAATTATATGTATCGAAGCTGACAGTAAACGTAACATGAAACATTAAAGTAAGACCACTTAGAATATTTTACCATCTTCTTCTTAGCACGTTCCAAAATATCCTCCTCGACACTTTTACTTGTAACAAAACGGTAAATGTTAACAACTTCTTGTTGTCCGATCCTATGAGCTCTACTCATGGCCTAATCCAATACAAAAGTTAAATATAATTAGAAAAAACCTTTAAAACATGAAACTAGGGATAAGTAAAAGATGATATAAAAGAAAATGAGGAACCCAAACCTGCAAATCATTTTGAGGATTCCAATCCGAGTCAAATATGATAACAGTGTCTGCTGTCGCAAGATTAATACCTAAACCACCAGCACGAGTCGAAAGAAGGAAGCAGAAATCATCACTACCAGGTGCATTGAAATGTTCCATGGCTTGGTGGCGCACCTCAGCCTTTGTACTGCCATCAAGCCTTTGAAACTTGAACCCTTTAAATGACAGGTATTCTGCCAGTATATCAAGCATCCTAACCATCTGAATTTCAAAAAGATTGACCTCGTCAGCTAGATGTGCTACAATACGAAGAGAATATATAGCTGGAAAAATATTTGCTAACATCCATAATAAATTGTAAACAAATAGTAGAATAGGAAAAGCAATCACTAAACTATGAAATTAAAAGTAAATATAAACACTTGTCCTTTTTCTAAAACATATTTCATTTTATTTTACATATCAATACTTGCCATGCAAGAAAGTGACAGTTAATGTTATCCAAGGTTCCATGTGATAAAGCTTATCCTAATAGCCCATCTAAATTCAAATATATAGAGTTAAGTAATAACAAAATAACTATTTATGAGTTGCAAACGATCAGGTTAGTATCAAATGTAATACAACCTCCCTTCCAGAATAAGTGATTGGGCCGTCATTTTGGAATGTTTCCAAATAAGTAAATGGGTTTTAAGTATCCATTTGCATTTGACTATTTTATCAAATATACATAGATTTACGTATCTACAAATTCAAACACAGAGTTAAGTGATGACAAAACAACTATTTTTGTAAAGAAAAAATCCATCCTCTTTAATAGAGTTGCAAAAGACCTAGGTTAGTCACTCTAAATTCCAAAAGAAGTGATTGGGCCTCCATTGGGATGTTGCCAAATAAGTGAATGGATTAACAATCTCCATTTGCATTCGACTATTTTATCCTCTTACCATTGAAAACTAAGTGGATCCTACCATTACATTTTTAGTTGGAAATTTTACATACTTCAATGAGTACAAAAGGAAGTAAAGCTGTAGACTTGGTCATATATATTCTTCCGTAAACTATGTGGCAGAAGAAACCAAAAACAGTTTGGGGCAGATCAAGTACTTTTTACTTTAAGAATACTTCGAGCAGCTAAATTCTTCTTTCCTCGAGGATGTTCTCACCTCCAATGTGCTACACACTCAAGATTTTCACTCCCAGAAAATATACAGGAAAACTAGTTATAAAACAAACACAACAACCAAAATTTTCCAATACTACTACATGTAACACCATAAACAAAAATATAGTCCTTGCCTAAACTCTTACTTTATCCCATTAAAAGGAAAAGATCCATTAAACTGAGAATGATCCAAACCAAGAGTTATTCCAATTCCGAATATCCACCTTAAAGAAATGTTTATTCTGACAACTGGTTTGACCCAAAGCAAACCTTTTGGGCAATTAATTAAAGCAAACTAGTCTGCATAGTACATGTCCAACAAAAAAGTTCCGAACAAACCTGTGAAAATATTAGTACACGATGATTTGTTTCGTGCAATCTGTCAAGGAGCTTATCAAGTATAACTAGCTTTCCACTGCTCAGAATTATCCGTTCAAGTTTACTGCTTCCCGTAATGTTTGTGTCCCCACCATAACCATGGTCTGCACTTTCAAATAGGAATGGATGATTGCAACATTTCTTCAACTCAACCACAATATTTAAAAGAGAAACCTGCAGATTCGAGATGGTACATCAAATTAAAATATTTATTACTTTCCAAACCAAAAAGATCCCAGTGCACAAATCAACCAGAGCAGTTCATGCAACAATTATTTGCCAATATAATAAGGCCACCATGAGTTTTATTTTCCTAATTCTTCTCATCCCAACTGATTTGCCTGTTATCGAGAAAGAACTTAAAGAAAATAATTTTCTCATAGATACATAAAATAAACCAACTCATAAAAGTCCCTTTTTCAATTAAAAAATGTTTTGAGATATGCTTCTTCACATAAGCAGAGATATATTTCAGTGCAGTTTTATAAAGGTTTAATTACCTTTATAAATAAAGAATGTGCTTCTATATTAAGCTAATAAGATTTTCAGTTCAAGTATATAAAATTTTTAATTAACTTTTATATTTATAAAAAAGCTTATGTTTAAGCAGATATGTAGATGAATATCATTTATAAAAGTTTAATAACTTTTATGTGTGAGAGAAGTGATTCTTAATTTAAGCAGATATAATCAATTATGATCAAGTATATAGAAGTTAAAACTTTTATATAGTATCACAAGCATAATGAATGATCAATTAAGAATAATACTTGCAGTATGAATTTAATCGGGTATAAAGGAATACACTAGCTTCTATTTTGGCTAGTTTTTCGTAGACAAAATGAGCCCTGGAATCGTATCGGAGTTCTTCGAATCCAATATTTCACAACTAACTTATAAATATTTTTGGTCGATCATTGGTATGGAGGCTATGTTCAATCAATATCCATATCCCGCTTTTAAAAGATATTTCCGAGATAGTCCTCAACCAATCAAGTCCCTACTTTCTGAATGTTAATACAAATATAATATCTCTATAAAAGACTAGAAGTCTTTACAAGATATAAATTAATGATATATATATATATAAAAACTTGTAAAACAAACAGTTAAGAGATGAAGTAGAAGTATAAACATAAATTTAAACACTTATCTCAATAACAAGACCAATTTCTCTTCACTAAAATAAATTAGAATTTAGAAGACAACTTTAGAAAGCTTTGAGAGAGTATGTAGGAAAGAGAGAATTGGTGAAGTAGAATGAAGGAAAAGAGTTGATATTCATAGAGAAACCAAGGTTCGGGCATTTTGGTCCAAGTAAAAATCAAGGGTTGTGATTAAGTAGAGATTTTTGAAATGAGATCACACCTTGTATTTAATGCCACCTAATTTTGGTTAGAGAGAGAAAAAGGAGTAACTTTTCGTTACTTTAATTCAAATTTGGTCCATTGAAAATGTTAGCCAACATTTTCTTTTAATTAAGCACAAATACTTCCAAAAGTAAACCAACCTAGAACATGGATGGAAAGTGGGACCTGAAAATTGTAATTTTACCATGTTCCATTATTCAATTTTTACCTTTTTAAGCTTTAAAGATAAATCAATTTCTGTAACAAGCTTTGAGAAGGTATTTTTCAAAATGACCTATGGAGAGGATTCTAACTTAATACTTTTGTTAAAAAATATAAAATAAAAAAAATAAAAAAAACCTTACTTCTTGTGATCAAAATAAATATTAAAAAATAGAGACCCAACAAAGTTAACTAAATTTTATACAAATAATCTTAAAATAAGATTTTCGGTGAGATCTGGGAAGTCAAATCATCATGTCTTAAAGTTGGGTGACTTTTGTCCTTTTAAGGGGTAGCTATTTCAGAGAAATTCTATTCTGAACAACAACAACTGCGCAATATGAAACACACCATTAATAAAAGAAAATTCAATATTTTCGACTTTAAGCATATAAAAATTGTCAAAGAACCAACTCGGCCAAGCCCGAAACATAATACATAGAAATTCTAATATGAAGATGACAATGATGATGATGGCTAAAACAATCAGAAGAACATCGGAATTAACAACGTAAAGGATCACTTAAACAAAAGTGCTGAAGCAATATAAAATCGCGGCTAGAATGTAAAACAAAGATAACAACCTGATTCCCGCGAACTCCTTTGTTTAAGTCGTGGAAGTTGCGTTCCAAAATCCACTTGTAATACCTAGATGGTATGGACCAGCAACAAGAGTGACTACATATGAAAAAGTAAAAGTAATCTAGAATAATAAAGATGACGAGAGAAATTTACTGTTTCTGCAGAGGAGACATCTCAACTCTTAAAACACGTTCAATCTTTGGAGGCAAGGACTTCTCCACATCCTTTATAACTCTCCGGAGAATGTGAGGCCTCAATTCCATATGAAGATTAGCGAGCTAGGCAAGGGGTAAACATAAAAAAGATCAAGTTTATACTTTAGTCAAACAAAATATGTAGGAGCGAGAAAGCAACCAATGGAAGAGAAACAAGGCGGATTCAGAAATTTAGTACCTCATTTTCATTAAATGAACTTAGATTTTTGTAATTTTGAACGAAAACATCCTTGCTCTTGAACTTATCAGGATCAAGAAAGTGAAGCAAAGCCCTACATTTTAAATCCATATACATATAAATACACACACACATGAGAAAAAGGGAAGGGACGAAATAACATAAATAAGTTGGGCTACAACACATCTATAACATTGTCTAATCAAAGACATCTCTCTTACAAAAATTATAAAGAAAACAGGTGAATTACTATATTAGATAACTTGAGCAGAAGAACCACTTATTTTAATAGCTAAATACAACAATTACCATAGCTCTTCGACGCTGTTTTGTAATGGAGTACCAGTAATAAGCAACTTGTTCTTAGTGCTGAATTCCTGCAAAAACATGTAGCAACTTAAAATTTCTACCCTAAAAAAGTAATAACAAAAGCTATTAGCTACTAACTCTGAAAATGGCAGTACCGAAAGTGATGTATACAAAGAAGCCTCACTGTTCTTTAACCTATGTGCTTCATCGACCATGAGATAGTTCCACTTAAGTTTGGAGAGCACTGCCTTATCTTTCAATAGCACTTCATATGTAGTTAAAAGGGCATCAAACTTTATGCCCCTGCCGTTTTTCTTATCAGAGTAGAATTCATATTGCTGACAAACCTACAACCAAACATGAAAATTTCTGAAGTACCATTAAAGTACAAAGAAGGTCATTATCAAGCAACAAAGACATATTTCATTCAACCATTCTTGATTTTCTCTTATAATTAAAACTTGTACGATATCCTAATTAATATAAGTAGTAAATAATTAAATAATCAAATATTTATTTCCAAATAACAATACAAAATTAAAAATGAATTTCTTGATTTTCTCTTATGTTCCATATCATTCTTCCCGCTACTGAAAAAACACGTCCTCAAGTTTTATAGTATCAAAGAATAATAAACCACGTCTGTCTTCAAACAAAACTTAATAAGATAATTATTCCAGCAGAACTTTAATAAAAGAAATTTACTACGTTTTGTTAATGGAAAGTTAAATAATATAAAAACCAAGAATTAGAATTTTTAAGATACATATCTTATTCCCTCACCGCCTCTTTCTCTCTCCTTTATCTCTCACGTCTCTCTTCAACGTGATAGGCAATCGATCAAAAGAAAAGTAAGAACCAGAAAAAATTGTAGATGAAGACTGTTAATGGATGGTGCGAATTCCTTCACGTAGTAGCAAGCTTAAGAAGAGGAGGAGAATTGAAGCAGCAACAGTCACACGCCTAAATTCGCTATTAAGGTTTGCACTTCGAACAGTTGGCAAGCCTTTTGGTGTTGTTATTAGGTTGTGGGTTATGAGTTTTCCTTAGGTTTTTGTGGTTTCAAGTCCTGAATGGATCATGGGTTCTTTAAGAAAAAAGTAGCTGCCAATCCAACTACAAGGCATACGCCTTTGCCGTTAGGCGTCCAAGACATCCCCTAGGTGCCCCAGTGCAATGACTACATGGCCAAGGTGCTCACCTCTGTAACATTCACCAAGTCGTTCACCCGCCTTTGGAACATAGTTATCAAGGCGACAAGTCGAAGCGAGGCGACAGCCGGGAGCTTAAGCGCGTAGGCGACAAGGTGCCCGACTAGTCTTCCACAAGGCGACAAGTCGTTAACAATATAAATTTTATACGTATAAAATTATATATATTTAATATTTATTTGAATATTGATATATTTATATTTTTAATGATTTATCATATGCATAATGCAATTGGTAGTATATCAAATCACAACAAGAAGTGAATAATTAACTAAGCAACATCACATCACATTCATAACCACTAAGCGGCAATCAACACAGAAAATCAACACATTCCTTTGAACTACAGTAGTTAATAATTAATTACATTCCAATTCCAAAATCCAAATTCCATTTCTATGCAGATTGTATGTAATCTATTTGATAATATGCATTTTGGGTTCAGTTTAGATGATGTTTACTGATACTTGTTATTGTTTGGAAAGAGTTGATTGACTTAAAAATGGAAAATTTGTCATATAGTAGCTCATTTGTTTAGAGAAAGAGGGAATATGGTGGCAGCAATATTATAATTATAATATTATAATATGGTACTAAACTACTAATATTATTAAGCTAATTATAGTATCTTATCTAACAGCACGTAAATCAACACTAACAAAGAACCCAAAAATAGAATATGGACATATTTGCAAACGAAGTTAAAAGTCAAACCTCTTATTTGAATGTGTGCCCCTCATATATATTAATATATAAACAAATCAAACCCATAAATAAATAAACAAATCAAACCCATAAATAAATAAACAAATCAGCCCCATAAACAAAAAATTAAGAGCAGCCAGCAACATAGTACGCAGCAGAGCAGAGCAAAAAAAAAAAGTCGGAGAAGAGAAGAAGAAAGAAGAATAATATAGAAGAAGAGTATAGAAGAACTGAAGAAGAAGAGTAGAAGAGTAGCAGACTCTCGCCTCTCGCCTCGAGAAGAGAAGAACCGAAGGGAAGAAGAGAGGAATTGAAGCATTAAAAGAAGAGAAGAATAGCCGTAGCCGGAGTCGGAGTCGTCGGTGTCGCCGAAGTGAGTCGCCTTCTCTCCCTCACTCTCTCTGTGTTCGCGAATGTTTAGGGCTCAATCTGATCAATCAATCGATCTTTAGTGTTTTTTTTAACCCAATTGGACTTTGGGTCGAACCATACTCGACACCACCAAGTCGCCCGCTCTGCTTCCAAGTCGTCCAAGGCGTCTTTGAGTCGTCCAAGGCAACGACACATCTGAGCGCTCGACTTTCTATCTCTTCAGCAAGTCACCCGGACGCCTTGGCCTTAATCAACGTTGCCTAGGCGACGCCTAGGCGACGACTTAACAACAATGCTTTGGAATAATCACCAAGTCGTTCACTCGCCTTACTACTTCTCAACCATGACCACCACCATACTTGTACATTTCATTGATCAAGAACAATCACCATACAGTGTTGCCATAGTTGTCACGGCGTCGCCTAGGCGACGCCAAGGCGTCCCGTCGGTGATTAGCATACAAGGCGAAGGTGCGACTTGGGTTGAGGTCGAAAGTCGAGCGCTTAGCAGAGGAAGTCGTCGCCTTGGACGACTCGGCGTCGACTTCGACGACTTACTGGCAGATCGGCCGACTTGGACAGTCCGGGTATGGATCGACCCACTGGGTTAAAAAAAATTAAACGACGTCGCTGGAACTGGGCAAAGCCCTAGTCGAACTGATTCGCGACCGAGAGAGAAAGAGAAGTGAAGAAGATAATAAAAGGAACGAAGATCGAACTGATTCGGACTGGGAGAAGAAGAGTCGACGAGCGACTGTGAGTGAGAGCGACCGAGAGAGAGATTGCGAGAGAGAGTACCTACTACCTCGTCGACTCCGACAGTCCGTCCCTTCCGCGACGCTGCGCGACTCCTTCGGCAGGTATTTTCTTCTTCTTCTTCTTCAGTTCTTCTTCTTCTTCTTTTTTCTTTCTCGTTAGTCGTTTTTGGCTTTCTGCTGCTCCTTTTTTTTTCCCTGCCGACTGCTATATATGTTTACTGTTTGGCTTTGTGTTTTTTTTTTCCTTTATCATTCATTTCTATTGACTCATTGACTGCTTGTGTTATATATATATATATATATTATATAAACTTATCCATCTGATTCTTATATATATATATATATACTTATGAGTGCTGGTTATATATAAATTTATATATATATAAATTTATATTATATATTATAGCATTTAGTAATCTACTGTCAGAGTTGTTGTTTGACTTAGTTACATATATAGATATTGTTGTTGCTATCATCTACCATAAAAAAAACAATTATTAATTTTTACCTTTGTTACTTGATACTTTGATAGTTTTATTAGTATAAAATTATGTGTTTTTATTTTTAAATAATAGATGCTGGATGTTTTTTTTTTTTGTATAGAAGGAATGCACTGGATGTTCAATATATAATTATATATATGTATAAGTAATGTAACTTCATCTAATTTAGTGTACAATGTACATCCAGTGCATTCCTACTGCAAAATTTGTGTTATAAAAAATGTTGTGGTTATATAATTTATCTACTTAATGTGGTTATATATTGAATTACTGATACATACTTAATTACTTATACTGTTATACATATATACAATATATATTGATACAATTTGTCTTATATTTTTTATTTGATTGTATTGTGTAGAAAGTAAAATGGCGGAAAGTTCGATGGCCGATAGCTATGATATAACGAAAGACCCTAAAAGAAAAGCTAAATCGAACGATCCGGGTTGGAAATATGGATATTGGCCGGATGTAAATAATAAGGATGTCGTGCAATGTATACTTTGCGGGAAGAAATGTCATTCGGGCATCAAGAGACTCAAGCAACATCTAGCTGGAAATTTTGGAGATGTAGCGAAGTGCCCCAAAACAACAACAGAAATTATGAGGGAAATGCAAGCGGCTTTGAATAGTAAAAAGAGGAACAAGCCAGTTGAGCTAGATGATGATGATGATGTAGTAGAAGTGCAAGAAGAACAATCATCTGCTCGTCCAAGCATGGCTTCCAATACTTCTTCTAACACTATCCCAAGTTCTGGGACCGCTTCCAAAAAGAAGAAAGCTGTTTTTCAATTCCCACAACCAAAAGCTCCAACAAAGACGGTTGAAGCACTTCTAAGGAAGACTCCCGAAGAAGTTATAGAGGAGAGGCATAGCAAGGGGTTGAGACAGTCGAGTATTGAAAGTCGTTTGAGGACACCGGAGGAAAAGGAGAGAGTCCAAATGCACGTTGCTGACTTTTTCTACGAATGTGGCATACCATTCAATGCTGCAAATTCAAGGAGATTTGAAATAATGGTCGAGTCCATAGGGCAATATAGGTCGGGTTTCAAGCCTCCAACGTATCATGAGTTGAGGGTTCCTTTACTTGAGAAGGCAAAGAAGAAAACTGATGACTTAAAGAAGAAACATGAAGTTGCTTGGAAGGAATACGGCTGCTCACTCATGTCGGATGGTTGGACAGATAAGAGGGGAAGGCATTTGTTGAATTTTCTTGTTAATAGTCCGGAGGGGACTTATTTCATGGGTTCTGTTGATGCCTCAAATCAGTCTCAAGATGCCACAATGTTGGCAAATCTACTTGATAGCAAGATCGAGGAAATTGGCCCCGAGTATGTTGTTCAGGTGATCACGGACAATGCCTCTAATTACAAGGCAGCGGGGCATATACTAATGGAGAGGAGACCTTCACTGTTTTGGACACCTTGTGCCGCTCACTGCCTTGACCTTATGTTAGAGGACATAGGCAAGTTGAAGCAATTCCAGCCCACAATCACAAAGGCAAGAAGAATCACAACATTCATTTATAGGCATGGTCGTCTTCTTAGTGCGATGAGGGAGAAAACCAATGGGAGGGATCTTGTGAGACCCGCAGTTACTAGATTTGCTACAGCTTTCCTCACCTTGCAGAGTTTGTACAAGAATAAAGATGCATTGAGGCAGTTGTTTGTCAGCGAGGATTGGTCAACATCAAAGTTGTCGGCTACTGAAGCGGGGAAGAAAGTATGTGAGACTGTTATTTCAACAACATTTTGGCATACTGTTGAAGATTGCATTAGGGCCTCACAACCACTTCTTATAGTCTTGAGAATTGTTGATAGTGATGAGAAGTCTGCTATGCCAGAAGTTATTGTTGCGATGGAATGCGCGAAGAAAAAAATCAAAGATGCATTTGATAACAAACAAAGACTGTATAAGAAGGTGATTGAAATTGTTGAGCGGCGATGGGAAAATCAGATGGAGCAAAAATTATATGGGGCTGCGTTGTTTCTCAATCCGAGCAAATACTTTGATATCAAAGAAGAACGTCGGTTGTTTGCTAATGCTTTACGAGATGACTTCAATGACGTTCTTGCAAAGATGGTGCCCGAGATTGATTTGCTAGACAAGATAAGCAATCTAGCCGACAAATATGATGCTTCTCGAGATACTTTTGCAAGAGAAATGGTGATTAGGCAACGGAAATTAAAGAATCCTCGTAAGTATATTAACATATATATAAAGCTATAAAAGCTAAATTATGATTATAATTTATATACATTCTTCCTTTCCTCCCTTTAAAAATATTTATATTTCTTTCTAGTTGATTGGTGGAATGCTTTTGGAGCGCGGGCTATTGAGCTATCCTCGTTTGCAAAAAGAATTCTAGGCCTCTGTGCTTCTTCTTCCGGTTGCGAGCGCAATTGGAGTACATTTGAGTTTGTAAGTACTTTCTATTATTAGTTCAAATTTCAAAAGTAATAAGTCAATCACTACTAAATTACTAATACTAACTATTTTTTATATAATTAAAATTGTCTCATTAATATTATTATTTTTTGTTCTATTTATTTTAGATTCATACGAAGAAGAGGAATAGATTGGAACACAAACGATTGAGTGACTTGGTATATGTCCAGTACAATCGAAAGATCGACTCAAGGTTCCAAAAGAGGCGTGAACTTGGAAATAATTTTGATCCATTAGTCATTGATGACTTTGAATGGGGTAATGAATGGATCGATAATGAGGCCGATGTTGTTCATCCCGGGGAGGATCTTACATGGAATGATGTGGATCGAGCAACCGGTGCATCCAACACGCTTGAGGGTCGCAATCTTTCAAGGAGGGCTCGTGCCAATACTAGTGATAATCTCATGACGTACTCTCGACGTGGTGGTGGTTCAACTTCAAGGGAATCAAGGTTGATGGATTCCGACTCCGATAATGAAGTTGATGAAGAAGAGACAATTTCAAATGATGATGAAGATGTGGAGGATGATTTTGGAGAAAGACCACCACCTACGCCTTTGAATGAGAGTAGTTCTCGTGGAAGAGATGGAGATGACCTTTTCTATGATGATTTTAATTGAACAATGTTTTTAGACTAGTGTAGAGAGTCTAGACATTATTTTGGCTTGCTATGGTGGTGTTTTATTAGTTATTAGACTACATGTTTGTAATGGTTGGTTGCAACTTTATTTTCTCTGTGGTGTTTGTTGAATTCTTCATTTCTTTTACTAATTTTTAATATCAAGTGTTTTGTTTTTGAATTGTTATTGCTAAGTATTTACATAATTATGCCTTTAATGTTATTCCATAGTGTTATGTTTTGAGTTTTAATGTTTATGAAATTTTATTGTCAATATACTTGTTAAGTAAAATAAATAATATATAAATTGCACATTATAAACGACTTGTCGCCTTACGGACGCCTAGGCGGTCGCCTTGTCGCCTAGGCGTCCAGGCAGTCGGCTACCGCCATGACTCGCCGTGGCGCCGTGACAACTATGAGTGTTGCTTTAGTCATAATATGTGTATCATATACAGCCCACAGTAAGACCAATACAGTGTTGCTTTAGTCATAAAATGTGCATCATATACAAGCCCACAGTAAGACCAAAAAAATACTACACAAAATAGAAAAGGGTTCTCTCCTAACTAGTCATGCTCATACTGTCAACTGGTAGAACCGAAAAAATAACAGAACACAAACAAAGATGATAAATAACATGTTCAAAGGCATGTAACTTCCAAATATATTAAAGTTTAAGCAACACCATGTCGTAATCAATAAATATAAAACAAGAAAACAAATGCACTGAACCACAAACAATCAGATACCTCTCGGCTTGCTCGAGCTCCAACATAAATAATAACATTCATGTCAGGCAGCCACTTTTTGAATTCTTTCGCCCAATTCGATAATGTCGACAATGGCACAACAACAAGAAATGGGCCATGTATTTGTTGGGCATTCTGTAGAAAGAAGAATGGAAGAAGAAATCTTTTAGTTTGTCAAATAAAAAAAAATTACCTATAACATGATAGAAAGCTGTCCAAGATCACCACCAACACCACTAAAAGTACCTGCAGAAAACCAAGCATAGAAACAGACTGAACTGTTTTCCCAAGACCCATTTCATCTGCTAATATGACATTTGTATCATTTCTCCAACTGTACTGTGAAAAAGGCTCCGATCAGAACAGCCTCATGACTGAAACTGTTTAATACAATTTTGAAGCATATGATACCTAGCATCAAGTGAAAAGGAACTATACCTATTAACAAGAAAGTTCAATCCCTCAAGCTGATAATCTCGAAGTTTCCCCCCCTTCAACCATTCAGGCTGTTCATCAAGCTTCCTCAAACTTGCTACAAATTAATATTTTCAAGTAAAATCATACGTTTTCAACTTCTGGTAAAGTAAATTGATGCTGGAAATAGAAAAGGAAAACAAAAAGGGATTGGAAAAGAGAGAGTTGCAATTTTATATACTTCTAACAGAAGACAAAATATGTAAACACATATTATCTAGAAACAATTACACCAAAAAATAAAAAACCACCACACATAGAGGGCCAGTTTATAGTGGTTCTATTTTCTATCACAATTTTCTAAAATTTTAGAAAATCAATTTGCAGAGTTCTCCCATTTTCTGTTTTCAGAACCAAATATGAAATGATGGCTCTAAGATGATTAGGAATTTACTAAAATTTCTTGTACTAGGAATCTTATCTTATGCACTTAAGATATAGGCAACCTATTTTTTTTCTTATTTCCACGTAAATTCACCAAGTAATTTTTAAGAGACTATCGAAAATGAAAAGAGAGATGTCCTCATTTTGAAAATTTAGAAAACAAAAACAGAAAATAAAGAGCCCAAATTTAGCATGTTAACAAGATGATAATCAAACAGGTAAGATAGTTAATAAAACAGACCCTAAATTGCATCAGCTTCCTAGATTTCTGTACATGGTAAGGTAGGGGAGATTATGTAACTTATCACATCACACCTGGGAAAATTAATGGAACAAGTCAACACTAATCTTTTTCTTGTCAAAAGTCACGGTAAACACAACAAACTCATGGCCATTAAAATCTTGATATGTTCAGCATGAAAATCAGATTAAGCCCAACTTCCGAAACCATTAAGAGGATCTCAACATCAGCACAACACAAATATGTGGCAACATCCTAATAAAACATCCCAATCTTCCATAAAATTCCCACATGTCCACCTCTTTTTAATGATTTTTTTCTTTTAAACCAAACACATCATACAGTGCAAGAATAGTCGATTGCAACTCCTATGAATCATGGGCATAGACAGAACATACATACAAATTCCTCTTCTGTCCCAAAAAAAAAAAAGATTAAGAAATAAAGATTCCTCCAAGATTATTTGGACATCACTACGGCACTAACAATTTGATTAAAAAATATACTCCCTCCGTCCCAAATTAATTGCTCAGTTTTGACTTTTTAAAGTCAAATTGACCATTTTTAAAACTAATCTTTTTACTATTTTTGCTAAAATATAGGTGAAGAGATTATAACCAAAAGAAAGTATATACAATTTATTACTAACCCCAATTTTTATAATTTTAGAAATATATTTATATATGCTTAATTATTAATTCTAAAAATAGTCAATTTGACTTAAAAAAGTCAAAACTGAGCAATTAATTTGGGACGGAGGGAGTATATTGTTTAAACTAGTAGTGGAGTATATACAAGAAATTTCTTAAAAGGATATCATATAACTGATGTAGCCTGACACTTGCAACAGTGGGTCAAAATTATCAATTATCAAACAAGTTGAGTAAACAAAAACATAGTATGGTATGAAATTAATTATGCATGTTCTGCTGGTAGAATTATACAACGAATGTATATAACTATATATATGTGATTTTTTAATGATTACTCTCCTCTTCCAATGTGAACTACTTTATAAAACTTCATTATTTTACCTTGTAATCATAATAATATCAATTTAGGTCTCTACAACCAATAATAGTTTTTACTTTTTAGTATTACAAATAATGTTGTATTATTAGAAATATTTGTTTCCTAAAGGACCTGTCATAGATCAACATCCAAGGTTATAAGTTATGCATATTATGACAACACATTATTGACAACATTAGTGAAGTGTACAGTCAAACACAAGCACTGTCAAAAATGCCACTGTTCCGAAAGAAACAAAGCATCCAAATTCGTAAGACCCTTTAAGAGAAGAATACTAAAACACCACCACTAATAAACAAAAATCATAAGTCATTACATGACAAGATCACAAGGGAAAATGCTACAAGTTCATCAACCGCAACAGAGTTTGCTAGGAATTTTAAGGCTCCTTCATGTTAGCTAATATAAATTGCAACATCAGTTATATTTAGTGACTCATCCAACTTCTTAATAACCATTAAAATGTGTTTTCTTCAATTAATATCCTCCACATCCTCATAAACATAAGTTACAATAACAGCAAATCCATTATTATGTCAATCTCTATAATGAATCCCAGTTTCTTATTACAGCATATAAATTATATGGAAGAAACAAAAAAACCAGCAATAATGAAATTTATAACGATGCAGATATCCAAAGGATAGAATGCACAGGCCAAATTTTAAAGGCAGACCTTTGCTCTTCTTGCGCTGGAAATCTACCATTTTTCCTTGCACAGCCACAGCAGCCTCGCGAGCCTGCTTACAAAATAAGAAGTAAGGATTCTTTTCGAGAAGCAAGAAACCTTAAATTGATATATTCTTAAATTTTGGGTGAGCAAGAGAAGGATGCTATGTGGCCTCTTCAATTCTTCATTCTATTTCTTCTTATTTTCTCGAGGTAGAGAGATTCAATGATACACTTGTCCGAAAAATTAAGAGAACTCAATGGTACATATACATATAAGGACGAATAGTAGACTAATAGGAATAAAAAAACATAAACATACATAGATGTAAACCATAGCCTTGTGACTAAAATAAAATTTCGAATAAAATCTTCTTTTCCTTACGCCATAGAAACATCAATCATAATCTAAGTGTTCAGTAGTTATATACCAGGCCATCCCATTCCAGATTTGAACTAACCAACGGAATCAGAAAATACTATATTTTATATATTTGGTTAAGCAATCGGGAACTCGCCCGCAGGTGAGCAAAGGGGGGAGACAAAGAGAGAAGGGGGGAAGAGTACATTAAAGATTTTGAGATTGACTACAGAATTCTCAGTCAGAATCATTTATCTTATCTTTGATGATTCCTATGACAAGTTATAACTTGAATCTCAAGGTTTATATTGACCACTAAAAATGCTTGTTGGCTAATTATTCATCTTAACTCTCAAGGATAAGAATAATTCTTAACCAGCACACCATATCTACGTGGTAGAACCTAATGTTGCAATTCCATTTACAATTTGAGCAAGCGATGGGAAATTAATGTGTTGCGCCTAACCACGGAGACTGATGGATAACGGTTGTACAGAGTTTAAAAAGGAAGGGCTGTAGAGATGTAGACTTTCAAGCTCTTTAAGCCAAGAAAAAGGTCATTACATTGGTCATCTCCAATGTCCTAATGAAGATCCCAAAACTATACAGTGGAATATTTCAGCTGATGGTTAATATTATGGCAAAACAAGTAAACAACTATAGTTGTGTAAAGAGACTTGAGAATATAGCTTCGCTTTTTGCACTTTCTTTAAAATAGCTGATTATCTTGACTTCAGTAATCTTAACAATAACATATAATATCAACTAGCAAATTAAGGTTGGTACATTTCTCACCATCATTGGCACAAACAACAACTACATGTGCAGTCCAGAGTTAAGTCTATAATAAATATTGTCAAAATTGGTACAGAATGTATGAAACAAGCATGGAAATGAAGCCAAGGTCCTTAACAGATAAAAAGTGGTAAGATACAAGCAGACAACATAAATATGAGATGCAATTCGAAAAAGATGATCAACAATTCTAAACAGGTATCAGGCAAAATACTAAAAACTTGCAAATAGTATAAAACACCACATATGAGGTGAAGAACTACCTTGAACTCATCGATAGCTTCTTGAGCAAATGCTATATCTACATCTTTCTCCCTAAATTGACACGTCAACAACTATTGAGCATTTTGCAAAATAATATAAATGAAAATCATGGATGCAATATAACTGCAATTATAAAGGTGCAGGCAGAAAGAAAAAAGGCACAGGCTGTAACTGTCCTTTTTTCCTTCTTTTAGAAGCCGAAAGAAAGCTCAAAGTTAGATTTGAATATGGGGACACTTTTAACGCTCGTGATGTTTATAAACAATTTCATTCTTCCAAATTAATCCGGAAAAAGTTACTTCAGAAACAATTAAGTATAAACCAAGTACGGGAAAAACGAGATTATAAAATTGTAGCTGCTTATTACCAAGTTGCTTCAGCGTAGGACAGTCCTTGCCACTTCACTAAGTACTCTGGAACTACATTTTCTGAACTGTCCTTGCTGATTCTGGCTGCAATTACTCTTTCCACCTGAGATATTCATCAAACAATTTACAAAAAACATTTGGATATCAGAAAAAAGGATAAATACACACACCAAAAATGAATAAATTATCTCGACAACGAACCTGACTATTTTGCTTGATGAGATCCAAGTCCATTTCCTTGCTCACATCATTGACCTCAATCTAACGGGCAAAATCAAATAATAATTGAATAAAATAAGCAAACCGAGTCATTTCGTATAATATACAGAAATATAATATGTGAACAAATAAGATAGACACAAAGAAGAAAATAATAATCTGTAATGGAAAAAGAAACTCCAAACACATACCCTTCTAATATTGAACACGTTCAATTTATTGAAAAATATCAAAATTGGTGTAGGCTATTAAATTTTATAGTACATTGTTACCATAATCTTAAGCCAACTGGCTTTTACTCAGAAGACAAATGCTCACGCAAAACTGAATTGTTGAGATGTAAGCATGCAGATTTTTGTTATTGTAATCATTATCACAATTTTAACTAGCTCAGTCACATTAGCAACACATCTGCAGTCCTACAAAACAATTTTCTTTCATATAAAAAGACAGCTTTTTACAGTAGAAGTTCCCATTTTCCATTACTGTCACTCGAACAGGAAATAGCTCAAATAGTCCAATAGTTACTGACAAAAGCGAAAGAGCTAGACTCCCTCATGGATGTAATATGAAGAGATATATTCTAATACTGTAAATGCTCCCATGTACTTATCACCCAAGCAACAAACGGAAAAATGTAGTACACAATATATTTAGTTGGTTATATATGGGTTAAATTACAATAACTACCCCTGAGATTTCAGGTACCACACTCACTACCCTGACATTTTGGTATGATTTTCCACTCCCAGGAATGTTTACAGATTTTCCCTTTGAGTTGAGAGACCGTTAGTCATTCAAAATAAGGGCCAAATGTCATCAAAAGTTGGTGTGAGAGGTCTCTTTTGCCCATTTAAACATTAGAAAGACAAAAATAACCTCAATAATGTAAAGTTAAAGATCAAAATAACATAACAAAAAAAAAGAATTCTAATATATTCCTCAATCATGTAAACTAGGGCCCAGGATACACGCATTGCATGTGTGATTTATATTTTGTATGTAATTGATTCTAAATATTATAAATTTAGTTTAAAGGTTAAAATAAAAATATAAGTAAATTTCGAGGGTAAAACATGAAGTTTTTTAAACCTAGGGGCTGAATTCGGAGAAGAAGTTGGGTGAGACCAAAGAGACCAAGTGGAATGTGACCGCTTTATATATAGACGATATGAAATGTAAAATTAACTACGTTTGCAATAAGAAATGTTTTGAAAATTAATCTGAACTGTCAAATGGGAACTACATTTTCTCGAATTGTTCTGGTTTATGTCAGCAATAATAATCAGCATAAAACAATTAAGGTAAATTGACTATAATACTACCAATCAGGATATTAGAGAACTATATTTTTCTGTCTACTTTCTTTTTTTATTGCTATAAAAATTATATCGAACGCAATAAACATAATTTCTTTTTATTTTTACAAATAGAAATAATTATTTCTAATATACATTTTAGTCTTCAAAGTTTGATATTGAAAAAAACAAAAAATCATTCAAATTGTGTCTAGTAAAAGTTAAGCTGATGAGGACAACCTTTGTAAAACGAATTTTGTTATTAATTGATAGATATGTAAAACTAGGATTTAAGCTCTGAGCTTAAATTCCAGGGTTTAGAGTCTCAACTCGGCGTCTATTAACTCTAAGTAAATATCTCCACGATATAAGAAAACCAATAATAATCTCAATATTCCGAATGTCCTCCGTGTGAAGATTACATCGGTATTTAAACAAAACAACCCTAAATTGGACTTGGAGACCAAAAAAAACTAAAGACAAAAATACCCCAACTAATTAAAACAAGTCCATAATAATAAAATAAACAAAATAAATAAACAAGGGAACTAAATCATCGATCCCCATCATAAGCAGAACCTGCTTTGATAAGTTACAACTGAACTAAAACCAGAGTCATCTCATGGCTAAATCAACTGTATTCAGGTCTAAGGCAGCCTCATTTTTAAAATTTACAAAAATATCGAATGAAAATTTTTATTTTCCTACAGTTAATATATGAAATTACAAGGAAACAAACCATATGAAACTTTGAAACATAAGTCTTTTTTTGAAACCAATTACCGGTAAAAATCAGATAACGAAAAGAAGAAAAAAACACTCAAAGAGATTGCGAATCCACCACTTTCTGAACACTTGCGAAAAGGACAATTAACTTTCTAATAAGTACGAAAAATAAGAAGTGTCAAAAAGAAGCCACACACTAAGTTGCATAGAATTAATGTCTTCTTTTCTATCTATAATCATTGTCTAATCAAGGAGTCCTAGACCCTAGAAGTTAGCACAATTACAAAAAATTAAATGAAAAGGCTGTTTACAGGTTAGATGCTTGTGTTGCTCAAACGGATGCTAAACAACAGTTTATCCACTACATACTCTTTGATAATAGTTGCAGGCCATTTGTTACATTGTTTAGTCACTGCCGATGTAGAATCACAACGGACAATTGGACATTGTGTAAATTGAGTATTTATCTATGTACTTATAAACATGAAAGTAGTATGCCCTCAAGTTAATCACATAGGATGTGATAAGCATTTACTTTGTAATCTTGTTCATTTATTAATAAAAGAACTAATTTAATTACAGGCATACTTTATCCATGTTTAATTAGTTGAATTAAATAAATGTGATAAACTCATAGTTTTAGAGCAATGCTTTTAGAATCATGATGATGATCATGCTAATGAGATCTAAATTCAAGATAGCTCAAAAAACTAGAACGTTCCTAATCGTTGGATCACTAATGTGGGATTACTGATTCCGGATAGATTAGTACATACTATTCTTGCTCTATTGAAGAGGATGATTGATCTCATAATCATTTGTGTGGAAACACTAAAGCAAGTATGTAGATGGTTATTGGAGAATAAGTTCACTGAACGTGACTCGCTTAAGGAACACCTAATGGAGTTTTACTTGCCTGACAATAAGAGTTCCTATAGTGATAGTCGTACAAGTGATCCTTAAACTTGAGATCATCATAGTACCTTGTGTATTCTGAATTATATTTTGTCATATTCCTTAATGCTTCAGAGTATGTTATAGGATATGTTTGGGTATAATAAAATGTACATGGAAGTAGGTGAATGATCGACAAAAGATCTACCACTTCCTGTAAAGGGAGAGAATGTCCTATGCGATTTGATGAATGACAACTCAGAAATCTTTGGTCAAGGTGAATGGAAATTGGAAAGGAGTTTCTAATTTACATTAATCAGAGTTGTGCTTTTACAATCGAAATGCATATGATTAAATAAATAAGACTTGTCAGTAATTCCATGTCTTATGTTTAATCGGGACATTGTATGGTAGAAGAATTGAATTGTACGGTAACTATTTACGGAATATGTTCTATGTAATTAAACGTTGATTTCATATTATACGGATAGTCATAATACACTAATATAAGGTGTCCCTGATGATGTAGAATAAATATTATTTATTTATTTATGAATTAAAGGAGTTTAATTCATTATAAATAATATTAGAATAGCTCTAATTTATTTATTCTACTACTGGCATAATATTGAACCTAAAGGGTCACACCGCAAAAGAGAAATATTAATTTTAGAAGTAATTGGCTTAATAATAATAATTTAGTATTTGGAAAAATACTAATATTTATAATTAAGTATTTGGAGAAATACTAAATTATAAATTAATAAGAGGAGTCTTATTATTATTATTATTATTATTATTATTATTATAAATAGATTGGCTTGATAATAATAAATTACGTATATTTAATTTATTAGTAGAATAAATTAAATAACTTAATATTTATAATTAAGTACTTGGAGAAATACTAAATTATAAATTAATAAGAGGAGTCTTATTATTATTATTAAATAATTTAGTTCCTAATTAGATTGGGAATTAAATTAAAACTCCAAGTCCTAAAAGGTTTAGGATGAGGATTAGTCTATATAAGGAGAGACCTTATGATAGATTAGGGTTACACAGTTAGACAATTCTAATTGTCATTGGAATTCTATAATTCTCTACACCTAAAGAGTAAGGAGAGTGAGAAAGAATTATGGTTAGCCACCCAAAGTTTGAAGAAACCTAAATTTGCTTCTTCGCTAATCATCTCTTGGTGGATCACCTTTAGAGCGTTGCACATTTAGGTAGCGAACATTTGATCCAAGGAATTGGAGAAGCACGAAAGAGCAAAGGATTGGAACTTGAAGATTTGATCAAGGAGCTGCATCATCTTCATAAGGTATATCTTTTATCCTTCCTCAATTAATAATATCGCATATGGTGATTCCTGAGATTGCAGAAAAATTTTAAATTCGATTTATGTCATGCTTTTGCTGTTTTACAATATGATTGTTTGTATATTCTTGTTTCTGCAAACTTACAAAACATGCCGAGAATTATGATGTAATTATACTCAGCACCAATTGTATAAGCCCAGCAGCCTACTAAAAGCATGGAATGCACTCTATAGGAACATTAGGTAGTCGCAAATTTAAAGAACAATGAATTATGGATATTAGCTCAATGTCATGGCACCACTTCTCAAGAAATTATACTAATTAAATTTAAGTATTACAGAGTTTTATTAGGCTATTTTTAAGTTTAACTTTTGCTTTCTAAGAGTTTTACTATGTTCTTATATATTAAAGTCTCAGGTATGTTAGTAATTTTTATTATGTCGACCATGTGGCCCAATGGATTAATCATAGCCAAGAGGAACAATACACAGTAATACAGAATAAATTAATAAAATTGTCTTTCATTCTCATCTCCAAATAGATAAGCACTTTCCTTCTCTCCAAGTTAAGATCATCAAGAATTAGATACCAAAGTAGTTCATGGTGAATAATACCTCCTCACGTGAGACAGCCATCCGATACTTAACATCCTCCATCACTCTCTTGGTGTAATTTAAGACCTTCTTAAAACCACTAAGCTGCAAATCCACCAAAAGAAAAATTAAATTCAAAGGTATTCAACATATTCAAAAGAATAAATAGGTATCAGAATGTTGCGTTATGAAATACAAAGCAATACCAAAAAAAATATTTGTGCCAAGACTTCATTACAATGTGAGGACAGAAATAAAACCTTACATTTTGAAGCTCAAAAAATGATTTCCATTGACAATGCAAATGTGACTGGCCTTTCCATTTGATATAAAATTCCATCTCATTCCAGTCTGGTTCATAGTCAAATAAGTGGCTTAACAGCACAGGCTCTGTTGATTTGTTGTTCATTAAAGCTTCCTCAGCCATGCCCTTCGGCTGATGCCACAACACCTTCTCAATCGAGTCACAATCTTCCTCTTCAATATCCTCCTTCAGGTAATTAAATAAAGGTAAATCAATCAAATCGTGTCCAGTAGATCAGAGATATTTGCAGTTTATGTGAAAGTATAAGGGATGGAAGTTCACAAGTAAACTTGATCAAGCACAAAAAACAAAATGTAGAAACTGGATGCCAGAGTCATGTGTATACATTTAATGACAACACCACACCTTTTGACTCTTCTTTTTCTTGGCTTCATCAAGTTCTTCACTTTCCTCACTCTCAGCATATGACACTTTGCGAATGGACCGACTAGAAGTTCGGACTTCCCTGCTTCTTCCAGAAATATATGTTGAAGTTGACTGAGCACCATTTTTTTTCCGTAAATGAGCTCCTCTCCTCGTCCTACTACTGAAATCCTCGTTACTGTCATTCTCAGAGTCCTTTGCGGATGATTCATCATCCTCCAATGATATTCTACCTCTTTTTTGCCGATTAGATGATGTAAATGACTTAAATTCTCTAGCAGACTTTACACCAAATCCAACTTTACCTCGTTGCCTACCTCTCGGTTTCTTATGAAAAGCCCCGTCCTCATCTGAAATATCCAGATAATCATCAATGTTATCCTCTTCATCGATGTCTTCCGCCTCCCAATCCTCATCCTGGTTCTACATGAAGAACTGCAAAATGTTATTCCTAAATTCAATATGTGCCTAAGCATATCTGTACAAGCATTACCAAGACTATCTGCCCGATCAAAGTCTGAAATCTTTTAAGACACAGAAGCCACAATAATCAAAACAATACAAAGCACAAATAACTTTCTTTACTAACACATACTTAAGAATAAGATCAAGAAATTCTAGCCTAACAGCCACATAGAAAAGAAACAAAGAAGAAATTGAAGGAGTAGCAGAAATTTATCGGGTACGCATAAAAAGAGAATAAAAAATGGTACAAAAAACACACATACAACAAGATAGTCCAGACATCATTACATATCCAATCAGAACGAGGATGATATAAGTTTGAGGCACAACCAATAAATTAATATAGGAGAAAGGGATATGAGAATGAAAAGTAGAAGGGAATGGATTTCAAGAAAAATAAACAACTTGAGTAGAAGAATTTTTCACTCATCTTTTTTTATACAAGTACTTATGGCAGATGTCATCGCATTTCCAACTCTTTATACTTGTAAAAGATATCCAAAGGCTAACAAGCAAAGGTTTAAATGATTTAGCATTTGAATGATATTATTATAGTCCCTTCCATAGTTATCAAAGGCATGCCTAGCCTTGAAGCAAGATGAAGCAAGGCGCAGCTTTTGGGCTTAGTGAGGTGAGAGGCAGCTTTTGGCTTACCGAGGCAAGGCACAGCTTTTGAACTTAGCGAGACGCAGCGCAGCTTTTGGGCTTAGCGAGACGCAGGGCATGTATATTATAAGGCGAGGGCTCTTTGCAGTTAAGCCAAGGTACAATGCTAAGCAATGCACGCGTAGGCAATCATCCAGATTTAATTAAAAAGAAAGGCCCAAAAGCAGAAAAGAATAATAGATAAAATAAAAATCCAATCGGCGATCCCCAAAAGAAACTAAATTGACAAACCTACAAAAAATTCAAAAACCAACACATAAAAACAAACAACCTAGTTGCGTGCGACATGAGACTTCATCTATCATCTTCGATTCTCTCATGCTCTCATGCGATATCTCTAAGACTTATGTTGACATATGTTTTTAGTTTATATGCTTTTACTAAATGAGTTCCTTTTAAATGTTTATGCGTGTTAGTAGTAGATGTAGCCATATAGGTAAAAGAAATTGTTGCTTTTCAGTTTGCTACCTGAAATGTCAAAGGAATTGTTGAATGCCCATGACTTATAATTATTATTTTATTTCATACATTAAGCACCTTGTTTCAAAAGGCGGCGCGCCTCATGCCTAGACTCCAGGGGCAATTGTGCCTAGGGTGCGCGTTACACCTTTAAAAGTCAATTTTAGGAATTTTTATATTTGAATTTGACATGATTCATTTAAATTTTGAAAACAATAAATCTCATAATTAGTAGTACTTTTTAGATAGTTATAATGTATAGACACTGGGTTTTTTTTTCCATTAAGTATACACGCGTCAGGCACCATGTCCAACAGGACATGACCCTTACACATCTCAATTTAGGTGCAAGAAATCCTTGGCAAATACAAATACAATGTACGATCAATGTCGTCAAATTATAATGGATCAGTATTATGGATCACTACCAAAAGAACATTATTACATGACCAAACAATGGCATTACCGTTATCATAGGTTACATTACAACATATAATAGGCAAAACAAAGAAAAGGTGCGGTAAGGGGAAAAAAAGGTACTACACTAAAAAGTACTCTCACCGTTCCAAATTACAAGATCATTATTGACTTTTGAAAGTCAATTTGCGATATTTCAAACTCAAAATTGATATGATTCATTAACAATTATGAAACAATATATCTTGGTAGTACTTTTTAGATAAATTTACAATATTCATCATTACATTGACGAAAATAAAATGAGATTGTGTCAATTTTGAGTTTGAAAATATCTCAAATAGACTTCAAAAATTCAATAATGGGAAAGTACATGGAGTAAATGCACGGCTACAAGCCATTAACATCAGCTAATTACTAAAGCGGCATAAAAGAAATAAGAAATAACAATCAAGTTAAGGAATGGTAAGAGTTAGGCAAGCAGCTACAGACAAAGATAATTACTTTTTTCATATAAATATGGACAAAGATGATATTATTATAGATCATTATTTTTATTTTTTGATAAGTAAATAATATGCGCCACAATGCCGAAAGAACTTAAAACAGTCCCTAAACTTCACATTTATCACTACCAAATAAGGAAATAATTAAGAAAATAATATATCAAAAGAAATTGCATGAATAAACAATGTTACCAAACAATGGCATTACATTAGCATAGGTTAACATTAGGGTATTAATCAGAAGAAAGGGAAAAAATGATAAAAAGGAATATGCAATTCCGAGCATGCTAACAGGGAAAAGGGCACTACACTAATTTGTACATATTATTTATATATTACAAGGAGTATATGCAAGATGCCAGCCATTATACATTATAAATTTCATTGTTACTCATAAGCACCAAATTCATCTTAAATTATTGAAGTGCCTAATGTTGCCTCATTTTAAGTCTAGAAGCGGAGCTTGAAGCATAGCTTCACTTGGTAGCAGATTTCCTGTACATTAGCTTGAAGCATAGTTTCACTTATAATTTCACCAAAAAACACATGCTTTAGACATGAAAACAACCATAGTTCTAAAATTTGTTTTAGGCATATTCATCCCTCGAACGCCTCAATTTGTTCTATGCAGCTGCCTAGGCTGCTTAGGCAAGCGAGATTTTTTTTCCTCTGCTAACAATAAAAGTAATTTTTCATGAACAACCATGAAAAAAATGGAGGTCCAAAGTCTTAATAGCATAATTTTCCATGTACTAATTTATTTGAATCTTCATATCTAACATATGGTTGTCCTTATATTTATATTGGAAGCGTAAGTATGATTGATTAAAAAGAACTGTCCTTGAATTTACATTTGAAGCAATTCAAGAACATCCTTTTTGAGATTTGATGTTCTTATTGCAATGTCACCAATGGTTGAATTAGTATGAAAATAATGAATTCAATTATATACAAATATCTATTTAGAAAACCACCTACCAGCCTAGGCATTAGGCGCCCCCTCCATCACCTAGGCCCACTTAGCTTTTTGTTGAAGATTGACAAATGTCCACAGATTCAGAGACTAGAGCAACCATTTTTCATCCAACTAAAAAATAGCACGTCTTTCCCTCATTAAAGGAAGCTTATTACCCTAAGTCATAGCCTCCCTAAAATTGCAAAACTTACATCACTAGCCACAACACCAAAATCAACTGAGAATAATCTCAAGATAACCTCACTACTTATTGATCAATGCAACAAAAGATTTCTAAATATAATATAACTTGAAATTAGGAGGAAATACAATAAAGAATATGAAGACATATGAAGCAATCAAAAATCACAAAATGCATAAATCATAATGACGTCCAATAGGGAGGTTTACCAACTGACATCCTTCCTATTCTTGGGTCTTGGCCCTTCTGTAAAAAAAATACTGATCAAAGCCATCAAACCTACGCACTACGGATCAATTGAAAAGTTCAAACTTTGTCCCATTAGGGATGTCCAAGCATTAAGTACAGCTCAACTAATACAGCTATAAAAAATAAAAATAAAAAAGACGCCTTATTAAACAAAGCAACATCAGATGCCTATCCTCCTCTCATAACTTGCATAATCTGAATCTGCTCCACCACATCTATATGGAATAAAGGTACATTTTAGATAAGACTCCACGTATCTAAAAAAGGTAACAATTCCCCACTAACACATATATTTTATATTTTTTAATTTAAAATTTTAAAATAGACAAAAAAGTAAAAATAAAAATAAAAAATAATCTTAGCACATCCATGAGAAAGTTGTGCGCTTTAGGCTGTTCACCTCCAACTCGTTTTTTAGAAGAATTCCACAAAACTTAATCTATCACCCCATAAGAATAAACTTATGGGCTTTCGCTATGTGCGATTACGAGCGTAATGGACCCTTCACGAGGATGAAAGTACTTCTTCAAGCCATTTTATATATGCACTCTTGTCCTACATCAATAGATCTCCTCACAATACAATGGTAATCATTCTTACATTTCAAAATCCAAGAATTAGTTTTCTACCGTGGTGAAGTGAATAGTTCAGAACTCATGTCAAGGAAAATATGAAATTACAAGGATTACACTTATGGTATAGTGTAATTGTTTACAGTTAAAATTTAGGTTTCTTCGACGTAAGTTATTAATTGAAAAATATTACACAGGTCATTTTGCTCAATTATGATATTCCAATGCTTTTTTGTATTCTGTTGTAAATTCTAAGTTGTTTCATATAAAGAATCAATTAGAATAAACTGATGTTATACTCATTATTTTAAAACACTAATTATGTAAGAAGAATGTTCAATGTTTTTAGAATTACCATCAAATACAGGCAGCACGGGCTCCAGCAAAGTGTGAATCATTTTTCTATAGCCTTTCTTATTTAGGCACTCTTGCCCTACGTCAAAAATATGCCTTTTAATGAATTATGCAAATCATGCAATCTCACCAACCAGGTAAATCTATATATGTGGGAGTATATTTAATTTTCCCATTTCAATGATATTGACTTTTTTCTTGTCATTGGGCTTTAAGCATCAAAAGGTATAATTAGCAGGAACTAAACAAAAGATTAGTGAATATGACACACCCAATTTATATAAATATATATTAAACGCAAACTTCAAGAACAATATTTTAGTAGGCAAGTAAGTAATCGATTACAGTAATTCAACATAACAACCTTCATTACCCTGTGGTCATTTGCAAGGTCCGGATCAAAATCTGCATCGTCAGGGTCATCTTCTGCAGGCAATAGAGGGGGGAAGCAAAAACGAAATCAATGCCAAAAGTTACTCAGAAAGCACATACTAACAAACTATAAATTTACGTAGTTTTCATAAAGACCAATTTACCGCTCAACCTCATATAGAAAAAAATGTTATATAAAATACAATTACCGTCTCCGTCATCCTCATAATCATCATCATCATCATATCCATCATCATGTGAAGCTTTTGAATTCCTTGGTACATACTTGCTGGGGGCAACAGTCCTTGGTTTCGGATTTGAATTTAAACCAATTGAACTGTTTACCACTCTTTGATGCAACAAATCACTTGGCTCATCTCCATCCTGCTCATAATAATCGTCAGACAACATCTCATCCGCAGGTACATCAGCATGACCCCGCCGAACCTTGTCCATATCTTCAGACTCCTGCTCATAATAATCATCAGACAACATCTCATCCACGGGTACATCAGCCTGACCCCTCTGAACTTTGTCCATATCTTCAAACTCTGATCTATTCTTCCTGCCCACTAACGAATCATCTTCAGACCAGGGTCTAAATTATCGGCCCAATACATATATCCGTATCGGCACCCAGTCTACAAGCCAAAATAGTAATACACCCAACAAAACAAGGCTGAAATTTCTCAGAAATGCTTCGATTATTAATCAGAAAAGATGAAATAATTGACAAACATTCATGATTTTTGAATCATCCCCGAGCAATCCGACAGTGGTATAAGGAGATTAAATCAACAAAACAGAAAAAAGGGCAACCCAAATAATTTCAAAACATGCATCTCAAATCCCAAAGCAATTCCACAAAATAAAAGAGGGAATAATTGAGAAGCATAGTTGGTGTTTTACCTCAATTTATCTCATGATTTGAGCCAATCTCCGAGCAATCGTAGCCAATCTCTCTCTCTCAGTCGCAGCTCAGTCCCTTTTTCTGTCGCAGATCGGAGGTGCAACGGAGGTTCAACTTGATTGGGCAGCTCTCTCTTTCTCTCTCTATTAGTCGCAGATTGCAGGTTCTGTAAGTCGTTCTTCGCTTTCTTTTTTGAGGTTTTTTTTATCTTTTATATATGTAGATTTTTCTTTTTGTTTGGGTTTGTATGTAAAGAATGTCAACTTTTAAAAATGTTTCATGTGTTCTCAACTACATGGTTGATAGTATTAGTTAAGAATTTTGTAATGATGGTATGATATAAGATTAGTAAAATTATAATGATATTTTATGTAATTTATTTTTTTGTTTTAAAATAAAATGACATGAAAATATATATATTTTTTATTTTAAAAAATATTTTTTAAATTTTTATAATATTAGAGATATATTTTATTTTTAGATATTTAAATTTACCACCACTACTAAACTTTTTAACAAATATTACAAGTTATAAGTATAGATCGATGCGAACGGAAACAGCTAGTTAAAAAAAGATTAAAAAATATATATATATATTATAAAATTATTAATTAAACTAAAGTATTTGTTTTATAATTCTTACTACAAATAATTTTATTTACTAAATTACAATATATATATATATACATATATATATATATATAACACTACTTGAAAGTCTCAAAATATTCATTAAAGTTGTAGATAAAAAAATTTAACTAACAACCAATAAACTGCTTTATTTTATTAAAATTTATTTATACAGTATAATGTCTTTCAATTGTTTAACAACTAATAAACTGCTTAATTTCAGCGGGTTTTTTTTAACATCGTTATTGTGTTATTTATATTTTTTGTATTATATTATACTAATATATTAATTAGTAATAATATATTAATATTAGGTGCAATGATTTTTATAAATAAACAATCAATATTTTCTTCAAAAATATATTATTTGACTAATAATATATAATTAATTATTAATAAATAAATACATAAATTTAAAAATTCAGCAACAATAATTCATCTATTCGTATAATTTAAGTATGGAATTTCTTAACATGTGCCCTAAGGGCACATGCTAAGCACACGGTTTGTAAGATCCCGACTTTATGAAATAAAAGTTCATTATTTTCTTTATGATTATTTTTCTAAATAGTGAAGTGCTTAATTGTTATAAATGATAGTTAAGGGTGTTACATGCAAATTATCTGATAAACAGTAGGTCGGGGAATATTCCTTTTGTCGGGAAATATTCTTTCTGTCGGAAAATATTATATTCGGTACCGTACGATGGCGCCGAAATGGCAATATTGTCAATGATAGTGGGCCCCATAACGGGTTAATTGTCGGATATAGAAAGTGATAGAAATTGGCGGCAAAACTTTAACCGATAACTGTTGAAATACCCGGTGATAAAAAGAACAGTAAAACGCGTTATTCCACAGTAGCACACGTTATTCCACAGTAGCACACGGTATTCCACAGTAGCTCACGATGTTGCACAGTATTTTATATTATTGATTCAATAATTGATAAAGTAGCAATTGCACAGTATCTTGATTCAATAATTGTTAAATAGCATATGCATAATATATTTTACTATTTGTCACGACACTGTAACTCATATCATTTAATAGGATATTTTAGCATTATTGACATTGTCTAGAAATTCTGTCAAGGAAAGGGGTTATTTAATTGCGCGCCATTTTTATGGAAGGCCCCCTCTTTCCTGGGAATAATCTGGTTGTCAGTATTGCGAGTATATGTTATCTGTGATATTAATACATTTAACACAATAATACAGAAAAAGGGATTTATTGTTATTTTTATAATGGTTTTATCTTTTTGATAATGGAATTATTTTTTGATAATGGAAGAAAAAATGGATGGATGATATAAATGGAAGAAAAAATGGATGAATGATATTAAAAGAATATGCCAAGGGTATAAGCGTAATAAACCAAGAAAAGTTGGGGAACAGACCAAAATGCCCTCACCTTGATTTTCCTATAAATAGGGAGAGTTTGCTTAAGAAATTTTCACACCTTCATTGCTTATACTTCCTCTCTCTCTAAATTTCTTAAGTTCTCTTAGTATGCTAGGCTATTGTGAGTATTTGTGAGAATACTAGTATTGTCCAAAGTTAGTAAACTTCATAGAAAGCAACACCCAGTCTTTTGTTAACAAAGGTAGGGAATATCATTTCTTTCATACTCATATATAATATCATTTGCTTTCATGTTCGTAAGTGATATTATACTCATAAAGGTTGTTATTCATTCTGTATTAATTTGTGAGGATAACCTGTCCGTGCCGTATGGCGCATGCCTGGTGAATATCCTTTTGTATTCATTCCTTATTATTCTGTGGGAATAACCTGTATGTACGAGTGTTGTACCTGGTGAATACCCTTTTGTATTCATCCCTTATTACTCTGTGGGAATAACCTGTATGTACGGAGTGTCGTACCTGGTGAATATCCCTTTGCATTTGTTCCTTATAAATTTGTGGGTATAACCTGTTCGTGCGGATTAACGCATACCTGGTGACTAACCCGTCGTATTCATTACTTATTAATATTTTGTGGAAATAACCTGTCTACCCGAATTATCGCATGATGGGTGAAAATTCATTTGCAGTTTCATATATTCTGTTATATTCGTATAACGTATCATTTTTTTGTACTCTTTAAGGGATATCTTTTTCTTTCACATTTCTCCATTTAAGATAAGAAATCTTTGTTTGTTTTCAAAACCTTATTTTTAAATGGTGAAAATCCCTGAAAATTAGTAGCTTAATAGTTTGTGCTTCATCTAATATCTTTTCACTTGAATCTTTCTATTTCATTTTATACGTTATAGTTGAAGCATGAAATAATTTCTTGAATATCATTCTTGAATTTGACTCCACAATTTGGTCATCGTGTTGGCAATTTGGTCAATCTCTAATACTGATTAAAGTATAAATCTTTTCTTATCCTTAATCTCACTGTATCATTGTCATCATCCTCATCCTCATACTTAAATTGTGGTGATAGTTCTCTTTGGCCTGTAGTGCAAAGATGAACTGGCGTGACATGATTTTGACCAAACTGTGTATTGGTATAATCATGACTTTTGGTGTTACAAACAAAGGCATATGGTAAAAGTTCTCTTTGGCCCGTAGTGCAAAAATGAACTGGCGTTTGACATGATCATGACCGGTGATGTTACAAATAAATATCTTTGGCACGTAGTGCAAAGAGAGGTTGTTGAATAATAAATTGTTGATTTGGTTGTTCATAAACAGGAATTGTTGATTGGTGTTACAGGGATAAAATATTGGTGGTGATCCTTTAACTTATAGAAGATGGTAGATATTATAATCTACTTGACTCTTCTAATAGATTGTTCGTTTCGCTGCAGTTGTTGTTGTTGAACAAATATAATATCTTTAAATCTCTGATTTATTATTGTTGAAGACTAAAGATAATTTTTATTCTTCATTATCTTAGTCATGATATTTCTTACTGGGCTATTTGAGCTCACCCTTTTCAGCTTTGTCTCATTGTTCTTCTCAGGAAAGGAAAATGTAGCTGGGACTAGCCGGGGAGTGGAGTGATGGTCCGAGTTAATGGTTGTCCTCATCAAGTTATGACATAGTTTAATAATAATTGTACTGGAGACTTAAAACATGTGTTGTCGTCTTTTACGACATTGTAATAATTTGGGTTTGGATACTGTGGTACCATACAGTACGATATTTGTATGGAAAGTCACAGTATGTCTGTGGTTGTATTTTGCACGACAAATATTAGTTGTAAATGGGAAAATTCATATTTGTATTTGTATTTTTGTAGAATGTTATTGGCGACTCAAAATGAGTTGTGTGGACCTATTTTGGGGGCGTCACACGGTTTAAGAGAATATTCTTTTGAAGTGTGTGCATATTCCCTTAAACTTGGTGCAAATGCAGAAATCAAGGGAATATGCACACAGTTCAAGAGAATATTTTCTTGAATTGTGTGCTTAACATGTGCCCTTAGGGCACATGTTAAGAGGACCCTTTAAGTATCAGTACTCGTCTTTAAGTTAGTGATCATTTTTTTTACATATTCACATTATGTAACAGGAAAATTTTATTTCAACTCAAATGGTTATACTTATATTGTGATGACCCGGATTTTTAGAAAAATATTAAAATAAGAATTTAATAAATAAAATTCTTATTTGGTGTTATGATATGTGGTATTATATTGCATAAGTCAATACGTGCTTTGCAATATGTGATTTTTGTGAATAACAAAAATCTATTATTATTATATATTTATTATTTCATGTAAATAAATTGTAGAATCCATTTATTAAGAAGAAATGAGATGAGTATAGTTTATGATGAAGGAAATTATTAAAATAATTTATAATATTAAATTATTTTAATATAGTAAATTGGTGGTATTAAATATAATTAATAACCTCCATTTTATTGGGTAAAATGTATACATGTTTTTTTATGTAGTGAGTATATTATTATATTCGCTATAGTTAAATAAATTGTGAGAAAACAATTTATAGAGAGAAAATAAAATAATTGAATATATTATTATATATTTGTTTTGATTTGCAATAAATTGTGGGAATCAATTTATTTAAAGAGACGAATAGCTTTAATGATACAAAATTGTGTATCTATTAATGAGTTAGAGTGTGATGTAAATAAATTGTTAGAAGTAATTTATAGATGGAGATTAAATTTAAATTATACTATGAAATAATATAATTTGATTATAAAGTCTTGTAATGATTCGTTATGAATTAAATTTCATGAGTAAGTTAGTTAATTCACTTAATTAAATTGGTGAATTAAGGTAATATTTAAATTATGGTTAAATATATTAAAGTAATATATTTAATGAATAGAAATAAATTGTCAAAGACAATTTATGGAAAGAAGAAGATGATTAAATTAAATTCATGTTGAATAAAGGAAAGAATATATTAAATTATATATTTAACATATACTTAAATTTTTGAAAACAATTTATGGGATGGAAGGAGATGATTAAATGTAATTATACAAATGTGTTGTATACATTAAATAAGATGTATTAAAATAATTTATGAATTAAATTATTTTAATATGGTGAAATTATTACATTAACTAAATTTTTTTTTTAATGTATAGCTTCATTTTTTTTGAGATGTAATACATTATAATATTTAATGAATGTATGTAATGTATATATGGGATGTAATATATTAAATTACTTATTTTGTATATAAGTAATGCAAGTATAATACTGTAACATATGTGTTATCTTGAGAATTGGGAGTTAAAACATACGTGTCATATGCTAGTATGTGCTGAGAATTAGTAATGGAGTGAGTCATATAAACCAAGCATGAGGTGTCTTCTAATCAAACCACTCCTAATATACTAAGCCAAACAACCCTGCTCCATCCGTTCCAAAAAGGAAGAAGAAGAAAATGTTTGTTATGTTTGTTAACTTCCATCCGTTTCAAAACAAGTTCGGCTCCACCATCCTTCCAAAATTCATTCTCAACTTCTTCAATTACCAAGCATACGAGAAGAATTAAAGCAAAATACTGTTAAATGAAGGATTGAATTCAACCAAACTTGAAGCAAGAATTCAATTAAAAGAGGATTCACGAAGTGAAGTTAAACTAAAGTTTATATCAATAATCACAGAGCAAGGCAAGTTTTTCAGTTTACTTATGTGAACTCAATATGTATATGTATAACTGTTATAACACCTTGTTACCATGTTTATGAATACATTAAAATGCATTTGTTGCTATATTATGATTTGTGAAAGTCAAAATATGACTAATTGTTGAATTGAGTTATGGAACTCAATATATTTGCAATGGATAATAAGTGCAATGCGTGTGTAGTATGATATGGGATGTATGTTGCTACTAGCATTGCATAAGTTTGATGATGCATTTGTAATATGCATGAACACGAGAATATGGTGCATAAACTGAATATGAAACTATGTGTTACGTGAAGCATGATAAACTGTTGGACTTGTTGGGCCGTCGTGCTCAACCTTGCAAAAATATACTTTTTGCAGGTTATTGATATGATGGGATATTTCTGATTATCTGGACGATAAAGATTAGAAGACATGCGAAGGATTGAATATTCTTGAATTAGAAGTTGTATAGAACTATGTTGATAGTTTGATATATGTAATTGACAGATGTGTAAATTTCTGAGATATTCAATAAATAAAGAATATCTGTTCTGATTATATTGTGATGATTGCTTTGTAATATAAAGCTCTATAGTGATAATAGTATATAAGAAAGAATTCGTATTGAGGATTGAGTTGAACATACTCATATATACTCTGATAAAATGAATCATAGAATAAGTATGATTCTGAGATATAGATAATCGTAAAGGTTGCGATTCAGGGAACGAATGAAAAACAGAAAGAAAAGATTTAAATTATTTCGCATTTTTAGCTATTTTAATATTGAATAATGTTTTAAAGCTAGAACAAGATAGTTTAACGCACAAGGTCGGGATTAAGAATAGTCTTGATTTTGAATTAAGTTAGTCCCAATTTTGGGGGCGTTACATATATAACTTAATAATAATAAATTATTATATAATTAAATATTATTAATAGTTGAGTAAATCTTTTTCTTATGAAAACAAATATTTTTGTAATTTTAAATATAAAATGTATGTTTTTCCTAAATTTAAGAGTAAAAATAACATATTCCTAAATTTTAAGGTTGAAAGACCATGTTATGCTATTTTACATATATATTTTATGCGTTTAGAGTTGTTATATTTCATATATAATATATTGACTATTGCATATAACAATAATTTTATGTCGATCCTTGATATTGTCGCATGTGTATATATAGGATAGAAGGTTGTAAAGAAGACCTCACACATTAATGTCTATTTTACCGCTTTAAATTGAACATCAGTCACTATTCATTTTTAACATAAAATTAGGGTAAAGAAAAACACTTTTTGTCAATGATTCTTTAAAATATTTTGTTCGACATTAATATTTTGAACCCTATAAGAACCGGGTCTCAAGTATTAAAATATTTTGTTCGATATCAATCTATTTTTGAACCGTAGGGTCTCAAGTATTAATTATTTTAGAGTTTTACTATTAAAATAAATAAGTTGTATTAAAATCTTGTAATAAGTTTGGTCGAATCAAAAATAAATTTTCTTTTAGAAGTTCTTTTTCTTATTAAAGTTATGAAAAACAAAAAACACCTTCTTTTTTTTAATATGTTGGGGTTTATTTCAAATATGTTAAAAAATATGCTAGTATTTAAAATTGGATAATACTTATACTAATTTGAATATGAAATAACGAGCCAAACCAAAATATTGTGAATACGAGTTTTTGCTTTTAACTAGCTACGTGCCCCATGCGAAACACCGGTTTATTTAATTTTTATTTATATCTATATAACGATTATAAAATATTTTTTTAAATTTCACAAATTAACTTACTATTGCTACTAGATTGTCTACTACTTTGCTCGAAAAGAAGAAATTGTATGATTAATGAGCTAAAGAAATCTTATAAAAAAATAAAATTGGTGTAGAATACTTAGTTATTATTATGATAAAATTGGAAACTAAAGTTTAACCATGTATTACACACACACAGACACATATATATATATATATATATATAGCTATTTAAGAATAGAATTGTTGTAAAATGATAAGTTATCATTATGACTTTTAGTTTTAAATTAGTTACCTAAATTTTAATCACTAATATATAAATTAGTTGATTTTATAATATTAATTAAGTAAAGATGTCCTAGATGAAATATAATTGTTAACTGAAGTTTAATCGTTAATATATTTTGTAATATATATAATATATTTATTAATATTAATTATTATTTATACATAATATTTTTTTCTAATATTTTTAGTGTAAAATTATTTAGAGTTCAAAGTTTAGTAGAAACCTAAAAGTAAAATTCTAAACATAGTATTTAAGTTAAAAAAAAATTGTATGACTAAGTAACTAAATGACTCATAAAAAAACAAAATTGTTGTAAAATAATAAGTTAATATTTACTCATAACATTTTTTTTATTTTTAATGTATATATTTTCTATATTCTTAATATATAGCTAGATAAGCAACCCAAAATCCAATTGTAAACTAATTTTAAAACCCAAGCAATATAAAAGTAAACTCACTGTGAAAATTGAAACTTAAAAATTCAAGTCAGTTGATAATCGTAATCTTGTGCAAATAACTGAGATACATTTATGAGTAAATAATATTAACCCGTACATGTTCATTTCTTTTCTCCTTATTTCTTTGCACATTAAAAAGTATTTTAATTGTAGTTAAATTATAAGTCTATTTAAAATAAATAAATAAAATTAGGGAGAATTTAAAAAGTATTTTAATAGTAGTTAGATCTAGGTCTATACCAAAGATGAAGACCAAAAAATCAAGTTTTGTCTCATTATATATGTATATAGATACATAGATTATATATTTGATTTTGTAACTTCTTTTGTAGTGACATTTCTTGTTACAATGGAAGCATCTCTCGCCTTCTTTGGTCTTTGACTTGCTCCTATAATTTCATAAATTTTTACTTTTGTTATGAATTTTATTTTCCTTATGAGATCCCTATAATTACTTATGCCCATATTTTTTACAAGTGTATGTGTCTCAAAATTCATATATTGCTCTTTTGGCCTTGTTTTCTCGTTATACAAACTCTCTTTAACCATCTACATGATCATTTTTCCTTTTGCAGTTGAATTGCTTAGTGACACTTTTTCAACTATTAAGTAACAAACTAAGGAGTAAAAAAGCATGAACCTCATCATTATGATTCCAACTTCATAGTGACAAACTGGTTTACTAAACCTTAGAACTTACTCATATGCTCAGATACATTGCTTCTATCTTTGTACTTAAGGTTCACAATTTTTCGAATCACAAAAGTCCTATTTTGTGCATTTTTCTTCTCGTATATAGACTCTAGTATAGTCCAAAGAGTTTAAGCATTCATTTCATATGAAACATGGTGGAATACGCTCTAATCGATCCGCTATCAAATGTGACTGTTGGAGTGGTTGCACTTGTAATTTACTTTGCTTGCACACATTAACAAACTTTTCCCACTCTAACTAATTTTCAGTTTCTGTTTAATAGCTAACTGCCATTAACCCTCCTTCTATCAACATAAGACACGTGGCTTCTCTTTTTTACTTCTTTACACCTACAAACTTTAGTAGTTTAAATATTTTTAATATGTATAAGATAAAATATATAAGAACAAATTAGAGTAGACGATAAATTAAGTATGTGAAGATGTTGGATCTTACTAGAAGGTAAATATAATATATCTTCACCCGTCAATGTTATCTGAAATTATTCGTCGTACGTTCAAAGTGAACTCGTATAGTGGTGAATCAACTTACAAGGATTTATCTTCTCATCAACAGTATATGCAAAATGAATTTCATTTAGATACTTTTTCTATGTGTTCAAGTTGAGTGCAACTAGTGAAGAACACCACCAAACAAGAGCGGCCTCCACCCCGTACTCCTCCATTAAAGCATGTTTGATGGCAGATATCTTGTAACCCTTTGGAAGGTATAATTTCATGTTTTTTTCAAGCTGTTTGAGCCTTCGTGCACTGACAATGATTTGCTTTAAAAAATTTATTTAGATAAAATAACGTGTATTAATTATAGAGTTCACATATATTACTTTTACCTATCTTTGTATTTTTTTGAGAAATAGTACAAGATATATTACGTTCAAAAAACAATTCCTAATATATTTTTAAAGTATCATTAATTGACCATTTTTTTCATATAACTTAACCTTTTCTTTTGTATAGATTTGCACATATATAATGAACAATATGATAAACATATATATGTTGTATTCTCATTGAGCCCACTATGTTCTTAGGGAAACAAACTTTGTGGCAAACATCCTTGCAAGAAATTCAATAAATTTTTGTTACCTTTTTATCACCGCCTCCTTTTGTCAACTCTTTTTTTTTTTTTGAACTATGATATTTCAGGGAGGGCTACTCCTAGATGTGTAGCCCGTTTCAACAATGTTACTTCATCTTAATTTAATTTAAGTTTATTTTTTATTTCAAAGAAAAAATTTTATGGTAAGATTATTATATTTTTTGTATTAAAATAGGCTTAAATATAAATTACTACCCTAAACTATTGCTCTTTTTTCACTTCGGTGATCCACCTTTTAATTTTTTTCAATTAGATGATTAAACTATTAATTTTTTCCAGTTTCGTTCAATTAGACCTGCCACGTCATAAATTGATGACGTGATCTCACTAACTAAGCTAATCCGTGCCTACGTGTAATTAAAAATTATTATTTCAAATGAATTTTTACATTTGTTGAATGTCCAAGGATAAAAAGGTCAAACTATTATAATAACTTTATAACACTTTTAACTCTTATTTCTCATCCAAGCAAAGAACAATAAAAAATGCAGATCTAGATCCTAACCAATTATCAAATGCTAACTCAGATCCAAACGAGCAATTAAATTGTTAAAATCAAAGACGGGAGAAAATCATTTAAAATTTCCAATTAAAAGTAATTTGCCTAATCTACCATAGCACCACCACTTTTCAGTAGCCATAATTTTTCCTCCTCATCCTTCTCTCTCCTCTCCATAGTATAAACCCATAACCATCATCATTAACATTACACCAACAAAAAGAAAAAAATCCCACCAAAATCTATACCCAGTAAACAAATACACAAAATAAAAATAAAAATCATCACCACCGATAACATAAGATCTATACTAATTCATCATCGCCGCCTATAGAATCTTCATCACCGTGAAAAGCAATGAGGATAGGAAGAATCTACTTAATTTATATTATCGCTCCCCGTCATCAGACAACTCAGATCTGCACCGTCCAAACGATGACTGCTGCTGCTATCACTTTACAAATCTGGATAAGATTAAGTCAAAGGAAAACCTATTTAGAAGGAAAACAAGATATTCATTTATTTTCTTACTAGAGATATATGTATATATATATATATGGCGGACTGAATTTTTTTATGGTTTGCTCCCATTGTTGGTTAAGCAGATGGGTTATAGAGGAGGAGAAATTTTCGGTGACAGATCTAGGAGTTTCAAACTGAGTCCCAAGAACGGAGACCAAGAGATTTTCTGATTGAAGATCGTGAGTTTTAGAATGGTTTCACAAATGTTGAAAATTTTGTGGTGATAGAAGTGGGTTTTGTTGTTTGCGTCGGCTATGCGGTGTTGGGATTCTTGGGACGATGATGTTGTAACCCGTTTTGTATTTTGATATAAAACAACAATATTTTCACCTGAATCGAATGGTTGACCACTCTTTTCTCAAAACTATAATCGCCCCTTACTTTTGCTACACAGAGTTACTACGAATTAGTCTCCCAAGATCACAGACCCATATTTTACTCTGTATTAGAATTTATTGTGTAGGAACAAATCTAGTACAAAACTATACATGAGAGAGAAAAAAATTATAACAAGAAAAAATTTTTAGAATGATAATTTTTCTATAAAAAAATTTGAGAAGGATTTGGAATGATTTGAAGTGCCTGTTTTAGGTAGACTTGAAACCTATTTATAGGTTTTAAAACGCCCTTTTGCAATTTTGGTCGCATCCATCCCAATTGAGTTGGGAACTCTGTATTTTTGGTCACATCCCAATTAAATTACCGTTGGCATCTTATCGTTGGCCCAATTAATTAATTAGTTAATTAATTAATTAATAATTAATTAAAAAAATTGTAATAATGTTATTGCTATGACTTGAACCTAAGTCCTTAACATTATAACTCTTTTCTCTTATCCAACTGAACCAATTCATTCGTTAGCTATATAGACAACATATAATATATTTATTATAAATTTTCTAGATTTGAAAATATCCAATAATCCTCCCCTATTTTCATAATCTTGCAATCATTTTCCTTTGACCCTCTTTTTTCTCTTATTAGATATAGCATACAGAAGTAAGAAGTGTCTTTCGACTTGAATCTTTACATAGTCTATATTATAAAATATCAGAATTCTTAGTAGCGTTAGCTTTGAACTAAGAAATCTTAAAGTGATATATTGCTCAATAGACATATACTTTATCCCTTATAGTTTAAGGAAACCCAACACATTTATGGTCTTGTGTTTACCTCTTGGGTTTCGTAAGTAACTTAGAGACAAGCCTTAAGTCTCGCAGAAGCGGCCCCACTTCCTTCACTTACATAGGTGAATCTAATTAAATACACTTGTATGACCTGCATCCTCCAAACTATACATAGATTCATTAAAGGTTTTCCATACCCTCTTTGTTCTCCATATAAGCATACATTAACTTTGAGATGGTTACGAAGAATTTCTTTTTCATACTTGTCTAGTGTATAATTGGTTATTACTATAAGTATTTTTCTATTGAACTAATATAGTAGATGTTACTCTAATATTTAGTTGGGTTCCACTTATAGTTTACCTCTCATTCAAAGGCTTTAACCCTGTAACACCCCGAACCCGCCACAGGCCCGAAGTGCTACACGACGCAAGCCCAAAGACCCGCAAGGCAACAATATCCATAGCGCACAACCCAAACAAAATAATTCACCAATAATCTTAAATTAAACTAAACAAATAACATCTTTTAAATCCATTTCAAAATGAAATATTGCCAAATATCAAAATCGTAAAATGGAAACGCAACTCCCCAAAACTAAGAGTTTTTTTTATAATCAAAATTCAACATTAAAGAAAATAATATTCTAAACTAATCTTCAGCTATCCAAAGCGTATCAAATAAATGCTCAACTCTTAACAATGGAACCTGTAAAATTTTGTAAGGGATGAGCGATAAAGCTCAGCAAGCGACAATCCTCACTATTTAGGTGGATCAAGTATAATTTGCAAAACACTTTTTCAAAATAATTTTTGTTCGATAAAAATAGTAGGTATGCTTTCAAAACTAAATAATTAATAACAAAGCGAATTCACATTCAAAAATATTTTCAATGAATATAATATATCTTTTAATCCACAGCCTTAGCGACTAAGGTTACAATAGCCCTGTAACACGGCCTAAAAGTTCGATAGCGTCAATGATCACGCACCCTACTAAGGTATCTAATATGCACGCTCCCCAAAGGGCATCTAAAAGGTGTGCGCCTTAGTAGGTCATATATTAGCTCCGGAACTAAACGTAATCAATAACGGGTTCTATACATAGTCAGACTGAGGATTTCAAATTTTTTTGTCTATATTATTGATATTCTAAATGATACTTCTTCACAGTTCAAAATCATATAATCTCATTTCACAGTTCAAAAATAAATACTTGATCCGAAATTTGAAATAAAAGAATATAACATTTTAATTTAAATGGAAGCCTTAAAACATAACAAATTTTAAAAATCTTACATTTAGGCATCTGAGTAATAACTAAGGTATACATAAAACTAAACGATAATTTAAAAATACTAAATAGTTCGGAAAGTCACTTACCTCGATATTGCGAAATACGAAAATATTAGCCGAACAAATCCTAAATGCAAATTTAGAGCAAATAGAAATCATTAGGATAAAATATTCTACCTCAAACGTATTTTTACTTCATATCTTACACCAATTGCTACGTATTACTTATTATTTATTTATTTTAAATTCAATTTGTATTTAGTTAATATACTGAAATTATAATGATTTTCCTAAATTATAATAACTTAGATATTGAAACTATAATTTTAAAATTAAAACAAATATTTATGTTATTAGTATAGAATTATTCTGTTATACTTATTAGTATATTTACTTAACCGTTGCCATGATTCATAAGTATAAACAATACAGATTCACATAATCACAACAAGCTACCATGATTCATAACATATGGTATAGACATATATATATATATATATATATATATATATATATATATATACACATACACACACACACACACACACACAACCCACCCTTTGATGTACTTACTGACACCACCCACATGCACAAACATATAATAGAAATAAGATATTCCTTACCCACACACGCATACATATATACTTACAAGCGTAATAGTCAATTTATAAATATACAATATGCGCCAATGAAATTACAAAATCTGTAAATCCTATTCCGATTGGAATTTTCACACACACACGTATCGAAATAATTATATACATATACAAGTATATATGTTATTAATACTTCACTCCATAAAAAATATATACATATATACGATTTTTAATAAAATAATAATCTCATTTATTTTCACAAAAACTGCATACATAACACCATTTTCAGGATCTTTTTTTATTATAATCATTGTTTTAAAATATCTAATCACATATGAATCAACTTATAATTGAAAAAGAAGGGTTTAAGTTTACCTTTGAGTTTTCTTGTTTTCTTCTTCTCTGTTCTGAGTACTTCAAAGCCAAATAATTTTTACGTTCTTTTTTTTCTTTCTCTCATCTGATATTTTTTCTCTTGTTATATAATAATTTAAATACATGAAATCCCTTTATAGAATAGATAACTAAGAAAAAGAATCCTTTTAAAATTAAAAGGTTGTTATAACTTAAATGACTTATCTTATCTTCATAGGTTTTAGATATGCATAAAAAAAAATTTAGTTACACTTTTATTATCTAATTATATTATTATTATTATTATTATCTTTTTTTTAAGCGGGTATTACAAAACCCATCTCCCTAGAAGTCTTACATATTACATCCTTGCCTAGGCCTTTTGTAAAAGGATATGTAAAATTTCCCTTTGACTTGACATAGTTAAATGTAACAACCCCTTTATTGATTTGTTCCCTTACATAACTATGTCTTAAACTTATATGTCTAGACTTTTTGTTATAAACATTATTATAAGACTGTGATAATGCTGCCTCATTATCACAATATATTGAGATAGCTGTTATTGACTTGGGCCAAAATGGTATCTCAAATAATAAATCCTTAAGCCATTCGGCTTCTTTTACAGTAGCTGATAATGCAACAAACTCGGATTCCATAGTTGAATGTGTTCTCAAGGTTTGTTTCTTGGAACCCCAAGAAATTGCCCCTCCTCCTAAAGTGAATATCCATCCACTTGTAGATTTTATTTCATCTGAATCCGTTATCCAGTTTGCATCTGTGTACCCTTCTACCACAACTGGATATCCCGTATAACATAATGTATAGTTCATTGTGCCTTTAAGATATTTAAGTATCCTTGATACTGCATCCCAATGAACTTGACCTGGATTATGAGTAAACCTACTCAATACTCCAACCACAAATGCTATATCAGGTCTAGTACACTGCATTGCATACATTAGACTATCGATTATACTTGCATACTTTAACTGAGATATGTTATTCCCTTTATTTGGAAATAACTTAATAGAATGATCATATGGGGTAGAGGCTGTCTTGCAATTCTCGTGATTAAACTTCTTTAATAATTTCTCAATATATTGAGATTGAGTTAAAGAAATGGTATTCTGAGACCGCACAAGTTTAATACCTAAAATTACATTAGCCTCCCCCATATCTATAATATTAAAGGTAGCAGACAAGAATGCTTTAGTTTCTAATACTACTTCTTCACTAGTACCGAAAATAAGCATATCATCAACATATAAACAAATTATAACACCAAAACCTTTACTGTAATGTCCAGGAAATTTTTAAACATTGTATTAATTTATTTTGATACATGAAATTCGTTTTATTTAATTTTACGAATTTAATTGGATCCATGTGGGTATTAGTATTATATTAATATATGATCCAATAATTTCCTTTGCATTAAAGGGGCTTATTAATAGTTTTAATAAATTAATAAGTTAACCCTAAGAATTTAATTGCAAGAAAATTTGGAAGAAATTAATAAATAAATAATTTTATCACTATCGGATTAAAATAATTCAAATACCGAATTATGGTTAAAATAGATATTTTAAATAAATAATTAATTGGTTTAGTTATTTGATTTAGAATTGCAATGTGGTTAATTTAATTGGGTCATTTCTTTTATCAAACCCAAATTTTAATTTGAGCCCAATATTCTTTTTATTCTCTATTGGGTCATTTTCCTATTTAATTCAACCAGCCCAACCCTATTGGGTTGAGTCCAAACCCCTTCCAGCCGAATCAAACCCATTTTTTTTAGCTGGGTCGGCCCAATAAAATTGGGGCAATCGGTTGGGTCAGTTGCTAAGAAGCTGGGGAAAGACCCAATTGGCATACCAATTTGGGGATTCAACCAAGCCACAACTCACACCCTCAAATCAGTTGTAAACCGAGCATGGCATTAGGAACCTCGAACCAGATACCAGATAGCATCGAGAAGAAAGAATAGGGGGTAGGCTTAGCCGAACCAAGCAAGCCCTAGGGTTCAGTCGGTCGGACGGGACGGGAGAGAGAAAGGAGGGGGAAGTCACACCAAGTCAGGCCAACGACATCAAGGAGCCTAGCGACCGGCGGACTGCTCAACGTTCGGGGCGGATTCGAGGGCAAAGACCGACCAATAATCAAACGAACCGTGGGTTCCAGTCTTTCGGCGAAGTGACCGACGAGGCACACATCTCAAGGGCCAGTCGGCGATTTCACAGTGGGCGTGATGGGATAGGTCGGACGCCTACTCTCCTCCGACCGTTGGTCCTTAATTGGCAAATTAGGGCAATACCCAACTAATTGGGTAAATTTCCTTCCTATAAATTAAGCCCCAAACCCTAAACCAAGTCTGCCGAAATTTGTAAGCCAAAATTTGAAAAAAAAAAGAAAAGAAATTGCGGTAGGGGAGAAACAGGGGAGATCAATCAGGGGTGAACGGCGGTTCGATCAGGCAAGGTATAACAGTGAGCCGTTTCGATTTGAATTGTTTCCTTTTTTCCTATTGTGTTGGTTGTTGTAAATAATTTGTGCTGGTTTGTATAACACCTTTGGGTGGTGTTGTTTGTAATTTTTTTCTCTTGCTGTGCTGGGATTTAATTGTTCTGTTGTTGGGAATCTGTTGTGATGAACCCTAAAGGTTCTGGCAGTCGAATCTGTGTTGTATATAGGCTACTACCGAATTTTGGAATGCTCAACATGTAGTTGTTATAATGCTTGAATGAAAATCGTTTTCCTTCTTGAAATTTGTTGGTGGACAGTCTTGTTATGTGAAACTCAGTTTCGGTTATGAATCTGATGGGAGTTTTCCCTGTTGTTTGAATAATGGACTGCACAATTGAAATAGAATTACAGGAAATTGGTGATGTAATTCATTTGGGTTATTCGAATAACTAACAAATGATGGTAAATTGTTTAATAAACTAATGTGCTATCTTTGGCTAAACGGTTGATTATTAACTCGAGCCGAAAAGATACTTGTAAATTGATTAGTTATTATAACTAACAAATAAAATCAATATAGTAATTATTTATTCTCATTAAATAATAAATAAAGATAATAAATATTTAACTATTATTAACTAATAATTTAGTATGAATAAAAGTAATAAAATAATAGCCTAATATGCTATTATATTTTCCATATATAGTAAATTGTTTATTTATTTTTATTTTTTTAAAAAAACAATGATTAAGAATTTGTAAATTAATTATTTATTATTTGATTAACTTTAAATAATAAACCTAATTAGTTATTATTTATTTCTAAATAATAACTAAAGATAAGTTCATTAATAAGTATTTGATTAACTTTAATTGATGAATAAACCTAATTAGTTATTATTTACTAATTAGATAATAACTAAAGGTAACTCTTACTCACTAATTAATTATTTACTATTTGATTAGCTTTAACTAATAACAAACCTAATTAATTATTATTTAATCTTAAATAATAATTAAAAGATGATTAAAAATTAATAATTGATTATTATTTAATTACTAATTAAATAATAAGTAAATAATAATTAGTTATTAATTATTAACTAAAGATAATTAATTAATTACTGTTTAACGAATATTAAATGGTAATTAAATAAAGATAAAGTGAATAAAAATAAGGAGATTTTAAATAACACATTAATTAAACAATTATGATAAATTGTTTAAGGGTTAATAAATGAATATTACTTAAGAAAAAGTAATGATTAATAATTAAACAATTATAATTCATTGTTTAAGGGATTAATAAGTGTTTATTACTTAAGGGATACATGGGTAATTAATTTGACCATCAACCTAGAGATCAATTAAGTGTCCTATAGGATATGCAATAGTTTATTAATCTATGTGTGTTATGTGAACTGCTTAATTGTTAAATAAATAGCATAAGTAAGCGTCTCGGCGTACAACTACGCAGTACTAATTGATAGACCGACATTATCTATGTTAGGTTCTTCAAGGCCAAATAGTTAAAGCTAGAATTAATTGTAGCTGAGCAAACAGACAAGTTCCTAACCCTAAACTTCTTACATTATTGCAAGTTCCTAACCCTAAACTTCTTACATTATTGCAAGTTCCCTAACTCAATCTCGAGTTATTATTTTCGAAGCATGTTAGTGAATAATTATTGTTGATTATTCACATCTATACTGATTATTGAGATTTGCACATGGTGCAATTGAATTCCTATCCTATTATGATTGAACTGTAAATTTAATTAAAGTTCTTTCAAGTATGAATTGTGTATGAGATCGATCTATGCTATTTGTATCAGCTAGATCCAGCATGTCTAAATTGGTTAAGACAATGGTATTTTAAAAGCTGTTCTTATTAAATTGTTGTGGTAAGAACTCTTGGTTGAGAAAAGGATAAACTTGTTTAAGGCATGATATCAATGCTGGTTATTAAGTGTTTATGCATAAATCACGGGGTATGAGAGGCTGATCCCCTCGATTACCAAAACTTTTAAGAGGTCCAGTTTAAATGCTGAGAACCTTGGAAAACGTCCTTGGTTATTTCAAACCACTCAGTAATTGTCATTCAATTATTCGGATATTCAACTGTTGTTTACTAATTCATGTTCCTTCACACTCTTATACTGTTGTTGAACATTGAAAGCGAAACTTCCTTCTATCATGATATATCTCTTTGTGTATATACTTGCTAAGCAAATTAGTTGCTTACCCTTGCTATATCATGATCTTTATTTCAGCTAAGGCAGAAACGTCTAGAGGAGACAAAGGAAAAGAGAAGGTGCAATAATAGCTGCCCGATAGTGCCTATGTACTAGTTATTCTTGAATGTTGTCTGATTAAGTGAACCCTTTATTGTATTAAGGGTACGTTTTATGTTAAGGTTAAAGAACCTTGGGACCAAGATTGTAAGACTTTATTATTATTTCAATAAACAATGTATGTTTACTATTCCGCATTTAGTTAGAAAGTATGTTTGTCGTTGAGTATCGTGAGCACTGAATTCGAGGTTAGGAAACCCGGATTTAGGGGCGTCACATTTACTAAACTTAGAATAAACACATTTATCCGATTCATTTATTTTAAATCCATTGGAAACAATCATTTGGTCAAAATTTTCATGCCACTACTTAGATGCTTGTTTTAGGCCATATAAAGATTTAACAAGCTTACAAACTTTTCTTTCTTGGCCTTTCAAAACAAACCCTTCTGGTTGTTCCTTATAAACTTTCTCTTCTAAATCACCATTTAGAAAAGCATTTTTAACATTGATTTGGTGTATAACAAGTTTATGAATTGATGCTAATGCAATTAATAACCTAATGGTTCTAATTCTTGCTAGTAGAGCATATGTACCAAAGTAATCAATTCCTTCCTTTTGCTTAAAATATTTGGCTACCAGTCTAGCTTTATACTTACCTATGGATCCATCTGATTTTCTTTTCCTTTTAAAGATCCATTTACAGCCAATGAGTTTACAACCAAGAGGTAGATCCACTAAGACCCATGTCTTGTTACCCATGATAGAATCCCTTTCATCATTAATGGCTTCTTGCCAAAAACCTGAATCTTGAGAGGATATAGCTTCTTTAAAAGTCAATGGATCTCTATCACTAGAATCATGGTCATTCAAAAAAAAACACTAGAAGAAACAATATCATCCTTGTTTCTTTCTACTAGGTACATGTAGAAATCAGGGCCATAGGATTTTTCTATCCTTACTCTCTTACTTCTTCTTGGTTCTATTTTTTCAATAGATATAGTAAATTCTGTTAGTTCCCTAGGACACAATAGAGATCTAGAAGGAGATGGTGAATAGATCCTTTAAAACGTTTTCCTTTTATTACGAAAGTATATCAAATATGATTAACAAAATCAATTCATGCACAACGGAATATACTTTAAGAACCCCTTCAAGGATATACAAATAATTTCAGTTCTATGATTAAATCTACGATATTGCTAATAGCAGATATAACAGTTATTGTGCATAATATAAAAGACATAAAGTAAATGACACAAGAGGTTTTAAGTGGTTCGGAGACTGAATAACTCCTACTCCACTCTTCGACTTCAACAAGTAGGAAATCTATTAAGAATTTATTTACTAAGACAAGGACGCTTTGCCCTCCTCAAGTTCAGCAGACATGGGTTATTTTTAGCTACTCAGGTAAAGATCCTTTGACCCTCCTCAAGTCAAGTAAACATGAGTTGTTTTTAGCCCATCAGGCAAAAATCCTCTGACCCTCCTCAAGTCCAACAGACATGAGGTATTTAGTCATAAGACAAGGACGCAACACCCTTCCGCTCCAAGTCCAGCAGACTCTGAAGCTTTAGTCAATTAAGACAAGGACCCAGAAGACCCTCTTTCTAAGCCCAACAGACTTGAAATATTTAGTCATAAGATAAGGACGCAACGCCCCTTCGCTCCAAGCCCAGCAGACTCTGAAGCTTTAGTCAATTAAGACAAGGACCTAGAAGACCCTCTTTCCAAGCCTAGCAGACTTGAAGCTTTAATCACTTAAGACAAGGATCCTCTGACCCTCCTTGGTGTGTTGATGGTTGTTGGGTTGTGCTGCTAAGATGAATTTTGATCTCCTTCATCTTCAGGACTTAGCAGCTGTTGGTGATCAGCTTCTGAATGCTGCTGACGTTGGTCGTTGATGCTCTTCTTCTTCTGATATTCAGCAGATGCAGATGATCACCATTAATGTACTGCTTAAGCTCTTCAAATAAACTTGATGCATTATCGAGCTTGGCAGTCATGAAATATAATTGTCTTATCTGTAGAACCTGTTCTATTCTTCATCTTATTAGCTCACAGTGTTCATGATGATCATCACAGAGTTGCTCTTCTAGATTTGCTTTCAGCTTTAGTCACTCATGATCTTGGCTTCTTGCTCATTCGACTCTTAGCTCATAAGCCAGCAGTTAGGCATACTTTAGGTGAAGCTTCAGCAGATGTGTTCAATTAGTGTTCTTGCTCCCTTTCACCACACTTTGTAATCTTAATTCAGTTTACCTCTTATAGATTCCTTTTTGCCATTGGAATCTTGTCGTTGCTAACTTCCTGTTGCAAATCTTCCCGTTGGAGATTTTTTTGCTACAAACTTCTTTATTGCATCAATGAATATTTTACTCCTTGAAGTCTGCAAGTGATAGCTGAGTCAGCTTCCATTAACTGATACCAAGGTAGTGGTGTCATGTGAGATGCCTTTGACTGCTAAAAATATGGCTGTTTGAACCCCACTTAGGTTGGTTCCCATTTCGCTCATTTAAGTAATCAGCCGCTCATCTTGGGATTATTAATTTAAGTGCTCTGATATCTGCAATCCTTGCTGGCACTTACGTACTCAACGATCAACTGAGTTGTATCCTTTTACTTCTGATCGTAGAGTTATCTGTTTGCTCCATAATGTGGCTTGATGATAATTCTTGTTGCACACTGCTTTGGAACTCGTAGAGTGGCTGACTGCACTTGCTCTATGCTTTAATGTGATTCTTACTATTCTGAAGTTATGCCTTTTATACTCTGTGATCTCTATTGAGCTTTCCATTCTCAGAAGCATATGTTCATGATCATGTTGAGCTTTTGCTGTAACTTGCTTATCATAGCGGACCGCTTTATGTTCTTTAGGTGCTAGCTCTTTCATTATAGAGGAATGCTCTACAATCTTCAGATGTTATTTCTGCTGTTATGTCATAGAGGATTGCTCTACGATCTTTTGATGTTTAGCACTTTAATTGTAGAGGACTGCTCTACTATATTCAGGTGTCATCTCTGCTGTGTTGTAGTGGTCGTTCATGTCTGCCAGAGTAGTTTGTTTATCTGTGGCTCAACTCTACGATTACATGATTGAGCTGTTGCTTACCCACTCTACGATCTTGTCTAAGGTGCACGTCATAGAGTCTTGGTGGAATCGTAGAGTATTGGATTGAGCTGCTCTTTGATCATTATTAGGACTTGATGCTTCAGACGCACACTGAGATTTTGTCTAGCTAGTTTGATAACTCAAGGACAACTACTTGATAATCTTCATGAGGAATGTTGCCTTAACTTTGAATGCTTATGTAGAGGTTACTCTATGTTCTTGTTTGGTCGTAGACTGTTCATAGGAGTCGTAGAGTAACTGACTATATTAACTAAATGCTCCCGAGACAGCTCAATGATTTTCACTTAGCTTTACTCTACGATGCCTAGTAGACTCTACGATGCTGAGATAAAGCACTCTTTGATGCCGAGTGAGCTCTACGATCTGCCGAGCTTTTGTGCTGCATTTGTTTGGCGAGCTCTACGATCTCGCACTTAGCTCTGCTAGCTTGCTGACTGTTCCATGATCGTTCTCTTGCTGTTCTTTGGTTATGCCAGTGTTGCTCTTTAATAGCTATTGTAGCATTCTACGATCAGTCTAGCCTTGCCTTTTACATATAACATTTCAGCTCACAAGATCAACCTAACAAGTTTGATCTTTTCTATTCTAAGTCCTTGTACATCAAATTCATTTAAGGACTTTACAATACTTATCATTATAAATATGCTTTGATCAGATAAATGACGATTCAACTCAGATCATCCTAACATATTTGATCTTTCCAATCTAAGTCCTTATACATATATTTCATTAAGGACTTTACAAATCTTTAGCATTGTGAATGTTCTTTTAACCATTTTATCATCAATCAAATCTCATATGATGAACTATAGTAATCTTATGCAAATTTTATAACAATCTCCGCCTATAAGAATGGACTTATGAGTCTCATGCAGATTCCCAACAATCTCCCACTATTTGATGATAACAAAACTCTTAAAACATAACATTCACTTCAAGCAATACATGCAAATGTATGAGCATGAATGTGACTTAAGATACAGTAAGACACTGTATTCCTAGACCAAGAGATATGAATGAAATGATGTGCATTAAGAATAATCATCCATATAGTATTTACATATGTATGCCATAAATTTTAAAAACATACAGCCTACAAGATATATCAGTCTAACAAGGAGATCCTAGATCTAGATTAGTCTATAAGAGATAATTCCTCCTTGCTTTGTTAGAAATGTACCTTCTTCTTGTTGGTTCATGCTTAGATACCTTGTGACTGCTTTTAACTACTTCTTTCTTCTGGTTCTGCTGCATCTTCCTCTGGCTCCTGCTCCCCCTCAGATCTTGCTGCTTTTCCTTTAGCTTCTTCTGACTCCCCCTCAGTTGTAAACTTTTTATTTTTGTTCTTCAACTTCAGCTTCTGAGTTTTCCTTTTCGTGGTAGCTCTGCTCCTCTTTTTATGCTTCATCTTTTTCTCCCCCTTTTTTATCATCAATCATTTGGGAGAGGTACTGAACATGGGTAATGAGCTGTTCAACCAGGTAGGAGGTATTTTCAACTTCTATTTTCACCTCCTGCTGGTTGAGTTCCATCTACTAAGAGAGGGACTGATTGAGATTATCAATTTTCTTAGAGAGAGACTGAATGGATCTCTCATTTTGCTTCTGGAGTTTCAGGGCTTCTTTCTTCTGCTTCTCAATGGACTTAAGATATATCTGATCTCCTTCATGAAGCTTGATAGACATATCTGTGAATGATGCTTGTAGCTTCTTATAGAATTCACTGTCTTCTCCTCCAGGCATATTCTTTGCTGCAACAGTAATTGAGGAAATGTTTCCAAGCAACTCTTCTGAGTTCTTCAGCAACTCTTGATCAATCAAGGGGTCTTCAAGGATTGGTGTAGTTGGCTTGGGTTTCTCACTCTTGTAGATGTTTTCAAGAGTGGTGACTATATCAAAGAAATCTTTGTTTGATGAAGAAGGAATATCAGAGGGTATTTCAGTGGAGGTATTTGACGTTTGAAAGAGTGGGTCATTTGGCTGAGACTCGAATGCTGCAGTCGTAGAGTTAGGGGGCTCTACGACCATTGACTCTACGGTCTTAGTTTTTACTTTGCCTTTATCAAAGTTTTCCAACATATAGAATGGAATGTATATACCTTCAGCATGTCGGTAGACTTTGAAGTGTTGGGAATCCTTGATCAACAGCTTTGGAAAGGACTGAACTCTTGGGAAGTTCTGAGAAATCATCTTTAGATTTGGAAAGTGGGAGTAACACCAGCTGATGAAGCTCTTATCTTCAAGTGAAATGGCCTTTAACCAGGGCATCCATGGGTAGAACCATGTCAACTGTTGACTATCAAGATCATATAGCACAGTAGTTCGATCCAGTTCAATGTCTTGAAAAATTATTAAGTAGATCCTCTATGGTCATTGATACTACTTTGATTTATCCGTTGCCATGATCTATCCACTTCATTGGCAACACAGCTTCTGGCTTATCACAAGCTTCCAACACTATCCTTCTTCGAATTCTTATTGATGCAGCTGCTGGGAGTGGATCAGAATCGCTTTATGACTCATCATTTTCAGAGTTAGAATCCTTTTGTGCTTCATCCTCTTCCATTTTCCTAATGTCAGTCTCTTTGACATTCTTTCCCTTTGAACTTGGTTCCTTCAAAGTCACTCTCTTTGATACTTTTACTGGCTCACCAATCATTTCTTCTAATTGTTCTTCATTGCTCATTTCTATATCAATATCACATTCTGTTGATCCATTGGGAGTATCTTAAGTAGACATATCTTCATCATCACTTTCTGATTCTGACTCACTTGTAGTCACATCTTTTTTATCAGACCCATCATTTGATGCCATAGGTTCACTGGCCTTTGCAGCCTCTTCATTATCAACTTCATCATCATCACCAAGATCAATGATCTTAGGTGGAATACCTTCTTCACTCTTATGACCTGGGAATTTCATAATTTGTCGAAGACGTGCACTCTATCTTCTCCTAGCAACCGGTACCTCAGATGCTTCTTCAGATTCTCCTCTAGGTATTGAGGAACTCTTAAATGAGGCTTTTGGAGAGGCTTTCTCAACTTTCAACTTTTTCTTTGTTGATTTTGAAGGAATGGACACATGGGATAGAGAATCATCAGATTGTGATAACTCATTCTTCATTGTACTTACTTTCCTTTTTCCTTTATCTGCTTTGGAAACCTCCTTGCTGCTACTACCAGATATCCTTAATTTCTTATTCTCCATGGGATTCTTTTTCAAGTTGTCAAACAGTTTGGGGGACATAATCTTGTGGACGTTTAGGGTTTCTCCCTCATTATCCCCAATTTTATTTTTCAGCTTCTTCTTTAGAATGATGCTTAAGAATCTTCCATGATACACCTTTAAAATTGGTTTACCTGAAGCCTTCTTTTTCTTAACCTCTTTGGCTAACCAATCAAATAGTATAACACCAAAGTTTATCTTCTACTTCATGACAATGGCAAACATGATTCTTAATTGTAGATCACTTACAGTATCATGAGCGGTATCTTTGTATAAGATACATTTACCCACAATCTCTGCTAAGAACTCAAAATCCTCCGAAAATTCCTTTTTCTTCATTCCCTTAAGATGAGGATTCTTCACATACCCCATCAATCTCATGCCTTCATCAGGGTCAATTCCTTCTAGAAGCGATAGACCTTGATTGGTGAACCCTAGACATTTATTGATTTCTGCAGCACCTATCTTCATGTTTACTCATTGAACCTTAGTGGATAGAACATCATCATTGATTGTTGCATTCTGGTAGAACTCTTTCACCAATTCAGAGAAGATTTTGGTGTTAGATTCTAAGCATTCTGAGAACCCTGCTTCCCTTACGATTTTAAGAATATCCTTGAACTTCTCTTCTGATTCCCTAAACTTATCGAAACCAAGTTAGATACCTGATACGACTTGACAGTTTTTTTCATAACAAGGGTTTTGATAAATGAAGGATATTTGACTATAGATGGATATTTGAAACAATATGGGTTTTGGAGTTTCTGGAAGTTTTGGTGATTTGGATTTGCTGGAGGTTTGATGGTTTTAGGGTTTTGGGAGTTTTGCATGGTTTTGTAAGAAGATAGACTTTGATAACTGATAGGAAAGAACAACCGTCAGTATTTGAATTTTGACCTGTGTTAGTTCCCTCTACTTTTTGCAGAGGACACGTGTAGGAAAGCTATTTGCTGATCGTGGCCTCAACTTTTGTAACTTCCACAACTATTGCACATCAGTGATCCTGGTTCACTCTTGTTAGGAGAGCGTGGTCATCACTTTCCTTTTTTACCATTGACTTTTCTTGTTTGTAGAGTGACTTGATGTCCTGGCTTTTCACTCTACGATCATCTCTTGAGAGCATACTTTGGTCACTACTGCTCGATCACTGATATTACTGTTTGCTTGTCTTGAGATTTTCATTTTAGCTTCTACTTTCCTGTTTTACTTGAACTGTGATTGGCACTTATTTTAGTGGACGTAGTCTTTGATGGGAGGAGTTCCATTTATCGTCTTGAAGTAGCTTTCTCCTATAATGTGCATTTTACGTGCTCAGAAGAAGCCTTATTCCAGCATGGCATTGATGATGACCGTCTTCATAACTTGTATGTTATCCTGTACCAATAGGTGAGATTGATTGATCGACTGCTTGATGAAGACTTCCTTTTGATACCATCTTCTTTCTCTTCTAGAAAGTCCCATGATTAAATCTCCTTTATGATTGCAGCTTTTCTCCTCTGTTTCTTTAACACCTTAAGCTCTGGAGAGATTCTAGTGATGCATTCCAATTAGTCCTTCAGCAAGGTTAAGGAAGCTCAGAGGGCAGGCCTCTTAGTTGGAAACTTAAGGCTTGGTTTGTCTTTGAGGCGCTTATGTGAGGAAAGATTGGCTTGAAGTTGTGGAGAGAATGTCATCACTGTACTCCTTTGATTTATCTTACTAGCTTCTGAGTGTATACTGGGGCTTGTATTTGTCTGTGAGAGAAATTATGGGAAAGGTGTCTGTATAGGTTGTAATTGTAGGGCCAGTATACTCTACGATTAGAATGTTGATCATAGTGACTTTACGATTTGGGGCATTTTGGCTGACTTGGTTATTAGTCGTAGAGTTTAGGGACTCTACGATTGGGAATGAGGTTTCATCTAATTTGTTAGCTTTTACTTTCTTTTCCTTAATCTGAGCATGAGTTGGCTTAGGAACTTCAGATTGCTTTCCCTCAACTTGTGCATTACTAGGCTTAACTGATTCTTGCTCCCCCATAGTTGATGCTACCATCTTATGATTGATTTCTTCATCATTGGGTTGTAGAGTATTTTCTTTAGCACTGGCAACTCTACGATCCCCTTATCTGGTACTGCGATCGCCGGGTTTGCTTTTGAACTTTATATAGGCCTTGTTCTTGTATGCCTCCTGATTTAGCTTTAAGAACTGCATTATGCTGAACTGAGCTCTAGCTTCTGAGAGAGTATCGCTGGAGGATCATTGCTTTGCAACTGTTCAAAAGTTTGTTGACTAAGGTCACGAGTTTCAATCTTCGACTTGAATGGGCTTCATTAAGTGTTGATTAACCATGATACCTGCAGGTTAAATAAATTTCTAACTTGGTACCCACTATTCTTTGGGTCCTGCGAGGTTAGTTCTTTTGAATGCCCGAGTCATTTAGACTTTGGATTCACAACATGTATTGCAACACATATATAGTGACAGTTAATTATGCTGCATGAGAAAGTATGTGTGAGAGGACAAATTTGTGTTGATCCTCAAACCTTTTCTTTAGATAGAATACTTCTTACTTACATCATGTTTTAAGTTTTTGAACTTTAGTAAAGTAGTGGTCAGTTCTATGAGTTGTACCTAGTTGGCTCGTAGAGTTGATCAGTCTCTACGATCCTTCAAAGTACAACAGTAGACATGACTACACTCTACGATTTGTCAAAAACTTAGATCATGGAGTAATGGGCCAATCAACAAAGAAAGGCAAGAAAGCTAAGGTAGGATGGGTATAAAACATTAAGCATAGCTACCTCTTAAACAACAGAGTTAATACCAGGAGGTGAATTCACTAATGACATTTTCTATTGAGTTTACCACATTCAAGGTGAAAGATAAGCTTTCAACTTCAGAACTAATTTAATTAAAGACAAGTCTTTAACAATTGATTAGCTAGCACGAGTAATTGCATATTATCAAATATAAGACTCTATTAGTGGATACACTTTACATATCTTTCAAGAGCTTTATTTTCAGCCTCAAATGTGGATAGAAAGTAAAGTGATTTTAGGCCTTTATTCTCACTTTCTCTCTTTCTCCTTTTGAGAAAGAAAATGATTCTTTGATAGAATACTGAAGTATATAGTGGTGCAGCTCAATCATGCAATCATGCAATACAATTCTACGATTAGTATATGAGATGACGGAATTAAATACCTCACTGATGTTAATCACTTGACAGTCAGTGGTTTTGCTTGTGATGGCGCACACTGTTGTTGGTTAATGATTTGTAATCCTTCAAATCACTACCAACATCATCATTTTTCCCTTCATAGTGTTGCATTGACTGACACATCGAGCAAATCCTTTAAGTTATGGATAAAGTAAGTCGTGACACCCCATAATCCTTGATACGTTTGAATGAACCTCAGGGTTCATATTTTGTTAAGTAGGGTTATGCCACATGTAGTCGAGAAGCACATGGAATCATTGATGTGGCGCACTTATGATGGAGTCTTATCATTTAGATATATCCTAGTCATCATACATAGAACTTCCCTTGGCGGGGATGCAAATTTCTTTTGAATAGAGAATTCTCAGCTTTTGTTGCATCCGTACTTTTCCTCTTAATGAATTGTTTGATCTGCTTGTTGACCTCTGCATGCCTGATGATGATGATATTTCCATTTAAGCGCATGGTCCAGCCTAGATAGCCACATGTAGTTATTCATTAGAGTACCTGTACATACAATTATCAACTTATAAGCTCATTTTCATTATGTCTTAAAAACCAATACCGAGATTTAGAACTGATCTAAATTTGTGTCATGGATCAATTAAAGCGTAAGCTTTAACATATTCATGAGAACCCACTTTGATACCAATTGTTAGTTCCCTTGGACACAATAGAGATCTAGAAGGGGGGTTGAATAGATCCTTTAAAACTTTTTCCGTTTATTACGAAAGTATATCAAATATGATTAACAGAATCAATTCATGCACAGCGGAATATACTTTAAGAACCCCTTCAAGGATATACAAATAATTTCAGTTCTATGACTAAATCTATGATATAGCTAATAGCAGATATAGTAGTTATTGTGCATAATGTAAAAGACATAAAGTAAATGACACAAGAGGTTTTAAGTGGTTCAGAGACTGAATAACTCCTACTCCACTCTTATACTTCAACAAGTAGGAAATCTACTAAGAATTCAGTCACTAAGACAAGGACGCTCCACCCTCCTCAAGTTTAGCAGACATGAGTTGTTTTTAGCCACCCAGGCAAGAATCCTCTGACCCTCCTCAAGTCCAGCAGACATGAGTTGTTTTTAGCCCCTCAGGCAAGGATCCTCTGACCCTCCTCAAGTCCAGTAGACATGAGGTATTTAGTCATAAGACAAGGACGCAACACCCTTCTGCTCCAAGCCCAGTAGACTCTGAAGCTTTAATCAATTAAGACAAGGACCTAGAAGACCCTCTTTTCAAGCCCAACAGACTTGAAGCATTTAGTCATAAGATAAGGACGCAACGTCCCTCCGCTCCAAGCCTAGCAGACTCTGAAACTTTAGTGAATTAAGACAAGGACCCAGAAAACCCTCTTTCCAAGCCAGGCAGACTTGAAGCTTTAATCACTTAAGACAAAGATCCTCTGACCCTCCTTGGTGTGTTGATGGTTGTTGGGTTGTGCTGCTAAGATGAATTTTGATCTCTTTCATCTTCAGGTACTTAGCAGCTATTGGTGATCAGCTTCTGAATGCCGCTGACGTTGGTCGTTGATGCTCTTCTTCTTCTGGTATTCAACAGATGCAGATGATCACCATTAATGTACTGCTTAAGCTCTTCAAATAAATTTGATGCATTTTCGAGCTTGGCAGTCATGAACACTAATTGTCTTGTCTGCAGAACCTGTTATGTTCTTCATCTTGTCAGCTCACAATGTTCATGATTGATCACAGAGTTGCTCTTCTAGATTGCTTTCAGCTTTAGTCACTCTTGATCTTGGCTTCTTGGTCATTCGACTCTTAGCTCATAATCCAGTACTTAGGCATACTTTAGGTGAAGCTTCAGCAGATGTGTTCAATCAGTGTTCTTGCTCCCTTTCACCACACTTTGTAATCTTGATTTAGTTCACCTCTTATAGATTCCTTTTTGCCATTGGAATCTTGCTGTTGCTAACTTCCCGTTGCAAATCTTCCCGTTGGAGATTTTCTTGCTGCAGACTTCTTTATTGCATTAATGAATATTTTACTCCTTGAAGTCTGCAAGTGATAGCTGAGTCAACTTCCATTAACTAGTACCAAGGTAGTGGAGTCATGTGAGATGCCTTTGACTGCTAAAAACATGGCTGTTTGAACCCCACTTAGGTTGGTTCCCATTTCGCTCATTTAAGTAATCAGCCGCTCATCTTGAGATTATTAATTTAAGTGCTCTGATATCTGCAATCCTTACTGGCACTTACGTACTCTACGATCAACTGAGTTGTAGCCTTTTACTTTTGATCGTAGAGTTATCTACTTGCTCTATAATGTGGCTCTATGATAACGCCTGTTGCACACTACTTTGGAACTCGTAGAGACTGCACTTGCTCTATGCTTTAGTGTGATTCTTACTATTCTGAAGTTATGCCTTTTATACTCTGTGATCTCTATTGAGCTTTCCATTCTCAGAGCATATGTTCATGATCCTGTTGAGCTTTTGCTGCAACTTGCTTATCATAGAGGACTGCCCTATGTTCTTTAGGTGCTAGCTCTTTCATTGTAGAGGAATGCTCTACAATCTTCAGATGTTATTTTTGCTATTATGTCATAGAGGATTGTTCTACGATCTTCTGATGTTTAACACTTTCATTGTAGAGGACTGCTCTACTATCTTCAGCTGTCATCTCTGCTGTGTTATACTGGTCGTTCGTGTCTAGCAGAGTAGTTTGTTTATCTGTGGCTCAACTCTACGATTACATGATCGAGCTGTTGCTTACCCACTCCACGATCTTGTCTAAGGTGCACGTCATAGAGTCTTGGTGGAATCGTAGAGTATTGGATTGAGCTGCTCCTTGATCATTGTTAGGACTTGATGCTTCAGATGCACTCTGAGATTTTGTCTAGCTAGTTTGATAACTCAAGGACAAGTACTTGATAATCTTCATGAGGAATGCTGCCTTAACCTTAAATGCTCATGTAGAGGTTACTCTACGTTCTTGTTTGGTCGTAGACTGTTCATGAGAGTCGTAGAGTGACTGACTGTATTGACTATACGATCCCGAGACATCTCAATGATTTTCACTTAGCTTTACTCTACGATGCTTAGCAGACTCTACGATCCTGATATAAAGCACTATTTGATGATGAGTGAGCTCTACGATCTGTCGAGCCTTTGTGCTACATTTGCTTGGCGAGCTCTACGATCTCACACTTAGCTCTGCTAGCTTGCTGACTGTTCCATGATCGTACTCTTGTTGTTCTTTGGTTATGCCAGAGTTGCTCTTTATTAGTTGTTGTAGCATTCTACGATCAGTCTAGCCTTGCTTTTTACATATAACATTTCAGCTCACAAGATCAACCTAACAAGTTTGATCTTTTCTATTCTAAGTCCTTGTACATCAAACTCATTTAAGGACTTTATAATACTTATCATTATAAATATGCTTTGATCAGATAAATGACAATTCAGCTCAGATCATCCTAACATATTTGATTTTTCCAATCTAAGTCCTTATACATATATTTCATTAAGGACTTTACAAATCTTTAGCATTGTGAATGTTCTTTTAACCATTTTATCATCAATCAAATCTCATATGATGAACTATAGTAATCTTATGCAAATTTTATAACAATTTCCGCCCATGAGAATGGACTTATGAGTCTCATGCAGATTCCCAACAATCTCCCACTATTTGATGATAACAAAACTCTTAAAGCATAACATTCACTTCAAGCAATACATGCAAATGTATGAGTATGAATGTTACTTAAGATACAATAAGACACTGTATTCCTAGACCAAGAGATATGAATGAAATGATGCGCATTAAGAATAATCATCCATATAATATTTATATATGCATGCCATAAATTTTAAAAACATACAGCCTACAAGATATATCAATCTAACAAGGAGATCCTAGATCTAGATTAGCCTATAACAGATAATTCCTCCTTGCTTTGTTAGAAATGTACCTTCTTCTTGTTGGTTCATGCTTAGATACCTTGTGACTGCTTTTAGCTACTTCTTTCTTCTGCTTCTGTTGTATCTTCCTCTGACTCCTGCTCCCCCTCAGATCTTGCTACTTTTCCTTCAGCTTCTTCTGACTCCCCCTTAGTTGTAGACTTCTTATTTAGAATGATAATTTTTCTAAAAAATTTTTGAGAAGGATTTGGAATGATTTGAAGTGCCTGTTTTGGGTAGACTTGGACCCTATTTATAGGTTTTCAGACACCCTTTTGAAGAGGTATGTTGATATCTAAACATCCCTTTGAAGAGGTACTTTGCAATTTTGGCATCCCAACCTCGTTTGTCGTACTTTGCACTTTTTGGATTTTGGTCGCATCCATCCCAATTGAGTTGGGAACTCTATAATTTTGGTTGCATCTCAATTAAATTGTTATTGGCATCTTACCGTTGGCCCAATTAATTAATTAATAATTAATTAGTTGATTAATTAAAAAAATTGTAATAATGTTATTGCCATGACTTGAACCTAAGTCCTTAACATTATAACTCTTTTCTCTTATCCAACTGAACCAATTTATTGGTTGGCTATATAGACAACATATAATATATTTATTATATACTTTCTAGATTTAAAAATATCCAACAGATGATAGTGTACTGCTATGAAGCTTATCTAACTATATATTTAGTATTTATTAGTTTATTTGTAAGTTGATTCCTAGGTCTTCTTAAATTAAGATAAAAATCGTAGTTACGTTTTCTTAAACTGATTTTAATTTGACAAAATGGCTAGCAACATTTTTAACGTTATTTTTTAATTAATTAATTAAATTAAGATGCTAATGGTAGTTAATAATAATATATTTGACTTTTTTAGTTAGTTGTTTTTTTACATCTTTGTCATTGTAATTCCATATAATAGTTTAAATTAAATATAAAATGAGATTTCTATTTAACACATCAACATTGACTTGCCACGTGTTCAAGCCATATCATCAATTTGTGATGTGGCAATTTAACTGAACCATAGTGGAAGCAAATTAAAAGTTTAATTATCTGATTAAAAAAATTAAAAGGTCAATCACCGATGTGATGCCCCCAAAATAGGTTCACACAACCCATTTTGAGTCGCCAATAACATTCTACAAATATACAAATACAAATACGAATTTTTCCATTTACAACTAATAAGTATTGTGCAAAATACGACAACACAATACAAATACATCTTAAATTCTCAATACATTTATTTCCACACTAATAATAATATATTGAGATACTCCTATTGTCTCGGACCATCACTCCATTCCCTGGCTAGTCTCCGCTACACTCTATTTTCCTGAAGAGAACAAAGGAAAAGGGTGAGCACAAATAGCCCAGTAGAAAATATCATGACTAAGTGTAATACCCGATTTTTTTTTAAAAGAAGATAATAATAATAATAATAATAATAATAATATAATTAGATAATAGAAGTATAACCGATAATTATTTATACATATCTAAAACCTATAAGGATTAAGATAAGTCATAACAACTTTTTAAATTTTAAAAGGACTCTTTTACCTGGTAACCTATTTTGCAAAGGAATTAAATATATTTAAACAACTAGAAAGAGAGAGAGAGAGAAGAACGTAAAAAAATTATTTGGCTTAGAGTACTGCAGAACAGAGAAGAAGAAAAGAGGAAACTCAAAAAGGTAAACTTAAACTCTTCTTTTCAATTAAAAATTGATTCATATGTATGATTAAATATTTTAAAACAATGGTTATAACAAGGAAAAGAGCATAAAAATTATTGGTTTGTATTTTCTATATAACTCAAAGTGATTTTAAACTGTGCACACACACACACAGATATATATATATATAGATATATATATATTACATATGTGTTCCGTGTATGCATGTTTTGTATATATAATTATATATAATGAGTGTGTGAGTGATGTTATGGCAATTATATGACCTGCGGCTATAGAAGTATGTAATTAGATAGGTATACGTTATTAATATATGTATTGTGTGGGTGTAGATTATATTATTATTATATATATGTATCCTGTCAACATTGGACCATGGCATGTAAGAGTCAGTATGCTTGTATACTTCAAAATTAATTAGTTATTACTATATGGGCCATGCTTAAGTTTTGGAACAGTAAAACAAAAAAAAAAAATTAAAAAAAAGAAAAGAATAAATGAATGTATATTTTCGAGTATACCATTTTGTCGTAAAATCAAACTAAAACTAAGATTAATATGTATATTGTTTCAATCAAGAGTATGAGTAAAATAGGATATTGTATCCTAATGATTTTATTTGTCCTAATTTTATATTTAGGATTTGTTCGTTTTAATTTCGTGTTTCGCAATATCGAGGTAAGTGGCTTTCCGAACTATTTAGTGTTTTTAAATTTATAGTTTACTTTTATGTATGCCTTAGTAATTACTCGGATGCCTAAATGTACCGTTTCAAAATTGTTATGTTTTATTTAAGGCTTCCATTTAAATTAAAATGCTATGTTCTTTATTTCAAACTTCGGATCAAGTATTTATTTTGAACCGTGAAATGAGATTATATGATTTTGAACTGTGAAAAAGTATTGTTTAGAATATCGATAATATTGAGAAAAGATTTTTGAAATTCTCAGTCCGACTATGTATAGAACCCGTTATTGTTTACGTTTAGTTCCGGAGCTAATATAGGACCTACTAAGGCGCACACCTTTTAGATGCCCTTCGGGGAGCGTGCATTTTTATAGATACCTTAGTAGGGTGCGTGAACATTGACACTATCGAACTTTTGGGCCGTGTTACAGGGCTATTGTAACCTTAGTCGCTAGGACTGTGGATTAAAAGATATATTGTATACATTGAAATCATTTTTGAATTGTTTTATTTTGAAATCATATATACTATTGTTATTGAGCAAAAAGATATTTGGAAAAAGGTATTTTTGTAAATTGTACTTGATTCGGCTAGATAGGGAGGATTGCTACTTGCTGAGCTTCATCGCTCACCCCTTACATAAATTTTTACAGGTCTCATCGTTGATAGCGAAATACTTGTTTGATATGCTTTGGATGGTTGGAGCTAGTTTAAGATATTTTCTTCTTTTGCCGTTGAAATTGTAATAAGACTCTTATTTTCGGGGAGCTGCGTCTCCATTTTCGATTTTGATATTTGGTGGTTTTTCATTTGAAAATAGATTTAAAAGATGTTTATTGTTGGATTTAATTTAAGATTATTATTGAATTATTTTGTTTGGGCTTGCGGCGTGTAGCACTTCGGGCCTGTAACGGGTTCGGGGTGTTACAGAGATGGTATCAGAGCAGTGGCCCCTCGCAATGTGTTGGGTTGAAAAACCCTACATATTTCCTGGGGAGTGATTTGGGGAGTTAACTGTGGGTTATAGTTTTGGCTAATTTAAAAATTTTTGAAGTTTAATAGAGAATAAGATAAGGAATCTTCGTATTGTTTGAGGTTTAGTACTTGAGGCTAATTGGGTATTTTATTTTATTGTAGGATGGGTGATGAAAACATGGTAGATGACTTATCTGAGGGATTTGGAGATTTTGACCCCAAAATTTATTTTGCACCCCATAAGAAGCCAACCAATAAGTCTGTTCCTGAATCGTCTCAATATGGGATTAGGGATGAAGAGTCAGAGAAACCTCGGGGGCCTAGTTCTCGAGTGAGGAAAGAAAGAGCAAAAAAGAATAGGCATCACTTCAAGGATGAAGTAAGAGATCGTGGCATGATCGCAAAGTTAGAGGACGAGGTTAAACATCTTAGAAGAACATTGAGGGAGATGGATATAAAGTTAGAGATTACCCTAGAAGACCGAGATAGATATGCGAGGCATGTTTTGAAGGGATGTGAAAGTCTTAAGGAAGCCGTTCGTCGTACTTTTCCTGGTGCAGCGGAACCACAAGAGGCAATGGACACATTTATTGAGGAGTTCGACAAACGTCTTGAGATGGTGAAGAAGAGGGATGCCAAGTGGCGTTAAATTTTGTAATAGATTAGAATTTAGGAAGAGTTTTGTTTAGGAATTTTATTGATTTGTCGTTTGTTAATTGGTTGTTACTTTGCTTTTTGAGCATGAACATGTGGTGGTATTTTGATTTAAATAAATATGGAGTTTTTGAATTTCAATTATGTGTGTGCTTTTACCTTGATTCTTTTATGTTACTAGTTTGTATAGTGTTGTTGAGTGGGGATTTATTTTGTGTAGGAAAATGCCGCCTAGAAGAAACATCCCTACTAACAACCATTTTAGCGCTGATGGTATGACTCAGCTGGCTACTACCTTAGCTCAGCTAGTGCAGAACCAACAGCCTGGGCAGCGTGGCATAGTAGCGGAATTCAAGCGATTGAACCCGCCAATTTTTGAAGGGGCTACGGACCCTGCCGTCGTTGAGAGGTGGATTCAAGAAATGGAGAAGGCGTTTGACTTGCTAGGAAGTAGTGAGGCTAATAAGGTGACGTTGGCAGTTTACCAACTTCAAGGTGGGGCGTATGATTGGTGGCTTATGGAGAGAAGAAAGCACGAGGGGAATCCCGAAACCTACACATGGACTATGTTTAAGGAAGTATTTACCAATAAGTATTTTCCTAGAACGATTCGGGCACAAAAGGAGAGGGAATTTATCAGACTCGAACAAGGGAGTAAGACAGTTGCTCAATATGAAGCCGAATTCGCGAAGCTCGCCAAGTATGCACCGACCTTAGTAGCAGATGAGGAGACGAAAGCGCGTAGGTTGGAGGATGGATTGCGGGCCGACATAAGACATGGAGTGGCGTCTTTTGAGCTGCCCACATATGATGCGGTGCTCAATAAGGCGTTAGTGATCGAGTAGGGCTTAGGAGAAATGGAGAAAGGGAAGAACAATAAGAGAGAAGAGCCATCCGGGGGAGAGTCAAGCCATGGAGGACCTACGAAGAAGTTGAATACGCAGAACACTAAATTTAGAGGAAATCAAGGAAATCAATGGAATCAAGAAAATAAACTGAGGTGTACGAGGTGTGGTAGGAACCACCTAGACAAGGAATGTCGTTGGAATACAGGAGCGTGTTTTCATTGTGGAGATTTCGGCCATAGGATTGCACAATGCCCCAAGAACCCTCCACCTAGAGGAGATGGGAAGAAGGAGGAAATAACATTGGCAAGTCTAGGACCAAATCGAGGACGTGTGTTTCAGCTTTCAGGCAACCAGAATTAAGGTATGAAATTCTTTTAACAAATGTGTTTAATAATTAAATAATAAGTTTCTTAATCGTGTGGCATGTGTATTTTCTTTTAAATTGTGACTAGCGAATTTGGAGGACCAAATTTTTTTTAAGGAGGGTAGAATGTAATACCCGATTTTTTTTAAAAGAAGATAATAATAATAATAATAATAATAATAATAATAATATAATTAGATAATAGAAGTATAACTGATAATTATTTATACATATCTAAAACCTATAAGGATTAAGATAAGTCATAACAACTTTTTAAATTTTAAAAGGACTCTTTTACCTGGTAACCTATTTTTCAAAGGAATTACATATATTTAAACAACTAGAGAGAGAATAACGTAAAAAAATTATTTGGCTTGGAGTACTGCAGAACAGAGAAGAAAAAAAAAGAAGAAACTCAAAAAGGTAAACCTAAACCCTTCTTTTTCAATTAAAAATTGATTCATATGTATGATTAAATATTTTAAAACAATGGTTATAACAAGGAAAAGAGCATAAAAATTATTGGTTTGTATTTTCTATATAAATCAAAGAGATTTTAAACTGTGCACACACACACACACAGATATATATATATATATATATATATTACATATGTGTTCCGTGTATGCATGTTTTGTATATATAATTATATATAATGAGTGTGTGAGTGATGTTATGGCAATTATATGACCTGCGGCTATAGAAGTATGTAATTAGATAGGTATATGTTATTAATATATGTATTGTGTGGGTGTAGATTATATTATTATTATATATATGTATCCTGTCAACATTGGACCATGGCATGTAAGAGTCAGTATGCTTGTATACTTCAAAATTAATTAGTTATTACTATATGGGTCATGCTTAAGTTTTGGAACAGTAAAACAAAAAAAAAAATTAAAAAAAAGAAAAGAATAAATGAATGTATATTTTCGAGTATACCATTTTGTCGTAAAATCAAACTAAAACTAAGATTAATATGTATATTGTTTCAATCAAGAGTATGAGTAAAATAGGATATTGTATCCTAATGATTTTATTTGTCCTAATTTTATATTTAGGATTTGTTCGTTTTAATTTCGTGTTTCGCAATATCGAGGTAAGTGGCTTTCCGAACTATTTAGTGTTTTTAAATTTATAGTTTACTTTTATGTATGCCTTAGTAATTACTCGGATGCCTAAATGTACCGTTTCAAAATTGTTATGTTTTATTTAAGGCTTCCATTTAAATTAAAATGCTATGTTCTTTATTTCAAACTTCGGATCAAGTATTTATTTTGAACCGTGAAATGAGATTATATGATTTTGAACTGTGAAAAAGTATTGTTTAGAATATCGATAATATTGAGAAAAGATTTTTGAAATTCTCAGTCCGACTATGTATAGAACCCGTTATTGTTTACGTTTAGTTCCGGAGCTAATATAGGACCTACTAAGGCGCACACCTTTTAGATGCCCTTCGGGGAGCGTGCATTTTTATAGATACCTTAGTAGGGTGCGTGAACATTGACACTATCGAACTTTTGGGCCGTGTTACAGGGCTATTGTAACCTTAGTCGCTAGGACTGTGGATTAAAAGATATATTGTATACATTGAAATCATTTTTGAATTGTTTTATTTTGAAATCATATATACTATTGTTATTGAGCAAAAAGATATTTGGAAAAAGGTATTTTTGTAAATTGTACTTGATTCGGCTAGATAGGGAGGATTGCTACTTGCTGAGCTTCATCGCTCACCCCTTACATAAATTTTTACAGGTCTCATCGTTGATAGCGAAATACTTGTTTGATATGCTTTGGATGGTTGGAGCTAGTTTAAGATATTTTCTTCTTTTGCCGTTGAAATTGTAATAAGACTCTTATTTTCGGGGAGCTGCGTCTCCATTTTCGATTTTGATATTTGGTGGTTTTTCATTTGAAAATAGATTTAAAAGATGTTTATTGTTGGATTTAATTTAAGATTATTATTGAATTATTTTGTTTGGGCTTGCGGCGTGTAGCACTTCGGGCCTGTAACGGGTTCGGGGTGTTACACTAAGATAATGAAGAATAAAATTTTCTTTAGCCTTCAACCGAAATAAATCAGAGATTTAAAGATATTATTCAATAACAACAAATGCAGCGGAACGGACAATCCATTAGAAGAGTCAAGTAGATTATAATATCTGCCATCTTCTATAAGTTAAAGGATCACCACCAATATTATATCCCTGTAACACCAATCAATAATTCATGTTCAACAGCCTCTCTTTGTACTACATGCCAAAGATATTTATTTGTAACACCAATCAACAATTTCAACAACCTCTGTTTGCATTACGTGCCAAAGATATTTATTTGTAACACCAATCAACAGTTTCAACAGCCTCTCTTTGCACTACGTGCCAAAGATATTTATTTGTAACACCACCGGTCATGATCACGCCAAACGCCAGTTTATCTTTGCACTACAGGCCAAAGATATTTTCACCAGAAGCCTTTATCTGTAACGCCAAAGTTCATGATTATACCAATACATAGTTTGGTCAAAATCATGTCACACCAGTTCATCTTTGCACTATGGGCCAAAGAGAACTATCACCACAATTTAAGTATGAGGATGATGACAATGATATAAACATAAATACAGTGAGATCAAGGATAAGAAAAGATTTATAATTTAATCAGTGTCGAAGATTGACCAAATTGCCAACACGATGACCAAATTGTGGAGTCAAATTCAAGAATGATATTCAAGAAATAAGTTCAGAATTCAACTATAACGTATAAAACGAAATAGAAAGATTCAGGTGAAAAGATATTAGATGAAGCACAAACTATTAAACTACTAATTTTCAGGGATTTTCACCATTTAAAAATAAGGTTTTGGAAACAAACAAAGATTTCTTATCATAAATGGAGAAAAGTGAAAGAAAAAGATACCCCTTAAAGAGTACAAAAGAAATGATACGTTATACGAGTATAACAGAATATATGAAACTGCAAATGGATTTTCACCCGTCATGCGATAATTCACGTAGACAGGTTATTTCCACAAAAGATTAATAAGTAATGAATACGACGGGTTATTCACCAGGCATGCGTCAATCCGCACGGACAGGTTATACCCACAGATTAATAGGGAATGAATACAAAGGGTTATTCACCAGGTACGACACTCGTACATACAGGTTATCCCTACAGAATAATAAGGTATGAATACAAAGGGTATTCACCAGGTACGACACTCGTACATACAGGTTATTCCCACAGAATAATAAGGAATGAATATAAAAGGATATTCACTAGGCATGCGTCATACCGCACGGACAGGTTATCCCCACAAATTAATACAGAATGAATAACAACCTTTATGAGTATAATATCACTTACGAACATGAAAGCAAATGATATTATATATGAGTATGAAAGAAATGATATTCCCTACCTTTGTTAACAAGTGACTGGATGTTACTTTCTATGAAGTTTACTAACTTTGGATAATACTAGTATTCTCACAAATACTCACAATAGCCTAGCACACTAAGAGAACTTAAGAAATTTAGAGAGAGAGGAAGTATAGGCAATGAAGGTGTGAAAATTTCTTAAGCAAACTCTCCCTATTTATAGGAAAATCAAGGTGAGGGCATTTTGGTCTTTTCTCCAACTTTTCTTGGTTTATTACGCTTATACCCTTGGCATATTCTTTTAATATCATCCATCCATTTTTTCTTCCATTTATATCATCCATCCATTTTTTTCTTCCATTATCATCCATCCATTTTTTCTTTAATCTATATCATCCATCCATTTTTTCAAAAAGATTAATCCATTATCAAAAAGATAATTCCATTATAAAAAAAAAACCATTATAAAAAAATATAACTCCATTATCAAATTAATCCCTTTTTCTGTATTATTGTGTTAAATGTATTAATATCACCGATAGCACATATTCGCAATACTAACAACCAGATTATTCCCAAAAAAGAGGGGGCCTTCTATAAAAATGGCGCGCAATTAAATAACCCCTTTCCTTGACAGAATTTTTAGACATTGTCAATAATGCTAAACTATCATATCAAATAATATGTGTTACAGTGTCGTGACAAATAATATAAAATATTATGCAGATACTACTCTAACAATTATTGAATCAAGATACTGTGCAATTGCTACTTTATCAATTATTGAATCAATAATATAAAACACTGTGGAACACCGTGTGCTACTGTGGAATACCGTGTACTACTGTGGAATAACGTGTGCTACTGTGGAATAGCGCGTTTTACTATTCTTTTTATCACCGGGTATTTCAACAGTTATCGGTTAAAGTTTTGCCGCCAATTTCTATCACTTTCTATATCCGACAGAAGGAATATTCCCCGACATACTAGTTTGACTTTTTGTATAAATGAATAGTATATTCGTATGAATAGTACTTTCGTATTTATACCGTATAATTTTCGTATCCAGCTTATATAAACGTTATGACGTAATTCGAAGATCGAAGAAAATGTAAAAGCATTTTAGCGTGAATAGTACCCCGTGAATAGTGATCTAGCGTTATTACTAGACATATCAATTGTCACATTTCACTAGTAACTTTATCATTATCGATTTAATACGTTTCTGTTTAAAATAATAATAATAAGAAGAAAATTAAATTCTATATTTTAAAATTTTCGGGGTCTTACAACCGAAGTAGAAAAAGGTCAATAGTTTAGGATAATAATTTATATTTAATCCATATAAATTATATCAAATAGTTGTATATATATATATATTGATAGGTTCATAATATTTGATTATTTTTATTCCTTTATGCTTTGTTTAGTTGCATGTTATCTGTTATATAAACTGATTTAAGGTGTTTATCGATTTTGAGAAGAATTTGATATGAGTTTGCAAAATATAGAGTTTAATGCTGAGTTTTATGTTATTTTGCAGAAGTACTCTACGATCAATATTGGTGATCTACGATTGTCGAGTGGATACTCTACGTTCGTAGTGTTAAAGTGGCAGTCTGACAGTTTTACGATCGCAGGAAGGTTAAGGCAGAGTCACTCGACGATTTGATACAGCACTCTACGTTCGTAGTATAAGGACTCTACGATTGGTCTACTTCTGTTCGACGATTTGCTATTTACTCTACGTTTTTAGCTCTACTACTAACGAGGTTTACTCTACAATCGTTGAGAGAGTTTCACCATACGATTTGTTACTCTACGTTTTCTGCTCTACGATCGTATGGCTCGACTTGTGAGTTAACTTTTGGAATCCAAGTTAAAGAAGGATTTGAGGTGCTGAAGCTTATGAATTCGATTCCAACATGATTTGGAGACAGGATTACGATTAAAGAAGGAAGATGAAGCTGATCAAGAAAGAAGTCGAATCCAATAAGGAATCTAAATCAGAGTTTAACATAGAAATTGAGTATGAATCAGGACTGGAATTGGAAAGGAAACTGAAGAAGACTTGGCTATGGAAATCTAATTTTAACTCAATAAGGAAACTAAAAACAGCTAGATTGCAGAGGTCGATAAGGATTAAGAAGCTACCATATCTGAGATTGAAGACTTCCAAAGTAGAGTAGAATTAGAATTCTTCTAGGGTTTCAATGCTGTATAAATACATGTCACTTGTAATCAATTCGGGACATCCCTGATAACACATCCTACACTTTATTTAGAGTTCTTATCAGCATGCTAGCTTAGTTTCTTTCATTAAGTTCTAAAGGGATGTGGAACCTTATTTGTAGTGAATAATATAACTGAGTTTCATTATTGATTCCTTCTTGTATGATGTTTATTTTGATAATCTGGTTTAATTGTTTATATACTATTGGACTAACTGATTTGGTTTCTGCAGAATTGAATTGGTTAACTAATATCATCTGCTAGATTAAGATATAATATTAAGCAAATGATATTGTATCTGATCACAAGTAATGCTTAGGAATACATGATTGTAGACAAACTTTTGAGTATTGCTAAGGTAATCATGAGGCAAGTTAAATGATCTGCGATTGTATGATTGTTACTTGGAATAATCTAATTCCCTATTTTTTAATGCTTTTATTATATTAAATCTTGATTGATAGTTCATGGTTATATAATAGTTAGAGTTTAGTGGGGGCGATTGTCACACTAGATTTAAAATCTAAGGGGAATTTCAGATAAACTAACGATTGTTGTTATCTAGGGTTATTAATCTCATTGAAGGAAGAAACAATGTTAACTTAATTACACTATTGTTGTGAATTGGTGAAACTGAACTGAAGTTTTAACTTACTTGATTATTTTCATTAATTTTAAATATGTTTTCTTTAGTTAAACACAATTAATTCAAACCCCCCTATATTTTACTTATTGTTATAGTTAGAAACATTAGAATAGATTTGAAACAATATCATTCTCTGTGGGATCAATCCTTACTTGTTACTGTTCGTATTATTTGAATTCGTAGAGTGAAAGTGAGGTTAATTTTGGAATGTTTGACGACAGTTTCCCAAATTTTGGCGCCGTTACCGGGAAGTGATTATTTGTTTTAATTTATTCTGTGTTTATTTTTAGTTTATGACTCGATCCTGTCAACCTACTGAACTGAATTTTGATTCAGAGATAGAAAAAACAGCAAGGAGGCTAAAAAAAGAGAATCGTAGAGTGAAGAATTGAATTGCAGACCCAGAAGAGGCTCTTGTTCCATCACCTGGTCTTAACATAGCAATTGAATTGCTCTTAAATAATTCGTCTACTAATTTAGAAGAAGAAGAAGAGATAGCTGCTCCTAACAATAACAGAACTTTAAAAGAACTAGCTACTCCTAATCTCAATCAATAACCTTTGTGCATTAAGTATCCTACTTTAAATGCTTCTTTTGAACTTAAATTTGAACTAATTCACCTTTTGCCTACTTTTCGTGGTCTGATAGGTGAAGATCCATACAAGCATTTGAAAGAGTTTCATGTGGTGTGTTCCACCATGAAACCACAAGGGGTGACTAAAGAACAGATAAAACTTAGAGCTTTTTCATTCTCATTAACAGACTTAGGAAAGGACTGTCTGTACTACTTACCTTCAAGATCAATCCAAACCTAAAATGACATGAAGAAGCTATTCTTGGAGAAGTACTTTACTACTTCAAGAGTGGCCAACATCAGAAAGGAGATATGTGGCATCAGGCAGTTCAATGAAGAAACTCTGTATGAGTACTGAGAAATGTTTAAGAAGTTGTGTTCCAGCTGTCCACCTCACCAGATTGATGATCAACATCTAATTCAATACTTCTATGAGGGATTATTGCCCATGGACAGAAGCATGATAGATGCAACACGTGGATGGGCTTTAGTTGACAAGACACTAGAGGCTGCAAAGAACTTAATTGCAAACATGGTTGCAAACTCACAATAATATGGTATTAGGATGAATCATGCACCAACAAGAGTAAATGAGGTGAGCACATGTAATCATGAGAAACGAATTTCTGATTTAACTACTATTGTTAGACAATTGGCTATCGGGAACATGCCAGTAATAAAAGCTTATGGGATCTATTTGTTGTCTGGCCATACCACTGATTCATGCCCAACACTGCAAGATGATGAGACTATGCAACAAGCCAATGCAGTGGGGAACTTTCAGACACAACCTCAGAGAAGGTATAATCCCTATTCAAACACATAGAATCCAGGATGGAGGGATCATCCTAATCTGAGCTATGGAGGAAACAAACCACTTGCCCCACCTGTTTTTCCTAATAGACAACAAGGGTTCCAACCAGCTCCACAACAGTACCAACCTAGACAAATAACACCTGCCAACCCTGGAATATCACCAGAGGAAATGTTTAATGCATTTATGACTCAGACACAATAGTTTAACAAGAAACAAGAACTTTCATTGATGATCTGAGGAACTAAATGGGTCAACTGGCTACCATAGTTGGGAGATTGGACTCTCAAGGCTCGAAAAAATGCCCTCTCAAACAGTTGTGAATCCAAGGGAGAATGTAAGTGCCATTACACTAAGGAGTGAAAAAGAGCTGGAAGTGCCTAAGGCCACAAACAAGAGCAATCTAAGAAAGAGGCTGAACCATATAAGGTAACTCCTAACACTGCTATTTTATTTATGACTAATGTTTTACCTTTTCCACTAAGGAACAGGGCCGACCCTGAGGAGGTGCAGAAGGAGCGACCGCACATGACCCCCAAATTCGGAGGGCCCCCGATTTTTTTGTGTATATGTATATAGCCTATAGGTCAAATATACTTTATATAAATATTGAAAACGTGGCTATCTGATGATAATCATTTGTGAACTTGTTGTGAACATCTTGATACCTCTCTAAGGCATGGCGACAAATCTGATGTTGATAGGAATGAATTATTTGTAGAGCTAAAAGTTGTTCGAGAGATGTTACCAAAAGGGAAATTGACAGTTGGGGATATATTAAATTTCTTGAGAAGTTTTACTTGTTTTCTGAATGCAAGCATTGCATACAGAATTTTGTTGACTATACCTGTTACGGTTGCATCTGCAGAAAGAAACTTCTCGAAATTAAAGTTATTGAAATCTTACTTGCGATCAACCATGTCGCAAGAAAGATTAAATGGATTAGCTTTGATTTCAATTGAATATGAACTACTAGAGAAAATTGATTATGGAAGTTTGATTGATGATTTTGCAGCAAAAAAAATGCAAGAAGAACCAATTTCAAGTGACAGTGAAGTATGAGACCATTCACGGATATGGAGCTTTTGTGAATGATGCTAGCGATCGTGTGAAGTTTATTGTCCATTTAAGTTTTAGCTACCTTTTCTTTTTAATTGATAATTTATTGAAGTTTTAGCTATATTTTCTTTCTAATTGATGATTTTGTTACTCGACGTTGACATTTATTATTTTAATTAATGATGAATTTTGATATAAATTATGCTTTATATATTGGTGTTGATAAAAAAAAAATTAGTATTTTTATATTCGAGAGGGCCCCTATTTTTTTCTCGCACAGGGCCTCCAAATTCTTAGGACCGGCCCTGCTAAGGAATCACAGAACTTCAAGAAAGGATGAGCAAGAGAAAGAGATTCTAGAGACTTTAAGAAGGTAGGGGTAAATATCCCTCTGTTAGATGCAATAAAACAAGTGCCCAGGTATGCCAAGTTTTTAAAAGAACTATGAACTAATAAGAGAAAGTTAAAAAATAATGAAGGAGTCATAGTAGGGGAAACTGTATCAACATTTTTACAAAGAAAAATGCCCCCTAAATGTAAAGACCCATGCATGTTTACCATTCCCTATGGAATAGGTAATACTAGATTTGAGAAAGCTATGCTAGATTTAGGAGTTTCAATTAATGTCATGTCATTATCTATATTTGCTTCTTTAAATCTAGGGCCTTTAAAACAAACTGGTGTTATTATTCAACTTCTGACAGGACTAACACTTACCTTGAAGGGGTAATTGAAGATGTTTTAGTGCAGATGAATGAGCTAATCTTTCCTATAGATTTTTACATTGTGAACATGGAGGATGATTCATCTCTAAACCCTGATCACATCTCATTAGGGAGGCCATTCTTAAAGACTATTAGGACCATGATTGATGTGCATAATAGGACCTTGATTATGGAGTTTGATGGAGAAAAGATCTAATTCAATATATATGAAGCCATGAGGTACCCTAGTGATATCAATCCAGTTTATGCTATTGATGTTGTTGATTTTTTAGTATAGGATTCTTGTGATCAAGTGCATAAGGATATCTTGGAGATTGCTATCACTAACAGCTTGGAGTTGGATAAAGAAGAAAAAATTGAGCAGACTCAGGAATTGAAGGATGCTGTAGCTGCTTACATTCCTTACAACAAATCTCAAATAAGTATGCAGCCTATTCCGTTCAATTACCTGTTTCTCACCAAAAATTGTTACCTTCTATTGTGCAGGCCCCTAATTAGAACTTAAACCATTGTCAACCCATTTGAAGTATGCTTACTTGGGAAAAGATGACACCATAAAAGTGATTATTGCCAACAATTTGACCAAAGTACAAGAAGACAAACTGCTGAGAATCCTTAGGGATCATATAACAGTCTTTGGTTGGACCATTGCAGATATAAAAGGCATAAGTCTTGCTGTGTGTATGCATAGGATCTTGTTAGAAGAAGGAGCCAAGCCTACAAGAGAAGCTCAGAAAAGACTGAACCCACCTATGATGGATGTAGTAAAGAAAGAAGTGATGAAATTGCTTGATACATGTATTATATACCCAATTTCAAACAACCAATGGGTGAGTCCAGTCCAGGTAGTTCCAAAGAAATCTGGAATCACAGCTGTCCAAAATGACAATAATAAGTTGATGGCAATAAGAATGCAAACAGGCTGGAGAGTGTGTATTGATTATAGGAAATTAAATTTAGTTACTAGAAAAGATCATTTTCGTTTCCCCTTTATTAATCAAATGTTAGAAAAATTGGCTAGCCACACTTACTATTGTTTTCTAGATGGATTTTCAGGTTACAACCAAATTCTGATAACTCTAGAAGATCAAGATAAAACCACCTTCACATGCCCCTTTGATATATTTGCCTATAAAAAAATGTCTTTTGGACTTTGCAATGCCCCATGTACCTTCCAAAGATGCATGGTAAGCTTGTTTTTCTGATCTTCTAGAAAGTTGTATTGAAGTTTTTATGGATGACTTCACAATTCATGGTGATTCTTTGGATTCCTGTCTTAATAATCTAACTAAAGTGCTTGATAGATGCTTAGAAACTAATCTTGTTCTTAACTGAAAAAATGTCATTTTATGGTAGAACAAGATAGTACTTGGCCATATTGTTTCAACTAAAGGATTAGAAGTAGATAAAGCTAAGATAGAGACTATTGCTACTTTACCTTACCCTGTAAGTGTGCGGGAGATTCGTTCTTTTATTGGACATACAGGTTTCTATCGAAGGTTTATCAAAGACTTCTCAAAAATAGCTTTGCCATTGTGTAAGCTGCTACAAAAAGGTGTGGAGTTCCAATTTAATGATGAGTGCAAGGAGGCATTTGATAAGTTAAAGAGGCTATTGACCTTTGCACCTATGATTCAACCACCAAATTGGAATCTGCCTTTTGAAATCATGTGTGATGCAAGCAACTATGTAGTGGGAGCTGTTTTAGGCCAAAGGATTGACAAAGTTGTGCATGCCATTTACTATGCATCAAGAACTCTAAACCCTGCTCAGATTAATTACTCTACGACTGAAAAAAAACTCTTATCTGTTGTTTTTGCTTTAGACAAGTTTAGATCTTATTTACTTGGAACTAAAGTAGTATTTTATTCTAACTATGCTGCTCTCAGGTATTTGTTGACCAAGAAGGACAAAGTCAAGAATTATAAGATGGATTTTGTTGCTACAAGAATTTGATTTGGAGACCAAAGACAAGAAATGAGCAGATAACTTGGTTGCAAATCACTTGAGGAGACTGTTAAGGGATGAGGAGGCACTACAATTACATGATTCCTTTCCAGACGAGCATTTACTTGCCATCAATAAGGAATGACCCTGGTATGCTAATATTGTAAATTACTTAGCAAGCGCACATGTTCCTAGTGAATTCTCTAGACCTCAGAAAGATAAGCTTAAGAGTGATGCCATGTATTATATATGTGATGATCCATATCTATGAAAATTCTGTGCTGATCACGTAGTTAGAAGGTGTGTGTCTAATCATGAATTTCTATCTATTCTAACTTTTTGTCATTTTTATGCTTGTGAAGGACACTTTGGACCAAAAAGAACAACTCATAAAGTTTTAGAATGTGATTTTTATTGGCCAACAATTTTTAAAGACTCTTAATTGTTTTGTAAATCATGTGAAGATTGTTAAAAGACGGGTAATATCTCATAAAAAAATCAAATGCCAGAAACCCCTATTGTAATAACCGGTTAAAAAAGAAAAAGATAATAATAATAATAATAATAATAATAATAATAATATAATTAGATAATAGAAGTGTAACTAATAATTTTTTATACATATTTAAAACCTATAAAGATAAGATAAGTCATTTAAGTTGTAACAACTTTTTAAATTTTAAACGGACTCTTTTACCTGGTAACCTATTTTGCAAAGGAATTAAATATATTTAAATAATAGAGAGAGAGAGAAGAACGTAAAAATTATTTAGCTTGGAGTACTGCAGAACAAAGAAGAAGAAAAGAGAAGTTAAAAGAGTCCTTTTAAAATTTAAAAAGTTGTTACAACTTAAATGACTTATCTTTAAAAGTTTTAGATATGTATAAAAAATTATTAGTTACACTTCTATTATCTAATTATATTATTATTATTATTATCTTTTTCTTTTTTTAACCGGGTATTACATTCTACCCACCTTAAAAGAATTTGGTCCTCTAAATTCCCAATCACAATTCTAAAGGAAACATGAATATCATAGAATCAAGAAATTTATCATCTAATTACTCAACACAATTGATAAAAGAGGTCCATACCTTAATTTTGGCTGCCTGAAAGTTGAAACACACGTCCTCGATTTGGTCCTAGGATTGCCAAGGTTATTTTCTCCTTCTTCTCATCTCATCTAGGTGGAGGGTTCTTGGGCATTTTGCAATCATATGGCCAAAATCTCCACAACGAAAACACGCTCCCGTATCCCGTATTCCAGCGGCATTCCTTGTTTGGGTGGTTCCTACCACGCCTCGCACACCTCAGCTTGTTCTCTTGATTCCATTAGTTTCCTTGATTTCCTCTAAATTTAGTGGTCTGTATATTCAACTTCTTTGTAGGTCCTCCATGACTCGACTCTCCCCAGATGGCTCTTCTCTCTTATGGTTCTTCCCTTTCTCCATTTCTACTAAGCCTTTTTCGATTACTAACGTCTTATTGAGCACCGCATCTATTGTAACACCACTAATCCCACATCAAAAGATAAGGAAAAAGTTTGTCTGTATATAAGAAATTGAGTTACTAACAATAGTAACTTCAGTCACGACCTTTTGGGTGAGCCTGTGGTGGGCTAAGATGACCCAAAAAGATTCTATTAGGGCCAGTAATTTAAGGCTTTGTTTGGATGGATTTGATTCGATTCGGACTTGGGATTTGACCCAAGATTTGTTCTGGACTCGGGATTTGACCCGAGTTATTTCATATGGTATCAGAGTCGACTCTCGAAAGCTCGGGTCGGGTCATCCGATCGGTTTGTCGGAGGTAGAGACATGAAGGCTGGTGGTATTATCCCACAATGGAGAGAGAGAGGTCCGGAGGTGGGGACACGAAGCCAGTCGGTATTATCCCACAATGGCTAGAGAGGCAAAGATCTGTGGACCATGTGTATGATCGGTTCTGAGGGGAAGTCAAGAATTTAAGTGGGGGAGATTGTAACACTCCCAGTCCCATATCGAAAGATAAGGAAAAAATGTGTCTGTATATAAGAAATTGAGTTACTAACAATAGTACCTTCAGTCATGACCTTTTGAGTGAGCCTGTGGTGGGCTAAGATAACCCAAAAAGATTCTATTGGGCCAGTAATTTAAGGCCTTGTTTGGATAGATTTAATTTGATTCAGACTTGGGATTTGACCCAAGATTTGTTCTGGACTCGGGATTTGACCCGGGTTGTTACATAATTTTTGTAACACCCCGAACCCGCTACAGGCCCGAAGTGCTATACACCGCAAACTCAAAGGCCCGTAAGGCAATAATACCAATCGCGTGCAGCCCAAACAAAACAAGTCAACAATAATATTTAATTTAAACCCAATAACAAACATCTTTCAATCAAATTCAAATGAAATATTATTAAATATCAAAAACGCAAAATGAAGACGCAGTTCCTCGAAACTAAGAGTTTTTATCAAAATTCAACGTTAAAGGAAATGACATTTTAAACAAATCTTCAGCTATCCAAAGCGCATCAATTATGTGCTCAGCTTTCAGTAATGGAACCTGTAAAAATTTTTAAGGGGTGAGCGATAAAGCTCAGCAAGTGACAATCCTCACTATTTAGGTGGATTAAACATAATTTTCAAAACATTTTTTTTAAAAATCTATTTTGTTCGATAACAATAGTAAATATATTTTTCAAAGCTAAACGAATAATAACAAAACGAATTCACATTCAAAATGATTTTAATATATACATTATATCTTTTAATCCACAGCCTTAGCGAGTAAGGTTACAATAACCATGTAACACGGCCCAAAAGTCCAATAGTGTCAATGTTCACGCACCTTACTAAGGTATCTATAAAAATGCACACTCCCCGAAGGGCATCTAAAAGGTGTGCATCTTAGTAGGTCCTATATTAGCTCCGGAACTAAACGTTAACACTAATAGTTTCTATACATAGTCGGACTGAGGATTTCAAAAATATTTTCTTAATATTATCGATATTCTAAACGATACTTTTTCACAGTTCGAAATCAAATAATTTTATTTCACAGTTTAAAAATAAATACTTGATCCGAATTTTGAAATAAAAGAACATAACATTTTAATTTAAATGGAAACGAAATTTGAAACCATACATTTAGACATCCGAGTAATTATTAAGATATATATAAAAATAAACGATAATTTAAAAACACTAAATAGTTCGGAAAGCCACTTACCTCGATATTGCGAAATACGAAAATATTAGCCAAACAAATCCTAAGTATAAATTTAGAACAAATAAAATCATTAGGATACAATATCCTAATTTACTCATACTCTTAATTCAAATCTTACGCATATAAATCTTAATTTTAAGTCACTATTATGATTATATATTATACTTAAAAATATATTAATTTATCTATAATTTATACATATAGGTGCCGAAATCTACTATATATATTCACATAACTAATTTCTTACTTAATCAATATAAAAGCATACTGACATGACAATGGCTTAGCCATGACTATCAGTAAATACGTAAACAATGAAGCATATATATATATATATAATCTATCCACCGGACTCAATGCATACAAAGCAGACTTACATGATATATCAATAAAAGAAAGTTATTTGCCTATGTACTATCATAGCGTCAAATTAGAGTTTAATCAAAATCACACATGCACCCACACGTAATATACATAAACACGATTTCATATATATATATATATATATATATATAAAATTTAAAATCCCTTCTTTTCCATAAAATATACATATTTATCACTATTTTTAGAATTTTATCAGAATCAAAAATTAAAATTTTAAAATCTAATTATACATGTATAATACAAAATTATCTCATAATTTAAAGAAGGGTTTAAGTTTTACCTTTTTGATTCTCTTTTTTTCTTCTCTGTTCTACAGTACTCCAAGCCAAATAATTTTTATGTTCTTCTCTCTCTAGAGTTGTTTAAATATATTTAATTCCTTTACAAAATAGGTTACCAGGTAAAAGAGTCCTTTTAAAATTTAAAAAGTTGTTACAATTTAAATGACTTATCTTATCTTTATAGGTTTTAGATATGTATAAAAAATTATTAGTTACACTTCTATTATCTAATTATTATTATTATTATCTTTTTCTTTTTTTAACCGGGTATTACATTATACCCACCTTAAAAGAATTTGGTCCTCTAAATTCCCAATCACAATTCTAAAGGAAACATGAATATCATAGAATCAAGAAATTTATCATCTAATTATTCAACACAATTGATAAAAGAGGTCCATACCTTAATTTTGGCTGCTTGAAAGTTAAAACACACATCCTTGATTTGGTCCTAGGCTTGCCAAGGTTATTTCCTCCTTCTCATCTCCTCTAGGTGGAAGGTTCTTGGGGCATTGTGCAATCATATGGCCAAAATCTCCACAATGAAAACACGCTACTATATTCCAGCGGTATTCCTTGTTTGGAACAAATCTTGGGTCAAATCCCAAGTCCGAATCGAATCAAATCCATCCAAACAAGGCCTTAAATTACTGGCCCAATAGAATCTTCTTGGGTCATCTTAACTCATCACAGGCTCACCCAAAAGGTCATGACTAAATGTACTATTGTTAGTAACTCAATTCTTTATATACAGGCAAACTTTTCCCTTATCTTTCGATGTGGGACTGGGGGTGTTACAATCTCCCCCACTTAAATTTCTGACGTCCCCTCAGAACCGATCACACACACGATTTACAGATCTTTGCCTCTCTAGCCATTGTGGGATAATACCGACTGGCTTCGTATCCCCACTTTCGGACCTCTCTCTCTCCATTGTGGGATAATACCACCAACCTTTGTGTCTCCACCTCCGATAACCCGATCGGATGACCCGACCCGAGATTTCGAGAGTCGGCTTTGATACCATATGTAACAACCCGGGTCAAATCCCAAGTCCAAAACAAATCTTGGGTCAAATCCCAAGTCCGAATTGAATCAAATTCATCCAAACAAGACCTTAAATTACTGCCCCAATAAAATCTTCTTGGGTCATCTTAGCCCACCACAAGCTCACTCAAAAGGTCATAACTGAAGTTACTATTGTTAGTAACTCAATTCCTTATATACCGATAAACTTTTCTGTTATCTTTCGATGCGGGACTGGGGGTGTTACACCTATTCTACTTGTTGAAATTTGTGATGTTTGAGATATTAATTTTATGGGACAATTTCCTTTATCTTTTGGTAATGTTTTATTCTTTTGGTTGTTGATTATGTTTCAAAATGGGTGGAAGCTAAATCCACTAGGACTGATGACTCTAAAGTTGTTGTAGATTTTGTCAAATCTAATATCTTTAACAGGTTTGGAATTCCAATAGCCATTATCAGTGATAGAGGAGCTCACTTCTGCAATAGGGTGTTAACAACATTATTTAAAAAGTATAATGTGATACATAGAGTCTCTACATCCTATCATCCACAAAGTAATGGCTTAAATTTTTAGCTGATATATAGATAATGTGTGGTTAAAATTGAAAAAAAAATACTGAAAGTTTTTCAAAATTTTAACTCTACGATTGTTATCTTACGATCGTAGTGTTTTGCTAATTTTTTGAAGGTTAAAATCATAGACTAAATTTAATGCTTATTTGCAGAATTTGATTGATGTTTAGTTGATTAATGAATAATGATAGTTGAGTCCTGATCAATAGTAGCTAATTTGAATTGAATCTGTGTTGCATGAATACTTCAATATGAAAAGCATGATTATTTTACTAAATTATATGTGGAGTTGACTATGTGCACTGATTTCATGATTTAGAACTGTTTAAGCTACTTATTTTATTTGTAGAACCTTGTGTAAGAAATTTTCTTTGAAGGAAAACTGGAAAAGTTGAATGAGAGTTGAAACTTCAGGACAGAAAATGAAAGTGAAAAACATGTGGTGGGTTGAGAAGAAGCGTAAAACGCACTCATTCATAAATACATGCAGCGAGAATGAGCATAAAACCCACTCGCTGGGAAGCAATTAAGTGAGATGGAGCATAAAATGCACTCACTTGAAAGGAAAAAAATGTGAAAGGTGAAATGGAGAATAAAATGCATTCACCTAAGAAAAATCTGAAAATTAAAGGTTGTGATGGTGGAAAAAACATGAATAGTAGAGAAAATGGTTCTGAATTTTAGGTTAGTGTGCATGGGTGTTGTTTCATGGTTAACTTGGTTGAGTATATATGTGGATCATAGGAGAGTTACTTGTGTGATTGTAGTCTGGTTTAAAGAAGCTCGGTGGTGAATGACAAAGTTGTTGTTATAAGTTGATTGATGAGGTGTTAATTAGATATCTGTTAGTATTAATATTCATGGATGATTTGAATTTAAAACCTTTGATAGTTTAGTTGGTTAGAGATTTTGATAAATTTTAAGTGTAATGTGTGTTTGGTTTACATGAAGACATGTAAAAGCTAAGTGTGGGATAATTTGATAGGTGCATAATATTTGATTATTTTTATTCCTTTATGCTTAGTTTAGTTGCATGTTATCTGTTATATAAATTGATTTAAAGTGTTATCGATTTTGAGAAGAATTTGATATGAGTTTGCAAAATATGGAGTTTGATGCTGAGTTTTATGTTGTTTTGCAGAAGTACTTTACGATCAACATTGGTGCTCTACGATCAGCATTGGTGCTCTACGATCGTCGAGTGGATACTCTACGTTCGTAGTGTTACAGTGGCAGTCTGGCAGTTCTACGATCGCAGGAAGGTTAAGGCAGAGTCACTCGATGATTTGACGCAACACTCTACGTTCATAGTATGAGGACTCTACGATTGGTCTACTTCTGTTCGACGATTTGCTAGTTACTCTACGTTTTCAGCTCTATTACTGACGAGGTGGGAGCTGTCATTTACATTCCAAAATTAAATCCTTACATTTACTTTACTAACACAAAAATCAGTATAATGACAAGCAAAGGTCGATCCCACAGAGAGTGAATTTATCTTTGTTTATTCTATTGCTTTCTAAATTAAAGTACTACTAAATATAAATTGGGGGGGGGGGTTTGAATTGAATTTGTTAACTAAAGTGACAGAAAATATTAATAAGAATAATCAATGAATTAAAACCTTCAGTTCAGTATCGCTTTTTTTACAATCTTTGGAATAATCAAGTTATACAATATTTATCCTTTAATGAAATTAATAGCCCTAGATAACCGCAATCGCTAATTATCCGAAATTCTCAATTTTAAATCTAAAGAAACAATCGCCTCAGTAGACCCTAACTATCATACAACCTAGAACTATCAGTCTAAATTTAATATAACAGCAACATTAAGAATTAGAGAATTAGACTATTCTAAGCAATAATTACACAATCAAAGATTATTTAACTTGCCTTCTGATAATCTTAGCAATACTCAAAAGCTTGTCCACAATCATGCATCACTAATTGCTACTTATGATCAGATATAATATCGTTTGCTTAATACTATACCTTAATATAACGCCCCCAAATCTGGGTTACCTTTACCTCAGACTTGGTGCTCACGATACTATAAATATCCATTCATTCCTGTATATACTAACTTAAACCTGTCTTTCATTGCAATAATAATCTTAACTTAATTCCCAGGTTCTATAGACCTTTACATAACTGGATACCAAATAATATTACAAAACATAATACTAAAGGTATTTATTACAGTAATCCTTAAATTTAGCTATTCAACGCAAGGGTGAGCAAAAGCTTGCTCAGCAAGGAAATAAACAGTTGAACATAATGGAACATGAATATTTATAACAAAGGAGTTATAATCCATGGGATACTGAGAAAAACAGTTCTTTAAAAGCTTTGAGTTCAAAAATTAGGCTTTAGTATGCTGTAAGGTCAAATGACCAGTGAACTCTGTACTAGAATTGACAGTACTAAAACAACAATATATGGATGTAAACAGTTGCTGAAAACTGAAAACATCTAGACTTGTATTGTAGGGGATCAGCCTAAGTACCCTACATTGTTCACAACATAACAGTCTAATGACACATTACATGTCCTTCGGAATCATAATGTCCGGTATTATATGTCCTTAAAAAAAGGGTTGTTCGTTCACAACATTACATAAGAGTCCGCACCACAACAAAATAGTTTGGAAAACATTAAATGAGATTTCATGAAGGAAGAATATCAATATATCTCAACATTTGTCTAGCCGAAATAATGACATTGACATACTCTCAATATCATAAGAATAACTGAATTTGAAGTATTACAGTTCAATAATTTGAATAACTTGAAAGGGTAAATTTTCGAGTTGAGTACTTGCAACATAAACTTATTTAAAAAAGAAAGTTTGATATACTTGCCTCTCGCATCGTTTAAACTTTTAAGAAAGTATCTTACCAATGAGTAGCCTACATATATACAGTGATACACATAGCTCAACTATGGTTATTGAAGTCATATCCAATAACTATCATGTATGTTACCTACTAACATTAGATAGTTATATAAATAACTTTTATTTGTAAATACATTTTAATATTATCATTTTTATAAATTTATATATTTATTTTATTTAACTAATATATTTTTTTTTTGTAAGAGATAATGTTTTATTTATCTTTTGATCTAGTAAATGATAATTGTTCCACCTTTTGAAGATTAAAATGGACTCTAGAAGATTATCATGATGGAGTTTGAATCAATTTAGAGATAAATAGATTAAAGGAAAAATAAAGACCAAGTTCAATATACCTTAGATTAGGTTATAATTTATTTTTTCCTATAAATAGGTCTTTTGTTTTAGGAAGAGGGAAATTAGATATTAGGTATTTTTTATGTATTAGTTTAGGTTAGGAATAGGAGTAGGAGTAGAAGTAGGAATAAATTATTTTTTCATTGTACGCTCGTTGGATGGATGATCGTTAATAAAATGGAGTTTTCTTATTTTATTTTTAATCTTCTACTTCTTCTTCGTTATCTTAGTTAATTTATTTATTTTTAATGTCTAGCTAATTTCTTTAACCTAGGATGATGATGAAACTAAGTATTTCATAATAATTTTTTTTTCTGTTCTGGTATTAATGTCTAATTGTTTTCGCCTTCATTTTTACCTTTCCACAAATTGCATATGATTCTTATATTGATTACAAGGTTTTGATAAGTTATAATTAATTTGTGATTTTTTTCATAACTTATGCTTGCCCATATTAATTATATGAATCGTTATTTTTAAAGGGAATGAAAATTAATTTGAGAATCAATTTAGAAAATAAGAAATTGTTTATTATGTTAATATTAAGTGAAGTTAGATTCCTAGGTAGTTTTTTCCGTTACTAGTTTTCACTATTAATTTTTAGTTTGCATAATTTAGTTGTTAATCATCTCCATTATATTTATTTTTAATTTGCCTGAAATAAATATTAAGAATACATTGAAATTAATCTAATCTGTGCGGGTTCAACCTGTATTTGTCAATTTTTTAATTTGACACTGTACACTTATAGTTACTAATTTTTATCGGATCACTCACCACTAGTATATACTGCATCTGTGCCTCTAGGAAGCCCGAATTCATATTTTAATTAGTTGTACAAACTTCAGCCATTATATATACTTAACTATGCACTAAGTAATAATATCAAACATTAATTACTATATAAACATGATGAAAATAATATTGCATAATTACGAGAATAATTAAAATGACAACATCATACATTCATACACTTACCAATAATCTAATTCGAAATAATCAACTTGTTCATACCATTGGACTTTTTTACAAGACTAAAGACTGCAATAAGAATAATAATAAAGACTGCAATAATAATATTAATAATAATAAAGACTGCAATAATAATAATAATAATTAATAAAATATATGTACATATTACAATAATTTTTCTATTCAACAACATTTTAAAGTTTCCCTAGCTAACTTCTTATTCTACACATATGTATTAAGTTTTTAATAATATATGAACATAGAAGACAAACTTTCACCAGGGACGAAGCCACGTGTAGACCAGAGGGAGCCATGCCCCCCCAAGATTTAAAAATTTTATAAGTACTATAGCCCACTTTGAGATTAAATTGATATATTCATGGATGCCACTACAAAATGTTGTATTGTTATTCATTATTTGATATATTAAACTATGTACGAAATCCTATGTTGCTGCACTATGTTGATATATTCATGGCTGACACTATCTTGGGTAGAACAATCTTTTAATAGTGCCCATTTCACATTCTTTGCAATATCAGCATGGATATGATTCTTTAATGCACTTAAAATATATACTACTAATATTTCTTTAAATCAATTAACTATGTTGCTGCACTATCTTGGGCATAGCATCTCATTACTTGGTTTATTCCACTCATGGCTGCACTATGTTGCTGAATTACTTTGTGTTCAATTAAGCTATTAATTAATTCATAAAAAAAATCTGAATTAATTGGTTTATGGTTCATGGTTGTTATGTTGGTAAATGGTAGCAGAGAAGTGGCTAGTCTGGCAACTATGTTGGTAAATGGTAGCAGAGCCAAATGCTTTAGAGTTTAGCCAAAGAAAGAGAGAAGAACTGAAGGAGAAATCCCCTTCTCCCACCAACAGTATTAGTTCTCTAAAGTATCGTCATCTACTTTTACAGAATTACAATTTATAGGTACTAATTTCTCTATTCTTTCTCTAATCTGTATATATATGTATATATATTATGTATCAATGTATGTGTTGTGTGCAGAAACAAATTGGGGTTTATCCGTTTAAAATTGTTGATGCGAAGAGTTATCAATTCGATCTATGTTTGTTTCTGTGTTATAATTTTTCATTGCGTTGTTCGATTTGCTTTTATTGAGATTTATATGATTTGATGAGTATCTCTATGCACAATGTGTCTTTATGCTTAATTTTTAGATATTCAGATATTATATACAACACAAATTTAATCCCTAGTTGAGTAGCCCCTCTAGTGCTCAGAATCTCACTATCTCAATTTTTGTTTTTTGTTTTAGAATCATGGGAAAATCACATACTATTAATTCATTTTTTAAGATAAAACAATCAAATCATGTTGTCACATCTCTGCCTACCCCTGAACAAAAACAACGTTCTCTAAAATCACCTAGAATTGAAGGTAAAATTTTTTTTGGCCCCCAAAGATCAAATCCTGGCTTCGTCCCTGACTTTCACAACTATTTATGCAAATTTCTTGAATTTTATGTTGGGGAGAAACACTAAAAAAATTCGCAATACATGGATAAATTTCAGTCCCTAAACGAAGAAAGTGTAAGTTTGTGCTGAAATACTAATTTTTGCTCTATCTTATAAATTTCGCTTATTTTGTTCCTAAACCCCACATGTGATGAGTGAGATGATTAATCTATAGTGAAACCATTGGGTTTGAAAGAGGTAAAATCGAAGGTTTTAGTTAACCCTACCTTGCAATGCAACCAATCACACGTACAAGTGCATATATACTTGTGCTCCCTTCCTTTAATGTGTAGGAAATTCATGCAACTCAGCCGGACCAAATCAAGGAAGTAAATGAAAATCATCCATGTGGGAGGATTAAAGGAGAAAGAAAAAAGAAGAGAAGAAAATATGGTGGGAATTAAAGAAGAGACAACGAGGAACGTTCGTGATGACATACCCGTCTCTGATATTGCTCCCAATAATGTGCAGGAAGTCAAAGAATCAAATGAAAATTATCCAGCTTAGAGGGAGAAGAAAATTAGAAAGAGAAAAATATACATGTTAACGCCAAGATTTTGCCGTGCGTCCAATCACCAAAATACGCGCCAAACCCTGCACAAGAATGAAACCACACTCAAGAGTCTGGCGGTTTGGGCCGCCAAGGGATAGCTCCGGTGTGAGAATAAGTACAGGTTGTTCAAGATATTAACAATAGAGGTTTAACACTTTAGTGAGCAAAGAGTTATTACTTGTAAACTTAAGGTTTAACCTTGTATTTATAGATGATCATACTGCCTTCATCGCCCTGTTCCCCAACTGTAATAGGATTCCTAATCATGGTAATTACCTATGATTGGATAGAACACAATCTCCTTAAAGAAAGGAAGTCGGATATAATCATGACTCTTTCCTTAGGAACTAGAATTCAAATATAGTTAGGAATCTTAGATTCCTTAAAGTCCTCAAACTGCCCAAAATAAATTCTTACGTGAGATCATTGCCTCCACGTGGACATAACCCACTGGAACCATCAGACCTAATTATTTATGTCCCAACATTGCCCCCCACTCTCTAGCTATTCCTGACTTATAGCAAGAGAGTACACACAAAATAAAGCAATTTCGACCCTTTTGCTTGAACCCAAACAGTCCTTTCTTGTTGCCCACGCCATCAAATTGACTCCACTACCATTACTAGCCACATCTCGCAAAACATGCATACTGAAGAGTCACATCAAAACCCCTTTCTCCCAAAACGAACTGCCTTACTATTCAAAAGTGTTTCTCTCTCTTTCTATAACAACTCTCTCAAATATCCACAACCACCTTTTTCGGTGAAGCAACCCACTCACCTTACAAACTACAATCAATAATGGCCGACACCACCAATCTAGCTAGCAACTCCTCTATTTCAACCGCGGCTGAACTTAACCCCACTTCCACACAAACCCCCATCGCAACCCCTCTGAAATCGCTCCCACCCATATAACTACCAATCCTTCACTCTCCCCCACTGCCGTCAACACTCCTCATAGCACCTTTTCATCCGCCACCCCATCACCAATCAGAATTGAGGCCGAGATGAGCATACTAAAAATGCAGCAAGAATATTCATCAGAAAAGGCATACGTCCACATCAACACCAAATCTTCCATCACCGAACAAAACCTCACTGACATTCGCCACAATACCTTATTCCCCTCACACATGAACTCCATGTCCCGAACCTGGATGAAAGGATGTACCAGCGACCCGACGGCTGGACCATCGTTTCCTTATAAGCCCTGAAGTACGGGATCTGATTCCCCCTTCACACATTCATTCTTACTTTCCTTAGCGTTATCGGGGTCGGATTCACCCAATTGGTCTCGAACTCCTTCATTCATCTGATTTGCTTCATCGCCTTCTGCCAAGAATGCAACGTGGACCCTTCCATCCACTTCTTCTTTACCCTGTTCACACTGGGCCGATCCAGAGAGGCAGGGTTTCCTCAAATTAATAAGTAGCCGAACAAAGCAGCTCAAAAACGATCCTTAATGAAGACTTCTACTAGAAACAAAGGCTGGTACTCGCACTAGTTCTACATCAAAGGACTTGAAATGCCCAAAATCCCCGACTGGGCCGAAACTTCCAGAGCCAATGTTGTGCTGGACAAGCTCTTTCGAAGTCGCGCCGAAGAGTTAGTCCTGCTTATAGCCAAGATGCTCGAAGAAGAGTGGAGCATGGACCTCTTGATCGACCAAACCTGGCTATACAACCATAAACGTAAGTCAAATCCAATTCATTGACACAAAATTTTAAAATGTTAGAATCCCTTCCTGACCCTCTACTGTTTGTAGTTTCTCTTATCAAGCCAAAGATAACTAAAGATATTGGCCAAACATCATCCTCAACAACAAATCCCGAAGACATTCCCGAGCCGACCCAAGAAGCAACCCCTCACCCTAATCATCCACCCGAAACTCCTCTTCTGTTAAACCCGATCACCATCATCCCCCCATCTCAACCTTCGGCACCCGATGCCAACCCTTCCCCCATCATCCCCACACCAGGTTTTACTGAAAAAAGCCCACTCGAAATGACACCTGCTGAAAAAGATGCCCTTTTCAAAAAGAAATAAAGACTAGTCAAGGCATACACCAAAAAACTACCTCAACACCTGATCACCGATCCTACCCCATCCACCAAACTTAACATCATCCAACCCGATTCAGCCGAACCTCCAAAACCTGTCGACCCCGAAGCCCCTTTATAAAAGAGGAAAAAACGGACCGAATCATCCTCCGCCCCTCCTCCCAAAAAGCCCCACACAGAACAACTTCCCGATTCGCAACAACATCAACAGTCAATAAACAACCCCTTATTCGAATCCCCATCACTCTCAACCGAGGTACGAGAGATTCGGGAACTTCGAGCCACCCTGTCTTTATGGCCCAAAGACCCTAAAAACTACCCTATGGAGCTCTTTCAGTACTTCAATTTACCCAAAGACAATGGTAGATTTGAAGACATCACAACCGAAGAGCTACCCTATGGAGCTCTTTCAGTTACCCAAAGACGATGGTAGATTTGAAGACATCACAACCGAAGAGCTGATCTACGCCAACTCCATGCATATGGGTCGAGTAAGTAGAACTGCCCCCCCAATCTTTTGATTTTCTGCATATACAATAAACCAAGTTAATCAACTTTAAATTGTAGTCCAACGTCGTCATCGCCCAAACCCATCGTCACCTTGAAAAGATGAAGAACAAAGAGGGAGAACTAAAGGCCAAAATCGCCGAACTTCAACGCCGAATAGAAGCTATAAAATCAGGTCTCGAAAAAGAGAAAAGCCTCCACACCAACACCACCTACCGCTGCGAAGAGCTGGAGAACGAATTGAAGAAAACAAAATGACAACTTTCTAAAGTAGCCGAAAAAAGAGAACATCTTTTGGCAGAACGAACCGAAGACAAAAACAGAATGGACGTGATGGAGAAATCTATTATAAGCCTTTAGAACCAGTTTCGGACTGTTCATTCTCAATTGGCTGAACTGATTAAGGAACACAATGAATTAAAAGCATAAGGGCCGCCATTAACTGAAGACACTAAACAGAAGCTGATCGCCGAATACCGTCAATCCTCAGAGCTGACCAAAGAGGTCCTGAAGCAGTACGACGATGAATATTCGAATGCCCGGTTGAAAGACAAGGCCAAAATGCTCGCAGCCGGGCTAGATCCCTCCATCCTCGACTCTTCGGACGACAAACCCGACACCGAAGATGACCCTCCTGTTAGGTTTGTATATAACGCAAGCATGCAATCAAATTACATAAATAAAGCGGAAGCGTGATAAAACGGATTTTAAAATTTTCATACAAACCATCACCATGATCTATCCTTGTGTTCAATTATCAATTAAATGAAAGAGAAAGAGAATAGAAATTATACCCTCGTAGATCAAAGCTTCCTCGGGTACAAGTTCAACTCCTAGTCCTTCGTGTTCTCCTCGAATTCCACCGATGAGATTCTTTCCTTTGATCAACGTTAGCCACCCAAGTGTTTGGCCTCTAGAGGTGATCCACCAAGGAAGAATAGGTATTCAAGAAGATGGGTATTGGCAAAACCCTAGTTTCTATCTCTATAGAAATTGCAAGTACTCTCCACAATCTAATGCAAGAGTGTGTAACCCTCATCTATGATAAGACTCCTCTTATTTATAGATGTAGGAATAACCCTTCCCTCAACTATTTAGGATTAGAGTTTCTATTATAATTAAACTCCTTTAATTAATTATGCTCCTAATCCAATTAGGAATTCATTAGAGAGTACTTCTATTAATTAATTCCCAATCCCTATTAGGAATTAAATAATAGTAATAGTAATAATAATAATAAGACTCCTCTTATTAATTTATATTTAATATTTCTAAAATATTAAATAATAAATATTAAGCTATTAAATTTATTCTATCTCCATAGATTAAATTAAATACACTTAACTTATTATTACAATTATGCCATTTACTTCTTAAATAAATATTTTTCTTTTGCGGTGTGACCCTTTAGGTTCTCCATATTAAACCGGTTGTGAATAAATCAATTAGAACAATTCTACTCTTATTTAAATTAATAAATTAAACTATTTAATTCATTTAAATAAATAATATTTATTCTACAATAAGGATAAACCCCCTTAGCGATCAACGACTTTCCAGATAATATAGATTTCAACATTAATCACAAAAGAACCTTTCAGTGAATAGTTACCGTACAATTCAATCCTTCTACCATACAATGTCTCAATTAAATATAAGACATGAATTTACTGTCAAGTCTTATTTTATTTAATTATATGTATTTCGATCCCCAAATGCACAACTCTAAATAATGCAAATTAGAAACTCCTTTCTAATTTTATTCTGCCTTGGCCAAGGACTACTGAGTTGTCATTTATCGAATCACATAGGACATTCACATCTTTTACTAGACGAGGTAGATTCTTTGTTGATCATTCACCTATCTCCATGTACAACTAATTATACCCAATCATACCCTTTGATATACCCCAAAGGTCTTAAGGGACATGTCAAAGTATAACTCATGATACACAAGATACTATGATGATCTCAAGTCCAAGGATCACTTGTACTACTATCACTAGAGGAATTCCTATTGACATGCGAGTAAAACTCCATCAGGTATTCCTTAGCGAGCCACGTTCAGTAAACTTATTCTCCAATAAGCACCTACATACTTACTTTAGTGTCTCCACACAAATGATTATGAGATCAATCATTCTCTTCTTAAGAGCAAGCAACGTATGTACTAATCTATCCGGATTTACTAATCCCCTTTTTAGTAATCCAACGATTAGGAACAATTTTAGTTTGTGAGCTATCTAGAGATTACTATCATGATTCTAAAAGCATTGCTCAAAACTATGAGTTTATCACATTTAATATAACAGCACCATGTAGATAATATAAAATGCCTTTTAAGAAAATCAATTCTTTTATTAATAAATGAATAAGATTACAAAGTATATGTTACATCATATCAAATATGATTGACTTGTGTGCATACTACTTTCACCTCCATCTCAGCAATAAACATTGTACCTTTTTTTTATTTTTGTAACAACTTTTCATATGTACAAATCCCTAAGTGAAATGAAAAATCTCCTTTGTAAGAATAAACTGCTTTATTTTATTGATAAATAATCAAAATTACACAAGAATGAACTGAAGAATTACATAGCTTATTGGTAATATCGTTTAAGTCTCCCAACATGCCATGTATTCTTTATCTCTGAACCATCCATTGCTCGAAGCCGGTAGGTCCCTAGCTTCGGCACTTCCACAACTTCATAAGGACCCTCCCAGTTAGCATAAGCTTACCTGAATTCTAGGGGGTAGATGTTTTAGCCTCCCGAAGTATAAGATCACCAACTTTGAACCTCCGTACTTTCACCCCCTTTATTGTAATGTTTGGCCGTTCTCTGCTGGTATACTGCTAGCCTTACCAAAGCCGACTCCCGGACCTCCTCTAATAAATTAAGATTAAGCCGAAGGCCTGCATCGTTATAAAGTTCTTTATATTGACTGACCCTTAGCGAAGGAGATCCAATCTCGACTGGGACAAGAGCATCGGTCCCATAAGCTAATCTAAACGGCGAGTCACCTGTTGTGGTTCGAGGAGTAGTTCGATATACCCACAAGACGTTGAGTAGCTCTTCGGGCCATCTCCACTTGGCTTCGTCTAGCCTTTTTTAATACCATTGAGCAATGTGCGATTAGTGACTTCGACTTGGCCATTGGACTGAGGGTAAGCAACCGAAGTCTTTCTATGCTGGATTCCCAAATCTTTAAGAAATTCTTCGAATTTTGAACCCACAAACTGTCGACCGTTGTCTGACACCACAACCATAGGAATCCCGAAGCGAAATACCATAAACTCTTTGAGAAATTTGAGACATTCTTGCTCCGTGATTGTCCGAAGAGGTTTGGCCTCTACCCACTTAGTCATGTAATTGATAGCCACTATTACAAAGATGACTTGACCTTTCGTCTTCGGCAACGGACCCAAAATATCAATCCCCCACACTGCAAAGGGAATTGGGGATAGAACAGAGAAAAGTTCTTCGGGTGGCTGATGAAGAACTGGACTATTTAACTGATACTTGAAACACTTTTGAACATACTCCTTAGCTTCTTTGAAAATGGTAGGCCAGTAATAACCCTGTCGAAGTACCTTGCACGCCAAAGCTTTTGCTCCCATATGATCTCCGCAAACCCTCTCGTGAACTTCCCGAAGTACGTACTCTGCTTCAGATGGGACCAAACACTTCAGTAAAGGTAAAGAGTACACACGCCTAAACAAATCACCATCGATAAACACAAAATTTGAGCTCCTATACTTTATTTTCTTCGCCAATAGTCGATCCGAAGGTAACTCGCCATCAGCTAAGTAGCTTATATATGGGGTCATCCAACCATCTAAACGCTCCACAACCAGTACCTCTGAAACTTAAATGCTTAGAAATTCTAGAATTTCCAAATAGGCTGATCCACCAAAAGTACCTGTATCTGAGGCAGCTAACTTAGACAATGCATCAACAATCGTATTATTGGACCGATCTACCTCTTGAAAAGTAAACGAACTAAAGTAATGCTACCGATCCTTGACTTTTGCCAGATACTTGGACATCCTTGCCCCCCCCCGAGCTTCATATTCCCCTGATATCTGTTTAACTACCAATTGAGAGTCGCTAAAGATAACCAGTCTCTGAACCTCTAAACGTTTTGCCAACCGTAGACCTGCCAGAATCGCTTCATACTCGGCCTCGTTGTTGGTCGCCCTGAATCCGAATCGAATGGCCTGATGAACTCTAAATCCTTCCGAACTTATCAAGATCACCCCTACTTCACTCGTATCCGAAGTTGAAGACCCATCCACATATATCGTCCAAGAAGTTTGAACCAGTCGAACGTCCGAAATCGAACCCACTACCTCCGGCTGTTCAACTGAATCATCTTCGGAAAATGAACACTCCACCACAAAGTCGGCTAAAGCCTGACCTTTTATCGTCGTCCGAGGATGATATTCCAAATGAAACTGGGTTAATTCCATATCCCACGCAGCAGGCCGACTCGAGATGTCTGGTTTGTGCAACACCTTCTTCAGAGGCTGATCTGTATACACCACTAGCATCCGACCTTGGAAATAATGCCGAAGCTTCCTGCTAGCAATGATCAACGTATAGGCAAATTTCTTCAAGTTCGGATATCGTGTTTCTGCATCCCGAAGTGCATGACTAATGTAGTAAATGGGGAACTATTTTCCACCTGTTTCTCGAATTAAAACTGCCCCGACTGCCAATGAGCTAGGCGCCAGATACAAGTACAAAGGTTCTAAAGGGATCGACTTCATCAGCAACGACGCATAGGATAAGTACTTTTTGATTCCTTGGAATGCATTCTCATACTTTGAGTTCTACTGAAAGGTATTCTCATTCTTTGGTGCTTTCAGAGTGTCGAAAAAAGGAAGGCACCTTTCAGCAGATTTGGACATGAACCTCCGAAGCGCTACGATTTAACCCGTTAGCCTTTGTACATCTTTGAACATTTTCGGAGACTTCATGTCCATGATAGCTTTGATTTTTTCGGGATTCACCTCAATTCCTTTCTTCCTTACCATATATCCCAAAAACGTCCCTGACCCAAGGCTGAAGGTACATTTAGTAGGGTTTAGGCGGATGTTATGCTCTCTAACGGTTTGAAAACAATCTTCAAGATCATCCAAGTGGCCCCGAACCAAAGAACTTTTGACAATCATATCATCTACGTAGACTTTCATATTCTTCCCCAACTGCTTCCTGAAGACGTAGTTCATCATCCGTTGATACGTGGCCCTAACGTTAAGCAATCCGAATGTCATCTTCTTATATGCATAAATTACCCGATGGGTGATGAAAGCCGTTTTTGGGATATCCTTCTTGCACATCGAGATCTGATGGTATCCTGAAAAGGCGTCCATAAAACTCAACATCGCAAACGCCAAAGTCACATCTATTAACTGATTAATATGTGGCAGGGGGTAAAAATCCTTCGGACACGCCTTGTTCAAGTCTGTATAGTCAATGCATACCCTCCACTTTCCGTTTTGCTTTTAGACGAGTACCACGCTCGCCAGCCACTCCAGATAATCAATTTCAAAGATAAAATCTGCTTCCAACAAATTTGCTATCTCTTCATCAATAATTTTCTGCCTTTCCGGGGCAAAAATCCTCCTCTTTTGGCGAACAGGCTTCTTCGTCGAATCTACACACAGTTTGTGCACTACAACTGACTTATCAATCCCCGACATATCACAAGGCTTCTAGGCAAAGATATCGGCATAGACCCGCAATAATTCTATCAAACTTATCTGAAAAGGTTCCTGCAACCCGGACCCGATCTTGACAGTTTTTTCTTTCTTTCCCGGAATCAACTCAATTTCCTCTGTTTCTTCGGCCGACAGAGTGAGGGGCTCCGTACTCCCTTTGGTAAATGGTTCGACCTCTATTGCCATCGCCTGTCTCTGCTTGCACCTCCCGACTACCGAAGATATCAATGAAGATCCGTAACACCATTGAGCCATATCCAGATCTCCTCTCACCTTACCCAACCCGTTCGGCGTAGGAAACTTCATCTTGAAGTGAGGGATTGAGGTCACTACCTGCAGCGCTGTCAATGTCAGCCGTCCCAAAATTGCATTATAAGCCGAATCCACCGATACGACAAAGAACCTAACATTAATTTCCACTTATTGAGGAGCCTTCCCAAAGATGACCGACAACTCAATTGTCCCTACTACCCAAACCGGATCGTTGCTAAACCCATACAGCGAGGGCTCTTGACCGACCTCCATCTTCCTCCCTCCCAAATCAAGTCTCTGATATGCATGAGTATATAGTATATCGACAGAAGATCCATTGTCGATCATGATTCGCTTTATATCCATCGACCCGACCTGTGCAGTAATAGCCAAAGCCCCTTCACGCGGTTCAATGGACTTCGATGGGTAGTCATCATCGGTGAAAGAGATTATCGTGGCAGGATACAGCCGATCCCTCCTGGAAGGTTATTCGGATATGGACAGAACCGAGTCCAACATTTTGCGCCTCTTCTTCCCTATAACTCTCCCTACCGTTCCACCCGTTATCACATCTACTATTCCCCGAACTGCAGGAGCCTGCCTGGGTTGAGACTGTATATTCGACTCATTGTTGTTATTGTTTGTTATCCCTGCCGAACCCCCTCGCCCCGCGACGTACTGAACTAACTCCCCAGTCTGCACCTTCTTCTCAATCAAGTATTTCAAATTATAACAGTCCTCTGTAGAATGTCCCGAAGTCTGGTGGTAGTTGCAATAACGGTTATGATTTCCCCTATAGGACTTCGTACTCATCGGACAAGGTTCAAAGCACGAATTGTTTCGGATTTCCTCCAATATCTTTGCCCCGATCGGTGTTCAGGGGAGTGTAGACTTTATTCACGTTTTTGTTTGAAAAGGGTGGTCTACCTCCTCCATTAAAACCTCGCCTCAGTTGATTATCCGGCCTAGAAGTATTGTTCTGATCCCGGTCCTTCGATCAATCTTCCGAGCGTGCCTGGGGCTTCAAGCGTCCAATAGTTTCCTCAAGGGTGATAAACCCATCAGCCCGACTATAAGTCTCCGGGGGGATTAAGAATGAGATCTTTAACCAGCTTCTTGGACTTTGCGATGTCTAATCCAGTGGTAAAGAACCCCACGGCCTGCTGCACATTCAGGTCTGTTACAGTGTCGACTGCTTCCCTGAACCTCTTCACATATTGGCCGAGGCTTTCATCAGAACATTGTTTGACTTGCATCAAAGACGTTGTCAGCCCCCCCCCTTTATTACCTCTGAAGCGTGAATGGAACTTGTCACATAGCTGTTCCCATGAACCGATAGAATTCGGGATAAGTGACGCCATCCATTCCCGAGCCCCATGCTTCAATGTGGTGACAAACATGTAACACTTGGCAACATCGGGATGGTCATAATAATCCATAAATTGATTGTAAGCATGTGTGTGGTCATAGGGATCTCCAGTGCCATCATAAGTCTCCAACGGGGGTATCTTCTTAGATTTATCAGCCTTTACCTGTTTTATCTCCGAGGTAAAAGGCGACTTCGCATTGTTTAGGAGTTTCCTCGTCTGATCGGACGTTGCCAACCTCTATTCTACTTCCTTCAATCTTCTTGCTAGGGCATCGGTCCCATTCTCCCGAAGAATCGGCTCAGGCCTGGCTCTCGAATTATCCCTGGAGCGGCTCCGACGCCTGCCCCGATCTGGTGTGCGGCTCTTCGGTCTGCTATTGTCCTGCGAGCGGCTATTATGCCTCTTGCGGATCGGAGAGCGGCTTCTTGGCCTGCTCAAGTCCTACGAGGGGCTTTGGTACCTGTTGCGGATCGGGGAGCGGCTCCTCGGCCTGCTCCGATCCTGCGAACAGCTTCGGTGCGTGCTGCGGACTGGTGTGCAGCTCTTCGGTCTGCTGTTGTCTTGCGAGCAGCTTCGGTACCTGCTGTGGACTGGTGTGCGGCTCTTCGGCCTGCTCCTTTCTCGTCGAGAATCATCCGGACAATGTGTCCGGGATCGGTCTCGCGACGAATCCTCTTGACGCCGATGATGACTGGAGGAAACTTCTTCCCCGTGTAGCAACGACACCAACTACTTATCCAACTCTATTTGCTGAAGGCGTATGACCTCCATAGTATCTTTGTTCTGTTGCACCTTTCTAGCCACGATCAACTCCCTCTTTTCTCGACCTTGATCTGGCCTAGAGTTCTGGTCATCGGCATCATTGTCATGGCCCCCCGTCCTCCGTGTAGTAGAGAACAGTTTTCTTTTGACAATCGTCGTCTGGTGGTCGAATTAGCCCACCGAGCGACTCTGGGGCCCCAGCCTATCCGAGATGCTCTTCGATGGCCCCAACCTGTCTTTGACCGATCCTCGGGGTTGGAGTGTATTGGTTGTTGACGTATTCCATGCCGATACCATTTTTGCATTGTTTGGCACCATGATTTCCAATCGAATACTATTGAGTGATTGTACGTTATGCTGCACTAGGCCCTCCTTCTAGCCCCAATGTTAACATCAAGATTTCGCCGCGCGTTCAATCACCAAAATACGCACTAAACCCTGCACAAGAACGAAACCATACTCAAGAGCCTGGCGGTTTGGGCCGCCGGGGGATAGCTCCAGTGTGAGAATAAGTACATGTTGTTCAAGGTATTAACACTGGAGGTTTAGCACTTTAGTGAGCAAAGAGTCATTACCTGTAAACTTAGGGTTTAGCCTTGTATTTATAGATGATCACACCGCCTTTATCGCCCTGTCCCCCAACTGTAATAGGATTCCTAATCATGGTAATTACCTATGATTGGATAGAACACAATCTCCTTAAAGAAAGGAAGTCAGATATAATCCTGACCCTTTCCTTAGGAACTAGAATTCAAATATAGTTAGGAATCTTAGATTCCTTAAAGTTCTCATACTGCCCAAAATAAATTCTTACGTGAGGTCATTGCCCCTATGTGGACATAACCCACCGGAACCATCGAACCTAATTATTTATGTCCCAACAATACACATTAATTATACATTTTAATATTCCCATTTTTATGAATTTATATGTATCTTTTATTTAACTAATACATTTTATTTTGTTTTGTAGGAGATAATGTTTTATTTATCTTTTGATCAAGTAAATGATAATTGTTCTAACTTTTGAAGATTAAAATGGACTTTAGAAGATTATCATGATGGAGTTGGAATCAATTTGAAGATAAAGGGATAAGAAAGAAAAAGAAAGACCAAGTTCAATGTGTCTTAGATTAGGTTACAATTTATTTTTTCGTATAAATAGGTTTTTTGTTTTACGGAGAGGGAAATTAGATATTAAGTATATTTTATATATTAGTTTAGGTTAGGAGTAGAAATATTTATTAGGTATTTTTTATATATTAGTTTAAGTTAAAAGTAGAAGTAGAAATAAATTATTTCTTCATTATACGCTAGTCCGACCACCCTTACAAAGGAAGTCAAAGAATCTTCATGTTCTCTGAACAAGGATGAACCAAAAAAAAAAAAAACCAAAAATGTCTAAGGGAGTTGGCACAAATTTTAAAGTAATGATTTTCTTCTCTGTTTTTTATTTTTAATTCTACACTGTTTATAAACAATATACTGATGAAGGAAATAGTGCATAATATAAATAGTTTTACTTGTTCCTTATATTTGTTTTCAATTCTACTGTTTGCAAACAATATACTGATGACAGAAATATATAGTGCCTAACATAAATAGTTTTACTTGTTTGTTATATTAGACTCTTGTACATATAGTTTAATTGGCACTTGTTCAAAAAATTAGACACCTACATTTTGTTAAAAGAATGCTATTTGCTTCATATAAACCTTAGTTTGGAATTAGTTTCAAATTTTCCATGCATCTGGAATTTATACTTGAAATTAGCATGAGTGCGGAATCAGCCTGTTGGGAAAGAAATTCTAAATAGAAGACGGATTGGAAAATTAAGTATAAATTAATTGAGAAGGAAGAAGCCATCAGGTGAGAGATTTATTCACATGTTTTTCCTTTTCTTTTCTTGTTTATTGATTTTCAATGTATTCAGTAGATTTTCTAAAATTAACAAATGCATCCACTTTTATCATTGATGTATTGAAAATGTCAAATTGAAATTTGTAGATGTGAATTATAACAATCTTCAATTTCTAAACACGAAAAATGAAGTAAGTAAATATACTATCCATTTTACTTGAATCGCGATTTGTAATATTTTAGCACTTTACCATTTTGTGTATTGTGGTATGACCATTATAAGATGTAGTACAATAAATCACTGGTCCACTTCATATATCTAGCTCACTCTTTAATTTATTCCGTTGACAGGAGAAATAAATTACTTGTTATAATTATAAGGAATTAATTGAAGGTTTATGTAAAAAGAATATCATGTTTATCTTAAGACAATGAGGTATCCAGTTTTTCATATTCCTCAGTTTAATTCTTTAGTTTAAATCTTATAATTCTTCAAAATCTATGCAGGTCTGCGTGCCGGTTTTGCATCTTGATCACTTCTACACAGTTATTGTTCATCTGAAACAGAAACAGATATACACAATGAACTCTATGTGGGACGTGCAATCTAGAAAATACTATGCACCGATGCTTCTTTTAGTATGCTATATATACTTTTATCTAAGTGTTTTATTTGATGAAACAGAAAAATGCATGGCAGGCTCTTAAATATCTTTCTTGTTACTCAGACTAGAATTTTAAATAATAATGGGACTTGGATTTTCAACATTATAAAGAATATCCAGGGGCAACAAAATGGTGATGGAGGGTACTATATACATGTGTCATTATTTTAAGTACTGGCTACATAATGAACGGTTGGCCTTCAAATGTGCAAGTCCTTTGAAACTTTTCCCTATATATATGTATATTGTATATATGTATTCATTTCTAAGTTATTTTATGTAATGTAATATTTATACACGTTACTCTCAGGAACATGTAAATGTAGTCAGGAGCCTTCATCTTTATGAGTTTTTCACACAGAAGCTCATTGCTTGCTGATGACAACTTGCATTTTGACCCTCTTTCAGGTACATTGATTAATTTATTTATCAAGGAATAACATGTTCTGATCCCTTCTTTATGTTCTCTACTTTTATTTTGAAAAATAGAATAAATTATAATTTCAATAAATTGATTATGATTTTATATGCTATTGAACAAGATGTTGCTGCTTTTGAAAAGACATCAGATACCGTATGTCATGCAAATTCGGTAGCAAAGAAAATTCAAGTACATAGAGTGCACATGAACATGCAAGTCCAGTAATCCAAGAGCTCCTGATGCTTGCTGTGAAAACATTCAAGGTCAACATTCACAAAACTTGTGCTTGTTTGAAATAATCAAAGCAATACATACTAGTAGATTTAATTTATACTCAACTTTGATATATATATATATATATATATATATATATATATATATATATATTTCTTCGTTGTATATGTAATCTATAAAAGGCCTTTATGTGATGATTTTCTGAAATTTTGCTTTGAAAAATTTGAAGTGGCTTCTGCAATGTTGTAAGTTCATTTTATTTATTTACCAATTTTTAGTTTTGTGCGTGTTTGTACTTACGAAAGAAGTACAACTATACATACACACAAACGAGATATCATTGTTTATAGATGTTCGTAATATTTGTATTTCACTAATGTTTCGGAAACCCTTTTTGTTGAATTGGACTAATCGTTTAATATAAATTTGCGTGTGTTTTTTTCTGCAGGTTATATAGTCACTGCAATGGAGATTTTATGCAATTTTTCATAATGCTCCTAAATGGAAGAAGCTCTTCAAGAAAATAATGTTTTGGTCGTCTTATAAAGATTAAGAATTTTTGCCTCAATTATAATCTTCCATGTGAATTATTGAAGTATTACGATGACAACGACATGAGGAAGGATTCAAGTTCGGAAATCAATTTTATCTCATTTTTTCTGAGAGACGTGACATTAATTGTTATTTAAGTTAAAGTTAGTAAGATATTGCAATATATTCATAAACAGAGTCTTATATATAAAGTTTACACATTTTAAGTATAATTTGTTTCATAAAAATCTTAATTTAGTAATATGATATGATAATAGAAATTCTGAAAATAATTTTTTTCCCTGGTGGGAGAAAGCCTTAGATCCTAATTTTTATGTGTAAATAATTTTTTCCACTTATTTCCTAACAATTTTCTAATTATTATGAGTATTATTATTATTATCATAATAATTAAATAAATAAAGGTTGCCTTCAAATGGCTAACACTGAAGAAGTATAAAGAAATTGAGTAACGCTACTAATCAAAAAAAGTTAAGCAACTAAATATTTAGTTATTTATCAAGTGGGGGTAATTTGGACATAATAACTAAATCTTATAGTTAGTCTAATACAAAAAGAGTTGGTTTAGTTAAAAATGGGATCCACTTGTGAAAATATCACATTAACTTGTGGAAATATCAATTCTCTTATTATATTTCATACATTTGTTTGATGTAATGTACAAAAGCCAAGATAAATATTTCATACCAAAATGTTTTTTACCCGAAATGTAACTGATTTTATATATAAGCGTATGAGCATGTAAGCATTAGTCCAAAAGTATTTAAGCAATTTTCTTATGAGAATTGTTATTTTCACAAGGTAAAATTAATATTTTCACAAGATCTCACTCACATGAATTCAAGTCCCATTTACTATTCATGTGAGAAAAACCTTACAGAAATATTAATTTTCCTTGTGAAAATATCAGTTCTCTTTTCTCAAATTCTATGTTGGGAAGAAACACACTTAAATTTTGAATGCTCGATTGTTTTTCGATCCCTTAAGGAATAAAATGTAAGTTTGTGGTGAAATATTAATTTAGGAAGAAAGTGTAAGTGTAATTTGGAATCGTGATTTGTAATATTTTAACACATTACAATTTAGTATATTGTTGTAGGACCATGAAAATATTTACTCCAATAAATCATTGGTCCACTTCATAAAAGATATTTTTGATAAGGAAGTGTAAGTTTTGCTTATGTTATCAATGTTTAAATGTCTTAAGTTATTGTTGGTTTATATATTTTTGGATTTTAATGATGACAATATACTTGTGTACATATTTGGTCTATTTTAATTTTCTTGGGCTAGTTTTATATGGTATGGGTTGATTTCTTTGTTGGTTCTATATTAGAATTATAGTCCATTAGAATCTTCCTACTGGATCTAAGTCAGTTAGGATTGCATGAAAGTTTCTCTAGCTCACAAGTTTTAAATTCAAGTCATTGTTATTGCTGAAAAGATCTTTAGTATATCATGTCATGTATTAAAATAATAATATGCAATCCAATTTGAAAAGGAGTCTATATAAGGCAACTGACCTTGATATACTAAACTGTTTAGTGATTGGTTCGAAACAAACTTTATCAAATATCTCCTTTATTCCTTTATTTCAGCTGTTTCAGTTTGACTTGGAAACCAAATCCTTGATAGTATCCTTGATAGCTGATCTTATATCCGTTGGACTTAATTGTTTGCTGATATCATGGGACTTTATTGCTAACTGTTAGTAATTGATCCGGGTCGGACCCGTGGATCGTGGACATCCACTTGGGTATGGATATTGGATGAGATTGAAAGAGTCCCATATCACTTGAAAGTATTTTAGATAATACTTGATATGGTTAAAACTCTATATGAGATAAATCTCCTGATTTAGTCAGTTGTAGACTTATCCCATATTAATTGGGATTTATCGTTAAATACTGATTCCTACAAAGGGTAGGGCTAAGGAAAAATAACGTATTATTTTTCTCAGATAGTTTCTACTAAATACTCTCTCTAGTATTTCCAAGCTTCCATCAATAGGCTTGGATATACTTGGTGTGAACACCTAAGTTTGTTCGCATAGTTGCTAGTAACAACTTCATATTGACGAGAAGCGTTTGTACAAAGGATCGTAGTAACTGTGTTCGTGGTGTTACTAGTAGATTTGACATTCCGGTTCAACCGCTTTCGCTTCATGTATACTAACCTATTGATATATAAATTTATATATGCTTACGTGTTAGTTTAGATTTAATTTAACATTGGTATCAGAGCCATGCTATGCTTAATCTCTCATAAATATTCTGTCATTTTTTTATTATTTCATTAGAAAACTTAAAATAGGACATTAATATCATAATATACTAGAGTACATATTAGAGGCTGAAAATACAGTATGATGTAGTCCATATGCATGTTCAGACACCTTCAAAATATCGTTTCGAACAGATTTGTATTTTGAGAGAAAACGCAAACCCTAATTCGTTTTTACGTTTTTTAAAACAAAAATCTGTTTTTCTACACAAGGCAAAATTTTATTTTCTTTGCATAATGAAATAGTACATGTCGCCACGATTCCAGAAATATAAAGTTTGTATTTTTTGGACATCTGTAGAATTAGTTATGATTTTTTGAAAAAAGGGTATCAATCTATAATTTTACTTCTTGTCTGATGAATAAGAAGACGAAGATGACGTCAGCGCGAGTGGGGGCCACACACCAGATTAAATAAAAAAAGGGCAGCGCGGATGCCCAGTCGCGGCAATAGCGTGTGAGGTCCACGCGCCGCCTTTTGGACATTTTTTGAAAAAACCTTTTTTACAAAAAAAATTGTTTTCATTTTCTGGTCACTTTAATTATTTTTCTGAATTTTTTCAGCAATGAAAAATATTTTCAGAAATTCTTAGTAGCTATTAAAGTGCTTTAAAAATTGTTTAAAAATTGTCCAAAAATGTTTTTTGGGCCAATTTTTTTCCTGTGATTTCAGAGGCATGTTTACAAGTTCTCTACTTATTGGTGTTGAGAATTGGATTTTTTAGTTTCTTAAATTATTTTACTATAAATTATTATTTATTTAAAAAATAATTGTATTAAATAGTAAAAAATTTCTGAAAATCCAAAAAATTTATGGTATTACATTTACATGTATACACACTATTAAAAAAAATATTTGGTCAATTTTTTAGCAACATTGAATAATTTTTCACATTTATTGTTGTGAATTTATGTGTAAATATTATGTTTATTACGTATATTTGTTGCGTTCGTCCCCTTAGGACTTGACCAAATACATCTGGCTTCCTAGTGGGAGTTGTGGTGGGCCCATTCATGCACATACTCCTTATTTGTTATTGCATGGTGTTTTGGATGGACCAAAAAGGGTTGATATTTAATTATTTTTGGAGACGGACTCTCACTTTGTGATAGAGACCTGAGATAAATAATTATGAGAAGACAAGTGCAACATTTCCAATTTTATTATTAGATTGATGTAGTAGAAATCTTTGATGTAAAGTTTTGATATTGATGTATTTATATTGAAGCCTTGTAAGGGAATGTTATTTTGCACTTGTTTTTTAATTAATTGATTTTACCTCCCAAAGTACAATTAAATTATCAATAGGATTTTTGTTTCATAAACCCCGTCCTTATTTTTGTTGTAATAGGTTATTTAGATTTTTTGTCATATAAACTAAAATCAATCATAATTATTTACCTTATGACATGGAATGATGATTATGAGCTTAGCGATTTTTTGATTTTTATCCATAAACTAAATAATTGTTATTAATTAGGATTTAATGACAAATTTATTATGTGTGCTAATATTCATATTTCGTGCAACTTTATTGTAGTGAAATGGCCTCTAAGAATGTTATTGCTGACCTTAACAAAGGTAAAAAATTGGATGATAAAAATTATTACCTTTGGTCGAAGAAAATTCAACATCTGCTTAATGAGTTAGATGTGCTTGAAACTTTAACTACCACTATGGAACTGCCTGAGGAGGGCCCCACTGTACAACACCGTCGAGACAAACAAACCTACGATGAATGGGTCAAAAAGGATCGTTGTGCGCGCTTTACCATGTTAAGCAGCATGCACAACGACCTTATTAGCGAATTTGAGTCCAGCAAAACTGCAATGGAAATGTGGGATATGCTTAAGAAGTCCTATGGTGGGACTACTGCTACTACTAGGTTGCGTGAGCTTAATTATAAGTTGGAGTAGCGTTACAAGAAGGAGCCCAAACACACTATAGTGGAGTACGTTCGAGTAATGTTGTCCATGATCCGCGACTGGCACAATCCTTACTGAAGAGCAACATATTCAAGTTGTGCCCAGGTCTTTACTTGATGCCTGGGAGCCTTTCACGATGACTATGATACATAATGATAGTATCAAAACTCTTGTTGATCTCAAAAGGCATCTTGAGCTTGAATATGAGTGTCGTAGTGCCAAAGATGGCGACTTTGTCTTCATGGCTCAAGCTAGTCCGTGCAATGCAAAAGGCAAGCGCAAAAGACAAGCTAAATGCAACAATCAAGTTAAGGCTGACGCACCAAAATAGAAGGATAATGTTAAGCATCGTAGGGGCAAAAGAGGAAGAAAAAAGAAGATGACTTACTATAACTGTCAGCAGGTTGCACATTTTGCTCGTGAATGCACTGAGCAGAAAAAGGTACAATCTAAATTTCTTCATTGCGATGAATACTTTGTGTGTTCACATATTTTTCTTGCTTAATCTGATCCTTCGTGGATTATTGACACAGGAGCAATCAAGTATGTAACTCGCGATAGGGAGGGATTCACTGAGTATCGACGAGTTTCCAAAGGGAGTCAAAGTTTGTTCATGGGGAACAGTTCAGAGGAGCAAGTGCTTGGTTTTGGTGCTTATCAGTTGACTTTGCGAAATGGTCGCACATTGATCTTTGAGGACACACTTTATGTACCAAGAATTCGACGGAACTTAATATCAGTTGTAGCTTTAGTTAGAGAATGATATTCTTTTTCCTTCGACAGTAGTAGCGTATCTATTTACTTTCATAATGTTTTTGTAGGACATGGTACTTTATCGGATGGTTTTTATGTTTTGAATAAAGGTGAATCCCATTTTTTTTATATTGCTTCTCATGATGATAATATTAATGAATCATTGAAATGACATGCTAGATTAGGTCATATTGGCCAAGATAGGATGACTAGGCTAGCTCGAGAAGGCCTTTTAGGCTCACTCGCTAAAGTTAACCTACCAGTATGTGAACCTTGTTTAGCAGGGAAGGCAAAAAAAAACCATTTGGGAAGGCAGTGAGGGCTACTAGAGCTAATTCATTCAGACATTTGTCGTCCAATGAATGTTAGAGCACGACATGGCAGTAATTATTTTATCACTTTTATAGATGATTATTCGCGATATGATATGTCTATTTTATTTCTCATAAGCCGGAAGCACTAGATTACTTTAGACGTTTCATTTCTGAAGTTGGGAACTAAAGGGATAGATCCATAAAGGTTCTTAGGACCGATCATGGCCCCGAATATTTATCTGAGCAATTTAAAGGACTCAGTGAGGAAAAATGTATCATCAGACAACTAATGATTCCTGGCACTCCACAACAAAATGGTGTTACAGAAAGAAGGAATCGTACGCTATTAGAGATGGTTAGGTCGATGATGGCGCAAACTGATCTTCCAATTAATTTTTGGGGAAATGCACTTATGACTGCTGCCTACACCCTTAATCGCGTGCCTAGTAAGTCAGTTACTTCTACACCATATGAGTCTTAGGAAGGCGGAAGACCAACCCTAGATCATTTAAGACCATTGGGGTCGGTAGGATATATGCTCATTCCTTCCCAACAACTTGGAAAGTTAGACTCTAGAGGAAAGAAGGGTATCTTTATAAGGTATCCTAAACACTCAAAGGGTTATGCGATGATATGCGAACAACCCGATGGAGTAATAACTGAGATTGAATCACGAGATGTGGAATTCATAGAGAATGAATTTCCAAGTAGGGGTGACATGATAAAGGATTTTGAGCTATATGAGATGGTCGAATCAGTGGGAGACATTTCATCATCCCTTAGCGAAGGAAGGGAATTTGATTCTCATCGTTTTGTCGCTAAGGATGGTGGGAGTGATCTACCGCCTAACGAGGCACCTGATTCACAAAATCTTAAGCCTCGTCGAAGCAAACGTGCAAAAGTTCCTCAAAATGTTTTTGAAATTGAAGAGGAATCCCTTCTTGTGCTTGAAGGAGAGGCCCTTATGTGCACTCTAAAAGATGATAATGAGTTTGCTACATATAAGGGAGCTCTCACTTCACCTGCTCGTAATGAATGGATAAATGCTATGAAGTATGAGATTGGTTCTATGGGAACGAACCAGGTTTGGGAGTTAGTTGATCTACCACCTGGTCGGCCATTGGAAATAAATGGGTTTTCAAAATTAAATGTAAGACGGATGGATCAATCAACAAGTATAAGGCTCGTCTTATGGCTAAAGGGTTCACCCAATAGGAGGGTGTGGATTATGATGAGACATTCTCACCAGTTGTGAGAATTGGCTTTATGCGCCTTATTCTAGCTATTGTCGCACGTTTAGATTTAGAGCTTTATCAGATGGACGTTAAAACTGTATTTTTATATGGAGAACTAGATGAGGAGATCTACATGGATCAACCAGTTGGCTTTGAGGTCAAGGGACAAGAGCGCAAAGTGTGCAAGCTCAAACGTTTCATTTATGGCTTAAAGCAATCATCTAGACAATAATACTTTAGATTTCATCGAGCCATCATTGCTGATGGGTTTACGATTATTGAGGAAAATCATTGTGTATATGTTAAACGGGTCGACAAAAGCTTTATGATCTTGTGTTTGTACGTTGATGACATCTTGATAGCTGAAAATGATATGGGATTGATTGTCGCTAATAAAAAGTGGTTGTCATCTAATTTTGAGATGAAAGACATGGGTGAGGCAGAATTTGTACTCGGAATTAAGATCCATAGGGATCGCTCTAAAAGATTTTTGGGTTTAAGTCAAGAGATTTATATAAGATCTATTTTAAAGCATTTTCGTATACATAATTCTAAACCCGTTGACACTCCCATTGAGAAGGGTCATAAACTAAGCCAGGATCTTTGCCCTAAGACTAATCAAGAAAAAGAGCAGATGACTCGTGTTCTTTATGCAAGTGCAGTTGGTAATTTGACGTATGCAATGATATGTACACGCCCCGACATAAGTTTTGAAGTGGGGATGGTTAGTCGGTTTCAAAGCAATCCTGGATTTGCTCATTGGGTGGCAGTTAAGAGGATACTTCGATACTTAAGAGGCACCATGGACTATATGTTGTGTTATCAGGGTGGTGAGTTACGCTTACAGGGGTACAACGATGCAGATTGGGCTAGCGACTTGGATAAGCGTAATTCGACCACTAGGTATAACTTCTTGCTTAGTGGTGGAGCCATTAGCTTGTTGAGCAAGATACAACCATGTATTACTTTATCCACTATGGAGTCAGAGTATATTGCATGTTGCTTTGCAGTACAAGAGGCAGTATGGTTACAGAGATTCTTCAAGCGCTGCGTGTTGGATCACATTCGAGTGACCCTATCACTATTCATTGTGACAATACAGCTGCTTTGTCTTACGTGAAGGATCCCAAGTACCATGGAAAGGCCAAGCATATTGAGACTAAATTTCACTACATTAGGGATGTTGTGGCACGAAAGAAAGTGGTCCTTAAGCATATCTTTATGAGCAACATGGTTGTTGATCCCTTGACTAAGCCCATTCCTAGGGATGTTTTTCGAGCTCATGTTAGGAGCTTGGGACTTCGTAGGACTTGATATGTTTTATGTTTGATAATGGACATCTTTTGGATATTGTTTATTATTTTTTATGCAATAAAGGTTATTACATAATGTTGATTTCTATTCAGTTCTATGTTTTAACTTATTGTGTATATAAGCACACATATAAAATGTCACAAGGCAAAAAGGTTAATATACTCACATGGATAACCTGCCTCAACGCTTGGAATAGCGAGCAAGATGAGACTATTTTACGGTGGTCTAAATGGTCGGGCACTATTTTTTAGACACTACGATATAGTCGCCTTGGCTGGGTCCAAGAAGAGGTATCATTATATACCGAACACTTGTAAGATGTGTAGCCTTGTTTTTAGGGTTGTTGGACATTAAATTCATACTAGATATTCTCTGAAGTAACTAGAGATGTTTTTTAAGGTGAAACGCTAGAGAGCGATTAACTACTGTTCGTATGGTGTTATTTTAGCTAGAGCGACATTTTTTAGCTCCACCGTAACATGAGAATTGTACCCCGTGTGCAAAATAAGCGACATACAGAAGAGTGATGTGGTGGATCCCTATCCAATCACTGTGTGAGCCATGTACATTAACTATTATCCTTAGTAACTTGAACCTATGTCATGAAACAAAGACTTTGTGTTGCTACTCTAGTTTGTATTCCTAAGTTCACATAATGAGGTTCTATGGGTACTTGTCTAGGAAAGCAGCAAAGTTAATGAAGATTGACATGAGAGTTTAGGGAAAACATTTGTCTGGCATCACATTCAGTCATTAGTTATGCTATGCGCGCGCAACTATTTTAAACTTTATATTATATATATATATATATATATATATATATATTTAAAAGGTGAGCATACCAAGGCAAATGGGGTTGAGTATATTTCTGAAATGTAATCAATGAGGGATTCGAAATACTCAACAGAATGTGATCGACTGGTCTAGGACATGATGAGTTTTTTTGGAGATGCTTCATATTAGTTATGATGGAGACTTAGTATGTGAGCTCCTGCCCTTGATATCATTTATTTTTCGCCGGTCGCACGCCAAGGCACCAGTACGAGGAAATCAAGAGATGATTGATTTGAGATGAGTATGTACCTTTATAACCCACGTGTCTGAGTGGGAGATGTTAGTAATTGATCCGAATCGGACCCATGGATCATAGATATCCACTTGGGTATGGATATTGGATAACCCAATTAGAATTGGAAGAGTCCCATATCACTTGAAAAAATTTTAGATAATACTTGATATGGTTAAAACTCTATATGAGATAAATCTCCTGATTTAGTCAGTTGTATACTTATCCCATATTAATTGGGATTTATCGTTAATTACTGATTCCTGCATATGGTAGGGCTAAGGAAAAATAACGTATTATTTTTCTCAGATAGTTTCTACTAAATACTCTCTCTCTAGTATTTTCAAGCTTCCATAAATAGGCTTGGGTGTACTTGGTGTGAACACCTAAGTTTGTTCGCATAGTTACTAGTAACAACTTCATATTGACGAGAAGCGTTTGTATAAAGAATCGTAGTAGTTGTGTTCGTGATGTTGCTAGTAGATTTGGCATTCCGGTTCAACCGCTTCCGTTTCGTGATTACTAACCGATTCATATGTAAGTTTATATGTGCTTACGTGTTAGTTTAGATTTAATTTAACACTAACAAATTTTTATAGCTGTTGTTCCTTCATTATATATGCTCGTACTTCACGACAAAAAGAAGCATAAGACTCGAAGCTTATATCAGTTGTTATACAGAGAAAATTTGATCAAGAGCCTTCAAAGTTTATTTTCCAAAAATTCATTGTACTGATTTTAATTCCTTGTGGCTAAAAAATAAGAGTCTATTGTGGTTAAAATTCCTTGTATTAAGTTCTGAATTCTAGCCTTGTTTGGCTTGATCGATCCAATAGTGGATATGATATGTTCAAAGGGAGCTTTCAAGGTTGCAGAGGTGTAAAAGTCTCAGTGGTGATAAAGGTTGCAGAGGTGCAAGGGGCAGTCGTGTCCATCTCAGTGCAAAGCTACTTTGAACATGGAGTTTTCTTTGTAATCAATTGAGTATTAATTTTAATAAAAAGAGTCTCCAATACCAATTGGTATTGAACGTGGATTAGACCATTAGTTTAGCGCTTAAGGGCCGAACCACATAAAAATCTTGGTGTCTATGGTTTGCTAATTTGTGTGGTTTGATCATTTAAGTTTGCATTCTGTTTTAAAGTATTCTACATAATATTATTCTGCTGGGTCTCGTAGTGTACTAATCCAAACACCAACTCTTATTGATTTTTCTTGTCTGCATTATAACTAAAGTGGAATTTTAGTTTAAAGTAGACACCAAAAGTTATAAGCATCGCCTGTCTGCTTTAAGCCTGTAACTGGAAAAATTAAAATTTGTTATTATCGATCACTTATAGCTTAGACACCTATTCAACCCCTCTAGGTGTGCACATATGCGGAATTATATTTGGTATCAGAGCAAATCTCTACTAATATTGATCTTCGCAGGTCGTAGGGGAAGATCCTATAGCACACCTAAACTTTTAAGAAGGTCAGTCCACAAGCAGGTCGCCTCTATTGCTCGGAAGTGAAAACTTCAACTTTTGAAAGTTCAGAATGAAAATCTATCTCAACCGAGACCTATGGGAATGGTGGGTAATTGAAAATGGACCCGTCATCCCGAGGCATGATGATGGTAGACCCAAGAGTCTCATAAAAATGGATGCAAATGAGTCTTATATGGTATCCTATGACTCTAAAGCCATGAACACGCTTTCCCTTTTCTTTTGTCCTTCCCGGACCCTTCGATGCGATTGGGCTACGCTGAAAGCATTTAAATTCAAAGCAAGAATGAGCTACAAAGCTCAGCAAATATAAACAGCTGAATAAACAACAGTATCAAGAATAAATGCTTCATTTAAATAATACTTCTACAACTCAACAATAGTTGTGAAGAGACTACGAATCGATCTGAATAACAAGATCTGCTATTTCGAATTTATTTGAAACTATATATTGACTAGATATAATGAACGGTCGAAAGACCTTGAACATTATTTTTGTTTTCGTAAAGGTTCTATAGTAATTAAATTATGAACCGTCTTGGTCTTACAGGCACGTTGGGTGATCAACCCATATGCCTTGCATTGTACAACACTTCATGCTAAACGACTATGCGTTTGGTTGACCACCTCACGCGTCGGTCAGGATTTTACGGCATAAAAATATCCAATATTAGGGTTGTTCATCTCAGATTTGAATCTGAATCCGCGCCGAAATAATTCGGGTTGGATGGCTCTACCTAACATCAATAATATTTCAAAGATTTAATGTAAAACCGATAAAATATTCAAAACTTTGTCTAGCCGGAACAAACGTCATTGACGTATATCTTAAACAGTTCGTGAATATAGAATACTCAAATCTAAACAATTTATGTCAAAGCATAGCTGAAACACTTGTACAGATGCTAAAAGATTTGCACAAGTATAGGATTTACACAATATAAAACATTGAGTAAATTTGAACATCATAACGTATCAAGGCATTCATAGAAACGAAGTTAAATGAATGCAAAAGCTTGTACCCAATAAAATACTTGCAATAACTTAGGATACTTGCCTTTACCGTCTTTAAACTTTTAGCGTTAATCGCCTTTGAAAGTCCTACACAATCAATACACAGACATATCAATTAGCCACGTATAATCGCCACTCGTAGTTTACATTAACTCTAGCTCATACTTCACAGTGTCCGTTTCATTAGAATCGGAACACCTTTTAAGAATATTAACATTTGACTCGGCGTTTCGACGTTCACGCGACGCCCGCCCGACTTGTTAAACCCGAACGTCTAATTGACACTCTATTAAGCATACTTGATACTCTCAATTCAATTACCTATACTTGGTTTATACAACATTAGACTACATTTCCCAATGCCTAATAATTAGACTCGAGAATTTAAGATAGCGAGGTTCGTTGGTTCGGCGTTCCGAAGAACTTATCGCGTTTTGACCTCTGGCTATACAATGGCCTTAATAAAGTTCAAATTTTAGAATTAATTCCGACCCTCAATCTTCAATTCATTTTTAATTGAAGTTGTAGGTCTTTTCGTTAGCTTTCCTAATCATTTTGAATTTCTAGAATCGAATTTCGTATACAAAAGTTATGCGAGATTGAGCGAAGACGGAAAAATCACAAAAGTTGGTGCAGGGCATCCGCACTCCAACGCGCTCCACAAAGCCAATTTTTCCCGCCCCGATGCGAACTCTCTGCCGAGCGCGTCTTGGCGAGAAAACTAGGCACAAAATCTCCCGCCCTGGCAGGAAGGTTTGAACGTAAAAAAAAAATTCTTCTTCTTTCTTTTCTGCAGTTAAGTTATCCGATGCTCGATTAATTACTAACACTCAAAAATACTTCTAACATACTACAATATCTATAATTTACCATACTTGGAACAATTTTCCAAGATTTCTAGCAATCTCAAACATTAGCTCAAAAGTCTCGTTACGGACAACTTTTTCATAAACGACATTTTAACGACGTTAACTTTCATTTTAGCGTATCTCATTCATTCGGAGTCGGATTCTTGAGCCCACGAATCCTATTTTTCATATACTACAATAGCCCTAAGGTTTTGTACTCATTCGAATGCTATAGCCAAAATCTCACCTCCCACACGGTATTAAATCTTATAATCGTCTTAAGGCGTCTTTTCGCACAATTATCGCCATAACTTCGTTATGGCGAATTTTTCACCCGTTCCACATGGAACTTTTCACATTACACGAGCAACGTATATCTAAACACAATAACAACTATTCTAAGTCCTTTTTACGTCCTCTAATAAAGCTTTTCCATCCTTTATGCATAAGATTAGGATTTTAATATTCGTTTTCGCTTTCATGGCATTTACAGGTATGTATTAACAAGATTATCACATATATATCTTCCTTATCACCCCATGATCCTTCTATGATCATCAATCAACAACAACCACCACACATGCACTTCATTAACAAACTAGTAAGCTTTTAAAGTTATAAAAATTATAAAAATAAAAAAGATAAAGAACTTAGGTTTTTACGTCTTTGATCTTCTAGTTCTTTGCTTCTTAATCTTACTTCTAGATGCTCGATGATCGAATCTATGATCTTTCTTCTTCTTCTTGATTGATACTACTACTTTCTATTGAGTTCTCTCTTTTTTTTCTTGGATTAGCTCTCTCTTTTCTCACTTTTCTCTCTATCTTTTTGGATGAATGAATGAAGATGAAATGAAGAAAACATGGCTAAGTTCAATTAACCTAGCTAATTTCTCCACCAACTAACCTTACCATGCCTACTAGTTAGCTAACTAATCATAGGTTAAGGAACCTAATAATGGCCTAAGGCCTTGTTTGGCTAGACATGCAAAATTAAAGGAAACCATGCATTTAATGCATGTCCCCCATAACCAAAACTTACTAAAAATAGTAAGTTTCATTCCCACTTTATCTCTTCCACCCAAACCTTGCTTTTCCAAATTCATTTAACCATATGCCTAAATTCCATAAGGTGACACATGGCCATCAAGAACTTCCCACATGCGACACTTTCCACTCCTTTCTTAAGCCTTAAGAATTAGGGTTTAACCCTAGCCAAGCCATGGCTCAACCCTAAGCCAAGCCATCCTAACCCTAACCGAGCCATTTTAATAACTACGTTTATTTCCGATTTGGTTAATTCAAAACTTGGTTTCGATTTCTTGTTTCTTTTTAGTTTACTATTATAAAAATTATAGTTAACCAAAAGTCTATTTTACCCTTTTATAAACGATTAGGGTTTACACGATCGAAGTTGCTCGGTTACTCGATTTTATTCTAGTTAGATTCTCTAACTCGTCTCGCGTGCAAAAATCGCGAAATTTCTTTCCTCAGTTTTATTGGAGTTTACGTCTCCCGTCCTTGAACAATTAACATCCCGTGATTCGAAATTTCGAAATTTCGAAAAACGAAAAAGTTAATTTCTGCGTCTTATGAATATTATTTTTGGTGTTTTTCTCGGAAAATTTTTATTTCGTCTATGAACTCGCAACACATATACATAATCATATATTACATTTGTTAGGTAAATAATAGACCTTTAATCACATATAATACAACATTATTAATATAAATATTATTATATTAAATAAAATTCAAAAATCCTAATTACGAGGATCCGAAATATTTACGATCGTTACATTCTTCCCCCTTATAAAGATTCTGTCCCCGGAATCGCAAACAAAACTAAACCCGTACAAGATGATACTCTCCTATAATTCTTCTTTGAGTTCTCACTTGCCTCTCCGGTATTGTTGTTCCTCCATACTACCTTTACTGAAGGTAATACTCTACTTCTTAGGACTTACTTCCTGCCTATCAATTATTCAAATAAGAATATCTTCCCACATAAAATCTTGCTTCTGCCGATGATAATCCGCGTATTCCTTCTGTCAGTCTTGAACTGTTACGAGTCTTGATCTTGTTGCTATTAACGACTTCCGCAATCTGCTGCACCATTCTGGTTTTAACATCGTGGCGTTCTGCCTTTTCTTCCATACACGGCTTCGTAAAATGATGTGTTCACATTCGCATGATAATTCTTATTATACACAAGTTCTAAGTTAAACCTAGTCTTGATCGGAACTTAAATTCCTCCTTCAAATTTTATTACTACTTATTATCCTTCTGTAATTGCAATATGAGACTCATATCAGGAAACTACATTCGTCTTTTGCAAAATTACACGAAATTACCTGCAATCCTCTCAATTTAATCAGAATTTAATCTAATATCAACTTATATTTTCTAATCTCAACACAATAATAGCCATGTGTATACTCAACAGAAATTTCTTCCTTATTCACAATTTCTATTATTAAAGGTGACTCTAGAGTCTCTAAAGGTAAAAGTAATCGCCTAATAACATCATGTTGTAACAATGAAAGTAGGTCGCATTCAAATCAAACAATACATAAACATTATTATATTATTAATCAGAATGATACCTGAAACTACATCTTCGGATGCATCGGCATTTTGGACCGTCATATTGAAGGTCCGACCTGTCGGTCTACTTAGTGGAGTTGGGCCAGTTATAGCTAGCTTACCCCCGATATTCCCTTTGTTGCTGCTTCCTCCGTCAGCTCCTTTCTTCGGGCAATTTCTTGCTATATGATCTGTCGATCTACAGATAAAACATCCACTATTTTTCTTCGGGTTAGGGCAGTTAGGAGAGATGTGTCCCTCCTGTCCACAGTTATAACATACTGACTTCCCCTTCAAATACTCTCCTGAGTGATTTCTCCCGCAACTACTGCATTGTCCGACCCTATTCTTCGGGTCTCCCTGATTATTTTCGATATTCTCGGGATTATTCCATTTCTTTTTTTCCCCTCCACTTCTATTGCCTTTTTCTACCTTGATGGCTCCCTTAGACTTAGCCTTATTCTTCCTTTCTTTATTGTAGAGGCTCATGGCCTCACTCCCTTCTTCGGCTATAATAACCTTCTCCAAGATTGATCCGAAATAATCAATCTGTAACACCACAACTTTGTTGTAGAGCTAGGGTTTTTGGCCCTGCTCAAACCTCCTTGTTTTCCTCTCTTCAGTGTCTGTAATAACTCGAATTTTCCCGGTAATAATAAAATAAGAATTTAGTGAATAAATTTTTTTTATTATTATTATTTGTGGTCGGTATACATGTGCAGTATGAGAAGTATATGATTGCAATGTGATAAATATATGTATATATTTATTTATTTCACGTATCTAGTTGTTTGAAATAAATTTCTAGGTAAAAGGAAAATAGGAATTATTTACTTATGCAAATTTTATTGTATATATTAAATAAAGTATATTTAAATAATTTATGAAATTAAATTATTTAAATCTAAAGAAGTGGTGTCTTAATGATATTAAATGGGGAAATTATTTCCAGGCTTGTTGAAAAAGGAAATAATTAAATTATGAATATTAAATTAGAATATTCATTAAATTAAGTGAATTAAATAATTTAGTATATTACATTATTTCAATGTGATAAAATGATTTCGTTAAATAAATTATTTTATTTAGTGAGTGATATTCATTTTATGAAAAGAAAAAAAAACATAATATATATATGTACGGTATTGCGAATATATGTATATTATATATATATATATATGTATATATGTATATATATGATATAATAGGTATGTAATATAGATGTTACAATAAGTATGCTGGTTATGTAATGCCCAAATTCTTGAAAGCTGAGTCATAGAATTATAGCAGGAGCTGGCAAGTTACAAATGCTCTAGACCAAGTAACTAAGCTAAGCTAAAATGTGATGATTAAGAGATGTAACCAGCAAGGAAGTTAGGCTATAAAATTCTCAGACTTCAAATTTTATTTCCTTTGTCGTCTCAAGCTTTATATTGCTATGAAGTCTTAAACTCCAAGAATCGGTGACACTCAATTGATGAAGGAGCAGAGTTCTGGTATAACAGTGATTGAAAGAAGATAATTAAGTAACGAAGTCAAGATTCAAGGTAACCTTTATATGTTTGCTGTAACTAGCAAATGGTTAGATTAATAAAAGAATTTCAATAAGATATTGTAAATTATCCTTGTTATGTTTCTATTTAAGAATGCCAAGCATGAACGAAACTTGGTTATACATTAAAATTGATGGAGTATTGAACTGTTGTTGGTTGAATTAGAATCAAGGAGATAGGTTTGGGTTGTGAGGCGATATAAGGGGGCTGAAATGGGAATGATAGCATAATTAAATGGCCATGAAGTGAGTGTTCCAAAACAGTGCACACAAGGTATTTGTTAAAAGTCCTATATGGACTGTTTGGTTAAAAAAGTTAATATTTACCAAATTTGAAGCTAAAGTAAGATATATTTTTATTTTATGATGATAAATACAGAGTTTTGGCATAGCCCATGAAAATGAATAACAATTTTAAGCCAAAACGAAAAATTGGAATTTCGTGTGCCAAGCCGTTCGTGAGCACTGTTTTGGGCAGCTTAGAGAGTCCGAAATGGGAACTTTATAATTTATAAATATAGTCTAATATGCTATATATAACATATTTCAATTTCGTCGTAATCAAGCAGAGGAGCTAAAAATAATAAAATTGCGAAATGAGAAGGCTAAGAACAGGGTTGCTGCCACGGCAACAGCAGTGCTTGTGTTTGGACCGTGGCAAGGGAGACTGCTGCTTGTGCAGCAGCGTGCCCACAGCAATGTGCAGCAGCGTGCCCACAGCAGCAGCAAGCAGATGCTAGCAGCAACATAGCAGCAAGGTGCAGCCACTGCGCGCACTGCTAAGTGCAGCAGCGTGCGTGCACAGCAGCCCGTTGCACACAACATCAACCCAAATAGCAGCAGCACCACCTTAGTTGACAGAAACAGCAGTAGGGGGGCATAACACGGGGCAACACGCTGGCTGCATCAGCAGCAGCACGCTGGCTATATCAGCAGCAGCACGTTGACTGCTGCTGCAGCAGCGTGGCTTGACCGTGCTTGATTGTTTTTAAGACTCACAGTTAAAAAAAACAATCTATCTATATATATAATATAATAATAAAGTACACAATAAAGCTAACAAGGTACACAGTTAAGCTTGGGATTTCTAAGCTAAACAAGAGGTTGAAATCGCTTTTAGCGGACTGTTGTGACAAGCTATCGAAACGCGATAGTATTTAACGCGTTAGTATACGAAAATGAATCTATAAATGATTACGGAAGTTATAATTTATACCTGTTATAATTGCACACAATGTATAAGATATACTCATGTATATGAATTTACTTAGGTATAAGAAATATGCTATACTCATGTATAATAAGTACGTGTGTTATAAACTAAAGTTTTAATGTACTCACATATTACAATCACAACGAAGCCTACCAAAGCGAAAACTAAATATCATAAGCTAATAACGTGACCAATGTGGATATTTAATATATAACTATATAAGTTATATATTCTAGATATATGGCTGATGCATTCATATAACTATGATTGTGTAGGATCCGTAAAAGCAAATTTAGCTGAACTTAATACAATAGACAACAGACAAGGCAAGTATCCTGATCTTGTTTATTTTTGAGCAAGTATCTCTAATTCCTTACCTTCAAACAAGTTCACTTAACTTGAGCAAATGTTTCGCAATTATATATGAATAATGTTATATACTTTTATTCCAATCAGCTTCGAAAAATAATGAAGGTATGATCATGTGTACTTGATAAAATTTGATACACATTTGCAGTTTAATGAAGGTCTACGCCATTTGTTCTGGCTAGACCCCAAATTTGACTATTTCAATTCTTTCATACTAAGTCTTGAAATCGTTTCAGAATTTATAAAGTTGTTCATCCTTTTTGCTTTTGGATTGAACTTCAAACTGAGTAGAACATCCCTAACTTGGGAAAAATTTTATATTGAGTCCTGGGGACGGTGACGATGAACACAAATGTTGTTTTATTAGATAGTATTGATCAATACAGGGCATAACGAGCTGATCACCCACCGTGCCCGTAAGACCAGACGGTTCACAGATGGATTTCTGATAGAACCTTTTCAAGAAAAGAAAAATAAACGTTCATGGTCTTGTGACCACTCAGTATCAGAATTCAGTATATCATTTCAAGAATATAAATGAGTCATACTGTCGTTTAAAAATCGTTCAGTTGCTTTACGATATTTATTCTGCTATCAAAGCATATCTCAGAGAGAACATTTATTTCTTGATATACGTGTTTATCACTTATTATTACTTGCTGAGCAATCAAATGCTCATTCTTGCTTTGAATATCAATGTTTTCAGCTAAGCCAGAACGCATAGAAGGGTCCGGAAAGGATAAAGGCAAGGGAAAGCTACAAGAGTAATTATAGATGGTTGTTGTAATAGATAGACTTTTGTTTTATAAATATAATATCTATCATGTAATAAAGATACTAAAGGTCTTCGTACCTGGGATAGATACCTCTGATGTAATAATTATTATTATCTTTTATGATCAGCAGTTTGTATAAATGGTATCGTGTAGCACCAAGTACGGATTTTAAGTACCCGGATTTGGGGGCGCCACAAGTTGGTATCAGAGCTGTAGGTTAGAAACCCTAGGATGGGATACCTTGGGCTATAACCTTAGGCAAATTAGATAGGAAGAAAAATAAATAACTCATATAGAGTTTAAAGAAGATGGATTGCGGAGATTCATCAACAAATGAAATAAAAATATAACTTAAATAACACTGTTATTTGTTGTGTGTATTTATAACTTGTATTATGTATTAATCAAGTTATTTATTTACGTGTAGATGTCAGGGGAAGAGGTTTAGCTTAATCCAGTAGAACCAGTCCCACCTCCTATTGTACCATATCCAGCACCAGAGCAAGTGCGAGTGATAATAATAGATAGTGACTCTGAGTCTGACCCTGAAGAAGACCTTGAGGAAGAGATATTGATGGAGGAAAATAATAATGCCAATGTAGAGCCTGAAATTATAAATATTGAGTCAGATGAGGAGCAGAATAACCCTGAGACAGGTAATGCCTTGACACAACTAGAGGCAATGGTTCACCAACTGATGGGTTAGAATGTAGATTTAACTATTAGACTACAAACTTCAGAGAACCGTGCCCAGTATTATGAGACCCAGTTATATGAACTGCAGGCAGACTTTCATGAGTTGAACAATATTAGAGATGTGGAGATTCAGGAGCAACAGATGTTCGAGGAACATGTTCGTACGCTCCAAAATGAGTTGAGAAACTGCAAGGAACGAATAAATGCAATGAATTACGCGTATACTAACTCTATGGGACGTGTTCAAAAAGCAGTTCAGTCAGTCCATTTCTCGTGCCTGAGTCATAGCTATTACAGAGGAAGAACGTGTGAACACTACTACTATTGGCCACACTTAGAAAAGAAGTTTGTTGGTGAAACTATGTTGTAGATATGTGTACGTATTTGTATATATGTTGTAAATAGTTGGTAATGTAAGTATGAACTAGGAATCCCATCTTTTGTTATAGTAATGGGATGTCTTTTGAGAATTCTAACTTTCTGATAGTTAAGGATTAAGGAATGGAAAAATCTTTTGATATAAAGATAGAAAGAATATAGCTAGTAAAATGCTATATGTAAGAAACTAGCCAGAGGAGCTAGTAGAAAAGATGTGTACAGAGTTCAGATGTAACAAGAAGCACGTTTAATATAATATTAAATATGTTTTGTAATGATTGTGTGTTAAGCATGGAACGAAATTGTTTGACACCTGTATTAGTTTAATAATAATAATAAGATTATTAAACGAGAAAGAGTAGTATATAGCAAATAAAGGCTATAAGCAAAGAAAAGCATGTTTAACCTGAAAATGATGATTAAATATGCTTTATTTTAAAGTATTATTATTAAACATTGTATTAGAATGCCTTAAAAGCAAAGAAATTGTTTAATAATAATAGATTTTATTAAACAGAAAATGCCACCAAAGTGGAGAGGAAGAGGAATACATAGAACTCAGAGAAATGAAACGGAAGAATCAGAAAGTGAGAATAGAAATAGAAATGAAGCTCAAGAAAACCCGATGCAGCAATTTATAGACTTGTTGGTGGGAGCTGTCCAGAATAGGAATCCCCCTCAAACCAATGCAAATGTAGATTCACGAGCAGTTCATATCGCTAACTTTAAAGATTTCAAAATTGTGGGACCCCCGGAGTTTAGAGGAACCACTGAACCTATAGAGGCACAGTCCTGGATTAAAGAGATTGAGAAAGCCTTTGAGATAGCGAGGGTAAACGATGAACAAAAAACTTCATTCGCTGCTTACATGCTAAAAGGGGAGGCAAATTTCTGGTGGGAAGCAAATAAGACCAGAGCCGGGGCAGGTGTGATTAGTTGGGAAAAATTTAAGGAGATTTTCTTTGAAAACTATTTCCCTCCTGGTATGCAAAGTAGAATGGAAGTACGATTTCTAGAACTCAAACAAAATGAGATGACGGTAGCACAGTACGCAACAAAGTTTAATGAGCTGGCATGATTTGCTCCACATCAGGTGGACACTGAAGAAAGGAAAGCAAGGCGATTTGAGCAAGGCTTAAAACCTTGGCTCTACAACAAGTTGTCAGTTCTGCAGATTGGATCATTTGGTGCGCTTCTGGAAAAAGCAATAATTGCAGAAGGAGGAAGTGAAGCAATGAGTCTTTTCTATAGAGAGAAGAAAAATAAAGGAAAGATGGAAGGAACAATCAAAATGGAAACCGGTAGTGGAAGTGGAAATAATAAGAAAAGGAAATGGAACAATGTGGGAAATACCGGGAATACTCAGGGGAATCAACAGAAGAAGAAAATTGAACCATGTAAAAACTGTGGGAAAAATCATTCTGGAGTGTGTCTGAAGGAAAGATGGTATGCTACAAGTGTGGGCAGGAGGGACACATCTCTCCTAACTGCCCCAATCCAAGAAAGACTTTTGGATGCTTTATTTGTGGGTCAGTGGATCACTTGGCCAGAAACTGTCCAAAGAAGGGAACAGATGGAAGAAACAGTAACAAGGGCAACAGCAGCGGGAAAGCAACTACCACCGGACCAATTCCGCAGAATAGACCAACCGCCAGAACCTTTAATATGACGGTGCAAGATGCAGTTGCTTCAAAAGATGTAGTTTCAGGTATCGTTCCGATCAACAATATAAATGCTTATGTGTTGTTTGATTCAGGAGCAACCTGTTCTTTTGTATAATATGAATTTGCTAAGCATTTGAATATGCCTTTGGTAAATTTAGAAACCCCTATGAACATAGAAGTCGCCAATAAAGAAATAATTCTTGTAGAGCACATCTATAAGAATTGTTGTGTTAAGATAGGGGAGCACAGGTTGAACATAGATTTAATTCCAATACAGTTAGGAGAGTTCGACATAATTTTGGGAATGGACTGGTTATTTAATCACGGAGCGGTGATAGATTGCCAAAAGAAGTTAGTAAGCCTCAAACCTGCAAAGCAGTCGCAGATAGTATTTCACGGTAATAAATCGCCAAGGCAGTCTCGTGGTTTGACGATGATGCAAGCGAAGAAATTGTTACAGAAGGGTTGTATGGGATATCTAGCATATGTGGTGGATACCCAACACGTAGGCGCAGATATGAATCAAATTGCAGTAGTAAATGAGTTCACAAATGTTTTCCCGGATGATCTACCAGGTCTTCCACCAGACAGAGAAGTTGAATTTGTTATTGATATAGTGTCTGGTACAACACCAGTATCCAAGGCACCATACAAAATGGCTCCAGTGGAAATGAAAGAGTTAATGATACAATTGCAAGAACTGCTAGACAAGAAGTATATTCGACCAAGTACGTCACCATGGGGAGCACCAGTATTATTTGTGAAAAAGAAAGATGGATCATTGAGACTTTGTATCGACTACAGGGAGTTGAACAAAGTAACAATCAAGAATAAGTATCCATTGCCCAGGATCGATGATCTCTTCGATCAGTTGAAAGGGGCAAGATACTTTTCAAAGATATACTTAAGGACTGGATATCACCAGCTGAAAGTAAGAGATGAAGATGTTCCAAAGACAGCATTCAGAACTCGGTATGGTCATTACGAGTTTCTGGTAATGTCTTTTGGATTGACAAATGCTCCAGCCGCATTCATGAACATGATGAACAGAATATTCAAGCAGTATTTGGATAAGTTTGTTGTAGTATTTATAGATGATATTTTGATCTACTCCAAGACACAGGATGATCATGCAGTACATTTGAGAATAGTGTTGGAAACACTAAGAAGAGAAAAGTTATATGCAAAATTTTCTAAATGTGAATTTTGGCTAGAGAGAGTTCAATTTTTGGGACACGTGATTGACAAAGATGGTATATCTGTGGATCCAGCAAAAGTAGAAGCAGTAATAAATTGGGAACAGCCAAAGACGCCGACTGAAGTGCGTAGTTTTCTAGGGTTAGCGGGATACTATCGGAGATTTATTCAAGATTTTTCAAAGATAGCTACCCCGTTAACTAATTTGACAAGAAAGACGGTGATATTTGTATGGTCGGAGAAATGTGAACAGAGTTTTCAAGAACTCAAGAAAAGACTAAGTGAAGCGCCAGTGTTAACATTACCAGATGAAACAGGGAATTTTGTTATGTATAGTGACGCGTCGCATAAAGGACTAGGATGTGTGCTTATGCAACACGGGAAAGTCATTGCTTACGCATCGCGACAGTTGAAAGACTATGAGAAAGGATATCCTACTCACGATCTAGAATTGGCAGCAGTAGTATTTGCCTTGAAGATTTGGAGGCATTATCTGTATGGAGAGAAATGTGAGATATATACAGATCATAAAAGTCTGAAATATATCTTCACACAAAAAGAGTTGAATATGAGACAGAGAAGATGGTTAGAGCTGATCAAGGATTATGATTGCGAAATTCTTTATCATCCAGGGAAAGCAAATGTAGTGGCAGATGCTTTAAGTAGAAAAGGTCGAGAAAAGTTGATGATGTTGACAACTCACGATGAGTTGATAATAGCAATGGAAAGAATGGAACTAGAAGTAAAATTTCCGCATGAGTCGGAAGGAAAGTTATACATAATGGAAAGTGGTCCAACGTTGTTGGATAAAATCAAAGAAGCACAAGTCAAAGATGAGGAGTGTGAAAAGCTTAAAGAAAAGATTTCCGAAGGAAAAGAAACAAAGTTTAAACTCGATAAAGAAGGGATAATCAGATTTGAAGGAAGAATTTGGGTTCCGTCAATGCCGGAGTTGAAAGAAGAAATTTTACAAGAGGCCCATTGTTCAAGGTACGCGATTCATCCTGGAAGCACAAAGATGTATCAAGACCTTCGACAACATTTTTAGTGGCCGAACATGAAAAGAGAAGTTGCAGAATATGTCAGTAGGTGTTTGACCTGTCAAAGAGTCAAAGCCGAACATCAGAAACCAAGTGGGTTACTTCAATCATTAGAAATTCCTGAATGGAAATGGGAGCATATCACGATGAATTTTGTGGTAGGACTTCCGAATACACAGAAAGGATTCGATGCTATATGGGTTATAGTTGATCGATTAACGATGTCGGCACACTTTTTGCCAATCAAGATCAAATATAACCTGGACCAGCTAGCCAAACTCTATATCAAGGAAATTATTTTCCGACATGGAGTGCCAATTTCAATTGTGTCAGATAGAGATCCAAGGTTCACATCAAATTTTTGGAGAAGCTTACAAGAACACATGGGAACACAGTTGAGATTGAGTACGGCATACCATCCTCAAACAGACGGACAGAGTGAGAGGACAATACAGACAATAGAGGATATGCTAAGAGCTTGTGTTATGGACTTCAAGGGAAGTTGGGACGATCATTTACCTCTGGTAGAATTTGCTTATAACAACAGTTACCACGCCAGTATAGGCATGTCGCCTTACGAAGCGTTGTATGGAAGAAAGTGCAGAACACCATTGTGTTGGGATGAAGTAAGAGAGCGTCATTTGCTAGGACCGGAATTGGTGCAACAAGCTGCATAAATTGTAAATTTAATACGTACGAGACTTATCACATCTCAAGATCGGCAGAAAAAGTACGCAGATCAGCATAGATAGAGCAGGGAGTTTGACATCGGATCGCACGTATTTCTGAAAGTATCCCCGTGGAAAGGAAAGATACGATTTGGAAAGAAGGGAAAGTTGAGTCCTCGTTTTATAGGACCATTTGAGGTTTTAAAACGAATTGGAGAGGTAGCCTATGAAGTAGCATTACCTCCAGAGTTAAAACACGTTCATAATGTGTTTCACGTGACGGTCTTACGACCATATAAGCCAGATTATAAACACGTGATAGAATATGAACCTCTACAGTTTCAAAAGGACTTAACTTATGAAGAGATTCCTATTCAGATACTTGATAGAAAGGAGCAAGTCCTAAGAAATAAAATAATCTCTTCAGTAAAGGTGTTATGGAAAAACCACAACGCCGAGGAGGCAACGTGAGAATTAAAAGAAAAGATGAAAACGAACTATCCTTATTTATTTGAGTAGTTTTATTTTGCGATTCCAGGGACGGAATCTTTATAAGGAGGGAAGAATGTAATAACTCGAATTTTCCCGGTAATAATAAAATAAGAATTTAGTGAATAAATTTGTTTTTTTTATTATTATTATTTGTGGTCGGTATACATGTGCAGTATGAGAAGTATATGATTGCAATGTGATAAATATATGTATAAATTTATTTATTTCCCGTATCTAGTTGTTTGAAATAAATTTCTAGGTAAAAGGAAAATAGGAATTATTTACTTATGCAAATTTTATTGTATATATTAAATAAAGTATATTTAAATAATTTATGAAATTAAATTATTTAAATCTAAAGAAGTGGTGTCTTAATGATATTAAATAAGGGAATTATTTCCATGCTTAATGCAAAAGGAAATAATTAAATTAGGAATATTAAATTAGAATATTCATTAAATTAAGTGAATTAAAATAATTTTGTATATTACACTATTTCAATGTGATAAAATGATTCCATTAAATAAATTATTTTATTTAGTGAGTGATATTCATTTTATGAAAAGAAAAAAAAACATAATATATATATGTACGGTATTGCGAATATATGTATATATGTATATATATGATATAATAGGTATGTAATATAGATGTTACAATAAGTATGCTGGTTATGTAATGCCCAAGTTCTTGAAAGCTGAGTCATAGAATTATAGCAGGAGCTGGCAAGTTACAAATGCTCTAGACCAAGTAACTAAGCTAAGCTAAAACGTAATGATTAAGAGATGTAATGAGCAAGGAAGTTAGGCTATACAATTCTCATACTTCAAATTTAATTTCCTTTGTCGTCTCAAGCTTTATACTGCTATGAAGTCTTAAACTCCTCAAGAAACTGTGACACTCAATTGATGAAGGAGCAGAGTTCTGGTATAACAGTGATTGAAAGAAGATAATCAAATAACTAAGTCAAGATTCAAGGTAACTTTTATATGTTTGCTGTAACTATCAAATGGTTAGATTAATAAAAGAATTTCAATAAGGTATTGTAAATTATCCTTGCTATGTTTCTATTTAAGAATGCCAAACATGAACGAAACTTGGTTATACATTAAAATTGATGGAGTATTGAACTGTTGTTGGTTGAATTAGAATCAAGGAGATAGGTTTGGGTTGTGCGGGGATATATGGGGCCTGAAATGGGAATGATAGCATAATTAAATGGCCATGAAGTGAGTGTTCCAAAACAGTGCACACAAGGTATTTGTTAAAAGTCCTATATGGACTGTTTGGTTAAAAAAGTTAATATTTACCAAATATGAAGCTAAGGTAAGATATATTTTCATTTTATGATGATAAATACAGAGTTTTGGCATAACCCATGAAAACGAATAACAATTTTAAGCCAAAACGAAAAATTGGAATTTCGTGTGCCAAGCCGTTCGTGAGCACTGTTTTGGGCAGCTTAGAGAGTCCGAAATGGGAACTTTATAATTTATAAATATAGTCTAATATACTATATATAACATATTTCAATTTCGTCGTAATCAAGCAGAGGAGCTAAAAATAATAAAATTGCGAAATGAGAAGGCTAAGAACAGGGCTGCTGCCACGGCAGCAGCAGTGCTTGTGTTTGGACCGTGGCAAGGGAGACTGCTGCTTGTGCAGCAGCTGCGTGCACAGCAATGTGCAGCAGCGTGGCAACACGCTGGCTGCATCAGCAGCAGCACGCTGGCTGCATCAGCAGCAGCACGCTGACTGCTGCTGCAGCAGCGTGGCTTGACCGTGCTTGATTGTTTTTAAGACTCACAGTTAAAAAAAACAATCTATCTATATATATATATATAATATAATAATAATAAAGTACACAATAAAGCTAACAAGGTACACATTTAAGCTTGGGATTTCTAAGCTAAACAAGAGGTTGAAATCGCTTTTAGCGGACTGTTGTGACAAGCTATCGAAACGCGATAGTATTTAACGCGTTAGTATACGAAAATGAATCTATAAATGATTACGGAAGTTATAATTTATACCTGTTATAATTGCACACAATGTATAAGATATACTCATGTATATGAATTTACTTAGGTATAAGAAATATGTTATACTCATGTATAATAAGTATGTGTGTTATAAACTAAAGTTTTAATGTACTCACATATTACAATCACAACGAAGCCTACCAAAGCGAAAACTGAATATCATAAGCTAATAACGTGACCAATGTGGATATTTAATATATAACTATATAAGTTATATATTCTGGATATATGGCTAATGCATTCATATAACTATGATTGTGTAGGATCCGTAAAAGCAGATTTAGCTGAACTTAATACAATAGACAACAGATACGGCAAGTATCCTGATCTTGTTTATTTTTGAGCAAGTATCTCTAATTCCTTACTTTTAAACAAGTTCACTTAACTTCAGCAAATGTTTTGCAATTATATATGAATAATGTTATATACTTTTATTCCAATCAGCTTCGAAAAATAATGAAGGTATGATCATGTGTACTTGATAAAATTCGATACACATTTGCAGTTTAATGAAGGTCTACGCCATTTGTTCTGGCTAGACCCCAGATTTGACTATTTCAATTCTTTCATACTAAGTCTTGAAATCGTTTCAGAATTTATAAAGCTGTTCATCCTTTTTGCTTTCGGGTTGAACTTCAAACTGAGTAGAACATCCCTAACTTGGGAAAAATTTTATATTGCGTCCTGGGGGTGGTGACGATGAACACAAGTGTTGTTTTATTAGATAGTATTGATCAATACAGGGCATAACGGGCTGATCACCCACCGTGCCCGTAAGACCAGACGGTTCACAGATGGATTTCTGATAGAAACTTTTCAAGAATAAAAAAAATAAACGTTCATGGTCTTGTGACCACTCAGTATCAGAATTCAGTATATCATTTCAAGAATTTAAATGAGTCATACTGTCATTTAAGAATCGTTCAGTTGCTTTACGATATTTATTCTGCTATCAAAGCATATTATTTCTTGATATACGTGTTTATCACTTATTATTACTTGCTGAGCAATCAAATGCTCATTCTTGCTTTGAATATCAATGTTTTCAGCTAAGCCAAAACGCATAGAAGGGTCCGGAAAGGATAAAGGCAAGGGAAAGCTACATGAGTAGTTATAGATGGCTGTTGTAATAGATAGACTTTTGTTTTATAAATACAATATCTATCATGTAATGAAGATACTAAAGGTCTTCGTACCTGGGATAGATACCTCTGATGTAATAATTATTATTATCTTTTATGATCAGCAGTTTGTATAAATGGTATCGTGTAGCACCAAGTACGGGTTTTAAGTACCCTGATTTGGGGGCGCCACAGTGTCCACTTGGTGTGGAGCAATCCTGGCCAGTTCTTTGAATTTGGCGGCGTATTGGGATACCGACATGTCCTCCTGCTTCAATTCTAGGAATCGTATTTCCATACGACTCTGCATACTGCTAGGGCTTCTCGAAAAATATTTCCTTAAATCTTTTCCAGGCAACTACTCCCTCTCCAACCCTAGTCTGGTTGGCTTCCCACTAGAAATTGGCCTCACCCTTCAACACGTAGGTAGCAAAAACAGCCTTTTGCTCCTCTCTAACTCTAGCGATGATAAATGCCTTTTCTATCTCCTTGATCCACGATTGAGCCTCTATAGGCTCAGTGGTCCCCCTAAACTCGGGCAGTCCCACACTTTTAAAATCTTTAAAACTGGCTACATGCACAGTTAGAGGATTTACGAGTACTCCGGTGGGGTTCCTATTAAGTGCCCCTACCAATAGATCTATGAATTGCTGCATAGGATTTACTGGTTCCCTATTCTCAAGTTCTCTATTCTCATTCTCAGATTCTTCATTTATTATTCTCTGTGTTCTCGGTCTTCCTCTTCCTCTCCCTTTAGGCGGCATTTTTCTGTTAATAATAATAAAAAATATTTATTACTATTAATATTCTATTACTAATCTGAAAGCATTTTCATTCAATGGAAACACATAATCAATCACAAAGCATATTTAATAAATATTCTTATATTAATATGCTTCTCTTACTACACATCCCTCTATTCACAATCAAAAAGATGGGGTTTATACAGCTACTCCATAACTTATATTAAAGTTGGGATTTATAAAAGATATCCAGCTAATTATACAAAAGCTGGGATTAGCACACTACACGCATATGTATATATATACATATACATATACATTATCTACCATACATCATTCATAAAATATCATGTTATTATAAAAGATCCTATACCCGCACGTATAACATATCTCATGTCCTTTCCTACATATGGCCGCATGCCTCCTCCCACAGTTCTTACACTCTACAATCCTCCCCTTAGGGTCTTCTTGTTTAATTCTAGAACTTCCTGCACCACTATTGTTCAATTTTCTTTTCCCTTTATTACTGGGAGCTTTCTGCGATATACTGTATTCAGCTCTCACTTTATCGACTTTAACCATCAACTCAATATGTTCTTTTGTCAATTCACCTAATGCATTCCTCAACTGATTGTTAAATAATCTTTCTAACTTCCATCCTTCTTCCAAAAAAATTACTTTATTCTTCAAATCCTGCACTTCTGCTGATGCCTGATCAGCTCCAACCTCCACGTCCGAATCACTATCTGTCAGTACCATCATCACTGGTTCTGGTACTATATTCTCCAAGATGATCACCTCATCAGGGTCGTTCTCGATGTGAGCCTCTACTTCAGCTATTGGCTTGAGTATTGGCTCGGGTGAAGCAATTTGCTCCTTGCTCATGACATAAGAGTCTCCTAATTCCTTTTCGCCTGACATCTACATACAAATTATTCTTGATTAGTACATAATACACATTACATACACATAGCAAACAATAGTTTTATTTAAGTTACTTTTATTTCATTCTACGATGAATTTTCTCAATTCAACTCCTTTAAACTCTATTTGAGTTATTTATTATTCCATCGCTTCTACCTAGCTAAGGTTATAGCCTAAGGTGTCCCCACCTAAGGTTTCTAACCTACAGCTTTGATACCACCTTGTGACGTCCCTAAATCCGGGTACCTTCAAACCCGAGTCCGGTGTATCGCGGTACTATCTATAACACCATTAACCACAGTAATATCTTTATAATATGAATGTAATTTCTATTTATTACAGACATATTCTACAAAACCCAGGTCCTAAGACCTTAAAAATCTTCGTACATAGTAATATATATAATAATATTGCAAACACTTCTAATTATTGCAAACATTACTACAATCCCTACTCGTTCGCTTCCCTTTTCTTTTGTCCTTCCCGGACCCTTCGATGCGATCGAGCTATGCTGAAAGCATTTAAATTCAAAGCAAGAATGAGCTACAAAGCTCAGCAAATATAAACAGCTGAATAAACAACAGTATTAAGAATAAATGCTTCATTTAAACAAAACTTCTACAATTGAACAATAGTTGTGAAGAGACTACGAATCGATCTAAATAACAAGATCTGCTATTTCAAATTTATTTGAAACTACATACTGACTAGATATACTAAGCGGTCGAAAGACCTTGAACATTGTTTTTGTTTTCGTAAAGGTTCTATAGTAATTCAACTATGAACCGTCTTGGTCTTACAGGCACGTTGGGTGATCAGCTCGTATGCCTTATGTTATATAACACTTCATGTTAAACGACTATGCGTTTGGTTGACCACCTCACGCGTCGGTCGGAATTTTTCGACATAAAAATATCTAATATTAGGGTTGTTCATCTCAGATTTTAATCTGAATCTGCACCGAAATAATTCTGCTTGGATGGCTCTACTTAACATCAATAATATTTTAAAGATTTAATGTAAAATCGATAAAATATTCAAAACTTTGTCTAGCCAGAACAAACGGCATTGACGTATATCTTAAACAGTTCATGAATATAGAATACTCAGATCTGAATAATTTATGTCAAAGAATAGCTGAAACACTTATACAGATGCTAAAAGATTTGCACAAGTCTAGAATTTACACAATATAAAAAATTGAGTAAATTTGAACATCATAACGTATCAAGGCATTCATAGAAACGAAGTTAAATGAATGCAAAAGCTTGCACCTAATAAAATACTTGCAATAAGTTAGGATACTTGCCTTTAGCGGTCTTTAAACTTTTAGCGTTAATCGCCTTTGAAAGTCCTACACAATCAATACACATAGACATATCAATTAGCCACGTATAATCGCCACTCGTAGTTTACATTAACTCTAGCTCATACTTCACAGTGTCCGTTTCATTAGAATCGAAACACCTTTTAAGAATATTAACATTTGACTCGGTGTTTCGACGTTCACGCGACGCCCGCCCGACTTGTTAAACCCGAACGTCCAATTGACACTCTATTAAGCATAATTGATACACTCAATTCAATTACCAATGCTTGGTTTATACAACGTTAGACTACATTTCCCAATGCCTAACAATTAGATACGAGAATTCAAGCTAGCGAGGTTCGTTGGTTCGGCGTTCCGAAGAACTTATCACGTTTTGGCCTCTGGCTATACAATGGCCTTAATAAAGTTCTAATTTTAGAATTAATTCCAACCCTCAATCTTTAATTCATTTTCAATGGAAGTTATAGGTCTCTTCGTTAGCTTTCCGAATCATTTTGAATTTCTAGAACCGGAGTTCGTATACAAAAGTTATGCTAGATTGAGCGAAGACGGAAAAATCACAAAAGTTGGTGCAGGGCATCCGCGCCCCGGCACGCTCCACAAGGCCAATTTTTCCCGCCCCGGTGCAAACTCTCTGCCGAGCGCGCCCCAACGAGAAAACTAGGCACAAAATCTCCTGCCCCGGCAGAAAGGTCTGAACTTAAAAAAACTTCTTCTTCTTTCTTTTCTGCAGTTAAGCTATCCGACGCTCGATTAATTACTAACGCTCAAAAATAATTCTAACATACTACAATATCTATAATTTAGCATACTCGGAACAATTTTCCAAGATTTCTAGCAATCTCAAACATTAGCTCAAAAGTCCCGTTACGGTCGACTTTTTCAATAAACGACGTTTTAACAACGTTAACATTCGTTTTAGCGTATCTCATTCATTCGGAGTCGGATTGGACTCGTTCTTGAGCCCACGAATTCCATTTTTCATATACTGCAATAACCCTAAGGTTTTGGACTCATTCGAATGCTATAGCCAAAATCTCACCTCCCACGCAATATTAAATCTTATAATCGTCTTAAGACGTCTTTTCACACAATTTTCGCCATAACTTTGTTATGGCGAATTTTTCACCCGTTCAACATGGAACTTTTCATATTACACGGGCGACGTATATCAAAACACAATAACAACTATTCTAAGTCCTTTTTACGTCCTCTAATAAAGTGTTTCCATCCTTTACGCATAGGATTAGGATTTTAATATTCGTTTTCGCTTTCATGGCATTTACCGGTAAGTATTAACAAGATTATCACATATATATCTTCCTTATCACCCCATGATCCTTCTATGATCATCAATCAACAACAACCACCAACATGCACTTCATTAACAAAGTAGTAAGCTTTTAAAGTTATAAAAATTATAAAAATGGAAAAGATGAAGAACTTAGGTTTTTACCTCTTTGATCTTCTAGTTCTTTGCTTCTTAATCTTGCTTCTAGATGCTCGATGATCGAATCTATGATCTTGCTTCTTCTTCTTGATTGATACTACTACTTTCTATTGAGTTCTCTCTTTTTCTTTCTTGGATTAGCTCCCTCTTTTCTCACTTTTCTCTCTATCTTTTTAGATGAATGAATGAAGATGAAATGAAGAAAACATGGCTAAGTTTAATTAACCTAGCTAATTTCTCCACCAACTAACCTTACCATGCCTACTAGTTAGCTAACTAATCATGGGTTAAGGAACCTAATAATGGCCTAAGGCTTTGTTTGGCTAGACATGCAAAATTAAAGGAAACCATGCATTTAATGCATGTCCCCCATAACCAAAACTTACTAAAAATAGTAAGTTTCATTCCCACTTTGTCTCCTCCACCCCAACCTTGCTTTTTCAAATTCATTTAACTATATGCCTAAATTCCATAAGGTGACACATGGCCATCAAGAACTTCCCACATGCGACACTTGTCCACTCCTTTCTTAAGCCTTAAGAATTAGGGTTTAACCCTAGCCAAACCATGGCTCAACCCGAAGCCAAGCCATCCTAACCCTAACCGAGCCATTTTAATAACTCCACTTATTTTCGATTCAGTTACTTCAAAACTTGGTTTCGATTTCTAGTTTCTTTCTAGTTCACTATTATAAATATTATAGTTAACTAAAAGTCCATTTTACCCTTTTATAAACGATTAGGGTTTATACGATCGAAGTCGCTCGATTACTCGATTTTATTCTAGTTAGATTCTCTAACTCGTCTCGCGTGCGAAAACCGCGAAATTTCTTTCGTCAGTTTTATTCGAGATTACGTCTCCCGTCCTTGAACAATTAATATCCCGTGATTCGAAATTTCGAAAAATGAAAAAGTCAATTTCTTCGTTTTATGAATAGTGTTTTCGCCGTTTTTCTCGAAAATTTTTTATTTCGTCTATGAACTCGCAACACATGTACATAATCACATATCACATTCGTTAGGTCAATAATAGACCTTTAATCACATATAACACAACATTATTAATATAAATAGTATTATATTAAATAAAATTTGAAAATCCTAATTACGAGGATCCAAAATATTTACGATCGTTACATTGGTAGAAAGAATCTAAAATTTAGTTCAACTCCAAGAACAGACTAAAGAAATTCTTCATAAGAATCTGTCGCTTGAATTTGACAGAGCATATTTGAAACTAAGACATGTTGCAACAACATCATATACTTTGTAAGCAGTAATTAATATGTATCACATCTCTAACCATGAAGTTGCATTAAAGTTTTTGATAGCTGAGCTTTTATATGAAACCTTCTTTTGACAAATGTAAAAATTTAGAGAATATTGGTTATGTTATATAATTTAAGACCATTAAGCATTTAGAACACGATTATTGCAAAGGTGGATAATATAACCAAAACTTACAAGTGGAAACCGCATTGTCGCCAAATACACATAATTTTCTTCTTACATAAACATTCAATTTCTTATGACAATAACGAGTAATTTCTTTCTCTTGTCAACGAAATAAATGAGTGAGGTATATAGACCATTAGAAATGTTATCGTTATGGAAACATGAAGTTACGAGTACCATGACTTTGGTAGAAAGAATCCGAAATTTGGTTCAACTCTAAGAATAGACTCAAGAAGTTTTTCATAAGAATCCATCGCTTGAATTTGATACAGCATATTTGAAACCAAGACATACTGCAGCCACATCATATACTTTGTCGACAGTAATCAATATGTACTACATCTCTAACCATGAAGTTGCATATAAAGTTTTTGCTAGCTAAGCTTTTGTATGAAACCCTCCTTTGACAAATGTGAAATTCTAAAGAATACTGGTTATAGTATATAATTTAAGACCTTTAGACATTTAGAACACGATTGTTGTAAAGGTGGATAACATAAGCAATTAAAACTTATAAGTGAAAACCACATTGTCGCCAGATACACACTATTCCTTCTTACATAAACCTTCAATTCCTTATGAAAGTAATAAGTAATTTCTTTCTCTTGTTGAAATAAATGAGTGAGGTATATAGGCCATTAGAAATATTTTCATTATGGAAGACATGAAGTTATTAATACCATGACTTTGGTAGAAAGAATCTGGAATTTGGTTTAACTCCAAGAACATACAAGAAGTTCTTCATAAAAATTCGTCACCTAAATTTGACAGAACATGTTTGAAACCAAGACATATTGCAATAATATCATATACTTTGCAAGTAGTAATCAATAAGTACCACATCTCAAACCATGAAGCTGTATATAAAGTTTTTTCTAGCTGAGCTTTTTGTATGAAACCTTCATTTGACAAACGTAAAAATTTAGAGAATAATGGTTATGATATATAACTGTAATTCTGTGTATGTGCACACCTAGAGGGGGGTGAATAGGTGTCTAAGCTAGAAGTGATCAATAATAATAAATTTTAATTTTTCCAGTTACGAGCTTAAAGCAGACAGGTGATGCTTATAATTTTGGTGTATGCTTTAGACTAAAATTCCACTTTAGTTATAATGCAGACAAGAAAAATCAATAAGAGTTGGTGTCTGGATTAGTATACTACGAGACCCAGCGGAACAATATTAGGCAGAATACTTTAAAATAGAATGCAAACTTAAATGATCAAACCACACAAATTAGCAAACCATAGACACCAAGATTTTTACGTGGTTCAGCCTTTAACCTCTAAATTAATGGCTTAATCCACGTCCAATACCAATTGGTATTAGAGACTCTTTTTATTAAAATTAATACTCAATTGATTACAAAGAAAACTCTATGTTCAAAGTAGCTTTGCACTGAGATAGACACGACTGCCCCCTTGCACCTCTGTACCCTTTCTCACCACTGAGACCTTTGTACCTCTGCAACCTTGAAAACTCCCTTTGAACAGATTCTATCCACTACTGGATCGATCAAGCCAAACAAGGCTAGAACTCAGAATTTAATACAAGGAATTTTAACTATAATAGACTCTTATTTTCCAGCCACAAGGAATTAAAATCAGTACAATGAATTTCTGAAAAATAAACTTTGAAGGCTCTTGATCAATTTTTCTCTTTATAACCACTGATATAAGCTTTGAGTCTTCTACTTCTTTTTGTCGTGAAGAACGAGCATATATAATGAAGGAACAACAGCTATAAAAATTTGTTAGCAATAAAGTCCCATGATATCAGCAAACAATTAAGTCCAACGGATATAAGATCAGCTATCAAGGATACTATCAAGGATATGGTTTCCAAGTCAAACTGAAACAGCTTAAATAAAGGAACAAATGAGATATTTGATAAAGTTTGTTTTGAACCAATCACTAAACAGTTTAGTATATCAAGGTCAATTACCTTATATAGACTCCTTTTCAAATTGGATTGCATATTATTATTTTAATACACGACATGATATACTAAAGATCTTTTCAGCAATAACAATGACTTGAATTTAAAACTTGTGGGCTAGAGAAACTTTCATGCAATCCTAACTAACTTAGATCTAGTAGGAAGATTCTAATGGACTATAATTCCAATATTGGACCAACAAAGAAATCAACCCATGCCATATAAAACCAGCCCAAACAAATTAAAATAGACCAAATACGTACACAAGTATATTGTCATCATTAAAATCCAAAAATATATAAACCACATTCTCCCCTTTTTGATGATGACAATATATAACTCCCGCTAAATATATAACTCTCCCTAAGATTATGCATATTAAGGAGTCAAACATAACTTAATCATACAAACTGTCAATATAACCATTTTCATACCTATCATGAACATAATGCAAATAGAGTTCAGCCAAACAAATTCTAAATTACCACAATTTGCATATTCCAGCACAATATAGTATCTCAGTACCAACAGGAATACTAATTCAAACCAATTCAAATATAAACAAATATCAATATATCTCTCCCCCTTTGTCATTATCAAAAATAAATAAATAAAACCACACATATTAATCACTAAGCATAAGTTTAAGCGCAAGTTGATTTTGTTATATCTTTCCCCCTTTGTCATCAAAAAAATAAATAATCCATATCAATTAAGCTGAATTAGTTATCTTACCCCATTTGCCAACATTAAAAGAGCTAAGCGCCAGGATAAATAATGACATTGCAACAAGCTTATAACAATAGCACATATAGAAAGTAAATAAAATGATCATCATTGTTGTTACCAGTAGTAAGCTTGATAAATGTGCTCCTTAGTGTTGCTTTGGATTTTGTATTTTCATAACCAAATCTCCTTAAAAGCTCTTCTTTTGACAGATCATGGTTAAATTCATCAAAAATTAAATGTACTAATTCCTCATTAAGATTATTATTTATATTAAATATGAAACATTTAACACAATAAAAACTTTAGAGTAACTTATGTTAGGTACTCTTGTGTTACGAAATCCATAGAGTTTTCATAATAATATATCTAATTAAAACTCTATTTACAAAACAACATGAGGCACTTACAGATTCTGCCAAATAATTTATAGATAACTTACTCTCTCAAAGTAAGTACTCTTCGTCTCCTTTTTAACCTTGAGACGTCTACAAAATAAACAAATAGTCTCTACCTTTTTGGTACCCAAATCTTCTTGAGTCCTTTTGGGTTAGTAGCATATAAATCACATTTCTTTACCCAAACTTCTTTTATTTTAATTTTATTACAATTTGTATCAAAATGTCCTTTTAAACCACAATTTTTACAAGTAACAAAAGGTGAACAATAAAGTGGTTTATGCTTTGGTTTATTATTTATTATTCTCATATTATTATTCTTTGTTTTACTTTTCACCATTTTTATAGGATTGTACCCAATTTCTTATTTATCAAGACTTGATCTTTAAGCACCCAACATTACATTCAAGTTTTCTTCTCCTTGAACAAATTTTGCAAGGTCCTTTTTTAATGATATTATTTCTTCATTATTATCATTTTGCATGCTTATAATTTTTTCATCATTAAATGCATCTATACCTGTGTCTCTCATTTTTAGATTTTCTTTTAGAACATCAACTTTCTTTTTAAGACTAATATTTAATTCATGTAATATATTAGCACGATTATGCAAAATTTTATTATAATTATCCAAATAATCAATTTTAGCATTTAACTTGGACACTTCACTTGTTGTGCAATCTTTAACTATTTCTTATTTTTCCTCAATCAAAGTTTCTACTTCTTTCATTAGATCATTTATCCAATTTTTTAAGTGAGCATTTTTCTCTTTAATACGAAGATTTTCATTCTTTAAAACAAGATAATCAGAAATAGTAATTTCACTAAGTTCAGTCTTTACCTCAGATGATTCCTGGTTGTTTAATTCGGTAAAACATAGTTGAGCAGTTTCATCATCTTGATCAGTTTCGGATTCATCATCACTCCATGTCATCAATGCTTTCCCTTTTAAGTTGTTTCCTTTGTTCTTCCTCTTGTGTTGAAAACAATCTCTCTTGAAATGACTAGGCCTTCCACATTCAAAACATGTTTTCTCTTGCTCCTTTTGCTTGAAGTCCTTTTTGTTGTTAAAATAGTTACCTTATGATTTTGACTACTTCTTCCTTCTAATTAATTCTCTCAATTTTCTGGTCATCCATGCTCTTTCTTCATCTAAGTCTTCATCATCCCTTTCTATGTACTCTCAACTTGTAGTGCTAAAGTTTTCTTCTTTGGTATCTCATCTTCTTCATCATACCTTCTTAACTGATTTTTAAATTCTTCAAGCTCTCCAAATAAAGTGAGAGTTTTCATGGTACTGATTGTTGATGAGTCTTGAAGAGTTGTGACTTTCAGTGCGAATTGTTTGGGCATGACTTTTAATAGCTTTCTATTGATTTCCCTCTGATCAATTTTCCTCCCAAACATACTAAGCGAATTCATTAGAGTAAGGAACTTTGTTTGAGCTTCTTTGATTGTCTCATCTTTCTTTAGCTTGAACAACTCATACTTTTGCATCAACATGCTTAACTTTACTTCTTTCACCTTAGTAGTTCCCTCATGGCTTGTAATAATTGTGTCCCATATTTCTTTTGTCGTATTGCATGTAGAGACTTTATCTATTTCAGACTGAACCATCCCACTCAGTAGGGATTGTAGTAATGTTTGTAATAATTAGAAGTGTTTATAATATTATTATATATATTACTATGTACGAAGATTTTTAAGGTCCGAGAACCTGGGCTTTGTAGAATATGTCTGTAATAAATAAAAATTACATTCATGTTATAAAGATATTATTGTGGTTAATGGTGTTATAGATAGTACCGTGATACACCGGACTCGGGTTTGAAGGTACACGGATTTGGAGGTATCACAACCAAAGTCGTGGTACTCATAACTTTATGTTTCCATAACAACAACATTTCTAATGGTATATATTTCTCGCTCATTTATTTCATTTAAAGGAAAAAGAAATTATTCGTTATTATCATAATAAGGAATTGAAGGTTTATTTAAGAAGAAAATCATGTGTATCTGGCGACAATGAGGTTTTCCACTTTTCCATCTTCCTTATTCCCCAAGTGTAGACACCTAAATTTTGCGTTTATATTCCATAATTATTGATTTTTTGTAAAGGAAGCGAAATCATAAATTTAATAAATTAGGGATGTCAAGGGATGACTCACAAAGGCAATGAGAGTTACTTGGAGGGCACTCATATGCCTTAGGATACCAAAGTGCAAAAAGGAGACCCAAAACACCATTTTTTTTGTCATGGTAAGATGTTTGCGACCCTTTTTCACCCTCTTAACAAATCCAAATAGGCTTAAATTTGGTACCGTTACAAAAATCTTGAAATGAGCTTTACGCATTAGGGTGGTTGGCACCTGAGAAAACTATCTCTCTAATTGGTAGTCACATGTTCTGCAAATTAATCTATAATATCTAAAAATAATTAAATTTATAGATAAAAAGCTATCTATTAAAGTAATTGTTGAGCCCTAAAATTAATAAATGTGAAAAATATGCACTAACCTAAATTTTTCTGAGTTTACCATCAGAGACTATGAGGAGTTGATGTAGAGAAGTGTTGGGAGAATACAATATGTTAGTACTTGCATTTAGGTGAACTCTTATTTGATTGGATGATGACCTAAATTTAATGCATATTTGTAATAACAAGTATGTTTTGTAAAGTCCTTAAGAAATGAAATATGTAAAAGGACTTAGTTATGTATCAAATTTGTTAGGGCTAGTATATGTAATCCATGTAATAACTGATTTGTTCAAGGCTGGAAGAAGTTCGTAAAGCAAAAGGCAAAACAACTCTAAGATCGCAGAGCAAAGATAAATGATGTCAAAATAGCGAAGTAGAGACCAGTTCGTAGAGTCGAAAATCGCAAAGCCACTACAATAGTAGAGCAAATTACTAAAGCCAGAGTTACCCTACTATCCAAAGACCAATTCTATGATTCTACGTCAGAAGTTAAAAATCGTAGAGTATTTACATTGACAAGTCAGTGGCAGATTTTGAGATGGATTATAAACCTTAAACGCACGACCCTCAAACATGATCTTCATGTGTGATTGTGATAAAGACAAGTCATTTTGAAGCAATAACTATATTTACAAGGACAAGAACACGTGTCTGCAACTGCATTGTTCATAGTACTATAGAAAGTGACCTGAGGTGATCCTAGCATACAACAATTCAAAGTCAAATAATTGGGTATTGAAAAGTGTCCAAGGCAGAATAGAGCAACGGGAAGATCCCAAGAAAACTCTATAAAAGGACTACATCTTTAAGCATTGCAACTAATAATTTATCAAAAGAAAAAGTATTAAAAGTAAATTCTTAAAAGCTCCACTTTACGGTTCTGAATAACTTCCACTACTGCTAAGATAATTAAAGAATGACCTAACGGCACTTACTAACACCTCAAAATAACATCTTTCTTAGTGATTAGATCTTAGTGATCTATTGTAATTCCAAGTCTGTGTGACTTGAAGGATTCTTAGTGAATCAGTGTTTTAATAATTCTGTGTTAATTGAATTCTTTGAGATTACCATTTCTTAGCGGAATATCTCTACTCGCGGAGTAGAAGAGAAGACTAGGAGACTTTTGTACTCTGAACCTCTTAAAAATTCTTGTGTCATTTATTTTCTGCAATTTGCTTTCAGTCACTCTACGTTTTGCTTTTGTGACTTATATCTGCATTGTGCACTAAATTTAAAACTGAGTTTTTTATTTAATATTTGAAGGGGTTTTCAAAATATATTCCGTTGTGCTTAACTTAATCAATTAACTTGCCTAACTGTTTTGGTAATCAATCTTTAAAAAGAAAATTTTAAAAATATATTCAACCCCCTTATAGATCTCTTTGTGTGCCTTTTGGATAACACAAAAATATTATTTTAGCTTGTGATATGATCCTTTTGTTATTCCTAAAGGTACTGAAAGAGATCTAGAAGGGGGTTGAATAGATCAAATAAAAATTTCTTTTTCAAGATTGTTTACCAGATGAATTATATGAATTAATTAATTAAGTTATGTACAACGGAATAGTTTAGAAAACCCTTCAGAGATTATGAGAAAATTCACAGTTCTAAATTTAGTGAACAAAGTGGAATTAAGTCACAAGAATAAAATCGTAGAGTGACAAAAATTGTAAATGTGTAAAAAAATAAATGATGCAAAGATTTTTAAGAGGTTCGGAGCCCAAAAGTCTCCTAGTCCTCTCTTTTATTCTGAGAGTAAAGATATTCCACTAAGGAAAGAAAATCACTAAGATTTCAGTTCATAAAGAACTGTTACAATAGTGATTCACACAGAATTCTTCAAGTCACACAGACTTAAAAATACAAGATTACAAATATCAAAATACAAAGAGCTGAATGAGGTGAGTTGTTGCTAAGTGACGTTGAGCACTTCTTTAATAAGTCTTAGCAGCAACTAATTTGTTTAGAATCGTAAAGTGAAACATTTAGAACTCAAAGTGTTAGCACTTCGACCTTTTGGAAATACTTAGTTGATAATGCTTGAAGTCGTCGTCCTTTTATAGAGTTCTCTTGGGATCTTATACTGTTGCTTTATTATGTTTAGGACACTTGTCATTTACCAATTGTTTGACTTTGAATTTGTGTCTGCTTGGACCACCTCAGGTCATTTTCCTTAGTACATTGAACAGTGCAATAATAGCCACGTGTCCTGTGTCCTTGCTCATATAATTGTTAGATAAAGCTTCAAAATGTGTTGTCCTTATCGCAGATACATATGAAGATCATCCTTTAAGGTTGTGTGATTAAGGTTGATGAGTATTGTCATAATCTATCACTGACTTTCCAGAAGACAGTACTCTACGATTTTTACTATGGGAGAGTGACATCGTATAGTCACTTCCTTCATTTGCTCTACAAAATCGGGTGACTCTGTGATTCTGGGAGCTATCGCTCAGCTGCTTCGCGTATTACGAAAGCTGTATTGCCCGGAGGAGGCTAACGCCGCGGACTACGCCCCCGTGAGAGCCCTCTATTTCTGAGCCTTCGAGAAAGTAGAAAGCCCATCCTCTTTCAATGCCATCTGACCCATCTGTTCAACCCCCCCACTTCTGGATATTCTAATAGGAGGACGGAGTGGAGGAAGGAGACGGATCGGTTGGAACGCGGGCTAGCCAGCCGGGAGGTTAAATTCCTCCCTGATTCCTATTTTATCTATCTTCCCTTGAAAGAAAGGATAAATCTCATAAAAGTTTTAGTATTGTATGGTACGGACCTTTTACCTAGTATGAAAAATAGCCTTTCTCTTATTAGCTAGCCTATTGAAATTTTTCTCCCTTCTTATTATTATTGGATTGGGCCACAGTCTTCATTCTCGATAGCTCATCGATGGTTGTTGGGATCCCATCCCAGGGTTTAAAGTACTGATAAGGTTTGTCGTAGATAAATGGGAGTAGATCATCGAAGCAGATTGGGTGAAGGAAGTCTCTGTCCAAGGCGATTTCATAACAATCATAAGCCCGCGAAAGAGACAAGAAAGAACAATCAATCGAACGGCAGGTAAGGGCTTATACTCTCTCTTCTGTGGATACGCTACCCCTTCCGACTATGGTAGGGGGGAAGGGAAGTGAGATCTACCCATTGATTTGATATTAGATGAGCGGTCGTAAAGAACTGAAATGGTGAATAAGAAAGATTTCCGAAAGATCGTAGCGAAGAGAGCTCTCATAGGCCTTGATCCCGCAGCCACTCATAAATAGTCGAGCTTCATCTATGACTGAGCAATGGGTCCCGGACGAAGGTGAGACCAACCTTATTATGATTAGCAAAGTCCTTTCCAACTCCGTCGAATGGTTTCACTCCTCTTTTCCCCCTTCTGTCAGTTCCTTGTCAGGCCAAGCCGATACATACGATAGGCGAAGGAAAGACCCCCCAGACTTCTGCTCTACGATCTTTGACAATCTTCAGTTCACTCTACGATCTTAGAATGGTTTTTCTTCAGTTCTGTGAGAGGTTTATCTGGCAAGGGGCAACTAAGTTATTATAAGGAGTTGCTCTATCATATGGATCAACCTAACACATTTGATCTCTAACTAAGTCATTTTACATAATTTCTTTCATAAGGACTTTACAAAAACTACTTGGCATTACAATATACATTAATTTCAGTCATTATAAAATCAAATAAGGAGTTACATAAATGCAAGTACTAACAATTTTAATTTTGATTTTAGGCGGTTAGTATGGCCATAAACAAAGGGCAAGGGACACACATAAAAAACTAAGGCAATGGAATTTAGTTGGTTAAAACTTAGTAAAAAGATATTAATGCATTAAAAAATAATTATAATTTTGTCTACAAAAAGGTTCAGGGTATGTTTGTTTGTAGGTTTTCGCCATGAGGCTGGATTGTGAGTACCATTTTTAAAATAACAACAATCATTACAAGAAAAAATATTTACGAAAGAATTTTTCGTCGGAATTAACTTTTTTTGGTCGAAAGTAGCTTAATTCTAGCAAAAATTTTCATTGGTAATTTCGTTAAAAATACAATTGTCCATATTATATCAACCGCATATACTGTCAAAAATAATTATTTTCCACTGAATAACACCGTCAAATAATTCTTCATAAATAACATAATTTGAACAGAATCGTCCATCAGGAATAATTTCTTTGCAAATAGACGTGACACGTGTTATTTTCAAGAATAATTGAAAATAGTTATTTTCAATGAAAAATTCGTCGTAATTAAAAAGTTTCGTCGGAAATAATAATTATTTTTTAAATAAAAAAAACTTTCCCATATTTTTTCTTATTTACCAGGTTTATAAACCACAACTTAATTTCAACATTCCTGCACATGTTCATATTTTTCAACCACACCAACAATAACAATATAACAACAATGCATCTGATACCAACAGTTAATTTATCTGATAACAAGTATAACCATATATACAAATCATAAGTTTATATAACCTTAAAAATTTAAACAAAACTTAAACCACGATCTAAACTTAAATTACAAGCGACGGTTAATACTACCACCATAACCATAAGTATCATTCGGTAGAGGGCGATACGACTGCTATAGACTAGAGTCTGAAAATCAACGTGTTCCTACTCATCATTGTCCCCTACTAATACAATAAAAAATTAAAAAACAAAGCTGAGCAAATATAAACAAATCAATGAAAAGTAAAAAAAAATTATACGTTAGATAGATAGATATAGACTATATCTTCAACCCTTATTTTTTTAACTCAATTAAAGGAATCAAATTTATGAGTTTATCCAGACCTAATACATGTAAATTGAAAAGAAAAATGATATATCTTGTGATATCGATTTTTTAGGGGTTAAATCACTTTGTCCTCAGTGAAGTGAACCTCAATTTATATTTGTATCACTAAACAATTTTTTGTTTCATTTGAGTCATGTAAATTTATCTTTGTTACACAATGATGGCTTGTTTCTACCACCAGGCTCAAAACTAGTTTTGTTTAGTGTCATGATTCTACTCAAGTTGTGAAGCTTTAGTTCAATAGAACACAACTCTGATACCACTTGTTATTCCCAAAGACACACAAAGAGATCTAGAAGGGAGTTGAATAAATCCTTTAAATTTTTCTTTTTGAACATAGATTACTAAATCAGTTAAACAAGTTAAATTGATTAAGTTAAGCACAGTGGAATATTATTTAGAAAAGCCCTTCAAAAATTAACAAAAAAATCATAGTTCTAAATTTAGTTAACACAACAGAAACTTAGTCACGTGATGAAAATGTAAAGTGATAAGAAAAGTACATGTGCAAAAATGAAATGACACAATTATTTTTAAGAGGTTTGGCTCACAAAAGTCTCTCGGTCCTCTCTTTTACTCCATGAGTAGGGATAATCCTTTAAGAATGAGGTTATAACAACCTAGGTTTACTTAGAACCAATGCAACAAAGAGATTCACTAAGAATCAAACAAGTCACTAAGACTTGATTACAAAGGATCACTAAGATCACTATAATCACTAACAAAGATGTTGTTGTCTGAGGCGCTGCTAAGTGGCGTTAAGTGCTCCTTCAAATGTCTTAGCAGCAATCTGTGTCATCTCAGAATCATAGAATGGAGCTGTGAGAACTTAGACTTTTAGCACTTTATTTATTGATCAATTGTTAGTTATAATGCTCGAAGTTATAATCTTTTTATAGAGTCGTCCTCTTGGAATTTTTTCGTCAAATAGTTACCGTTACTCCATTTTGTCTAGGACACTTATCAAATTCTGATTCTTTGACTTTGAAATGTTGTCAGCTTGGACCATCTTAGGTCGCTTTCTATAGTACTGTGAATAGTGCAATAGTAGACGTGTGTCCTTGTCATCATTACTAATATAGTTATTGGATAGAGTTTTTTTTGTCTTGTCCTTATTGCCAACACACATGAAGATCAATCTTGAGGAGTGTCTGTTTAAGGCTTATTACCCTTGTTATAACCTGCCACTGACTTGTTAGAGTGACTGTGTTATACGACTTTAGCTTTAGTAGAGTGAGATCGTAGAGTTGATCACTAGATAGTAGAGTAAATATGGCTATACTATATTTACTCTATGAATTGGAGTGGCTCCGCAATTCTGGCTCTACGAACTGGTATTTACTCTGTAATCTTGAAATGACTTCAATTAACTCTGCGATCTTAGAGTAGCTTTGTCTTTAGCTCTACGAAAATTTTTCTGACCTTAGACAACTTAGCTATCACAAGGATTACATAAACATGCTCTACGATTTGGACCAACCTAACAAATTTGATCCCTAACTGAGTCCTTTTACATAGAATATTTCATAAGGACTTTACAAAATCTACTTGTTATTAAAAATATACTTTATTTCTCAAGTCATCATCAAATCAAATAAGGGTCCACATAAAATGCAAGTACTAACAATCTCTCCATATTTGATGATGACAAAATAAGTAGTTTCAGTTCAATCATCAATTCACTAGATGCAAGACAATTCATAATTTTAAACATGAGCTAATATACAGTGAGAGACTTTATTGTCTAGAAGAAATATAATAAATTTTATTGATAAGAAATAAAGTACAAAGAGTATGAACAAAATAAATGAAAATTTCATATGAATACTAACTACATTCTCCACTCTAGCTCTTTTAGAAGGACGACTTTGTTAGTACTTGCATTTATAGTGAACCTATTTGATTTGATGATGATTCAATTCTAATATATATTTGTAAACAAGTAGCTTTTGTAAAGTCCTTGTGAAAATAATCTTATATAAAAGGACTTGGTTTAGGATCAAACTTATTAGATTGATCCAAATCGTAGAGTTAAATCCTTATATTAGCTAAGTTGTCCCTGACCAGAAAACGTTTCTAAAGCTAAAGGCAAAGTTACTCCAAGATCACAGAGTGAACTTAAGACAGTTAGAGATCGTAGAGTATAAGTCTATTCGAAGAGCCAAAATCGCAGAGCCGCTCAAATTCGTAAATCACATATAGCAAAGTAAGTCACTCTACTATCAGAAAAGTCATTCTACGAATTTACCTTACGATAGCCAAAATCGTAAAGTGCAGACTTCTGACAAGTCAGTGGTAGGTTATGAAAAAGATCATAATCCTTAAACACTCGAGTCTCCGAAGTTATCTTCAGATGTGTTTGTGATAGGGACAAGTCGATAAAGGTTTTATGTAGCAGCTAAATTAGTAGGGTCAAAGGACACGTGGCTGCTATTGCACTGTTCACAGTACTAGAGAAAACGACTTGAGGTAATCCAAGCAGACAACAATTCAAAGTCAAACAATTAAAGAATGATAAGTGTTCAAGTCAGAATGGAGCAGTGGTAACTTTCCAATGGGGAGATCCCCAGAGAACTCTATATAAGGACAACAAATTTCAAGCAGTAAAAAGAACGAATCGATCAAGTCAAAGTAGTGAAACTCTGAGTTCATACAAGCTCTACTCTACGATTCAACTATACAACATCTGCTGCTAAATCATTTAAATAAAAACTTATAGCAACTGAGCAACATCTCAAAACAAACATCTTTCCTTAGTGATTGATAAGATCTTAATGGTCATTTGTAATCCAAGTCTTTGTGACTTAAAGGATTCTTTATGAATCACTTGTGTAATAGTTTTTTATGAACTGTAATCTTTGTGATTACCCTCCTTGGTGGAATATCCCTACTCGCGAAGTAGAAGAGATGGCTAAGAGACTTTTATGCTCTGAACCTCTAAAAAATCTCTTGTGTTCTTTACTTTATGCATATTTCCATACTATCACTCTATGATTTACTACTGTGACCTAATTCTGCAATTGTTAACTAAATTCAGAACTATGTGTTTTTCATATAATGTTTGAAGGAATTTTTCAAAGTATAATTTTGTTGTGCTAATCTAATCAATTAACTTGCTTAACTGATTTGGAAATAGCGATTTAAAAAATCAAAAAATTTATTCACCCCCTTCTAGATCTCTTTGTGCCTTTAGGAATAACAAGTGGTATCAGAGTTGTGTTCTCTTGAACTAGCTTTAGAACTTGAGTAAATCCATGACACTAACTAAAACCAGTTCTGAGCTTCATGGTGGAAACAAGTTACCCTTGTGTAATAAAGATAAATTTGATTGGAAAGTTCGTATACAGGCATATATGGATGTTATCGATGATGAATTATTCGATGTTGTGATCAATGGCCCTTACGTTCCTACAAAACTCGCACCAACTCCTGACGATCCTAACAAAGTTGTTGTTAAACAGAGAATAGAGTGAATTGACAATAAGAAGAAACTGGTGGCTCTAGAAAAAAGAGCTAAGAACATCATGTTCATGGCTCTTCAAGAGAAAAAAGAGAAAGTACAACTTGATTAGTTGGAAATAGTTCAAGAAACTACTAATTCTATTTCCAAGCTTGAGGCTGAGAATGAGAAATTGAGAAAAATCACTGAGCAGTCTGCACAAAAAGAGTCAACTTTGACTTCCAGGATTGAGGAATTACATGGAATAGGTCTTCATCTTCTATGGACTCCCTGGTTACAAGTCAGAGATGCAGCTTAGATCGATCAAGTTTAGGATTTGGGGACTTGTCCTCAAATCGTAGTGTGGATACAGCTCTAGAGACTAACAATAACAATAAATCTACTTCCCATAGAAGCAATGGCAGATTTGTGTAAGGGCAGGGGGCAATTGACCCCACTGAATTTTTAGGGGGGGTCAAATTAAATTTTTTTTATTTGAGGGTGTTAAATGAAATTATCATATTTTAGACTTAAAAACTATTAAAATTCCTAAAGTCTAAATCTAATCCCACCGGTACAGTTGAATGACTGTTTTGATAATACAAATACAAAGTTACTTTCAAGCATAACATGTTTTGATCCACATGACTCTTTCTCGGCACAATAAAAAATTAATTGAATTTGTGAAACTTTACCCTTCAAAATTTGATGATATGGAACTTTTGGCACTTGATGATCAATTCCAAAATTATATTGTGGATATGAGAAATGATCCTAATTTTTCGAGTATAAAAGGAATTGGTGAATTGGCTCAAATGTTGGTTAAGAAAAAAAAAGATGATGTGTATCCTTAAGTCTATTTGTTGCTGAAGTTGACTCTACTTTTGCCCGTTGCTATTGCAACTGTTGAAAGAACATTTTCAACCATGAATATCATGAAGAATGAACTCCGTAACCAAATGAGAGATGAATGGATGAATAACTGTTTAGTAACTTACATTGAGCGTGATATTTTTGCAACTATTAAAAATGAGGCTATCATGCAACATTTTCAAGCAATGAAACCTCAAAAAATGTTATTGTAAATAATATTTGAGGATTATTTAGTTTTGTAGTTCATTTTATTAAATTTTTATTCTCGAGGGATTTTTTTTCAAATTTGACCCCACTGAACTAAGAGGCTAGATCCGCCCCTACATAGAAGTATTGTGTTTGTGAAATCTACACAGGTTACAGAACCAATTATTCAAAACTCTACGATTTCTACTAATCAGATTGTGATCCCTGCGAACAATAGATCACACACTAGTCTAGGATTTAAGAAATCGTAGGGTAAAGTTAAAACTATCTTCAAGCCTCGAAGGATCGTAGAGTCAGTTCACACTCACTCTACGAACCAACCAGACAAGAAACGTAGAGTTGACTCTTATCTTACGAACTCCCAAGATCGTAGAACAGTGTGGAGGCAGAAAGAATTTGAGCCCAGATGAAAGGCTAGAAGTTCTTTTATTCCACACATGTTCTTGAAAAAAAGGAACCATACACACACACAAGCATGCATCATATTAAATAATATAATTGTCATCATTATGGTCATATTGCTGCTATGTGTGATTTCAATACTTATGCTGTGTATGTGAGGCCTAGAGTTAAGCAGGTCTGGGTTCCTAAGAACACACTAACCCATCAGGACCCAAGCAAGTCTGGGTACCAAAGTAAAATTTAATTTCTCTTACAAGATAACAGCTCCACTAACTCAACATGGTATCTAGATAGTGGATATTCAAGACATATGACAGGCAATGAAGCTTTACTATCAAACTTCAAAGAGAAATATGATCCTCCAGTTATCTTTGGAGATAACAACTCTGAAAAGACCAGAGAATATAGCACAATAGGAAATGGTGCAGTCTCTTTCAGCAAAGCTGCATTTATTGAAGGATTGAAGCATAACCTATTGAGCATCAGTCAATTATGTGACAAAAGGGCGTTAAGTTATCTTCCACTTATCTTGTTAGACTTTTGCGCTCCCACAATTATCTCAATTATTAATAACACAACAAATTCCCCCCAGAACTCAATTATGCGAATCTTTAGGCTACTTAGTAAGAGAACTACTAAAAAAAAGTGCAAACCGGTTCTATCATAATCAACACAAGACAAGAGTTATAATATATCATGGCATTCGACCCAAGTCTTAGCATTTAGCAATTTCCAAAAATTTTCATCATAGGTAAGCGAGGATGTTTACTAATCAAGATATTAGGATCATGCAACTAAACTACATGATATGCATGAGAAATTCACCATTTTTTTATTATCATAAAATTAAAGCAAATAAGCAAACAAATAATTAAACTAACAATAAAAACAGATAATTAAAATCATCACAAAAGAAACTAGGCAAGCCTAATACCCCCAAACTTAAAATATGCAATGTCCTCATTGGAGATAAAAGGGTAAAGAGTACTCCCCTAAGAAGCGTCCTCGGCGCCGCTAGGCGGCGTGTCGGGCGGAGGATAAGGGATGCTGGAACCGAATGTGGGAAACTCAACGTGGACCCCCTGCTAACTGAATGCCTCCGATAATGCACCTGCAAAGGAGACGCTGTAATCCCTAAAGCTCGTGTGCAACGCATCCATGCGACGTTGCAGGCGGCGCATCTCATGCTCATGTCCACTGACTCCCCTCTGCTATACTGGCGGGGCAGGCACGTCCTCCTCACTGGCCTCCTCCTCCTCGTCAGCCATAATAAAACCCAACCCACTAGGCCGGGACCCACAAGATTGTATATTCTGATTTTTTTCTCTCTCTTTTTTTGTTAAGTTCTTTTTCTTTTGCCTTAAAAAGAACATGAGAAACCTTACTGTCAGGTTTCAGCCCTCAATTCGCAGTCATAAGATAGCTTTCTCGGGCAGGTGTTCAGCTATACTTCTAAAACTCTATTTGTCGATAAAATATATTTCAAGGCCCGTAGGACCACTTACCTTTGCTCTCAAGGTTTCAACATCAGCTTTCAGAACTCTATTGTCCACAGCTGCTTCATTGTACTTTTGGCTTATGTCTGTAAGACGCTTCACTAAAGAAGAATTTTCAACTTTTAATTGAGAAACCTAGGAAGAAACAAAAATTATATTTTGTTAGACAGTTGTCTGAAGATAACTTTTCAACTCTTAACTGACATATCTATGAAGAACCACAAAAAAAAAAAAAAAAAAAACATCGTTAGACAGTAGACTGAAGACAAGGACCTGTGTCTCTAGCTCAGTCAAATGGGCTTGTTTTCTTCTTCTCGAACGTCTGGCAGATTCTCTATTGGAAAGCATTCTGGGAAATGCTAATAAATTAATTGAGGTGATCAAATTCAAAAACAATTTCAAGAAAATGATCTATTAGTGCGAGAGCAACATGACCACAATCTATGGATGTGAACATATAAGGATGTTTGGTGCAATTACGTATGTAAAAGCAAGTTAATAAAACAAACATAATATCCAACCCACACACATTAAAAAAATTAAAAATTAAAAAAAATAATTAAAAAAAATCATAAAGTAAATACATGACATAAAGCACCACATCCGAGCAGTGATTAGTGGGATATGAAGCATTCCAATTTTGAGAGAACAAATATGTGGGCCTTACCAGTGAATGGTGGAATGGTGTCGAACTTAGGCATACATACTAATGTTGGGTGGTCTAGAGGGTTCTAGTTACATAGGGATAAGCGTATACGTGTGCCAGTCCCAGACAACTCATAATGTAGTAGGTGGTCTTTCACGTCTTATACTTCTGAATGAGCACCCAGGTGAACCCTTCTTTGATTTTACCTTCTTTTTTTTTCCTTCATTAATCTTTTCTCATAACCCTACGTGACACTTACGTCGTGGACAAAACAAACAATTTCCAGCTTCAACTAAAAGTTTATAGAAGAAATCCGTGTAACTTCCCTATAGGCATATTGCACACATGATAGACAAAGACAAAGTAACAAAAATGTAATTTATTACAGAGAGGTGATGCACATTAAAGATGACAAGATATTCCCTAAAACTGAGGCACCTACCACCAATACTTCAGTCTAAACTTCATTGTAGAAACATAGAGTTGATGTTCAGATCGTTGAATGACTTTACTCAACGATATCAGCTTTACGATTTTTAGTGACTCTACGATATGACTCTACGATCTGGCGTTTCACTCAATGCTCTCAGAGATCCTTTCCTTAGTGTGATCTTAGAGTGACTTCAGCTTTTACTCAATGAAATGTTTTCATACTTGATCAGCTCCAACTGTTACAAAGAATACATGGCTATATCTTACAATTTTGGATCTACCTAACAAATTAGATCCCTAACTAAGTCCTTTTACATAAAAACTCATAAGGAATTTACAAAACATATTTGTTTATACACATATACATTATAGCATAGTCATCATCAAATTAAATAGGGAACAACATAAATACAAGTACTAACAGAGTGGTTTTTTGTGAACCATGGAAACAGATGAAGAAGGAATAGACTATCTGTGAACCTGCGAAAATAAATGTGTTATACACTACAGTACATAGGTAGCATAGGAGATACTAAGGTTGCTCAGTACAGTGAAAGGTGTACTTTGTGCAACAAGACATTGGACTAGTGTCCCGTGGATTAGGCACACGTTGTACTCAACCACGTAAAAATATTGATAGAAGCGGCAAGTTTTGGTTGGGACAAGCTATCGCATGCATGGAAGTGAGACAAGCTATTTTAGCTTGCTTAATTGTGGTGTTTTGGAATTCACTCATGTGTTATTGTGCGTTTGCTTGTGTAGTTTTTACTTTGTTTTGTGTCATATTTATATATTGAACTCACCGTGAGTCAGTCGAGTACATCAGTAAACAAAGTCACATTCATACTGAATGTTAGTCACACACCCAGAATAGAGTCAGACAGTTAGAGTGGGAGTGTTACATTTATTCCGCTATAAATAGTTGAAAAACTTGAAAAAAATTTGAAACTATCAATTCACCCTCTCTTGAATAGTCATACGTTGGGCCAACATTTCTATAGTTACATTGGATGCTAACCACATAACAAACTTTTAACTCGAGTTTACAATAATAAGAAAAAATGATACTTAGCTACAGTAGAAACTGTTAACTATAGTTAACAATTTGTTATCTAGGCTCTACTTACATTGTGCTGCAACTGCATCATGTGTACTCTTGCTAGCTGTCATAGCTAGTGCATTAGTTATCTTGTTGCGGAGCACTATTGCTGGCAAGGCTGCTGCTGCTGCTGCACCCACATGTGCAACATGTGAGCCTGAACCGGGGCTTGGTGTTGAGCTTGCTGAGCTTACTGCATTATCTGAGATTGCAGCATTATCTCTACTCCCTGACATTGCTGCATTATCTCTATTATACTATCTCCACTACCAAATCTTCTTCGTTTATCTGTAAAAGGCTTCTTTTTCAACTGATAGCAAATTTCGTTTTCTTCAGTCGAACACCCAACAATAATATAGATGAAGACCCATTTAAATTAAAACAAGAAGTATAGACTGAAATCTTTTGGGCCATTCTCCATTTTTCCATTTTCCCACAATTATCATCCACCACAAATCATCCATTGGGTCAATCAATAATCAATTCAAGCACCAAGTTCACAACGGTGAAGAAGATTTTGGAGAAACTTTAGTTTTTGGCCTCAATTGACCTAAATCTCGTTGATAATATTCATTTTGGTTACCAATTGCGAGAACAAAGGAAATAACAAAAATCCCCAAATTAAAGCAAAGAGAATTGAAGTAAAAAAGAAGAAGATCGTCATAGCAACAATAATTTTTATTCAAAAAATTCATTATGCTCTTACCTTCTTTCTATCTATTTCATAAATTGTTCCTTATGATTTGGAATTTTTAGAGAGATGAAGATGGGATGGAGAAGGAAAAGTATACCTAAAGTGGTGCCTTGGTGAGGAAGTACGGGAGTTTGGGACTGGTGTTTCTTTTTTTTAGTTTGTTTAATTCTTTTAAATGTTTAACTGTATAGTTTGTGTAATTGTTCATTTTTTTGATTTATTTAATAAATGTAAAAAATGGTTAATATAAATTTTTTTATACACATCATCACTGGCATATCATATTTTCATCTGCTAAATCTATATAAGCAACAACGTTGTGACATCACGTAGCTAAGCCATTAACTTTTATCACTCTTAGACGACTTGATTTTATTTTCACAAGAAATTTTTGTAATTTAATAAATTTATTGGAAAAAAATTGTTTCAATGATATAAATGTAAATTAAGGTTCAATTCAACGAAAAAAAGTGATTTAACCCATTTTTTTTATGTTGGTTACGCGGATAACTGTTGTTGATAATATTTTGACAATATATTATAGCGAGTGAACCTTATCATTTTATTCAATCTTATGTTTTGATCTCTTATATATTGATGTACGTCGCAATCGCAACTGTAAAGCGACATAAAATTTGCACAACACATAGCGAGACTCCACTTAAAATGTAGAAGGGAAAGCAATTTGATTGATTGTGTATCTTTTTTTAGACGTAACAATAGTTAGTCACTCTTATTTTGTTGGTTAGAATAGAAGTCAGAATTACTAAAAATCTCATCATATATAATAAATTTTATCTTTCAAATAGTTCAATTATAATATTGAAAATGATAGTAAAATATGCGCACCTTATATCAATAATTACACATCCAAATATGTAAAAGTGATTGAAATTCCCCTAACAAATGAGAAACCAATTAACAAATTCACAGTATCCATTTTACCCTTGAGTTCTAGAAGAAAAAAAAGAAAGAAAAAAAAAGAATCAGTTGTCAAAGTCAAGCAAGTACACCTTTAACACTATAAATATAGTAATATTACAGACTCTATATTGTAACATATTTGTTGCGAATTTAAATAAGTACAGCCTCAATACTATAATATATAATACATTGTTGCATGTTAAATAATACTTATAATTTAATTTAAAAAAGGAAAAAAAAAATCTACATTCGTCAAGTTTAATTTAATCTAATTACGAAAATATTTTGTTATAGATTATAAATATCTAAAGTTTATTTAGGTTTAAGTTAAAACTGTAATGATTCAAATTTAAAGATCTCTCTAAATTAAGTAGGAGGTCATATGTATTCACTTTTATTAGGAAAATTAATATCCTTAACAATTTGCACTCTCTCTTTTTTTTTCTTTTTTTTTTCTTTTTTTTTAACCTTACATGTTGGTGAGAATTATCATTTTGGCATGATAGCAAATTCGTATAATCTCCAATTTAAACCCTAAACTTTAATTCTAAAATCGATTTGCACCTTAAATTTTATCTTGAATTAAAAGCATCTTAAATTTTGAGTTTCAAAATAATTTGTACCCTCCGCACCCTCTACATCAAAATAATTTGTACCCTAAACTTTACTGCGAAAGATGCAAAATTTAGGGTGCATTTAATTCAAAATAAAATTTAGGGTGCATTTAATTCAAAATAAAATTTAGGGTGCAAACCAATTTTAGAGTTAAAATTTAGAGTGCAATTTGAAATTTAGTCTAGCGAATTCTTTATAACCTATGCAGATTCAAATATTTGTAAAGAAAAAAATTGGAGAACTACTCTCACTGTCTCGCAGATACATAAACAATAATGATCGAGGAAACCAAAACAAATAACCATATTATTAAGTGCAAACTAGATAAATGGTGTATAATGAACTTATACGGTATAGAGTAGGTTTAAGAGCAAAAGAAGTAAATAAAGAATATGTTAATTGATTTTCTATTTATTAAGGGTAATTTTGTCACTTTAATATATTTGGGTGTGCAATTATTATTACAAAGTGTGCATATGCTCCCTACTAAAAGGGTGTTTGAAATCGCTTATAAATAGTCATATTTGTTTATAATCAATTTCAAAAAAAATAAACAAATATTTAGTAACTTTATTTTGAAACTGCTTATAATTTTTTTTTGGAGCTAATTAGACGCACTAATTTAGGTACTTCTGATTGTCAAAATCTAATAATCAAGTTTGATTAAGTATATAACTAATTTATCCTTATTTATTTTAATTATATTACCTTTGACCCCTTATTACTTCTCAAAACTTTCCTTTTTAGTAATTTGAACTTGAAATAAGTAGTAAGCAATTTTCTTTTAAACCAAACACTTTATCTTTTTTACTAATCAAGTGTTTTTTCTTATCAAACACAAACTGCTTTTTTAAACTACTAAAACAAAATTAATAATTAGAATCAATAATCACATTATCGATCATTAAATATATATATATATATATATATATATATATATATATATATTGGTTGAAGTTTTCCAATTTAGCTAGGAACAAGATTCTTGTGTCCAAATCAATTTATTTAAGGAAAAGATACAATCCACTTCATATCTTTAACCTATTTCTTCCTAGCCAAGACAAAAAAACAACCAAGAAAAAGTTGATATTATCGTTCAACTCTTTTGTCAAAGATTAAGGAACATGAATCCCCATTATCATCTTTCTTAATTCTCAAAGCTTAGACTATGAAAAAAAAAAGGCCAGAAATTTTCACCCCACAGAAATAACATGGATGAACTTCCTCAAGATATCATCTTCAAAATCTTGTCAATATTACCATTGAAATCAGTTTTGATACTAAAGTGCGTCTCGAAATCATGGTCCCGAATAATTGATAATCCTTCTAACATGCAGATTCATTCTCAACCGTTGATTATTCCGGATTTCAACGTGTCCCGAAACACCATTAGTTTGTATGCAGCTGTTGAAAGTGAAGAGGACATGATGATACATGCTGGCAAGAACCCGATGGCGAAATTCGAGCTCGTTGGCTTTTGTGCCCATGGTTCTTGCAATGGCTTGCTTTACTTTGCGGAATATCGCCAAGGAGGAGTTGTGGTTGTGTCAAATCCTCTTAGAAACCAGTTTAGGGTTCTGCCTCCAATGAAATTCCAATGTTACTGGCCAAACATGAAGGGGTTCGGATTAGGTTTTGATGATTCAACGAAGAATTTCAAGATGGTTTGTACTTATTGTCGAGATTCAAGTTACGAATTGGGTACAATTGTGCATAATTTCGGGACAAAATCTTGGAAAGAGATATCGGAAGGACCTCAATATCTTATGTATGGTAAGCCTGTGTTTGTTCATGGATCTTTGCACTGGATTGTGAGCCCTTTTTTCGAGTACGAGAATTTGAAAAGCATGATAGTGTCGTTCGATGCGAGGAAGGAGCAATTTGACTTGATTCCTCATCCAGAATTTCGCTCAAAAGATAGAAAATTATTTAAGTTATTTGATCTGAATGGCGATTTGGCTATGGTTGATCTGTCATGTAACAGAAAGATTGAGGTATGGGTGATGGATTATAAGAAGAAAGAGTGGAGCAAAGAGTATAGTATTGGCATGACTGCACCAGTTGGGGAAGATGATAATGGGGGGATTGAAGTTATTGGTATTTGGAAGGATGGTGAAATTTTAATGAAATCTTGTGAAGGATACTGGATTTATTGTATGAAGAGTGGTGGATTGAAGTATAAACAAATTTCGGGTTTTGATTCTAGTACAATGATTTGTAGTTATAGGGGGAGTTTGAATTCGATATCTGATGGTATGGAAGTATGACGGGAAAGTTTGTTTGTCCTAGAGTTGCTTTTGGTTGTGTTAAGATCTTATTAGGCAAATTTTCATTCTTAGTTTGGATTCTAAAAGTTTTGTTAGGTAAGATTCTAGGAACCAAGTTCTTTTTGCAATTTTAATATCTATTGAGTTACTTTAATTTCTCTGCCTCTCTCCATGTATCTCTGGATTACCCCCTCCCTCCCCCCACCCTCTTCCCCTTCAATCCCCTCCCCCTCCCCCTCCCCCTCCCCCCAATTAATGATTGTTGTCACATGCACCAATTTAACCATGCAACCTGTGTTACATGGATTCTTCAATTGAGGGATCTGTATCAACACAAGCGGACATGGGTGTGGGTGTGGGTGTGGGTGTGGGTGTGGGTGTGGGTGTGGTTGTGAGTGGGGGATCCGAGTCGGATCTTTCACTTGTCAGTTTGACACTTCGTGTCGCCAAATAGCTGATTGTGTACACAAACTTTATAACATTTTGAAAATTGAATGCATTAACTTATTACTTTTTCCACTAAATGTGTGATATGTAAATGTTCACTTAAATATACACAACTAATTACAACCTATTCATCAAACATCGACACCATTTCAACCTATTCATCGCCACTGTTCCAAACTAACTACGATCTTCCTCAAGCCGCCATCCCAAGATGGCTATAGAAATCAACTGTAAGGGAAGGAATGAATACGAGAAATCAATACTAAATCATAGCGTTACTTTAAAGGAATAATTTGAAACTAGAAGGCTTTAGTTAGCTTAGATATACTTCATCCGTTCCACAAAAAGGGTCCCGTTTGCAAAATTTGAAAACTTCAAGAATATATTTTTCTTCCAGGTTTATACCTAAATGTAATTAATGTTTAGTTTAGCAGTGGTGGCATGGTAGTGAAATCATGATATTAAGCTTGAGGGCATAACTAAAAGGAAGACTCTTTTTGTGGAATGGAGGGAATACTATACAGGAAAAGAGCTAAATTTATATAGGCCGGCTCCAATAAAATACTACAACCAACTAATTGAAGAGGTACAACACACAAAAATATAAGACTGGAGAAGTCAAGATCAAAATTTGAACTCCTCATATATTTTGATCTGTACTAATGAACTGGCAAGTTGTCAACAAAGAGAACTCATTAACAAATGTACAGAGAAAATTGGTAATGCTTTTGGTCCCATGAGAAAGAAAAATTCTCCCTTTTGGTTTCTATTTTCTGCACTACTATAGGAACTCAAAAACTCTAAAAAATCTCAAAAAGATTTGTGGGATAAGCTTCTACAAGCAATTAACTGGCCTTAAAAGTTTGGCTGAAGTATACGTTTCATAATAACTTATATGATGTATAAATTTTTAGATTTCTGTATATCTGTATTTTTTTTATAATTACTATTTTTTTTCATTGGTAAATCTAATCAATATTCATCATCACAAAGTACTCACAAATTAAAAGAACACAGGATGATATGATGCTTTAAATTTACTGCTTTTAGGTGTGTTAAACTCGGAATGTCTTGATGCTCGAAGAGTTTACGTGTGTGTCTGTGTATGTACATGCCTAATGTTCATAAGAGCAAGACTGAATTTCTAAGAGTATATATGGCAATTTAAACAAAAAGGAAGCTGGTGCTGAAAATGGTACAGAGAGTAAGGAACTTGAATGTGTAGCAGTAACAATAACTAAGGTACTATTTCAAAATGATATTATGATCAATTTAATAAGGCAAAGAGATGTATTTAATTATTTATTTTGATAAAAGAAGGAATTTTATATTTATAAAACAAAATAAAGTATAAAATAAATGGGGGAACAAGAAGTCTACCCTCAGCAGACTAAAGAAAATAAAAATAAAAGAGCACTTAAAAAAGTGCAGCCCTCCAATCTCTACATAAATCAGTCATAGAGATACCTCTAAAAGCCCCTATAACAAAAGCCCTAAGAGATGCAAAACAAATAACCCTATTAGCTTAAAACATAAGCAATTTTCTCTAAACAATCTAGCACTCCAAATTCCCCATAAAACGGAAAAGAAGGCACCCTTCCGTAAAATTTTGGCATCCCTCTTGCTTCCAAATTCTCTAAACCAAATTTTCGCTGAGAGATTTATGTGGTGCTCACAGTAAACATTAAAGATATTACTCTTCAGTTAATTAGTAAGGAAGCAGAGAAAAATAAATAAAATCATTAACTTTAGAGAACTATAGTTACTGCACAACTATAGGTTCATAAATTTATAAGTAATAATATGTGTTTGATAACAATATTTATCATATATCTATTTCTAAAAATTCGGCAAAAATATTTTTTTTTTAAAAAGAAAAAAGAGAAAAGATTCCTACTCATACCTGTCTTCCATTTGCAGATATAATCTATGTAAAATTTCACAGATTGCTTCAATATGAGGATGTAGCCTATCACCTGCTAAGAATGAGTGCTTACAACTTTCAATTTCAACCCAACTGCATCCATATGTTTTCCGAACTCCTCTTGCATCCATCATCTCCCGAACTTCCCCTGCTTCATGCCACCTACCACAATCAACATATGAGTTTGAAAGCAGGACATAGTTTGATGAGTTACACGCTTCATCGCCATAACCATAAAGACGTTCTGCAATACTACGTGCCATCCACAGGTTCCCGTGTAATTTGCAAGCCGCCAACAACGCACTCCACATAACTCCATCAGGCTTAAAAGGTAAACCTAGCATAAGAGCCTCAGCCTCTTTTAATAACCCAGCTCGCGCTAACAGATCTACCATACATGTATAATGCTGCTTTTTCGGTATGATCATATGTTTATTAATCATGTCATTGAAGTAATTACATCCCTCTTTCACCAAACCACTATGACAACATGCACTGAGCACACCAACAAAAGTGATATCATTTGGCATTGTAAGGGATGACTCAGAAAGTGCCAGCTCATCATATAGCTTCAATGCATTCATACCGTCACCATTTTGAGTGAAGCAGCATATAATTGCATTCCATGAAACAATATCTTTCTCTGGCATGCTCTGAAAAACCCTCAATGAATCATCCATCTCGCCACATTTTGAATACATATCAACAATTGCACTTCCCACAACAATGTTGGCCTCTAAGCCATTTTTCAAAACAAGACCATGAATTTGTTGACCCCCACGAAATGAACTAGAACTAGCAGAAGCACCAAGTAAACCACCAACAGTGTACGAATTCAATGCAACACCAGATGCCCTCATTTTGTGAAACAACCAGAAAGCCTCCTTCACATGCCCACTTTGTGAAAATCCAGAAATAATTACTGTCCAAGAAACGACTTCTTGATGTGGCATCTCCTGAAACAATTGAAAAGCTAACGCAATAAATCCACACTTAGCATACAAATTCACTAAAGAAGTGCTAATAAAAGAATCCAAACATAACCCACGTCGTATAATCAGAGCGTGCACTTGCATGGCTTCAAAAACTTGTGAACGAGCAACAAATTCATTCAAAACAATAGCATAAGTATACTCATCTGCAAGACCCCCTTCTCTACCAAGATCCCGGAACAACTCTAAACTCTCATTACCCATTCCACACTTGGAATAACACGACATCAAAGCATTCCATGCAATCAAATCTCTACTAGTCATTTCATCAAACACCTTCCGTGCCGCCTGCATACCACCTACTCCAGCATACATTTTAATAAGATTAGTCCCAAGAAACGCATCCGAATCCGAACAGACCTTAACAATCTCTCCATGAACCTGTTGACCAAAACCCAAATCACAACAAGGTATTACAATTGAATAAGTGAAATTATCCGGCATAATAGAACAACACCGCATTTTGATGAAATGGGTAAAAGCTTGTTTCAATTTTTGGTTCTGAATTAAACCAGATATAACAATATTCCATGATTGACAGTCTGTTTGAGGTGCAGATTCAAAGAATCTGAGTCCTTCATTGACTAGGCGAGACTTGAAAAACCCAGATAAAATTGTATTGAGAGAGACAATATTAGTGCGAGGAATGAAGTGAAGGAGCTTGTGAGCTTCTGAAAATGCTCCAGAATTTATGTAGGATTGAAGAAGGAGGTTGCATTGATAGATATTGTGCAAAAGACCGGTCTTTACAAGGGAGGCATGATGGGTTATTGCTGTGTACATGTGCTCTCAAGTTGCAAGTTTTTGGATACAGTTACCGGTAAGTTGGTTAAGAGTGGAGAATTAGAAATAGAATATTAGTATATTACTTGTTCTCTAGTAACCTGTGGTATTTGGAGCATTTGGTATGTTTATAAGTTTCAAAAATACACGTACTTGAAAATGTTGTTTATTTTACAACAGTTTATATGAATTATTTTACTTGTAAATATAGTTTTTAAAGTTCAAACTAACGCACTAAAAAAGTAAAAATAATGCGTATGTTTGGAATGTATCAAAAACGACCGCTCTAATTGCACAAGAAGTTAGGTGGTGTTTGATAAACTGAGTAATTAAAATCTGAATAATTAATACATCTTAATAAAGTAGATCATCTGAATTTAAAAAACTGTTTGATAACTAAAAAATGTAAAATATCTGAATGACACTATTTTATCATTTTAACCTCTGAGTTATTTAAAAATTTTATTTGAATGATCTTAAAATTTGAAATTGAAGGAGTACAATATTTACTAAGGCTATTTTTGTCCATAAATTTTAAATAAACTATTAAGAGACAGCTCTTAATAGTTAAGATTTGAGTTTCTCTCTTAACGATTAAGAGGCATTAAGAGGAAATTTTTTTTTTTACTAAACAAGATTTGTTTCTGACCGAATCAGAGGCAGGTGAATTAAAAGGCATTCAGACACAAACAAACACCACCTTAATAGCCGAACAAACCCTTACTCCCTCTATGTCAAAAGGATCGATTTTAATTTTTGGGAGTCAAATAAATATAAAATTAAACAATAGAATTAAAAAAATAAAATTTAAAATTATCTAAAAAGTACTACTTATTACAAATTTTATTATTTTTAAATGTTAAATGATTCAATCAATTTTGAATTTTAAAATATCTCATATTAACTTTAAAAAAATCAAACTTGAAGAGCATGTAATTTGTCAAGCAATTTTTATAATTTAGTACTCCCTCTATTTCATTAAAAAGTCAATTTGCAAATATATTTTGTTTTTCAAGAGAGTTCTTTTTTTTTCATAATAGTATAAAATAAAACAATGTTCTTAATTTTATCATTATAATTTTATTATCATGTAATGAAATTATTAATTATTATGCTAGAAGTAAACATGAAAAAGAAATCCATTAATTTTTTAAAAGATATATAAAGAAAAAAGAAATGAGTTTATAAAGAAATACTTGCCAAGTAGACATACTCCTTCAATTCCAAATTTAAAAATACATTTTAACTTTTTAAGTGAATTTATAAAATTCATTAAAAACAATAAAATATGATCATTCGTAGAACATTTTCATTAATTTACAATAGTTACAATAATTTGTATGAAAGTGATATAAATTCTTACCAATTTTAAAGTTTACAAATTGATAAAAAAGTCAAAATATATCCCTAATTTTAATAACGAAAGGATTATAACATGGATAGTGTTGGGAGGTTCTAGACAATAGTCTATATAAACCCTTGGATGAACTAATACAATGCCATTAAACAACAAACTATATATTAAAACTTGGAATATTAACACTTCAACCTACAACTTTATATATTAAACTGGTCCCTGTTGATCAAGGCTTGATATTAACATGTATGTTTCAATTTACAACTAAACCTGCTCCTTGTTCATCAACCCTTGACATTAACATGTATGTTTCAACTTACAACACTTGAATGGTGTGTGTATGAATGCATATTGAATATATACCAAAAAAAGAAGAAGCAACAGCCTGTGCTTATTGGACTTCAGCAGCTCTAAATAACTCCTGCCACTTGCCCGTATCGCTTCCTGGTCCTTCCCCCTGCACAAATCCAACTAGTATTAGTTTTAGGGCATAAGGCAAAAGAATTATAGTCTTGAGTAATAATCGACATGCTGATTATACTAACAAAAGTTATAAGAAGGATTTCATCTCACAAACATATATAGACAGCTAAATGGAGTATCTAGTGTACTCTAAATTGCATTAAAACTAGAAAAAGGAACTATGAAGTTCTGTACGGTTTATTGCAACCAATGAAGATGCAGTTAATATGATAGACTAATGTAAATTCAATAAGAAATATATCAAGTAATCCAGCTGTTGATAACTCAAAAAGATCCTTTTTAGCAAATTTATGCACCCTTTGATCACCAAGTTGCAAGACGTCACCATGTTGGAAGCAAAAGCAAAGCCAATCAGTAATTAGGATGGTGAAGGAATTTAAAATGTACACCAAAAAGCAGTAGCTAGGTTTTCTGTCGGTAGAAAATCATTCCTTGTCTTATGCCAAGATTTTGTACGGGCTTTAATTCTCAAAATGATTATATCAATAACTTCTCCAGATGTAGCATGCTCTTTATTTTTATAGGCGGAGAAATTTTATTAGAAGAATAGAGAGATTACGAACAGAGGCAAGGAGCCAATGAGTCCACCCACCCTATAACAAGAAGAACTAAAGAAAAATACTCAAAAAAGAGCTGCTCTCCAATCTCTACAAAGATTAGACACAGAAATACCCTAAAGGCGCCCATGTAAGAGGCCCAAAAGAGAAGCAAGAAAAAAGATCCTATCTCACAGCAAAACAAAAAGGTAGGTAGTTTTACCTGAAAAGCCGAATATTACGGCTGTTCCAAATTCCTCACAGAACAGAAAAGGATGCATCTCTAAAGCATCTTAGCATCATTCCTCCTTCCAAAGCCTCTATACCCCCCCAGGCGTGACACAACCAATTCTCTTAAACCCACCAAATATTGGATTCCACAAGCCCCAAGCATCAGGATAATGCAAAAATTAACAATTGTATGTCTCGTCATTCTGCTTACACTAACAAAAATGTCTGGAGATAGAGCATTGTGGGGTCTACACACCTTAAAAGCTTACAAGCTACAACTCTTATCTTTGTTTCGCAATGAGGAGTTTGTGAAATTCTTTGGCCACAGTTCCCAATGAGCGCAGGCGCATGTTTTCCCTTCAAGTTTGAAGAGTATGTTGCTGGTCAGTTTTCAGGTGTTTGCTGGAGGCAATGATGGTATGATTGTTTTTTTGATTGATTTTCAATTTTTTGGGGCAATTGTGGAATGCCATTCTTCAGTGGTAGTTATTTCCCTACTAGCTAGTAATGCGATAGGGTATCTTTCCTAGTGTGCTTATGGGCTTTGGCCACATCATAGAGGTTGCTCATATTTGTTCACAGGGACTACGGACCAGTCCATATATTACTGGACCTCGTAACTTTTTAAGCTTTCTAGAGAGGACAAGAAGTCCTTTCTTTTAGATCTCTCTCTCTCTCTCTTATAAATTTTCTCCTTTAATTTTTATCTGTGAATTATAAATAAGAACAAATCTAAGACTGGTGATTTTATTCGAGATCTTTCCAATTCTTGCAGTACTGACTCTTTTAACTTTTTCAATGAACAGAGCAAATATAAAAGATAGTATACTTATCACATTCTAAGAGAACCTTAAGGAGTGCTCATATACATAGAATATTTGCTAATTAGCAATTCCGAAGCTCAGAAAATTAATCTAATTATATCATAAATGGTTGTCATGGCGTCGCCATGGCGTTGCCTAGGCGTCCTAGCGCTAGAGAAGGAAAAAGCAACGCCTTGGACGCCGAGCTGTCAAGACTCACGCCTTGGTAGCTAACCCAAGTTAAGTGATTAAGTCATTTTGTGCCCAACTCATCATAACCCATAAACTTACTATGTATAATTTTATTACTTATTCGACTTGTAATGTGTGATAGGTGTTGACTTGGTTGATTCTTTACTTTTTACGTAGTGTTTATTGACTTATTCTACTAGTTTTTAGTGTCAATTGTTTTATTTTTGAATTTGTGAAGTATTCATATAATTGTGTTTTTAATTGTATTTCATAGTGTTAGTTATGGTGTTTTGAGTTTTAATGTATATAAAAATTTATTGTTCAATATACTTTTCAAGTAAAATAAACAAATATATAAATTGTACATTATTAACGACTTGTCGCTATATCGCCTAGGCGTCCTGGTGGTCAACTACCACCGTGTCTCGCTATGGCACCGCGACAACTATACATAAAATTACCTTAACTGAATTGATTTCATAAATTTGGCCTTGGGTACACTCTATGTCCAATGCCTGTATACAAGCTTCAGCAACTACAAGTCGGCTAACCTCTCCAACAAGTTTATCTCCTGCAACCAATATGCAAATGCATTGTTGTATAAGCCCATTTTAAAGCAATAGAAAGGTAGCACTACACAAATCTATTAAATTATGATGCCAAAATTAGTTAAAAGGAAGAAAGTACACTATATATCGTTATATGAGTTAATTGATATTTTGGTTACTGTACTATGGGTCGATTTTTATTCTGATTACTGAATCTTTTTTTGTTACAAAAACATTACTATACTCAAAAAAAATGTTACTAACTAGTCATTATTTAACATTCCATCCAAAAAATTAACGAAAGTGCTGAATAGACTAACGTTTAACAACTGTCATGTGGGGCACTCGAATATGTGGCAGGTGGGTCCCTGTTACGTGGAGCGTCAATTGATGTTTTGGTTACTGTACTAGGGGTCAATTTTCATTTTGTTTACTGAATCTTTTTTTGTTACAACAATATTACTATACTCAAAAAATGTTACAAACTAGTCATTACTTAACATTACATAATTGACGTGTGAATTAGTTATTGATAATGTGACACATGATATAGCTGCAGAAATCGGAAAAAGGGGAAAATTAGAAAAGGGAAAAAATTATGATACGATTTTGTTGCGATTCATCTTGGCCACGAATATCTGATTTGTTTCTTCTTCGCCGACGACAATACACATGATATTACATATGGAAAAATGTGTCACGTCGCCAATAACTAACTCACACATTAGCTTTTTTGGTTCACGTGATATGCACGGTTCAGCACTTACAGTAATCTTTTGAGTAGAATGTTAAGTAATGACTAGTTTGTAATATTTTTTGAGTATTTAATGTTTTTGTAACAAAAAAAAGATTCAGCAACCAAAATAAAAATCGACCCCTAATACAATAACCAAAACATCAGTTAATCCTCCACGTAACAAGGTCTCACCTGCCACATATTTAAGTACCCCACATGACAGCTGTTAAACGTTAGTCTACTCAGCACTTCCGTCAATTTTTTGGATGGAATGTTAAGTAATGACTAATTTGTAATATTTTTTGAGTATAGTAATGTCTATGTAACAAAAAAAAATTCAGTACTCCTAGTACAGTAACCAAAACATCAATTAACCCATAGTTATATACATATACGATGGATCATGACGGCATTTTTTGGTAGCTATCAAAAGACTATGAATAGTAAAGCAGACGATATAAGATATTAATAACTTTGAATAACATGCTAAGTAGAAAGAAATATGTAATGGTATTTCAACTAAGAGTGCTCAACAGGGTAATAATTACCGTTCAGACAACGGTTCTGGAGGAAAACAGAATATGGACAGTTCAGGTCAAAGGGGGAAATTACTTCAAATCAGTGCTACAGCAGTTAGGAAGCAGCCATTCAATATGATGTTGTTCTTCCTTAGCTGAGAAAGCTTCTTAAATGATGATGACGAGCAAGTGACAGTAGTAGAATTAGGTAGGTAGCACCCTTGTGCCTCCTAGGGGATGTTTAGTAGGAAGGAAGCACACGCACCTTTGTATATGGAGATGCCAGAATGTATGCGCTTCTAGAGTGCTAAGATTACTGGATGTCATGGAATCCCCATTGAAAAAGGAAACATAAGGAGGACGAGGACGAGGAGGAGGAGAAGAACTAGAACAACAACAACAAGGGCTTCAATTTTTCAAATAAAAATCTTCATTTCTGCACTCCTTATCCTCATAGTTGTCACGGCGTCGCCTAGGCGACGCCTTGGCGTCCAGGCGATGAAGAAATGGCACGGCGAGAGCTCGACTTGGGCAGAGCTGCTAAGGCGAGCGCCTTGGCGGCTCGGCGTCGCCTAGGCGACGCCTTGAGACGCCGAGGCGCTCGCCTTAGCAGCTCTGGCCCAATTTTTTTTTTTTTTTTTTTTTTTACTTTTTACTTTTGAACATAATTTAACATTCTTGCTTTTGGAAATAATGGATCCCAAGACCTCCTCATGCACCCAAGCCTTATTTGTGATGGTTGGTTGTAACTTTATTTTCTATGTGGTGTTTGTTGAATTCTTCATTTCTTTTACTAATTTTTAATATCAAGTGTTTTATTTTTGGATTGTTATTGTTAAGTATTTACATAATTGTGCTTTTAATGTTATTTCATAGTGTTATGTTTTGGGTTTTAATGTATATGAAATTTTATTGCCAATATATTTGTTAAGTAAAATAAATAATATATAAATTGCACATTGTAAACGACTTGTCGCCATACGGACGCCATGACGGTCGCCTTGTTGCCTAGGCGTCCTGGCAGTCGGCTACCGCCATGACTCGCCGTGGCGCCGTGACAACTATGCTTATCCTACATGAAATCTTTAAATTTATTTTCAAACAACGGTATGTATTGTTATCCTTCCCTAATCATCAGCCATTTGATATGTTCATGCTGGTCCGTAAACTCGCAAGTTGCAACAAACATGCATTCCATGAGCCACCCCTTTAATTAAGCGAAATAACCACCGAAAATCATTTTGCAAGGAACATAGTGTTATGTTTTTCATTTTTTGGTATACTGGTAAACATTTATATTTTGAATTCAAGTTTGCACACCATATTAACAAATTAGTTGCTTCATCCAAACCACTGAATGCTAGATTTTGGTGCAGGCTCAAAAAGTTCATAAGACTCGGCCTACAATGATCAGATAAACATTAGTTGTTCCATAAATAAAGTCAAATATCAGATACCTTGACCAATAACAACTGCCCGTCGTTCCCCTGCTGTAGCTTTGAGAAGAGTGTTCAGATCATATGATGTGTATGGTCCATCCGTCAGTCTGCCAGGTCTAATATGCACATAAATGTAGCACAGTTAAAGGCTAGAGGACATAGCATACAATTTGCAATAGCGAACCTAAAGAATATCAGAAAAATATATATTATCTAAGGAGACAAGAGTTACCTGATTATGGTGTATGGAAGACCAGAACTGCGAAGCGCGTCTTCACCCATCTTTTTATATTTGAGAACACCACAAAGGTTCATAACGCTAAAGGGTGTTTGTGAGGGGGAAAAAGTATGGTCAGAACAAAAGGTAGAAAAGTAACATTTCATGAATAAGCTATATTATGTAATTTGTAATTTTCCAAAACAGGTAGTCAGGTACACACCATTTGTATTGTACTCTTTTCATTCCAAATTGAGTCAAAAATTTTAAAACCACATACTCCCTCCATTCCAAATTATTTGATCATTGTTGACATTTGAAAGTCAATTTGAGACATTTTCAAACTTAAAATTAAGGTAACTCATTAAAAATTATAAAACAATAAAGCTTACAATGAGTAACACTTTATAGATAGCTTACAATATTTATTATTGTATTGATTAAAATTTAAAAAATATGTCAAGTTTGAGTTTAAAAATCTCTTGAGTTGACTTTAAAAAGTCAACAATGATCAAATAATATAGAACGGAGGGAGTACATGGTTTGGAACTTTGGATATTAAGACGTACCAATGACACATTTAGATATTAATTTTCATTTTTCCAAAATTAAACTTCAAATTTTAAAGACTAATTCTGAAAATACTATATGTAAGATATAATTTCAAAATGTGTTGTTTGAATGTCTTAAAGTTCTTGTTGACAACCGATATTCAAGATGACAATCAAATTGGGACGGAAAAATTATAGTATTGCACCAAGAAGACGATTTTCTGGAAATCCTAAAGGTATGGTGCAACAACACATGATAGCATGAACTTTGTACTTGAGATCAAAGATAAACGTATAAATAAAATATGATTATATATGCACAACTTTGTGGGGAACAGGGGATTAAAATACTTGTATAGAAAACTTCAGACTTTGAGGCCAAGTAAACTAGGGGATAAATTAAAACCCTAATAATAAGTGATCCTATTAAGAAAATGATTCTAATTAAAACCCTAATAATAAATACTTAAATAACCAAATTAAACACCTAATAATCCTCAATAAATCTAAAATTACATCAAATAAATTTAATAGAACCCCAACTCTAATTACATAAGTAATCATCCCTAACCCATTAAGAATGTGTCCTTCCACATAAGTGCTGCATCATTGTCCTCCATTACGGAAAACTTGACCTCGAGTTATTAAGTGTAAAAGAATGAAAAACCATAAACACGGATCCTGAATCCTTGAAATTTAGAAAATCTGGACATCTCTGAACTTTGGTTGATCTTTAGGAAGCCAACAAGATACTAAGGTAATAGGCATCTTATTGTGTAAGCTATTGGGAATGATAAAATCAATAAATTTAGTAGTTGGCATATAGAAAACGAGTAATACTCGTAACTAGACAAGAACTGTACAATACATTAATGCTTTGTTTAGGTAAATCGTAAACTAGACAATTTTTTACTAGTTACTTAGAAATTAATCATAGAAAACCCATACTTCATTCTCTCTCTCTCAGGTCTTAATTAATTAAATGTTCCCTCCCTCTCTCTCTCTCAAGTAATTAAAGGTGGTATGAAGCATTATAGAAAACTGTCTCCTAAATTGTGGAAGGAAGTTTTCCACACCGTCAAGTTCATAAACTGGAGACAGATACCAGTGTGAGGATAGGATAAGAATTTTTCAATTAGATTTCCAGATGATTGATCAATTTCATGCAGAGGGTTAACTAGAACAATATTGACTCAATTAACTTTTTAAAGGAACTTAAATATTATTCAAGGTATTGCTGAAAGCAAAGTACATGATAAATACTGTAATATTTCATCAATTTATAATTGAAAAGTACCAATACCTCCAGGGTAGCTCATTGAACTTGGTTACTCCAACTGATGATACAAGGACAACTCTTTTTATTGACGGAGGCAGTGCCGCTACAAGATTCCTTACTCCATCGCAATCTTAAAATAAGGACATACAGTTGTCAACAGAAGGCATTAAAGGCACAGAAATTGACATTTAGTACACTGGTGAAAAAGAATTATTGAACACCGTCCAGTTAGGTAGACTGTTGGTGACAACATCATACATATCTAAAATAAATGGACAAAGATCAGTAAGATTTTAAAGATTTTTTTACATGCAACTACTCGAGTCTATGCTTCCAAAGCCATTTTAAGTCAATCAGAAATAGGAGAACATCTTCAGGTTTGGGAGTAACCTGACATTTCAGAAGTTCGGCACAAACATAATAATGGGCGTGTCATGTGTGATTCATTACAGATAGGTCAGGTCTTATCATCAAAGTTAACAATGTTCCAAACATACATTAGTAAGTTCTGGTACTATGATGAGAAGACTTGACATAAATATGACCCCATTCCAAGACATACTATCACTAGAGAACTGCATAAGTGCATAACCACTTGAAGGTTAAATATCAGAACTTTATAGTTTATGAATAGTGATTGCCGCAGAAAGTAGCCAAATAACTGATGATATAATCTATAGTCTTCAGTTCGATATCTTTACAACTTAGTTAAACTTAGCCCCATAATACTAGTCTAATCTTCCTTAGCAGTCTTTTGTAGCTTGAGTTTTCCTGCACCGCTTACTAATTAAATCTACAAACATTTTGTTAATACTAATAGTACGGAAAGGAAGAAATATACAAACATTTTGTTAATACTAATTAAATGCCTAATTGTATCAGTGTGATCCACACCTACTCTTTCAGGGGTATTATCTCCATCCCACCTTCTCGAAGGAAAGGCTGTTGTTCCTGTGCAGCAAATAACATGTGTGACACCCTATAAGTCAAAATTTCTTCTGTTAATTATATTTTCATATTATCCGTAAATAAATATATATAGTAAAGGAAAATAGCCCGCAGAGAAATTATAGCTAAATTAATGTACTATACAAACCTCAAATATAGAGGGATCAAGATCCTCCGGGTTTCGAGTGTCCCCTTTACATACCTATCAAGTTTTGGAAATCTCTTTTAACTAAATAACTTAACATCCTGGAGGAAAGAGAACAAATTTTAAGCAGTAAAACTTGTTTCATATGAAAGATCATTGGGTAAGAAAATTTCTTTCTGATAACAATGATTTATGTATAAACCAGATAGAAAATGAAACAAGACCTGTAGTTTGTCCTCGTCTTGTTTACCAAACAGAGTTGTTGCTTTCTCAGGATCACGAAGTAACAACCTTGATTTAATGTTCCGGTTGAGCAATGAAGCTACAACTAATTGCCCTGAATAGAGAATATGGCAATGTATACATAATGAGGCAAGGTTAACCAAGAAAAGATAAAATAGAAGATAGCAAAATATGTTTTATAACAAAGATTGCTCTGATTTAAACTGGCAAAAAGCCTTTCATGGTTGTTAAACATGAAATCATACACATTTTAGCCAGTCCCAAAGTGGACACTCATTTTCGAATGTACAGAAAGGAAAGATGTCCTCTCATTTTAGGAGAGAGAGAGTTTTACTAGCTGTATAAGTTATATCTCAGAGGAAGCATAATTTAAAGTTTTAAATCTATAACAGTTTCCATTGTGCTTTCAAATATAAATTATACAAACATATTGTGTAACTAAAATACTACAAATGTTTCAAACTTAAACATACATTTTGAAGTCAATTAGTGAAATCCCCGTTCCAAATTATAATATCATTATTGACTTTTGAAAGTCAAATTGACATATTAACAATTACGAAACAATAAATCTTATAATTAGTAGTACTTTTACATAGTTTACAATATGCCTCACTCTATTGACTAAAATCAAATGAATCTATGTCGATTTTGAGTGTGAAAGCTGTCTTAAATTGACTTCAATAAGTCAATAATTGTCTTATACTTTAGAACAGAGGAAGGGACTAATTAGTAGCACTTTTTAGCTAGCATACAATAATTTATATTTGTTTATACTAAGATTAAATAAGTTCCTATCCATTTTATGTTTTCGAATTTCACAAAAGGATCTCAAAAAATTAAAATGTATACAAATATATACATGTAACAAAAAGATTCCTATCATTTTTGTCCCCCACAACAAGAGTCCACTTTTAATTATGGCAGTATAAAATGACGCAATTTACTCAAGTTTAACATCAAGATTATTATTATGTAACCACTACTAAACTAAACAATCTTTATAATTAGGGGTAAACATGTAACAAAAAAGTATTTGTAAATTGTAATAATCAACAGTCAAGATAATAATTTCCTTAACTGCTACTGAGATTTGATACATGAACTTCCACAGTAGACACTCATTTTCAGATGTCTGGAAAGGAAAGGTGTCCTCTCATTTTAGGACAGAAGAAGTTTTACTTGCTATATTAATTATATCTTCAGAGGAAGCAGAATTAGAAGTTTTAAATCTATTACAGTTTCCATTGTGCTCTCAAATATAAATTATACAAATATATATTTGTAACTAAAATATTACCTCCATTCCAAAATTAATCATACATTTTGAAATCAATTAGCGAAATCTAACATTCAAAATTGATAAAATAAAAAAAAATGATATGTTTTATTGAAGTTTTGCAAGTGAAAATATTGTACTCCCTCCGTCCCAAATTATAACATCATTATTAATTTTTGAAAGTCAATTTGACATATTTTGAAACTCAAAATTGATGTTATTCAATAACAATTACAAAATAATAAATCTTATAATTAGTAGTACTTTTTACATAGTTTACAATATGCCTCATTCTATTGACTAAAATCGAAGTCAATTTCAAGTTTAAAAATGTCTCAAATAGACTTCAAAATATCAATAATGATCTTATATTTTAGAACGAATGGAGTGAGTAATTAGTAGTACTTTTTAGCTAGTATACAATAGTTATATTTGTTACCGACTACAATTAAATAAATCTATGTCAATTTTAAGCTTGAAAATGTCTCACACTGACTTCGAAAGTCAATAATGGTCATGTATATTAGGACGGAGGAAATGAGTAATTCGCAGTACTTTTTAGCTAGTATATAATAGTTATATTTGTTTATACTAGCTAAGTTTGGATTCAAGGGATGGAATAGAGGAATGAAGGAAATGAGTTTTTAGTATCTCAAATGTATATTTGGTTGGAATTGATGGTGTGGGTAGTGTGATAGGATGTAATAACCATTCCATTCCATTGGAATGGATCTCGTTCCACCACCTTCCAAATGAAAATCAAGAGAATAGAATGACTTTTTATTCCATCGAAATGGTTTATCCACCGAAATCATCCCAAAATTTACTATATTTGATTCCATTCCTTCCTGCACTCCATCCCTTCAGTCCCAACGTATTAGATTAAAGAAGTTCCTATCCATTTTGAGTTTTAAATTTCAAAAAATTAAAATGTATCTAATTTTCATCTACAACCAAATAATCACATAATCCCAAGTAGTAAAAACTAAAGAAAAAAGGAACTAAAGAGTGCATAAATAATTACCAACTCCGCCGGAGCCACCAATGACAAGAACAAGCCTGGAAGATCCAGGAATGTTTGACTGTAAATCTGAATTGGGGGTTTGAATTTCTTCTTCTTTCACGGCGTTACAAACAGATGAAGATTTTGTTCTAGTGGTCAATACGAGCTTAGAGCAATACCCAGATGAAAATTTTACCTGTAGGAGCGGAAATAGAGGGATTCTTTGAAAGGGTTTGGGCAACTTTTCGCAAGGTAAGGGAAGGTCAGTGATGGGACTGAGTGTGAGTTTGGAAGCCATGAATTCTCAAACAAAGCAACAGAAGGATGTGGAGAGCCGGATGGACTAATACACTGGTACATGTGGATGTAGCTGCCTGGCTGGTTGATCAAGATTGAGAAGTACACGTGGATCTTTAAAAATGATTTTTTTATTTTTTATTATTTTTGTTTGGAAAACAAAATATGGAGTCCTTCTCCACGGACCCGCCAATTGGACATACAAATTGAATCGGTCTATATAATTTTCATATTCTCTTGTTTTTTTTTATTGATTCCAAATATTTTTATACTATGGATTTAAAAAAAAATTAAAAAAATTAGGTGTAATTTGGATATATATAAAAAAAATAATTGTATGGGCCTATACACCCTTTTTTTTGATGGGCTAATGACAAAAACAAAAGTATTCTTTTTGGCCGAAAAACCCAATTATTCGCTGGAAATTGCCACGTGTCAGGGAGAGAGGAGAGAGAAAATAATCAATTTTTTTTTCTTTTTTCTTAATCAAATTTCTCTCTTCCTTCTCTTTCTCTCTCCTCTCTCCTTCTCCTTCTCTCTCTCCTCTCTCTTCTCTTCTCCTCCCTCCTCTCTCCTCTCTCCTCTCTCCTCTCTCCTCTTTCTCTCTCTCTTCCCCTCTTCTTCCATTTACTTAATTAAATGGTATTTTAATATTTTATTTTAAATTGTAATAATTTTTTGGAGTGTATATACTTGTATAAAATCATAATACATATATCCATATATTTAAAATGTATAATACATAAAAAAAATCAATGATAAGAAAACAAAATTAAAAACAAGATCATAACTTACTTATAAAAAAAAAGCAATTACAAAATAATAATAAAATCAAAAAATTAAATAGATTCTATTTGATAAAGAAAAAGAAAAAAAATAAAAAAAAAGAAAAAGAATCTATTTTTCTTTTTTCTTAAAAAAATAAGAAAAAGAAAAAAGAATAAGAAAAAAATAGATTCTTTTCTTTTTTTCTTTTTCTTTTCTTTTTCTTTATTAAATAGAATCTATTTAATTTTTTTATTTTATTATTATTTTGTAATTGCTTTTTTTTATAAGCAAGTTATGATCTTGTTTTTAATTTTGTCTTCTTATCATTGATTTTTTATGTATGATACATTTTAAATGTATGCATGCATGTATTATAATTTTATACAAGTATATACACTCCAAAAAATTATTATAATTTAAAATAAAATAAAAAAATACCAAATAATTAAGTAAATGGAGGAAGAGGGGAAGAGAAAAAGAAAGAGGATAGAGGAGAGAGAAAGAAAAGGAGAAGAGAAAGAGAGAAGGCAGGGAGGAGAGAGGAGAAGAGAGAAAGAAGAGGAAGAGAGAGAAATTTGATAAAGAAAAAAAAACTTTTTTTGATTATTTTCTCTCTCCTCTCTCCTTGACACGTGGCATTTTTCGGCAAATAATTGAGTTTTTCGACCAAAAGGGACACTTTTGTTGTTTTAAAATACTTAGAAGTATTGATTGCAGATTCCCAAACTTTGAGTATCAAATTGATTTTCGTCCAAACTTGGGGAGACAGTTTTGTCATTAGCCCTTTTTTGATATATATCCAAATTACACCTAATTTTTTTGGATTTTTTTTAAAATCCATAGTATAAATATGTTTGGAATAAATACAAAAAAAAATACCATTGGAACGTGAAAATGTCCAATTTCCATGTCCAAAATCCATGTCCGTGCAGACTTATTCTTATGCAACTTTATGTATCTATTTTTTATTTTATTTTATTTGTTATAGATAACTACCTCATGATCTCTTGCTTTGCATGGGTTTTATTGTAAAATTATTTTAATTTTTATATTTTTTTATATTATTATCGAATCATGTGATGAAAAGATTCTACTTGTCTTTCACTATACTATATATTAATTATAGAGTAATGTTAAAAGTCTCAAATATTTTGTCTCAAATGGGTCTCAAATGACATGACATTGAATATTTTAATGATTATTTATTGTATAATCAATCACATGAGATTTACCCAACCAATGTTATGGTGACACATCATTTGAGACATTTTTTGATACCAAAATTTTGAGACCTCTAACATCACCCTTAATTATAAGGACAATGGTAGGGGTCTCAAATTTTTGATCTCAAAAAGTGTCTCAAATGATGTGTCGTCATTACATTAGCCAGGTAGATCTTATGTGATTAACTATGTATAAAATATTACTAAAATATTTAAGTAATATTTAATGTCATGTCATTTGAGAATTTGAAACCAAAAATTTGAGACTCCTAGCATTATTGAAGTTATAATATTTAATCATATTATTGTTATGAAGAATATGAATTTTAAAAAACACTAATTAAATTAAAAAAAAAAAGAATGGGAATAAGAGATAGTGATAAGTATATAATTATATGATAGTAGAATATAGATAAAAAGATTTTGAAATGAAATAAAAAATAAAAAAATAAATTTTTCCTAGATTTTAAATTTGTATTCCTAAATTTTAATGTTGAAGGAACTTTCCTAAATTTTAGGGTTGAAAGACGATTTTGTGCTATTTATTATATATATATATATATATAGACTATTAGTGATAATCTTCTTTAAAAGATATATTATATAGTGGGTCACCTTATAACTAACTATATTCAATTTTATGTATTGAATAGTATTTTGTAATTATAATTCGATAAAAAAACTCGTATAATATGCAGCATGACTCATTTTATTTTTCTGTCAATCTAGTTAAGTTGGGTTTCTCAGGTAAAAGTGGACAAGTTGAGTTTTATAAGGATAATGGTAAGAGTCTCAAATGGTATGTCATCATTACACTTGTTGAGTGTGTTTTTGATTGACTCTTACATAAATTATTATTTGTCTTTATCTAAAGTCATATCATTTGAGACATTTAAAATAAAAAAAATTGAGAGCACGAACATTGTCTTTCTAAAAATTGGTGTCAATTCATCAAACGCACAGTTTGAATGCTTCTGACATTATGTTTGACAATTCAATACCAAACCAAATAAAGATTGTTCTTTTATACATGAAATATTGGAATGCGATAGGGTTATTTATATGGGGTCCAATAGTGATCTTTTCGTGTTTTTTTAATAGTCAAAGTGAAAAAAAAAATACTTAAGTTTGAATATTTCTTACAACTTGAGTACATGGATTAATATCCTCCAACCAAAAGTTAAGAAACACTACCTCAGAAGACTATGCTAATTTAGCTAACTCAGGTACAACCGCATTCTTAAATCGGGTCACGTGAGAAAAGCTAATAGCCTCAATAAAAACATCTAAATGGGAACTCTCCAAGTGAGAAAAATTAAGATGATCAATCACTTTGTTAAGAGTCGCTCTCCAAAATGACTTCCAAAAATTCAGCATGTCGAACAAAATCAAGAGCATGTCGAACAGCCATAACTTCCGCAACATCAACCGTTACATTTCCCTCCACACGATCAACACCAAATCCCTTTATATCCCCCTTGTCATTACGAACAACAAATCCCACACTTATGAACTCATTCATCGAATAGAGGCATATCAATTTACCTTTGCAAAAGACGAGTTAGGCTTACACCATTTTTGTTGATTACGCTTAATAATATTGGGAGAGCCCAAAGCAAGAGTATCAGGCTAAGAGGGTGTTTGGGATAGTGTTGAGGTCCGAATTTGTAATAATTAATCTAGAAAGGAGGTTGAATATATTAATTTACTTTTTTATAAATTTTGGTGTTTTTAAAAAAAATTCAAATCTAGTTCTATAAGTGATTTTGTCAAAATATTGTTAAATTTTATTGTGAACAAAATAAAGAGATAAGGATAGAGAGATACCAATCAGAGGACATAACGATATATCCTGGTTCACTAAGAGATATATATATAGTTAGTTCAGTCCCCAAACTCCTCTTCAGGATTTTGGGATTTTTCACTATAAAAATAGTTTGGATAAACCTTTGTACAAATCTGATTCTGTCTTAGAACTACTATCCCCTAATATTCTTCACGAATGGCAGATTCCTTTTCCAGAGCTTCTTGTATTATTTCTTCGGCTCGTCTTGGAATTTGATATCTTTTCTCTTCCTCTCTCACTTAGAAACCCAAACCTATAACCTTCATAAGATCTTCATCTTAGAACAAGAATCACTCAATTCCTCACACACACTAGAAGAATATACAACTCTATCCTTTGTTTAAAAAAGATTTTTAATTTGTCTTTAATTAATGGTTCTTGAATTAAGCAGACAAACAACATTTAAGTTCAGATATGTCAAATGTTGCAAAATATGAATAATGACAGTTTATGGATTAGTTCTTGCAAAATGACAATTAAACTAATGATCACAAATAATCTGGCACTTTATATATTAGGATCAATTTGGTTGATATAAAACACTTTAATGCATGTGAGATTAACACTTTAAATAAAGGTCAATCTACTACGATTTATAAGTAAAGTATTTATATATTTTGCTATTAACTCTAAAAAAGAAGACTATACATGAATCGTCCTTTTATACACAAAGAAATAATTTTTTCGTCAAAGAATTATAAGGATAAATAAGTTATCCAGACTTGAAAAAAAATTTGTCTTGTATTACTTTCTTTGAAAGGACTACAGTTTTCAACTCATCAAGTGGACCTATACAGTACTTGTAGTATTTTTGGGATAGTTACTGCAAATTTGATCACTTGTTTTCAACTTTCGTGGAAAGGACTGTGTATAAAATTTAGATTAATATATATAAGCTTTAATTCAAGTTTATATAAATATATTCAATAATGATTAACTTGAACTTAGTACAATAATATATGAATGCGAGAGAAAGTGCTTTTGTGCTTTATAGTGTTTAATATGAATAAATATAACTATATTTGCAATATTAAATACAAATAAGAAAGTGAAAAGTTAGTACAAAATATAATCAAGTGTATGTGCTAATTAATTAGTGTAAAAGAGCAATAATGTATACATAGAGAGAGATTATCGGGGAGATATATATATATATATATATATATATATATATATATATATATATATATATATCAACTTGGAATTTCTTGCTGTTAGCTCACTTTCTTAACCCACTAAAATCTAGCTTTAAGAGAATGAATGAAGTGTAGAGAGAAAATGTGGGCAGTATCTTGGCTTGGCTAGATTTGTACAAAAATGAAGACTTGGTAATGATATTTATAGGCCAAGCTTGTTAGAATGAACGGTGTAGATGAAGTTTAAGAAAAGTTTGATCCAATGGTTTACTTTCAATCTAGCAAAAGTGACTTGGCATATCATCTCATTTCTTGCCCACTTAGCCGAAACATAGCAAAGTAATAAGTGGAGTTTGTCCTTTTATTTGCCAACTAGGAAATCTATTTGGGCACAAATTTTTATTCAAAACTTAGCAATTCATTCACTTGCTGGGTAATGACCAAAAGGAGGGAGTAGTTTTTTTTTTTTTTCTTTCTTTCTTTCTTTGCTGACTTGGCAATTTTTTTCCTTTATTCTGCCAACTAAGAAATGACTTTAGGAAATAAAATATAGCACATGTTTAATTTAGTCATTTATTTGGCCGAATATGGAGTAAAAAGAGAGAGTACTTGTATTCCTTCTTGTCCAACTCAAAAAGATAGATTTATTTTAAAGCACATGGTGAAATTCATTGGCCGAAAATAAGTGTAAGAGTTTCTGGAATTTTTTTCTTTTAGTCCAATCACTAAGTTTTTAATTTGTAGCTACTTTTGGACTTTGATTAAAAAAAATAGAGTAGTAAAAATTTTCTGATCAATCTAATTGCCCTTAGAAATTTTGATATCTGAAATAAACTTTATTGTTCAATAACATTAGATTGATATGGACCAAAAATAAAGTTTATATATAGTCTAGAAAACTTTGAAAATAAACTAGTGAAAATAGAATATAAGAAAGTAATTATATTATAAGAAAGTAAGAAGATAGGAATAAAAATAGTAATAATAATAATAATAATAATATAAGTGTAAAATAATATAAAATCCTATGGAGAGGATTCTATTATAGGTTTTCTAAAGATTTTTAATTCCCTTTTTGTTATCATCAAAACACTTAATTAGTTCCTTTAGATAGCTTATAAGTAGTCAAACATGCTTATAATCAATATTAAGAAAAAAAGTGTTTGGTAAATTGATTTTAAAACTCCTTATAATTACTTTTTATAAAATAATCAAAAATTCTAATTTGGAATTTTTAATTATTTATCAAATCTAATAATCAAGTGACTAGAGGTGACAATATAGTTGAAAACCCATATTACAACCCAAACTTAACTAGATCCATTGGGTTGGATATCTGTATTTTATAATGAGTAATGCTACAGATACAAATTATTATATAAATATTTTACAAACTGCTGATGTGACATACTCTCATATGACAGAACTTTATATGATGTGGTATTTTAATTTTTAAAAATGTCATATGTGAGTATGTCACATCAGCAGTTTATAAAATATTTATAAAATAATTTGTATCTATAGCATTATTCAATTCAAGTTGACATAGTTTGGAACTATAGTCGATTGTCCAAACCAGTTGACTACCATTTGACCCAAATTTATTAAAATCATCTCTAACTTTATTTTACTTTACGTGAACTCCTCTTCCACAAAACTGAAAGAGTTCGGCAGTTAGGAAATTAAGTGGTTGATTTTGTACCTGTATTGGATGATATTAGCAGCCGTCGAGTTTAACATAGTTTGTATCCTGTAATTCACAAACAGTATTTTTTTTAAGTTTATTTTTGGCAAAAATGGGGATTACATCATTGTGGTCGTCCCACTAAATTTTAAAAAAATGGAATTGACACACTGAACTTTTTAAAAGTTTTTAATTGGGTCATTTCGTCCAATTTTACTGACGAATGTCAAATTTAACCTTTTATTTTCTTACGTGGCATTAAAAAGAAAAAAATAAAATTGATAGGTCTCCAATCCTTTTAGTTTAACAGGTCTCTAAACCTTTTAGTTTATTTTGATAACAACAAATTAAGTAAATGGGTCAAATGGGTAGAATCCTCTCCATAAGATTAATATATTAAACTGTTTTAATAATCTTATTTACCTTGACCAAAATATTTTTCTAAACTCTTATTGAATTTATTTTTCTTGACCTTGATAATTTAATATCAAGTGTTAAAAAATTGATTCATATAGTAACATTTCCTAAGGCAAGGAGAACTCCTATTCTTTTTCAAAATAATTTTATTTCAAAAAATATTTTGAGCTATTTCTACAAAAAGGAGCAAAAAGAAATTACAAAAATTTATGTGTATGTATATCGTGTATGTGCATGTGTATGTATGTATACTATTTATACAGGGCCGGTCTAAACTTTTTTGGGGCCTCAAGTCAAATTTTAAATTGGGGCTTTTTTTAACCATTCAATACTAAATTAAATTAATATCTATGATTTTTTTTAATTAGAATTTCATTTTTCTTGCTCTTTTAGATGCAAAATTATTAAAATTTCTTGAAAGTTTGAGTTTTTTAGAAATTAAGCTCATTTTCAAAGAGAATCAGATACAATCCAGTACTCTGAGAAGGCTCCCAAATTTTAATGGACTCTAACATATATGGATTATTAAAATGAGCTCTTTTTTAATGGATTCTAACATATATGAATTATTAAAATTTAGGGGCCTTCTCAATTTTGAGGTTTCAAGCCATTGCTTAAATAGCTTAAAGGTTGGACCGACCCTGTATGTATGTGCATATATATATATATATATATATATATATATATATATATATACACACACACACAGTAGGGATTTTAGGCTCACCCTTAAAAAACTCACCCAACTCACCTATATATACCCTCCTTAAATCCTTCTCTCTCCTCATTTACGCAGTGAGCCAAAAAAAAAAATAGCCGAACAACTCTTCTCTCTCTCTCTTCGCGAAAAAACTCTGCCCCTTCTCTCTCTCTTCGCGATGAACTCTGTCCCTTCTCTCTCTTCAACGATCGTTGCAGCCAAAACAGTCTCTCGACAGTCGTTGAAGCCATTTCATCGACGAACCAAAACGAATCTAAGGAGCCCATCTCACCCTTCCTTCGATTCTAGACCAAGGTAACAAAATTAGAACTTGGTAGATGGATTTTCTTGTTGTATGTGTTGAAATCAGGCTAGATTTGTTCTAACTCTTTAACCCTAGAATCTGCAAATTTTCGTTACTATTTTATGTTTTCAGTTTATTGTTCAAATTTTCTGTTTTCATAGTCCATTTCTCAGGTTATATTTAATTCTCGAACATAAACGTTTTAATAAATGGTGCTTTGCAATTTCGGGTACATGGGCCGGCTTCCTTTTGACACCCGGTATTGAAAATTATCGTAGAGTTGCTTTTTATGCTAACCATGCCGAGAGGGTTAATCTACCGTGTCGAGAGGGTTAATCAGCTATTTCAACAACCAGACATCATTACTACCAGTATTGATGAAGTTTCCTCAAATGCAAAGCCTCTAGTCAGACAATTAAGAAAATTACCCAAGAAAATTAAAAATTTAATGGAGATATTTTCTCAGAATACCTTTCATTCTTTCATTCATCTATGGGTTCAACTGACATAGTATACATATATTTGCTCAAGTATTTATTTTGTTTCACCTGATAGTATGTTCCACATGTACTTAGATAAATGATTTACGTAGCAACATATGATTGAAAAGGGCATTTCATGTATTTTTAAAAACAGTGTAGTTGTAGTGATACTGTTGCTAATTATGAAATCAGGAAAGTAGCCAAGTTAAATGTCATTCCATTCTGAAAAAAATGGAAACTATTGTTTATACTGTATTAATCCTTGCTACATTATTTCTATTGAGTGTAGACCTAATCATTTTTTTAAATTTATTATGGGCAAAATTTTTAAAAATAGATGCCATAAACCATGAAATCGATAGTTGTGGGGATAATGCAGAAATGGAAATGGAGATGGAGAGGGATGACTTGAGTGAAGAGGAGTTGGATGTGAATAATGTTAAAACTGTTGTCTACTATCCTCAAGTAGCCGATGAGTTTACGCCTAAGCTAGGTCAAGAATTTCAAACATTAGACGACGTTCACACTTTTTACAATACATATACAATGCATGCTAGTTTTAGTGTGCAAAAGCATACTAAGAAAAAAAAGAGGGAAGCAGTGAGATTTGTAGGAAGGCGTATGTGTGTTATAAGCAAGGAAAGAGCAAATTATTAGCCAATGTGGATGTAAAAAGAAAACGTGGATCTATTAAAGAAGGTTGTAGTGCAAGAATGGTAGTGGTTAAAAGAAATGACTTGTACGTAGTTACCATAATTGATGAGGGCCATTGTCACCCATTGTCAACACCACATAAGAGGCATCTTTTACGATCGCACCGTAATGTATCAGTCGCCAAAAAATGTTTGAGTCAACAACTTGGCATGGTGAATATACCACAATGCCAACAATTCAACTTTCTTGTAGTGCAGGCGGAAGGGAATGAAAATATTGGTTGCACGCAACGAGATTTGTATAACTTTGAAAGAGACAATCGTAATTATAATGACCGAGATTTTTTTTAAAAAAAACTTCATTATTAATTAAATATAGGATTTAATTTTTATTGAGTTAGTTTTGTATGCTTATTTAAATCTTGTGTGATTAATTGGGTATGTGATTATGTGATTGCGCGTAATTGCTAGAATTAATTAAAAGGAGTCACTAATGGTTTAGTTAAATTAGTGGACTAACCCTAAGGTTGTATATCAGAAGAATTGATAGAATTGTTAGTAATTGAATATTCAATTTACTTAAATATAGTGAAAGGATTTAATTGTGTAAATTAATTAATAAATATGAGCAATATTAATACTAACATTTAATAGTCTATTTAGTAATTTAATACTAACGGACTAAATCATTTATTTAATTAACCAATTCAATCTTTTCTTTAATCATGAATTGGGGAGTTAATGTGTACTAAATTAATTTGGATTTTAATTGTGTGGTATATCTAATTAAGTAGTAATATACCGAAACATTAATTTTGGGACAAGAGTTATGGGACAAGGCCCCATTTATTTGTCAATCGAGGTTTGTAAAAGGGAGAGGGAATGGAAAATTTAATTTAACTGATGAGAACAGTGGAAGTCATATCCCTTCTTTTCCTCAACTGCTTATAGACATCATGCATAGCCTAAGCTTGCTTGTATCAGATGGGGAGATGATGAAGGGGGTGTGGGTTGATACCCAGTTTTCTACCAAATTTTCTTTACCCAACAGCTTCTTCTTCTTCACGTTAGTTCTTCAAATTTGGCAAAAGCTTGGCATGGGTATTGAATCCTCTATAAATTGGAACTTCTTCTTCAATAACCCAGTTGCAAAAATTGTCTGATAAGTTAGTATAGAGAGTGAGTGTACTGGGAAGTACTAGAAATCTGCAATTAAGCAATTTAGGAGTATCAATTTAGCTTCACAGGAGGTAAAATTAGTTTGATAATTAATGTCATGATGTTATCTGGGTCTGTATGTATGTTTGGGACCAATGTGGTTACCTTGAGATGCATTTAGAAGAGTTGGGCCATAATCATTTTCGAGTTTTGCAGAAATAGAGCCGATCTTAAGCCTGTGCAGGAGTGGCGCGACCTCGCCACTCCCAAGGCTAAAACCAGCGCGGCTGCGCTGGCTATCAGTTTCAGTTTCCTGAGTTCTGCTGTTTTGAGCATGTTAGATCAGTCCATTCATGCATAAAAATAGGTTTGCTATGATTACCTAGTGTCCCTGTGAATACCATGAGTTGCGTACGTTGTTTTAGTACGTATTTTCTAAAGAAAACCTAGAACTTTGAAATAAACTTGACAAAACGTGTGTCTTTTAAGTTCTGACCATTTGAGTACGTATATGTGGCTTAGATATGTGTTCAAATGCATGTGAGTTGTGATTTCGAGATACTTTGCATGTACTAAGTTGCTTTAGTTGACTTGGTGTAATTTTCGAAGAAAACTTAGAGTTTGAAAACTAATATCATCAATCTCCGTGTGAGTTACGTTCTGATCATGCAAGCATGAATAATAGGATTCATTATGCCTCTAAACATGTTGACATGAGCACCATCTAGCTAAACATGGATTCTACCTATGCACGCATGTTCAAGAAAATGAAATTCCAAGTGTAAACTATGTGATTAATGTGTACATGTGTGGTATACGCACGAGCATGCATACTAAGTATTGATTAGTGTCATTATGTGGTATTATGACCATAGTAGCGGATTCCTCGTGAAATGGACTTGATGGGTTTAAAGTATGGAAATTTCCGACATAAAATCATATAACTTTGAATTGGAATTAGAATGAGCATGCTAGGTTTCGAACTCAAGTTAATAACCTTACGAGCATGTGTATTTGATTAATATCCGTAGCCTGTATGCTAGAAAGTAAGCTCGGATTCAAGCATAATGAAATTTCATTCTTGGTCTGACCAGTGAATGGCGCGGCCGCGCTGGTCGCCAGTTTTGTCCAATTGCTTTAAACTGTGGACAGAACCTTGCAGCATGTGTGTACTGGTGTCTTAAACTGTATTGCATGATTAAACTGATGTGCTATGTGTTCAAGCTTGTGTCGATGCATATAACCTAGGTATTCTAAGGTCATTAATCTAAGACGGGGTTAAGTGTTCATAGACTCAGTCATAATGAATCGATTTACGTGATTTATGTGTTGGATTATTTAATGAACAGATTCTTGTAAGTGTAAACTCATACCAATCCACACAATACTAATTGAGAGACCGACTTGTTAATGTTAGGTCGTTTCAACGCAATTAATTAAAGCTAGATATTTGTAGCTGAGCAAACAGGCAAGTTCCCTTGACTCCTATTAACTTGTGCAAATGTATTATTGTTGTGCCAGTATTATTGATGGCAAGTTCCCTTTCCACCGAAACTTTACTTTGTGCAAGTCTCCTAACTTCGAACTTTCTTTAAGCAAGTTTCCTCGAATCAAAATCTTGTACTTGATCTATGGTGCAAGTTATTTATTTAAGCTTGAACTTTATTTCCAAGCATGCCTTAAGTGGTTTAATTACCTTACAATTATTCCACCTCGATATTATTGTGACTCGCACTCCGTTCATCTGAGTTGTATAGTCTTTGACTCGTACCTTATTTAAAGTTCTACTATTTAAGAACTGTTCATAGTTGAGTCTAAGCTATTGTTCGGCTAGACATATGCATGTTTAATAATTTAAAAGCTTTCCAAACCATTTGAAGGTGCAGATTCTTGGACTAGTATGAACACCCCAAAATATAGGGGAGTACCCCACGTATCTGAATATAAGATACAAGAGCAGAAATTAAATGTCATGCATACACATAGTGTACAAAAGACTGATCCCCTCAAATATGTATTTCTGAGTCAGTAACCAAATGGTCAATCAGCTATTGATTCCGTTGGAAGTTTATTGTTCATGGTCAATGTTGACTATCGTTTATTCTAAGAGCAATTATTATTCTTGCTTTCGTTATTCTTATTGTGGAATCATTTTCAGATATCTCTTTCATTCATGATATATATCATTCCTTGTTGCTATCTAAACTTGCTGAGCAAACTAGTTGCACTCCCTTGCTATATCATGAACCTTATTGCAGTTAAGCCCGAGACCCCATGCAAAGGTAAGGGCAAGGAGAAGATGAAGTATTAGACTTCTAGTGACTGTACTTTGTATCAGGCATAGTTAATTAACCATTATTGTTATTTGAACTCTAAGTATTGTGCTAGGGTATGTTTGTATTCCTATATTAAGGTTTTCGTATCTTGGGACTAGTAACACCTTTTAAATGAACGACATACGTTTATTTTATTCCGTATTTAGTTATTGTATGTGTTTTAGAGGTGAATGTTTGTATTGGATCATGATGACCGAATCCGGGTGTTTGAGACCTGAATTTGGAGGCGTCACAGGTTGGTATCAAACTGTAAGTTATAAACGTTCGAATTTCGAAACCTAGGTTATAACCTTAATATTAAACTCGTATTGAGTGTGTTAGGAGATAAATCGGGAAGAGTTATCATATTTGGTATTTGGATGAATTAAGGAATCCATCGAGTCGAGTAGTACCCAATGAAATATAATTTCATTCCTTCAATGAATATATTTTATTGCTGTACTAATGTTGTTTTGTGTGTCTATAAGATGGCTGTCGTAGGAGGGATCCGTGAAGTTCGGGAGGAAGAGGTATTTACAGACATACCCGTTATCATGGAGCAGTTGGTGGGTTATGCACCCATTGCCCCAGTAGTACCATTGAGTGGGTCCAAGCCAGAGAAGGACTACCTGATGGATTTGGTAGAGCCTGTCATGGGCGGAGTGTTGAGATCCGACAGTCAAGACAGTGACGACTTGCTCGGAGATTATGCCGATCACATAATAAAGCAAGAGCAGATTATCGAGCAGCAGAATGCTCGTATTGCACACTTAGAGGAGGAGAATTCTGTCCATCAGGAGATGGAAGATCAGTATAAGGCAGAGGCGTACTTATTACAGTTCGAGGTAGTTGAGTTGAAGGCTTAGATTCAGCAGTTGGAGGGTGTTACACCCCAGTTGAGCCCCACAGTGCAATAGCTGATGTTGCAAAACAGTCAGCTGAGGTAGGCATTAAAGCAGTCGGATGCCAAAGAGGTGGAGCTGCAGTCAGCTCTACATGCCATCAGGGTCGAGCAAGGCTTGGAGCAGGTAGACATGATTCGGGTATAGGAGTTCTGGGTTCGCGCAGCCACAAGGGTGGATGGGCTAGAGGGAGAGGTTTGAGATGGATCCGCCAGGATCGATACATTAGAGTATGTCATGTACACGACATTGGCCAGATTGTAGGACCGGGTCAGAAGATACCCTTGGGAGGATGGCAGTAGTCGGCACATGATCAGATGCCGAGTGGTTGATCGGATAGCTCGACAGGCATTCTGTCGGGCAGTTCACCATAGCAGGCGTTGACTTGTTGGTTTAGTACCCTTGTGTGTACCTGGTTATTGTAATGAGTCCCACTTTTGTTTTAATAGGGACAGTTTTATGTGGTAAGCCCTTATGCTTCGATGTATGCATAGGATGGTAGTCAACCCCAACTTTTGTTCTGTTAAAGAGGGCAGGTAGTAGTGAATCCTCACCTTTTGCTTAATAGAGGATAGTTAGCAGTAGACAGTTTATGCCATTGAGCATTTATAGTAGTATGCCAAATGTTGAGTTAGTCTGTATTAAAACATTGGTATATGAATATAAATGCAACTGTTTCCTTTTAAATCAAATATGTGTTTGATAAATGTTTTTTTTAAATGTTGAAATTGCATGCCTTGTCGCATAAAAACATAGAACCCTAAGTATAAGAGTGCGATTTTCTTTTATCAGATCATAATGTCGCCAAGAGGTAGACCCCGCAATCAACGTATCGCCGAGTCGGAAAGTAAAGTTGGAGATCAACCTGACCTAATGAGGATCTTTGCTGAACTGCTGGCCGAGGCCATGTGGGCCAGACCCCCACCAGTAGGAGTCCAACCAGCACCCCAGCCAGCGCACCACTTAGCTAACTTCAAGGATTTCAAGTTGGTAGGACCACCTGAGTTTAGAGGAACTCTTGAACCAATCGAGGCACAAACTTGGGTTGAGGAGATGGAGAAAGTCTTCGAGGTCGCACGAGTGGCCGAGGAGCAGAAAACCGGATTCGCCACCTTCATGATGAAGGGCGAAGCTAATTATTGGTGGAAAGCCAATAAGGGACGAGCAGGCGAGGGAGTCATTTTATGGCACAAATTTAATGAGCTATTCTTCGAGAACTACTTCCCGGAGAATACGCAACAGGATATGGAGGTTAAGTTTTTGGAATTGAAACAGGGTAGTATGACGGTCGCAGAGTACGCGACAAAATTTAACGAGTTGGCCCGATTCACACCACATTAGGTGGACACGGAGGCCAGGAAGGCAAGAAGATTCGAGTTGGGATTGAAGCCATGGGTGCAGAAAATAGTCGTTGTGTTGAAAATTAAGAATTTCTCTAAACTGCTGGAAAGGGCTATCATTGCAGAAGGAGACAATGAAGCCATAACACGATTTAAACAAGAAAAAAAGACCGGTCAGGAAGGATCAAAAGGGGGAAACAACGGAGGCAGCAACCCCAACAAGCGTAAATGGATGGAGAGCCAATCCTACGGAGGCAACAAGTCCGTGGGAGAGGCCAAGAAAAGTGGGAAGTGCAGCAACTGCGAAAAGAACCACTTAGAGGAGTGTATGAAAGGGAGAAACGTTTGTTATTGCTGCGGACAACTAGGGCACATGGCTCCTCAGTGTCCAAATAAGCAGAAAGGAGGGTGTTTCTCTTGTGGAGCACCCGACCACCAAATCAAGGATTGTCTGAAGAGGAAGGGCGACTCAGGGAGTGGCAACAGAAGCAACAACAAGAACAGGCTGAGCATCGGAGGGCCAGCCAGTCAAGCCAACAGACCAACGGCACGCACGTTCAACATGACCGTTCAGGATGTGGTAGAGTCCAAGGACGTGGTGTTAGGTATCATCCCAATAAATAAAATAAATGCATATGTGCTATTTGATTCGGGTGTTACCTGCTCTTTTGTTTCCAAAGAATTTGCTAAACAGTTAGACTTACCTCGTGAAAAGTTAGAACACCTTATGAATGTAGAGTAGCAAACAAGGAAATTATCCCCGTAGAATGCATTCATAGGAACTGTTGTGCCGAATTGCGAGGATTTAAGCTCAACGTGGATTTGTTACCGATTCGATTGGGGGAATTCGACGTAATCCTTGGAATGGATTGGTTGTCGAGTCACGGAGCAGTTATCGACTATAAGAAGAAGTGCGTACACCTTAAAACTTCGAATAAGTCAAAGGTGGTATTCTATGGTAGTAAATCGCCGAGACAATCTTGTTGTCTGATGATGATGCAAGCAAAAAGATTGCTTAGGAAGGGTTGTATAGGCTATTTGGCTCACGTGGTTAATACTCGACGAGTCGAGGGTGGACTGAGCCAAATACCTATTGTAAGGGAATTCGCTGATGTCCTCCTAGATGAAATTCCGGGATTGCCACCAGATAGAGAGATAGAATTCGTAATTGACTTGGTACCAGGAACAACACCAATATTCGAGGCACCATATCGAATGGAACCAGTAGAGATGAAAGAACTAATGGTTCAACTGCAGGAACTGTTAGATAAGAGTTATATCAGATCAAGCATGTCACCATGGGGAGCGCCAGTTCTGTTCGTAAAGAAGAAGGATGGTTCGATGAGACTTTGTATCGACTATCGCGAGTTGAACAAAGTCACAATTAAGAATAAATATCCATTGCCCAGAATTGACGATCTATTTGATCAACTCAAGGGAGCGAAATACTTTTCAAAGATCGATCTATGACCATGCTATCATCAACTGAAGGTGAGGCAGGAAGATATCCCGAAGACGGCATTCAGAACTCGTTATGGGCATTTTGAGTTTCTGGTAATGTCATTTGGATTAACGAATGTTCGTAGTTGTATTCATCGATGACATCTTAGTGTATTCGGAGTCAGAGGAGGAGCATGTGGAACATTTAAGGATTATATTGGAGGCTCTCAGAAGAGAGAAGTTATACGCAAAGTTTTCTAAGTGTGAGTTTTGGTTATAGAGGGTGCAGTTTCTAGGTCACGTCATTGACAAAGATGGTGTTTCGGTGGATCCAACAAAAGTGGAAGCAGTTATCAATTGGGAATGACCGAAGATGCCAACGGAGATCAGGAGTTTCTTGGGATTAACGGGATACTATCGGAGATTCATCCAGGATTTTTCAAAGATAGCATCGCCGTTGACCAATCTTACCAGAAAAGCAGTTAAGTTCGTTTGGACGGAGAAATGCGAAGAAAGTTTTATGGAGCTGAAGAAGAGACTTAGTCAAGCACCAGTGTTGGCTTTACCGGACAACACTGAAGGCTTTATAGTGTATAGCGATGCGTCACACAAAGGTCTTGGTTGTGTGCTGATGCAGCATGGCAAGGTCATTGTGTACGCGTCACGTTAGCTGAAGGACTATGAGAAGGGTTACCCGACTCATTACCTGGAGTTAGCCGCGATAGTTTTGTCCTTGAAGATTTGGAGGCACTACCTATACGGAGAGAAATGTGACATATATACGGATCACAAAAGTCAAAAATATATCTTCACTCAGAAGGAGTTGAACATGAGGCATCACCGATGGTTAGAATTGTTCAAAGATTACGACTGTGAGATTCTGTACCATCCGGACAAAGCAAATGTAGTGGCCGATGCCTTAAGCAGAAAAGGCAGAGAGAAGTTGTTAAAACTAACCACTCAGGAAGAGTTGGTAAGGGATTTTGAATGACTCAATTTGGAGATCAAGTATCCGAGGGAGTCAGATGAGAAAGTATGTACAGTGTCAGCGAGCCCGACCTTATTAGATAAAATCAAGGAGGCTCAGGAAAAGGATGAAGATTGTGGTAGTATCAAGAAGCGTATTTTCGAAGGGGAAGAGCTCAAGTATAAGATTGATAACACAGGGCTGCTAAGGTTTGAAGGGAGGATCTGGGTACCGTTGAACCCAGATTTAAGAGAAGAAATTCTCCAAGAAGCTCACAGTACGAGGTACTCAGTACATCCCGGTCGCACGAAGATGTATCAGGATTTGCGGCCATACTTTTGGCGGGCGAATATGAAGAGGGAGGTAGTAGAGTGCGTCAACAGATGTATGACATGCCAACGGGTTAAAGTAAAGCACCAGTGACCGAGCGGACTGCTTCAACCTTTAGAGATTCTGGAGTGACCGAGCGGACTGCTTCAACCTTTAGAGATTCTGGAGTGGAAGTGGAAGCACATCACTATGGACTTTGTGGTGGGCCTGCCACCGACACAAAAGGGTTTAGACGCCATCTGGGTAATCGTGGACCGTCTGACCAAGTCTGCTCATTTTCTACCGATCAGGATACGGTACAATATGGAACAATTAGCAAAACTCTATGTGAAAGAGATAATGTCGCGACATGGAGTGCCGATATTAATTGTATCTAACAGAGATCCGCGCTTCACGTCAAACTTCTGGAGGAGTCTACAAGAGAGATTGGGAACGTAGTTGAGATTGAGTATGGCGTACCATCCTCAAATTGATGGCCAGAGCGAGCGAACGATTCAGACCTTGGAAGATATTCTTCGAGCAATCATGATGGATTTAAAGGGCAGCTGGGATGACCATTTTCCACTAGTAGAGTTCGTTTACAACAAAAGTTATCACGCTAGTATCGGAATGCCACCGTACGAAGCGCTATATGGGAGAAAATGCCGAACACCGTTGTGTTGGGACGAGGATGGAGAACGAAGACTGCTAGGACCTGAAATGGTGCAACAGACAACAGATACAGTGAAACTGATCAGGAATCGCCTGGTAGCAACCCAAGACTGTCAGAAGAAGTACGCTGATCTGCATCGTCAAAAGTGGGACTTCGACGTGGGTAGTTTTGTGTTTCTGAAGGTATCTCCCTGGAAAGGGAAGATTCGTTTTGGTAATAAGGGCAAGTTAAGCCCTAAGTTCATAGGACCGTTCGAGATTCTGAGGCGAGTCGATGAAGTGGCGTACGAGGTAGCGTTACCTCTTGAACTTGAGCACATTCACAATGTGTTTCATGTGTCAGTGTTGCGGCCATACAAACCAGATTACAAGCACGTTATATCCTATGAACCAATTCATGTCGAGAAGGACTTATCGTACGAAGAGATTCCTGTCCAAATACTCGATAGGAAGGAACAGAAGCTAAGGAATAAGATCATTCATTCCATTAAAGTTCTCTGGAGGAATCACGCAGTTGAGAAAGCTACGTGGAAACTCAAGGAAAAGATGAGAGTGAATTATCCGCAGTTATTTGAGTAACCTAATTTTGCAATTCCGAGGACGAAATTTGTATAAGGGAGGGGGGGAGGATGTAATGACCGAGATTTTTTTTATAAAAAAACTCCATTATTAATTAAATATAGGATTTAATTTTTAATGAGTTAGTTTTGTATGCTTATTTAAATCTTGTGTGATTAATTGGGTATGTGATTTTGTGATTACGCGTAATTGCTATAATTAATTAAAGGGAGTCACTAGTGGTTTAGTTAAATTAGTGGACTAATCCTAAGGTTGTATATCAGAAGAATTGATAGAATTGTTAGTAATTGAATATTCAATTTACTTAAATATAGTGAAAGGATTTAATTGTGTAAATTAATTAATAAATGTGAGCAATATTAATACTAACATTTAATAGTCTATTTAGTAATTTAATACTAACGGACTAGATCATTTATTTAATTAACCAATTGAATCTTTTCTTTAATCATGAATTGGGGAGTTAATGTATACTAAATTAATTGGGATTTTAATTGTGTGGTATATCTAATTAAGTAGCAATATACTGGAACATTAATTTTGGGACAAGGCTTATAAACATCATGCCTAGCCTAAGCTTGCTTGTATCAGATGGGGAGATGATGAAGGGGGTGTGGGTTGATACCCAGCTTTCTACCAAATTTTCTTTACCCAACAGCTTCTTCTTCTTCACGTTGGTTCTTCAAATTGGGCAAAAGCTTAGCATGGGTATTGAATCCTCTATAAATTGGAACTTCTTCTTCAATAACCCAGTTGCAAAAATTGTCTGATAAGTTAGTATAGAGAGTGAGTGTGCTGGGAAGTACTAGAAATTTGTAATTAAGCAATCTAGGAGTATCAATTTAGCTTTACACGAGGTAAAATTCGCCACTTGTGTTCTTAATTTCTTAGTCTGTTAAATTCTAAGGAATACATGATTCTTGCTAATTAGTTTGATAATTAATGTCATGATGTTATCTGGGTCTGTATGCATGTTTGGGACCAATGTGGTTACACTGAGATGCATTTAGAAGAGTTGGGCCATAATCATTTTCGAGTTCTGCAGAAGCAAAGCCGATCTTGAGCCTGTGCAGGAGCGGTGCGGCCGTGCCACTCCAAAGGCTAAAACCAGCGCGGCCGCTCTGGCTATCAGTTTTAGTTTCCTGAGTTCTGTTGTTTTGAACATGTTAGATCAGTCTATTCATGCATAAAAATAGGTTTGCCATGATTACCTAGTGTCCCTGTGAATACCATGAGTTGCGTACGTTGTTCTAGTATGTATTTTCTAAAGAAAACCTAGAACTTTGAAATAAACTTGACAAAACATGTCTTTTAAGTTATGACCATTTGAGTATGTATATGTGGCTTAGATATGTGTTCAAATGCATGTGAGTTATGATTTCGAGATACTTTGCATGTACTAAGTTGCTTTAGTTGACTTAGTGTAATTTTCGAAGAAAACTTAGAGTTTGAAAACTAATATCATCAATCTCCGTGTTAGTTACGTTCTGATCATGCAAGCATGAATAATAGGATTCATTATGGCTCTAGACATGTTAACATGAGCACCATCTAGCTAAACATGGATTCTACCTATGCACGCATGTTCAAGAAAATAAAATTCCAAGTGTAAACTATGTGATTAATGTGTACATGTGTGGTATATGTACGAGCATGCATACTAAGTATTGATTAGTCTCATTATGTGGTATTATGACCATAGTAGCGGATTCCTCGTGAAATGGACTTGATGGGTTTAAAGTGTGGAAATTTCTAACATAAAATCATATAACTTTGAATTGGAATTAGAATGAGCATGCTAGGTTTCGAACTCAAGTTAATAACCTTACGAGCATGTGTATTTGATTAATATCCGTAGCCTGTATGCTAGAAAGTAAGCTCGGATTCAAGCAGAATGAAATTTCATTCTTGGTTTGACCAGTGAGTGGCGCGGCCGCGCCACTCCTAAGGCAAAAATCAGAGCGGCCGCGCCGGTCGCCAGTTTTGCCCAATTGCTTTAAACTGTGGACATAACCTTGCAGCATATGTGTACTGGTGTCTTAAACTGTATTGCATGATTAAACTGATGTGCTATGTGTTCAAGCCTGTGTCGATGCATAGAACCTAGGTATTCTAAGGTCATTAATCTAAGACGGGGTTAAGTGTTCATAGACTCAGTCATAATGAATTGATTTACGTGATTTATGTGTTGGACTTATTTAATGAACAAATTCTTGTAAGTGTAAACTCATACCAATCCACACAATACTAATTGAGAGACCGACTTGTTAATGTTAAGTCGTTTCAACGTAATTTAATTAAAGCTAGATATTTGTAGCTGAGCAAACAGGAAAGTTCCCTTGACTCCTATTAACTTATGCAAATGTATTATTGTTGTGCAAATATTATTGGTGACAAGTTCCCTTTCCACCGAAACTTTACTTTGTGCAAGTCTTCTAACTTCGAACTTTCCTTAAGCAAGTTTCCTCGAATCAAAATCTTGTACTTGATCTATGGTGCAAGTTATTTATTTAAGCTTGAACTTTATTTCCAAGCATGCCTTAAGTGGTTTAATTACCTTACAATTATTCCACCTCGATATTATTGTGACTCGCACTCCGTGCATCTGAGTTGTATAGTCTTTGACTCGTACCTTATTTAAAGTTCTACTGTTTAAGAACTGTTCATAGTTGAGTCTAAGCCATTGTTCGGCTAGACATATGCATGTTTAATAATTTAAAAGCTTTCCAAACCATTTGAAGGTGCAGATTCTTGGACTAGTATGAACACCCCAAAATATAGGGGAGTACCCCACGTATCTGAATATAAGATACAAGAACATAAATTAAATGTCATGCATATACATAGTGTACAAGAGGCTGATCCCTTCAAGTACGTATTTCTGAGTCAGTAACCAAAAGGTCAATCAGCTATTGATTCCGTTGGAAGTTTATTGTTCATGGTCCATGTTGACTATCGTTTATTCTAAGAGCAATTATTATTCTTCCTTTCGTTATTCTTATTGTTGAATCATTTTCAGATATCTCTTTCATTCATGATATATATCATTCCTTGTTGCTATCTAAACTTGCTGAGCAAACTAGTTGCTCACCCTTGCTATATCATGAACCTTATTGCAGTTAAGCCCGAGACCCCAGGCAAAGGCAAGGGCAAGGAGAAGATGAAGTATTAGACTTCTAGTGACTGTAATTTATATCAGGCATAGTTAATTAACCATTATTATTATTTGAACTCTAAGTACTGTACTAGGGTATGTTTGTATTCCTGTATTAAGGTTTTCGTATCTTGGGACTAGTAACACCTTTTAAATGAACGACATACGTTTATTTTATTCCGCATTTAGTTATTGTATGTTGTTTAGAGGTTAATGTTTGTATTGGATCGTGATGACCGAATCCGGGTGTTTGAGACTTGAATTTGGGGGCGTCACAGTAATGAGATGAAGGGACAAGATGGCGATATGTTGAATGGGTACTTGAAGTTAGAACAACAAAAGAATCCTTCATTTACTTTTACAATTGACACAGACGATGAAAAAAGGATTACTCGTTGTTTTTGGGCCGATGCAACTTCTAGACAGGCTTATAGATGTTATGGCGATGTTGTCATTTTTGATACCACGTACAACACTAATTGTTACGGAATGATATTTGCACCAATAATGGGGGTTAATAACAATGGTCAAACTATTGTATTTGGTTGTGCTTTCTTAAGTGATGAGACCATAGATACTTTTGTTTGGCTATTCAAGTGTTTTTTGGAAGCAATGCCAGGTGATGCACCTAAGATGATTATCACTGATCAGGATCCGGCTATGACAAATGTCATTTCACAGATCATTCCTAATACATTTTATAGGTATTGTAGTTGACACATTTTGACCAAATTTTCAGAGAAGATTGACTCAGTAAAATACAGTGCTTATTATAAAGAGTTTTTAGATTGCATTTGAAATTTAGAGACTGTGGAAAAGTTTGACTCCACTTAGGTGGAGCTGGTGGAGAAAAGTGGGTTGACTACTAATAAATGGCTACAATCAATGTATGACATCCGTTGTAGATGGGTACCCGCACATGTTAATCATGTTTTCTCAGACGGCATGTCAAGTAGCCAACGAGCAGAGAGTTCTCATGCATTTTTTAAAAGATTTGTTTCTAAAGGAAATTCATTAGTGGATTTTATGATTCAATTTGGTTAAGGCCTTCAACATCAACGACATGTAGAGTTGGAATCAAATAACAAAGATTTGATTGAGAGACCAAAAATTAAAATTGCTAATCACTTCTTAAGTTAAATGGTTGACATTTATACATACTCTATGTATTATAAATTTGAAGATAAGTTGTGTGAGACCTTGAATTATATGTTTGAACTTATGAAGGAGGATGTTAACTACCATGTATATAAGATTTGCCGAAGGAATGTCAACAAATGTAATGTAAGAGAAATTCATTATGACAAATCTTGGGATTATGCAACATGTACTTGCAAAAAGTTTGAGAATTTGGGAATCCTATGTCGGCATGTACTAGCTTACTTGAATAAGTACCATGATCTTGACAAGTTGCCGACAAAATACATTTTAAATAGGTGGACAAAGATAGCAAAATCAAGTGGTGTAATTGATGATAATGGTGTGCCGATAAAAGATGATAAGTCATACTTACTCTTGCGGAGTCAATTGATTCAACGTTCTTTACATTTGATTGATAGTGCTCTCACAAATGAAGAAGCCACAAATGTATTAAAATAATGTTTAGATAATGGATATGAAAAGATCAAGCAAATTATTGGGAAGAATGATTCCAAAAGAAACAAGGAAATTGAGTGTGGTGGAATTAGTGCATCCAAGTCAGTTAACATGACTTCTACTTGTGAACATAGTTACATTGAGCCGAACCACGTGGGAGCAAAAGGGTGTGGCAAAAGGCTAAAGGGTGACAAAGAAAGGGCTTTGGGGAAAGCAAAAAATGCCAAGAGCAGACGTCATGCATGTGGCCTAGTTGGTGTGACATACGATAAAAGAAACTGTCCGATGCTTAATAATCTGTAAGCAAGTTTACTTATTTTGACTTTGCTATTTTTTTAAAATTGATTTTGGTATTTGTTAAAATTTTAGTTTGCTTTTTGTTTAAATGTAGAACTGGAGAATCTGTGACAACCCAGATTTTTAAGAATTACTAAATAAGAATTTAATAAATAAAATTCTTATTACGAGACGTTTTGGGTTTGAATATGTGTATATATATGTTTTTCATATTGTGAAATATGTGATTGATGTGAAGAGAATTATATATTCGTGTGTTTGAGAAATGAGGTTTAACGGGTAAATTAAACCATTGATGATAGTAAATGAAATTGTTACGAAAAGGATATTAACTGAATGTTATTAAGTTGAAATTATATTATGAAACAATATAATTTAATTATTATGCCTTGTTAGCAATAAAAATTATTGTGAATTAAGTTTCATGAATAATATGAGTGATTCACTTAATTAAAATAGTGAATTGATGTGAATATATTTGTGCGTGAAGTGTTGGTGCATATTTTACGCTAATGTGATGAGAATATTATAATTTAATTAAATAATTAAATTAGAGGATTAATGTTTTATTGAATAAAATATTTTATTTAATAAAATTATAGTTTCGCTAAATTGAATTATAATTTTGTAGTAAGGTTTTTATTGGAATTATTAATAAGTTTAATTAGACTTATTAATATAATAAGTTTAATTAAATTAAAGTGTGACAATATATATCTTATAATAAAAAGATTATTAAAATAAGCTAAAAGAAGGTTTTTGGGTTCTAGCCAAATAAGGCATAGAGACCCTTTGTATTTTCTAACGGTTGAAAACCTCCAACCAAAGTCACGTAAGTTTTCTATCAGTTAGTTTTGTGAGCTAAACCAAAGAGTAGAGAAAAAGAGAGGAAGAGAGAAATTGAGAGAAATTCTGTGTGATTCTGAGAGAAAGTTTGAGAGCTCAAAGAAGAAGAAGAAGGAATCAAGCAAATTCTAGCCATCTAGCTAATTAAAGGTAAGTTTTATAAGTTCTTAGTTTGTGTTCTAAGTTCTCTGTATAAAATCAATTTGACTGTGTGATGGATAAATATGTTGTTGGGTTGTAATAATTGATAAGTGCATGATATTCATTTATTTTCATTCCTTTATATTTAGTTTATTGCATGTTTTATTGTGTATATGCACTTATTAAATTGTTTATTGATTTCAGGAGAATTCAGAGTCAAAAGTGGAAAAAGATGGAAAATCGGAGCTAAAACGAGAAAAAGTTGAAAAGTTGGAAAATTTGAGGTTTTCGCCCCGACGAGAACTTTGTACTAGGATTTCTCGCCCCGACGAGGAAGCCTCTGCCCGTTTTCGCCCCGGCCGATCCAGAGCTCGCCCCGGCCCAGACCTCTCTGGAGTTTCTTGCCCCGACGAGAAACTCAGTACAAAAATCCTCGCCCCGGCGAGAAAGGCGGCGTTGACCAAGTTTGACCAGTTTTGACTTTTTGTAATTTTTGAGGATTTCTATTTCAGATTGGATTCTTAATTCTTAGAGACTTAGGATATTATCTTAGGACTATAAATAGATGTTTTTAATTTATTATTTGGGAGATCTTGGCAACTACAATTGTAACCTAATTGGAGGAGATTGAAGGCATGTCAGACTAAACTTGTGACACCACCAAATCCGGGTACCTCAACTCCACAGATTTGGTGCTCACTATACCATACATTCATGACTAACTACCCATGGCAAAAGGTAATATAAATAAACTGAATACATCATCTTCCCACAAAAGGGGTTACATCTCTAATCTCTTAATCAAGCAAATCCCAGGTTATCTAACCTTTATTACATAAATGCGGAATTAAAACATAAAATTAAATAAGTCTTGTTACAAGAAAACATCAAATGAATAACAGGTCTCTCGCTACTTCGGCATCTTGCCCTTGCCTTTACTCGTGGACGGCTCGTCCGATTTCTCTGCCTTAGCTGCAATGTGTTAGTGCAAGAGTGAGCAAACAATTGCCCACAAACATAATAACGATAACAATTGAATAATTAACGAAATAGATTTCAACTGAGATATTGTAGTTTTCTGAATTCAATCAATAACCAATCGAGATATGAAAGCTTAATAGGATACTTGGCTCAAGAACTGATTATAGAATTCAAGGTTTAAAATTGTATCTGAGGGTCACAAGACCTCGAACTATGTCCTAGGTTATCAAGTACTTCTACCGTAACCTTTAACAGTCTTATAGACTATGGACCATCCATCTCGTACTCAGGGGGATCAACCCTTTGTACAATATATTGTGCACAAACATTTTAACGCTGTCGCGTAATTAATCCCCTATATTAGGGTTGTTCATCTCAGTTTAGCATCAGAATCCGTACCAAAAGAAACTTGGTTTGGAATAATTTTAAAATATTCTAAATCTTTAGAACGCTCATCAACTAAGGACTAGCTGAATCAATTAGGGTTTGCTAGTCACTAAACATTTGACTTATCAATAAAGTTTGTATAATAGAAATTCTGTTCAAAGTTTGAATAACGATCAATGATCGAACAATAAATGAATGGAGTAAATATAAACACTTGACATGATAACAACCTTGCTTGAATAATAATAAGCTAAGGTTAATAAGCTTGCTCAACGAAAGTAAACTTGCTTTAAAGGAAATAACAAGTTTAAGGGAGGAAAAACTTGCTTCGCGTAGATTACAGATTTAAATAATTCACGTTCCTTAATTGACCTATACATTTCGATTATAAAATGGTAACAATAATTAGTTACATAACAATATACACTTTAAGATTCGATCTTATCCTATTTCATTATAACATCTCGATTGTCATTCGATAATCATTAAATACTTGCTTAACAACCATCGTGGTGTCTTATAAGTCACTTTATACCTCAATATAAATTTTAAACTTGTTTATAGCATCATAGTAAAATCACAAAGAAAAATGAAAAATTAAAATTTCAGTTTCTGTTTCCTTCGCCGTGGCGAAGTTTTCCAGTTCAATATTCTCGCCGGGGCGAAGATTTACAGTTCATTTCTCTCGCCGGGGCGAGAGACTCGGCAGTCATCTCCTACAGTTTGTGAACCAGTGAAAACTTAGGCCAAAATTTTCCAAATTCTACCATCCAATACATAATTTAAACTTACCCAGACATCAAATATGCTAGAAAACAATTACCCAACATGTTTCTAACCAATTTAACCATTATAATACACCTAATCAACTAATTAGAATCCAAAAATTCACTGTTTATACAAAATATTCATAGTTTAGCCATTTCAATGAAATAAACCACTGTAAATTCATCTCTCAACCATTTTAATCTATTCTACTTGCATTCTTTTCGTTTTTCATCATATAATCATAATCAAATGTCAATTCACCGGTTAATAACCAAATTGAATCATCAATTTCATATACATAAGCCATACATAAAAGTAAGACTCTGTAAAACCAAAAACTTCATTCTAAAACATGCTGTCATGGATTAATTCATTCAAATTGATTTATAATCATCACATAATCTCTAATACATTCTTAGAATCAATTATAATCAAATAATTCATGCATTGAACTAACAAATTTACATTCAGAGAAGTGAAAACCATATACAGTGAATTAAACTTCTAACCAAATCTAAAAGAAATTATACCTTCAAGCTAAACAAATATAACTCTTTAGCTTTAGCAATTCACTTCCTTCTCCTTCTCAATTCAAAGAACTCTCAACTCTCAATTTTTCTTTCTCTCTCAAAAGCTCTGTTCTTTCTTTTCTATACTTAACAATTAAACTGATGAAGCTTCCAAATAAAAACTGATAAAGTATAATCACTTACTTTAATTTTAAATCATCAGTTACATAATTCAAAAGCCATAAGGCTATGTTTGACAATTACAATTAAAAATAACTCTTTTTACTAACCAAGGGTCACAAGACCTTGTTTGGTTTAACTAAATAAAACCCTTTCTCCATTTATTTTAATAATCCATTTTACTATATAGTTTTAATTGTCACACTTTTAATTTAATTAAACTTATTATTACATAAATTCAATTAAACCTTACTAATTTAATCAATAATTCTATTTAACCAATAACAATAACACCAAATAAATTATCTTATTCAAATGAATCATTTATTCAAACAAATCATTTAATCATCTAATTTAATTATTAAATTAAATTAGAATAATCACATCAAATCACATTTAAATAACATTTAACATAAATTCTTTCGCACATCAAATCACATTTAAATAACATTTAACATAAATTCTTTCGCTATAACTTTATAAATTATTTATTTTACTCAATAAATAAATTAGCAAAAATATTTATATAACTCAATAAATATTTTTATTTAATCACAAAAATCGCATTCGTTACATCCTTCCCTCCTTAAAAGGATTCTGTCCCCAGAATCACAACGCAATTAATTCGTCCGTTACATTCTCCCCTCCTTACAAAGATTCTGTCCCCAGAATCGCGGTACAAAAATTAAACAAACAATTGAGGATAACTCTGCATCATTTTCTCTTCGAGTTCCCACGTAACTTTTTCAGCACTGTGGTTCCTCCAGATTACCTTAACAGAAGGTATCACTTTATTTCTGAGAATCTGCTCCTTCCTGTCTATTATCTGTACAGGTACCTCTTCATAGGATAAATCTTGCTCAAACTGTATTGGTTCATATTCTATTACATATTTATAATCATACTTATACAGTCGTAGCACCGATATGTGAAAGACATTATGAATGTGGTCTAACTCGGGAGGTAAAGCTACCTCATAAGCTACCTCACCCACCCTTTTTAGCACCTCAAAGGGTCCAATAAATCGTGGACTGAGCTTACCCTTTTTACCAAATCTAATTTTTCCTTTCCAGGGAGATACTTTGAGAAACACAAAATTGCCAACTTCAAATTCACGATTTTGACGATGCTGATCCGCATATTTCTTCTGCCTGTCTTGAGCAGCTAACAATCTAACTCGTATTATCTTGACAATTTTAGCAGTTTGTTGTACTAGCTCGGGTCCCAATAGGCGACGTTCACCAACTTCGTCCCAACATAACGGAGTTCTGCACTTCCTCCCATACAACGCTTCATATGGCGGCATTCCAATACTCGCATGATGACTATTGTTATAAGCAAACTCGACCAGAGGTAAATGATCATCCCAGTTGCCCTTAAAATCCATAACGTACGCTCTGAGCATATCCTCTAACGTTTGAATTGTTCTTTCACTCTGACCATCGGTTTGAGGATGGTAAGTTGTACTCATTCTCAACTGCGTCCCCAAACAAGCTTGCAGACTCCTCCAAAATTTTGATGTAAAACGTGGATCTCTATCTGATACTATTGATACTAGAACTCCGTGCCTTGAGATAATCTCTTTGACATATAACTTCGCCAGTTGATCCAAAGTGAATCTGATTTTGATTGGCAAGAAATGCGTTGTTTTCGTCAATCTGTCGACTGTGACCCATATTGCGTCATAACCCTTCTGAGTAGTTGGAAGCCCTACCACAAAGTCCATTGTGATATGCTCCCACTTCCATTCTGGTATCTCCAAGGGCTGTAACAAACCACTTGGTCGTTGATGCTCTGCTTTGACTTTCTGATAAGTTAAGCACTTGACAACACACTCAGCAACTTCCTTTTTCATATTTGGCCACCAGAAATGTTGGCGAAGATCCTGGTACATCTTTGTACTTCCCGGGTGTATCGAAAATCTTGAACTATGAGCTTCGTTCAAAATCTCTTCTCTGATCTCCAGCACTGACGGAACCCAGATTCTGCCTTCAAATCTTAGCAACCCTTCGGTATCGATTTTGTATTTAAGCTCTTCTCCCTCAAGCACTCTTTTCCGTATCTTAACACATTCCTCATCCTGAAGTTGCGCTTCCTTCACTTTTTCCACCAAAGTTGGTTGGGTTTTCATCTGGAATAATTTTTCATTAGGCTCTGCCAAACCCTTCACCTCTAACTCCAATTTAGCCATTTCCGCTACGAGCTTCTTCTGAGCAGTTAATAAAAATAGTTTCTCCCGACCTTTTCTACTCAAAGCGTCGGCAACCACATTAGCCTTCCCCGGATGGTATAGAATTTCACAATCATAGTCTTTGATCAATTCTATCCATCTCCTCTGCCGCATATTCAAATCCTTCTGTGTGAAAATATACTTCAGACTTTTATGGTCTGTATATATTTCACACTTCTCCCCATAGAGATAGTGCCTCCAGATTTTCAAAGCAAACACCACGGCTGCTAATTCTAAATCATGGGTCGGATACCCTTTTTCATAGTCTTTTAGTTGGCGCGATGCATATGCAATAACCTTACCATTTTGCATCAGCACACAACCAAGTCCTTTATGCGATGCGTCGCTATATACCACAAAATTTCCTGTGTCATCTGGCAATAACAACACAGGTGCCGAACTTAGTCTCTTCTTTAGCTCTTGGAAACTCTCTTCGCACTTCTCCGTCCAAACGAACTTCACTGATTTTCTTGTTAAATTCGTCAACGGAGTGGCGATCCTGGAGAAATCTTGAATAAAACGCCTGTAATAACCTGCCAAACCTAGGAAACTCCTCACTTCTGACGGTGTCTTCGGCTGGTCCCAGTTCATCACAACTTCCACTTTAGCTGGATCCACCGAAATCCCGTCCTTATCGATAACATGCCCAAGGAATTGAACACGCTCTAACCAAAATTCGCACTTTGAAAATTTTGCATACAATTTCTCTTTCCTTAACACCTCTAGTGTCACCCTCAAGTGCTCCACGTGTTCTTCCTGAGTTTTGGAGTAAACCAGAATATCGTCTATGAATACCACTACAAACTTATCCAGAAATGGTTTGAATACTCTATTCATTAAATCCATAAATGCTGCAGGCGCATTCGTTAAACCAAATGACATAACCAAAAACTCATAGTGACCATATCTAGTTCGAAATGCCGTCTTTGGTATGTCTTCCTTTCTCACCTTTAACTGATGGTACCCACTTCGCAGATCTATCTTTGAAAAATATCTCGCTCCCTTCAATTGGTCAAACAGGTCATCGATCCTTGGCAACGAATACTTGTTTTTAATCGTGACCTTATTCAACTCTCTATAATCAATGCAAAGACGCATTGATCCGTCCTTCTTCTTGACGAATAACACCGACGCTCCCCACGACGAAACGCTCGGTTGAATATACTTTTTATCCAGCAACTCTTGTAATTGCACCGTCAACTCCTTCATTTCTACTGGAGCCATTCAGTACGGGGCTTTTGATATAGGGGCTGTACCCGGTGCTAAATCAATTACAAACTCAATTTTCCTATCTGGCGGTAATCCTGGCAAATCATCAGGAAACACGTCCGCAAAATCCCTAACTACCGGTATCTCCTTCAGCTTTGCACTCATCTTTCGTGTATCGACTATGTAGGCTAGATATCCTACACATTCTTGTCTCAACATCTTTCTGGCCTGCATCATCGTCAGACAACTCGTTTGTCTAGGCGATTTGCTGCCATAAAACACTACCTTCGACGGAGTCTTAAGATTCACACACTTCTTTTGACAATCAATAACTGCCTCATGGTTTAACAACCAATCCATTCCCAAAATAACGTCAAACTCCCCAAGACGAATTGGGATCAAGTTTACTGTCATCATATGACCCTTAATGTCTACCTGACAGTTTTTGTGAACAAACTTAACAGGTATCACCTCCCTATTTGTAATTTCTATATTCATAGGGTAATCTAACTCTTCCTGAGGTAACTCTAATTTCCTAGCAAAATCATCGGATATAAATGAACAAGTAGCACCCGAATTAAATAGTACGTAAGCATTTCCACTATTGACCGGAATGATACCTGACACCACATCCTTTGACTGCACAGCATCCTGCACCGTCATGTTGAATGTTCGAGCGGTAGGTCGATTGGGCTGCGTTGGTCCTGTGATTGTCAGATTGCCACCACCGCTGTTCCCCTTTCCTGCACTAGCTCCACCCGTAGTTTTCTTAGGGCAATCCCGAGCAAAGTGATCCTTCGACCCGCAAATAAAACATGCGCCCTTCTTCGGACTAGGGTAATTTGGTACGATATGACCCTCCTATCCGCAGTTAAAGCATACCCTCTTACCCTTCAAACAAACACCCACATGATTCTTTCCACAGGTACTGCATGCCTCCACATTCTTTTTCTGACTTCCCTGCTGACTGGCACCAGAGTTACTATCACTCCACTTTCTCTTTTGATTGCTACCACCATGGCTAGCACTTACTTTATTATCATTTTCACTATTCTTTTTCTTCTGCTCTTGATTGTATTTAGACAGAGCATCACTCCCTCCTTCAGCGATAATCGCCTTTTCTAACACTGCCGCAAATGAATTCAGTTGAAACATCGATACTCGGCTATACAGCCAGGACTTCAGTCCCTGCTCAAACCTTCTAGCCTTTCGCTCATCCGTGTTGACTTGATATGGCGCAAACCTCGCTAACTCGTTGAATTTTGCAGCACACTCAGGTACCGTCATGGTACCTTGCTTCAACTCTAGAAACTGCACCTCCATTTGATTCTGCGCGCTTGCTGAAAAATAGGTCTCGAAAAATATTTCCTTAAATCGCTCCCACGGAATTACCCCTTGCCCACCTCGGGTTTTATTAGCTTGCCACCAGTAGCTTGCTTCGGATTTGAGCGTAAATGTTGCAAATGCAGTCTTCTGGTCCTCGTTAACTCTAGCAACATCAAATACTTTCTCCATCTCCATGACCTAGGTTTGTGCCTCGATCGGATTCATAGACCCTTAAAATTCTGGGGGTCCAACAACCTTGAAATCTTTAAAAGTCGTGGCCTGAGCTTGGGGTTGATTTGCAAATGCTCCCGTTAGCAGGTTTACCAGCTGCTGTATTGGATTAGCGTTGACTTCTTCGTTGTTATTGGTGGATCCTTCAGGGGTCTGTTGACGGGTTTGTCTTCTTGGCGACATCTTACTGTTAAAAATTTGCGCTATTAGATTATTACTCAATTACATGAACATTTAAGTCTTAACTTAAACATTTATAAACAACACTTAACACATAGCACATCTGATAAACTTTCGCATTTTATTCATTTACTGCTTCAAAACATAATAAAATAGCATCATAGTTATTTACATCATCTATCCTGAAATCATAAAGTTCCAGGATTACATCATTATTCTATCCCATTATATAAAACTGGGATTTACAACTTATTAATCTTCATAGATTTTCATACTAGCACCTTTAATCCTAATCTACGATGACATCCCACGGCGCACAGCTTCCTCGCGTTCCTGCTCCATAATACGAGTCACCATTCTTTAACCCATTATATCTGGATGACGATGAACTCGATCTTGAGCTCTATCTACTGTGGTGTGAAAAATATTCTCCATCTCATCAATCTTGGCCTTCTTTGATCGCACCTCACATTCAACACGATCTGCGCGGTTAGCCTCCCTCAACCAAGCGTTTTCAGCTCTAACCCGCTTAGCTGGCTCCTCTTTCAATTCTTCTCGTACCATTTCATTTCTAGCCAACAGCTGACCTCGTCTGTACTCAGATTGAGCTAGTCTCTACTCGACTTCTGCAAGACGTGATGAAAGGTCTTGGATCTCTACATCCTTCTGCTCTAGAGCGGCTTGACATTCCACCACTTGATCTTCTAACTCCTTCTTTTGGCTCTCTTCATGAACCAGCTTCCACTCCACGTCCCCAAGACGTATATCGAGCTCCTCAATCTCACTGTTCTTCTGCTCCAAGACAGTCTGTCGCTCAGCCAGCTGCCCCTCTAACTCCTCCACTCTATCTTGTAACTCTATGTTACGATCATACACCTGCTCATACATTTGAACACCTAAGGAAGATAGTGGTATCTCCTCAGGGTCTTCCTCCTCCTCCTCTTCAACCTCTTCAGGATCCTCCTCAGGATCTGACTCAGGCTCGTACTCAGGGCCTACAACTGTGATCAATGGGGATGGCTCCCTCTGCACTAGCTGCTCCCGAACTACATGAATATCCCGGGACTCCTCCTCCCTAGCCTGGCTGGGTTCTCCTCTATCAGTCATCCTGACAACAAAATTTTAAGTTTTAATTATTACTCGATAATACTCGCGAGCACATAAGTTTGTTATCAAATAAGCACATAACACATAATCATTTTATTGTCTTTTATGAATTTCTGTAATCCATTCCTTAGAACTCGATAAGAGTTTATCACCACTATATTCTCTATCTTCTAAAAGGCTACTACCCTAAGGTTTTCCCCACCTAAAGGTTCATAACCTACAGCTCTGATACCAACCTGTGACACCCCCAAATCCGGGTACCTCAACTCCACAGATTTGGTGCTCACTATACCATACATTCATGACTAACTACCCATGGCAAAAGGTAATATAAATAAACTGAATACATCATCTTCCCACAAAAGGGGTTACATCTCTAATCTCTTAATCAAGCAAATCCCAGGTTATCTAACCTTTATTACATAAATGCGGAATTAAAACATAAAATTAAATAAGTCTTGTTACAAGAAAACATCAAATGAATAACATGTCTCTCGCTACTTTGGCATCTTGCCCTTGCCTTTACTCGTGGACGGCTCGTCCGATTTCTCTACCTTAGCTGCAATGTTTTAGTGCAAGAGTGAGCAAACAATTGCCCACAAACATAATAACGATAACAATTGAATAATTAACGAAATAGATTTCAACTAAGATATTGTAGTGTTCTGAATTTAATCAATAACCAATCGAGATATGAAAGCTTAATAGGATACTTGGCTCAAGAACTGATTATAGAATTCAAGGTTTAAAATTGTATCTGAGGGTCACAAGACCTCGAACTATGTCCTAGGTTATCAAGTATTTCTACCGTAACCTTTAACAGTCTTATAGACTATGGACCATCCATCTCGTACTCTGGGGGATCAGCCCTTTGTACAATGTATTGTGCACAAACATTTTAACGCTGTCGCGTAATTATTCCCTATATTAGGGTTGTTCATCTCAGTTTAGCATCAAAATCCGTACCAAAAGGAACTTGGTTTGGAACAATTTTTAAATATTCTAAATCTTTAGAACGCTCATCAACTAAGGACTAGCTGAATCAATTAGGGTTTGCTAGTCACTAAACATTTGATTTATCAATAAAGTTTGTATAATAGAAATTCTATTCAAAGTTTGAATAACGATCAATGATCGAACAATAAATGAATGGAGTAAATATAAACACTTGACATGATAACAACCTTGCTTGAATAATAATAAGCTAAGGTTAATAAGCTTGCTCAACGAAAGTAAACTTGCTTTAAAGGAAATAACAAGTTTAAGGGAGGAAAAACTTGCCTCGCATAGATTACAGATTTAAATAATTCACGTTCCTTAATTGACCTATACATTTCGATTATAAAATGGTAACAATAATTAGTTACAGAACAATATACACTTTAAGATTCGATCTTATCCTATTTCATTATAACATCTCGATTGTCATTCGATAATCATTAAGTACTTGCTTAACAACCATCGTGGTGTCTTATAAGTCACTTTATACCTCAATATAAATTTTAAACTTGTTTATAGCATCATAGTAAAATCACAAAGAAAAATAAAAAATTAAAATTTCAGTTTTTGTTTCCTTCGCCGGGGCGGGAATTTACTTAGCAAAAATCTCGCCGGGGCGAAGATTTACAGTTCATTTCTCTCGCCGGGGCGAGAGACTCGGCAGTCATCTCCTACAGTTCGCGAACCAGTGAAAACTTAGGACAAAATTTTCCAAATTCTACCATCCAATACATAATTTAAACTTACCCAGACATCAAATATGCTAGAAAACAATTACCCAACATGTTTCTAACCAATTTAACCATTATAATACACCTAATCAACTAATTAGAATCCAAAAATTCACTGTTTATACAAAATATTCATAGTTTAGCCATTTCAATGAAATCAACCACTGTAAATTCATCTCTCAACCATTTTAATCTATTCTACTTGCATTCTTTTCATTTTTCATCATATAATCATAATCAAATGTCAATTCACCGGTTAATAACCAAATTGAATCATCAATTTCATACACATAAGCCATACATAAAAGTAAGACTCTGTAAAACCAAAAACTTCATTCTAAAACATGCTGTCATGGATTAATTCATTCAAATTGATTTATAATCATCACATAATCTCTAATACATTCTTAGAATCAATTATAATCAAATAATTCATGCATTGAACTAACAAATTTACATTCAGAGAAGTGAAAACCATATACAGTGAATTAAACTTCTAACAAAATCTAAAAGAAATTATACCTTCAAGCTAAACAAATATAACTCCTTAGCTTTAGCAATTCACTTCCTTCTCCTTCTCAATTCAAAGAACTCTCAACTCTCAATTTTTCTTTCTCTCTCAAAAGCTCTGTTCTTTCTTTTCTATACTTAACAATTAAACTGATGAAGCTTCCAAATAAAAACTGATAAAATATAATCACGTACTTTAATTTTAAATCATCAGTTACATAATTCAAAAGCCATAAGGCTATGTTCGGCAATTACAATTAAAAATAACTCTTTTTACTAACCAAGGGTCACAAGACCTTGTTTGGTTTAACTAAATAAAACCCTTTCTCCATTTATTTTAATAATCCATTTTACTATATAGTTTTAGTTGTCACACTTTTAATTTAATTAAACTTATTATTACATAAATTCAATTAAACCTTACTAATTTAATCAATAATTCTATTTAACCAATAACAATAACACCAAATAAATTATCTTATTCAAATGAATCATTTATTCAAACAAATCATTTAATCATCTAATTTAATTATTAAATTAAATTAGAATAATCACATCAAATCACATTTAAATAACATTTAACATAAATTCTTTCGCACATCAAATCACATTTAAATAACATTTAACACAAATTCTTTCGCCATAACTTTATAAATTATTTATTTTACTCAATAAATAAATTAGCAAAAATATTTATATAACTCAATAAATATTTTTATTTAATCACAAAAATTGCATTCGTTACAAAACTCTTACTTTCAGTTCTAAGGGATGTTGAATCTTATTCATAATTAATGGTTTAATCAGGTTTTATTTATTTATTCCTTCTTGTATGAGATTTATTCTGATAATCTGTTTTTTAAGTGATTATATGTTATTTAATCTTTTGATTTGACTTGGCCAATTGAATTAATTTGATTAATATCATCTGCTAGATTAAGATATAGTATTAAGCAAACGATATTATATGTGATCATAGGTATCAATTAATAGTATTTGATTGTGGACAAGATTTTGGATATTATTAATATTATTAGAAGACAAGTTAAATAATTCTTGATTGTGTAATTGTTGCTTGGAATAACCTAACTCTCTAATTCTTCATGCTGCTGTTATATTAAATCTAGACTGATAGTTCTAGGTTATATGATAGTTAGGGTCTCTTGAGACGATTGTCACATTTGATTTACACATAAGGAGAATTTCGGATAATTAGCGATTACGGTTATCTAGGGTTATTAATCTCATTGAAGGATAAATATTATTAAACTTGACTTTTCCATAACTGTCCTAAGGTGATACTGAACTGAAGAACTGAAGCTTTTTATTCATTGATCACTCTTAATTACTTTTGTTAGCTTAGTGAATCAAACTCAAAATCCCCCGTTCATAGAAATCATAGGAATACTAGAATAAGTAAAAGATTAATTCACTTCTCTGTGGGATCGATCCTTGCTTGTCATTATACTAAGTTTTGTGCTAGTATGTTAGTAAGGTATTAATTTTGGAGTGTAAAATGACAGTTCCCAAATTTTGGCGTCGTTGCCGGGGAAGTGTTATTTATCTTTATTTATTCTTCATTTTATTTTATTTTTGTTCATTATTATAGTTTATGACACGATTCTCTCAATCCGATGATTTGAATTTTGATCCAGAAATTGAGAAAACTGCCCGCAGGCTAAGGAAAGAAACTCGTCAAGTTCGAGGCGTCACTACAGAGTCAGACGAAATTCCATCACCGGGACTCAACATAGCACTTGAATTACTATCAAATGCATCATCCACCGATTCAGAGGAAGAAGAAGAAATGGCGGTGCCAAATAACAATAGAACACTCAAAGAATTAGCCACTCCCAATCTTAATCAACAACCCTTGTGCATTGAATATCCTACTTTAACTGCTGCTTTTGAACTTAAATCGGGACTAATTCATATTTTGCCTACTTTTCGTGGTCTCACAGGTGAGGATCCGTACAAGCACTTGAAGGAATTCCATGTGGTGTGTTCCACCATGAAGCCACATGGAGTAACCGAGGATCAAATTAAGCTAAGGGCATTTCCATTCTCATTGGGAGATCTAGCGAAAGACTGGCTGTACTATCTTCCTTCAGGGTCAATACAGTCATAGAATGACATGAAAAGGCTGTTCTTGGAGAAATACTTTCCTGCTTCAAGAGTTGCCAACATCAGAAAGGAGATATGCGGCATTCGACAGTTCAGCGGAGAGACACTGTATGAGTATTGGGAAAGATTTAAAAAACTGTGTTCCAGTTGTCCTCCCCATCAAATAGACGATCAACACCTGATTCAGTACTTTTATGAGGGATTATCACCAATGGATCGGAGTATGATCGATGCTGCAAGTGGAGGAGCACTAGTAGATAAGACACCGGAGGCTGCGAGGACTCTAATTGCAAATATGGCTGCTAATTCTCAGCAGTATGGGACAAGGAATAACCATACACCTGCAAGAGTGAATGAGATGACCACGAGCAACCTTGAACAACAAATTTTTGATCTAACTGCGCTGGTTAGACAAATGGCTACAGGAAATACACCAGCAACAAAAGTGTGTGGGATTTGTTTAATGGGTGGTCACAGTACTAATTCTTGTCCGACATTGCAAGAGGATGAAACCGCACAACAAGCTAATGTGATGGGGAACTATCAGGCACAACCACAACGGAAGTATGACCCGTACTCCAATACTTACAATCCAGGATGGAGGGATCATCCTAACCTTAGTTATGGAGGAAATAGGCCAACAGCGCAAAGCGTGTATCCGGTTAGACAACAAGGGTTCCCACAAGGCTCTCAACCAACTCAAACCCAATATCAACCTAGACAGGCAGCTCCTGCAAATCCTGAACATCTTTGGAAGATATGTTCAAGGCATTCATGAATCAGACACTGCAGTTCCAGCAGGAAACAAAAAATTCGGTTCAAGATTTGAGAAATCAGATAGGTCAACTTGCCACCACAGTGGGGAGGTTGGATTCTCAAGGTTCAGGAAAGTTTCCCTCCCAAACAGTTGTCAATCCAAGGGAGAATGCTAGTGCGATTACACTAAGGAATGGAAAAGAGTTGGAAGTACCTAAAGCAGTTACGGAAATTGAAGAAGACAAAGCTAGAGGGGAGACTGAGACACCGAGGAAAATTGTTACCCCATCTACTCCAGTTAAGACCCCACCGTTGCCGTTTCCACCTAGAACACACAAGACTTCAAAGAAGGAGGAAAACGAAAAGGAAATTTTGGAAACCTTCAGGAAGGTAGAGGTAAATATTCCTTTATTGGATGCCATCAAACAAGTGCCCAGGTACCCAAAGTTTTTGAAAGAATTGTGTACTAACAAAAAAAATTGAAAGATGATGAAAAAGTCACTATAGGAGAGAATGTGTCAGCAGTGCTTCAAAGAAAAATGCCCCCTAAATGTAAAGATCCAGGAATGTTTACAATCCCATGTAGAATAGGTAATACCAGATTTGAGAAGGCCATGCTAGATCTAGGAGCTTCAATAAATGTCATGTCATTGTCTGTATTTGCTTCTTTAAATCTAGGACCTTTGAAACAAACTGGTGTTATCATTCAACTTGCTGATCGTACTAACACTTATCCTCAAAGAGTAATTGAAGATGTCTTAGTGCAGGTGAATCAGTTAATATTTCCTGCAGATTTTTACATTGTGGATATGGAAGATGACAGATCTCCAAATCCTTCGCATATCTTGTTAGGGGCCATTCTTGAAAACAACAAGGACAATGATCGATGTGCACAATGGGACCTTGACCATGAAATTTGATGGAGAGAAAATTCAGTTCAATATATATGATGCAATGAGGTACCCTAGTGATGTTAATCATGTTTTTTCCATTGACATCATTGATTCTATGGTGCAGGAATCTTTTGAACAAGTACACCGTGAAAGCTTAGAGATGGCCATTACTAACAACTTGGACATGGATAAAGAGGGAGAATTTGACCAGAATCGGGAATTGAAGGAAGTTGTGGCTGCATTGCACTCTTTACCAAAATTCACAGATAAGTATGCAGTTCAATCAATTCAATCGCCTGTGTCTCATAAAAAACTGTTACCATCTGTGCAACAAGCTCCAATCTTAGAATTGAAACCCTTACATGCTCACTTGAAATATGCATATTTAGGGACTAATGGAACTTTACCTGTGATTATTACTAGTAATCTAACCAAAGTGCAGGAAGAGAAATTGTTGAGAGTCCTAAGGGACCATGTCACAGCGTTTGGTTGGACGATAGCAGATATCAAAGGTATAAGTCCCGCAATGTGCATGCATAGGATTCTTTTGGATGATGGAGCAAAGCCCACGAGAGAAGCACATCGAAGATTAAATCCACCCATGATGGAGGTAGTCAAGAAAGAGGTGATTAAATTGCTTGATGCAGGTATAATCTACCCCATTTCCGACAGTCAGTGGGTGAGTCCGGTACAGGTAGTTCCGAAGAAGTCTGGAATAACTGTCATCACGAATGACAATAATGAGTTGGTGCCCACACTGATACAAACAGGATGGAGAGTGTGTATTGACTACAGGAAATTAAATGTTGTAACTCGAAAAGACCACTTCCCTCTTCCTTTTATTGATCAAATGCTAGAACGATTAGCGGGGCATACTTATTATTGCTTTCTAGATGGTTTTTCAGGTTATAATCAGATAGTAATTGCACCCGAAGACCAGGAAAAGACCACATTCACGTGTCCATTTGGTACTTTTGCATACCGGAGGATGTCGTTTGGACTTTGCAATGCACCAGCTCTCAAGTATTTGTTGACCAAGAAGGACTCCAAACCCAGGATTATCAGATGGATTCTGCTGTTGCAGGAATTTAACTTGGAAATCAAGGATAAGAATGGAGCGGATAACTTGGTAGCAGATCACTTGAGTAGACTGGTGAGAGATGATGAGGCACTACCATTGTATGATTTCTTTCCAGATGAGCGTCTCTTTTCTATTCAGGAGGAATTGCCTTGGTATGCTAACATTGTTAATTATTTGGCAAGTGCATTTATTCCCAATGAATTTTCTAAAAACCAGAAGGATAAGCTTAGGAGTGATGCTAGACATTATGTTTGGGATGATCCATACCTGTGGAAATTTTGTGCTGATCAGATAATCCGTAGATGTGTGCCTAATACCGAAACATTGTCTATTTTAACTTTTTGTCATTCCTATGCTTGTGGGGGTCATTTTGGTCCTAAACGGACTGCTCATAAGGTTCTAGAAAGTGGTTTTTATTGGCCGACAATTTTTAAAGACTCATATCTATTTTGTAAATCATGCGAGAATTGTCAACGAACAGGTAACATATCACATAGAAATCAAATGCCACAAACTCCCATTTTAATTGTTGAGATTTTTGATGTTTGGGGTATTGATTTTATGGGACCTTTTCCTGTTTTTCATGGTAATATTTACATTCTCTTGGCTGTTGATTATGTTTCTAAATGGGTGGAAGCTAAAGCCACCAAGACTGATGATTCTAAAGTTGTTACAGATTTTGTCAAAACTAACATATTTGTCAGATTTGGAACTCCTAGAGCTATCATCAGCGATAGAGGAACTCACTTTTGCAACAGGATGCTAGCAGCACTTTTCAGGAAATATAATGTTTTGCATAAGATTTCTACATCTTATCATCGGCAAAGCAATGGTCAAGCTGAAGTATCCAACCGTGAGGTGAAATCCGTTTTGGAGAAGGTCGTCAAGCCAAGCAGAAAAGATTGGAGTCTGCGGTTAGAAGATGCATTGTGGGCGTATAGAACCGCATACAAAACCCCCATTGGTATGTCTCCGTACAGATTGGTTTTTGGGAAGTCATGTCATCTACCCGTGGAGTTAGAACATAGAGCTTTTTGGGCAATCAAGCAATGTAATATGAGTTGGGATGAAGCGGGGATGCATAGGAAGTTCCAATTACAGGAATTAGAAGAGATGAGGAATGAAGCCTATGAGAGTTCTAGACTATACAAGAATAAAACAAAGGCCTTCCATGACAAACAGATTTTGAGGAAAGCTTTCATCGTTGGACAACAAGTTCTCTTATTCAATTCGCGGCTGAAGTTATTTCCAGGTAAGTTGCACTCTTGTTGGGAGGGTCCTTTTGTTATTACTAATGTGTTCTCTCATGGTGCTATAGATATACAGAATCCAAAGACAGGGAAAGTATTCAAGGTCAATGGACATAGGCTGAAACCTTTCCGTGATGGATTTCCGATGGAGAGTGTGGAGATGATAGACCTAGTGGATCCGAGCTATGAATGATTGAGGAGAATCGATGTCGGGCTAACGACATTCACCAAATGCGCTGCTTGGGAGGCAACCCAAGATTTCAGATTTGCTTTTCTATCCCTTTTTACTTATTTATTGGCTTTTTAGTTATTTCGCTCGTCTTCTGCATGCTTGTCTTACATTGGGGACAGTGTAAGGTTTGAGTGTGGAGGAGGGGTTTAGGTTTAGGTTTAGGTTAGTATAGGGTAGGTAGGTTTGCTCTAAATGTGACAATCTGAGTTGTTTGGTCAAGTTTCAAAGGTTTTTGGTTTTAGAATGAAGATTGATGCCATTGATTGAATTTGTTTGATGCTGAATTAATTGATAAATGATGATAATGTAGTTAGGACCCATAGTTAGCTGATTTAGATTGAGTTGGTATTGCATGAGTACTTGAGTATGAGATACATGTTTACTTGACTGAGTTAGTTGTGGAGTTGACTTTGTGCACTGATTTCATAATTTAGAACTGTTTAACTGCTTATCTTATTTCCAGGACCATGTGAAGACAAAAATTAGAAATTTGAAAAAAATTGAGAAAAAAATTTGAAAAAAAAAACATTTTGTCTCATAAGGAAGACATGTGGTGGGTTGAGATGGAGCGTAAAACGCACTCACCCATAAACACATGCAGCGAGATGGAGCGTAAAACGCACTTGTTGGTGAGAAGAAAAGTGAGATGGGGCATAAAATGCACTCGCTTAAGAAAAGAATGTGAAAGGTAAAATGGAGCATAAAATGCATTCACCTGAATGAAGAAAAATGAATGGCAGAAAAAAAAAAACATGTTCTGGTTTTGAGTCAGTGTGCACGGTTGTTGTTCCATACAAACTGAGTTGAGTATTTGTGTTAATCATAGGAGATGCTTATGTGGTTTCAATTTGATTTATAGATGTTCAGTGGGGAATGATGAGGTTATTGTTATTAGTTGATTGATGAAGTATTGAACAAATTTCTGTTGATTGGTGTTGGTATTCATGGATGTGAATTGAATTTAAACCTTTGGGAGTTTGATTAAATAGAATTCAAATGATTTCAATATAACTGTTGTTTTAGTTTACACGAGGACGTGTAAAGACTAAGTGTGGGGGAATTTGATAAGTGCATGATATTCATTTATTTTCATTCCTTTATATTTAGTTTATTGCATGTTTTATTGTGTATATGCACTTATTAAATTATTTATTGATTTCAGGAGAATTCAGAGTCAAAAGTGGAAAAAGATGGAAAATCGGAGCTAAAATGAGAAAAAGTTGAAAAGTTGGAAAATTTGAGGTTCTCGCCTCGGCGAGAACTTTGTACTAGGATTTCTCGCCCCGGCGAGGAAGCCTCTGCCCGTTTTCGCCTCGGCCGATCCAAAGCTCGCCCCGGCCTAGACCTCTCTGGAGTTTCTCGCCCCGGCGAGAAACTCAGTACAAAAAACTTCGCCCCGGCGAGAAAGGCGGCGTTGACCAAGTTTGACCAAGTTTGACTTTTTGTAATTTTTGAGGATTTCTATTTCAGATTGGATTCTTAATTCATAGAGACTTAAGATATTATCTTAGGACTATAAATAGATGTTTTTAATTTATTATTTGGGAGATCTTGGCAACTACAATTGTAACCTAATTGGAGGAGATTGAAGGCATGTCAGGCTAAACTCTTACTTTCAGTTCTAAGGGATGTTGAACCTTATTCATAATTAATGGTTTAATCAGGTTTTATTTATTTATTTCTTCTTGCATGAGATTTATTCTGATAATCTGTTTTTAAGTGATTATATGTTATTTAATCTTTTGATTTGACTTGGCCAATTGAATTAATTTGATTAATATCATCTGCTAGATTAAGATATAATATTAAGCAAACGATATTATATGTGATCATAGGTAGCAATTAATAGTATTTGATTGTGGATAAGCTTTTGGATATTATTAAGATTATTAAAAGACAAGTTAAATAATACCTGATTGTGTAATTGTTGCTTGGAATAACCTAATTCTCTAATTCTTCATGCTGTTGTTATATTAAATCTAGACTTATAGTTCTAGGTTATATGATAGTTAGGGTCTCTTGAGGCGATTGTCACATTTGATTTACACATAAGGAGAATTTCGGATAATTAGCGATTGCGGTTATCTAGGGTTATTAATCTCATTGAAGAATAAATATTGTTAAACTTGACTTTTCCATAACTGTGCTAAGGTGATACTGAACTGAAGAACTGAAGCTTTTTATTCATTGATCACTCTTAATTACTTTTGTTAGCTTAGTGAATCAAACTCAAAATCCCCCGTTCATAGAAATCATAGGAATACTAGAATAAGTAAAAGATTAATTCACTTCTCTGTGGGATCGATCCTTGCTTGTCATTATACTAAGTTTTGTGCTAGTAGAGTGTTAGTAAGGTATTAATTTTGGAGTGTAAAACGACAGCTCCCAATAATCTGATTATATGTTATATATGAGCGATTTTGAGTAATCAAATCCATGTGAACATGCTAAAGAAGAAGAAATTGAGTTTTGGTTGCTATATGTATGTATGGCTTACTTTGGAGTCAAAATTGATGTTTAATTTGAGTAATAATCTGTAAATTGTTGGTGGATTGTTGTTATGCGTTAAAAAATGAAAACAACGGAAGTTGAATGAACCAAATTGATTGAGAAACGAATTCGTAGCGATTGATTGCGCTAAATTTGTAAAAGTTTATAAAACTAGTGTGAATTGGGATTTTTAAGCTTTTAGATTGGTTGTTTAAGTTAATTAAAATGTTAGAATCATTGTATACATGTTGGGTATTGATTTTACAAAGATTATAATATTTGGGTATGTCTAATTTGTTGATAAAATGAAGAAATTTCGTGTTTTTGGGTTGGAAATTCTGCAGTTCGCGAACTACAGAATCTGGAATTCATGAAGCTCGCCCCGACGAGCTCATTAAGCTAAATTTCTCGCCCCGGCGAGAATTTTGTGAAGGAATTCTCGCCCCGGCGAGCTCAATGCAGGAAATGTTATTTTATTTTATTTTTCTTTGTAGTCATGCTATGTTACCCTATACAAGATTTACTTATAAACATTATACATCTAATGTAAAGAAAAATTTAAGACTTAACTAAATGTTAAGTGTCGATTAAAGTGGAACGTAATAAAAATGAAGGATTATGAATGTAAAGTAGAATTAATACTAAGTATTGTTGTGTGACTAATAAATGTTGTGCATGATTATATATCGCGTAGGATACATGAAGTGCAGATAAGTATAAGCTAAATATGGTAATTGGTAATCTACGAACTAGGCAAGTCTTTCAGTTCCTATTTGTTATGTGAACTAAATGATTAACTGTTTAAATCTATGATGTATACAACATGATGTATTTTATATATGTTGCAAGTATGAAACGACAAAGTCAAAATATGACTACGTTCGTTGAATAGAGAATGTTGATTGAGTTATGGAACTCAATCTCTATTTGTTACGTGTTGATCATTATGTATGACATGTTTAGCCAAATGTTTATGATTTAAATAATGAGCATGTTATCTGAGTGCTATGTGATGCATGCAAATTGTTAGATTTTGCTGAGCTGTCAAGCTCATTCTTGCAAATAACCACTTTTACAGGTTAAAGATACGAGGTAAAGTTAAGTGCTGCTTGAATGGCATGATTCAGATGTAATGCATGCAGATTAAGTGTTGTAGCTTAAAATTAATATTTTTGAACCATAATTAAGGTTCTGGAAAATGTATTTGATGATGTAATAAGCGTAACAGATATAGAGTTATTAAATTTGTATTGAGTTGTAAATTTAATTTTATCCGTTGTATAAAGGGTATTGAATCTAGAAGTTTTATCTTTATTATAACTCTGGTGAAGCGAATCATTAAGTAAATATGATTCTAGAATATATAAATGATTAAAGGTTATGATTCAGGGAAAACAAAGAAAGAAAACTGAAATGTTTAAAATTGTTCCGCATTTTATTAAATTTAACATTGAATAATGTTGTAAAGTCAGAATGAGGATGTATTGTTAACGACCGAGGTGGAGAATGGATTGTTAAGAATTTGGGGTTGTTACAGAATCAAATGATGATGCTACTCAGGATCTAAGTGTAACTAATGATGATAGTGATCCAACAGAGATTTCTAAATTCTGAGGTAATGATAATATTAATCCAAGTGTATTAAATTTATATCAATATGCATTGTTATAAGTATGTACTTGTTCACTTATAACAATTTAAGGATACACTTTCATCCTACTTGTTTCCTTTTTTAATCTATCAGTTTGCTGTTTTGCTATATCTTATGTTTGGGTTATGGGGTGTTCCTCCTTATGTAGTTAATATGTAGTCTACATTGGGCTCTTTTAATGCTAAGTTGCATTTTACTCATCATATTGGTTCTTTCATGCAGGAGATGAACTTTTTGGTTGAAGTTGACAATCCGGGAAATCAACTAGATGGATCTATTAACAAATTGAATTCCATTCTTTTGCAAAAAGCTGTAAGAATTCTGCAATTGTAAAATCGTTTGGATCAGTTCCGGAGGCATTTACAAGAGTGTAATGTTTTAACTTCTTCTTTGGGTCATTAATCATGCCCAGGAGTTCTGATCACAAAAATCTGATTAGTGATGTAACGAAATTGTTGGTCAAAGATGCGATGACTAATTTCTAATTTGTTAAGAGTATATTTTTTTTATTATTTTATAAAACTACAGGTTTTGGAAGTGGTTTGTGGGATATTTTCATGGAAGTTTGTTTCTTTTAAAGAGTATAATTTTGGTAAATGTTTTGTTGAAGTTTTGTTGTGAGTTTATACTTTATAGAAAAGTAGCAGTGCCTACTAATGGAGCAAGATTTTGTAAAGCTTCCTGCTCTGTATATCTTTTTACATGTATTTATATAAACTTTAAATACCATGTCTGGAATGCTAAGGTTATTAATATGATCACATTTATACTAAGTATATCTTTATTGTGTTCATTGCTTCTCATTTATTTTACTTGTTAACACCTAATGATGCTTGTTCACCAAATTTACTATTTCCTTTAAAGAGTCTGCATTGGGCTCTTGTTCACCTAATGCTGCTAAGCAGAATGATCCAGTTGACATAACAATAGAATTCAAAATTACCACATCATATCTTTCATATATTACCAAGGGCACTTGACCATTGCAACAACCTTGACACCTAAACTTAAAAAACACCCATCACGTGCAGCCGAATCACTGTAACATTTAGAATGATGATCCTTCATCAAAATGGTTTGAATAAACATATAGTACTAGAGAAAAACGTACATATATTTCTCAAGTTACATACACATCCAACTGGTTTTCAATTTTCTTACCATTGTTTACACAACAAAAAAAACGAAATCATACCATGATTACATTTCCTTCTTGGACAAGGTTACAACAAATTAATGTGTCAGTTTAATCAACCCAAATCAACCCATCTACAATAACATGATTAAAATCAATAACAAAGAACAAACAAGTGCACTAATTAATTTTGTTCTTCCTTTGTTGCCTATTGCCCGCATGTTCTCCATCTCTTGCTCCATTCCGTTAATCTTTTGAAGTAATCCAGGTATTATTTGCCTTGATCTGTCACACATTGGAGGATCCTACCAACCAAAAAATTGACAAAAATTCCTCTGTAAACAAAGAAGTTTTCAATTTTATATGCAAGTAAATATAATGAAAGAGATAAGAGACAAAAGTGGAACACTAACACACTTACTTTTTCATAATTCGGACATGATAAAAACCTTCTTCCTGGGTTAGTATCAGTCCATGATGTTTTAAGTTAAGCTGGCCTATCACAATCACATAGTGCATTCATGGCTACAAATACAAAACAAAATAGATTGTTAGTTACTAAGCAGTTGCATATAGGAGTCTTAGATAAAACAAGCCAGAAAATTTAACAAATGTGGGGGCCTTTATTATGTATCATCATTTTCCTTGACTGGCCATCCTTGACAGTTGGGATTGTGAACTCAGTTTTTCAAAATGTGGGCATCTAATAGATATTCAAGATAATAGGATTGTGGCGCCCCCAAATCCGAGTACTTGAAACCCGTATTTGGTGCATCACGATACCATTTCTTTGAGCTGTTTAATATATTACAAACTTAATATTTATATCAGAGTTGTCTATTCCCCAGGTATGACAACCTTTAATTACATTCCTTACATGTTACATAATATATATGATCACAATACAAAAGACTAATTATTACAGATAACACCATACAACTTATTCCTTCAGCTTTCCCGTTCCCTTGTCCTTGCCAGAGCCTTCTGGTCGATCACACTTAGCTGAAAACATTTAAGTCAAAGTAAGAATGAGCATTCAATTGCTAGCAAGTAATAACAATTATAATAATGCGCTGAAGAAGTAAATGTTTTCTTTGAGGACTACTTCTACCACAAATCAAAAGTGATAAAGTCATTTGAAACCATTCTTAACAACATATCAAATCACTTTAAGATTTTTGAAACAACATATTGACTTTTGAATGCTGAGTGGTCAAAAGACCATGAACTGTCATTTTTCATTTTCGAAATGGTTTAAACATAAATTCATCTGTAAACCGTCTGGTCTTACGGACACAGAGGATGATCAGTCCCGTTGTGCCCTGTATTGATCAACACTATATAATACATCACCGCCATTGGCGCATAAAAATTAAATCACCGCTTTTAGCGTATAAAAATTTCCCATTTAGGGTTGTTCATACTCAGTCTGGAGTCCTAACTAAAACAATTTAGTTGGACCACTTTATCATAACCAATACTGTTCAACAATGTTTTTCAAATTAGGTCTAGCTGGTCAAATAGCTTAGACAATCTTTAGACTAGGTATACATACCGAAATTTAATAGTATGTATCAGAACTTGTCAACGAATTTCGAATTCAAGGGTAATTGATAATGTACAATAGTTCATACAAGTGGGGACACTTGTATAACCAAACTTAGAATACAAATTTTCAATATGAGTCATATCACTTCAGTAATGAGATACTTTTAACAATCAACGAATCAAAGGAAATTCGAATTTATAATAATTATAACAATTTGTACAAGTGAGGACACTTGCACGAAGAACAGAACAATTTTGATTATAAATGCGTCACATGAGACAATATCGAGATATTTGCAATCAATAGATAGCTTGAATAAAGTTTAAGAATACTTGCATAACATAAGGATCCATTGCATAAAGTAAATGCAAGGGTTACGATAATTGTATAAACGAATAACAAAGATCATTATGGATATGAATAATTAACAATAATTATTCACGAGCATGCTTTGAAATTGATAACTCATGTTGAGTTAGGAATTATCAATAAATGTAAGAAGTTTAGGGTTAGGAACTTGCAACATATAAAGATTCATAGCAATAATCAGGAATTTGCACAACATATACCTGTTTGCACGAAATAAAAGTAGTGCATAAGGTTTAGATACTTATACAGTTAAGAAAGAGTTTAGATACTTGCACAACATACAGATCCAGTTCATAATATAAATGAAAGGATATAATAGTTGCTCAATAATAGATTGAGTTAAAAGCTTGCATAAACCTGGATCCATTTCATAAAATAAATTAAAAGGATAGGATACTTGCTCAATGTAAAAGTTGAGTAAGATGGAACTTGCTTACACAGATCCAATTCATAAAGTAAATGAAAAGGTAAGATACTTGCCTTGGTCGTTGACTACTGCTACGTAATTTAACATGACTTCTTTTGTAAGACCTATCAATTATAAGATTGATCTTTCAATCAGCAAATCATATTATATCTTATAATATCACTTCTTTATAAGTAAATTATCTAACATTCAACCACATAATCAAATATTAGATAACACATTAACACTATATGCATTCATAATTCTAAAACTAGCAGACATCGAGTCTTTAACAGTGTTCAATATAGTATGCTGAGTGGTTTTCCACAAACAACCAACAAACTAGTTTCCATCTCGTCTATACTGTTTTCACAATGAGTTAGATCGGTTGCTAGTTCGTATATACCTCCGCTCCCTGAAGGAATTGTTTAACCCAGATACTATACATCGACTATTAAAGAGTACGACTGTACCACTACTTTATCATATATCTTATGAATTAACACTAAGTCTTTCATTATATAAGTCTTTTTTTATGATCCTGTAGGTTAAGTACTCAATCCAGCAAACTGGATTCCAAATCCAGCAAACTAGATGGCAATCCAGCAAACTAGATTCCAACCTGGATTACAATCCAGCACATTGGATTCAAACTATTCAATTCAGCCAACTATTTTTTTCTAATCTAGCAATCTGGATTCAAACTAACCTATAATACAGCAAACTAAATTCACTAATTCAGCGGCTGAATATACCTATTCAGCAAGCTGGATTCAAACAGTTTTCCCCTTTATTAAATAATTTATTTAATCATTCTAAAATGTCATAAACATTATACTTCCTTACAAATGACCAAAACCCATATCAAAAATCTGTATAAACCATATTTAGGGTTCTCAAGCCATAAAAACTCATTTTCCAAATTTTCAACTTCACATAGTTAATTAAATTCATTTATCCATAACTTCATCATTTACATGAAAAATAGCAAAACATCTTCAAAATTATTTCTTTTCTGGAAATAAACTATATATAGTCCCCTTATGAAAATATATGTTTTTCGAAAATTTTAAAATCCATTTACTATATTTAAATAGTCCAAAATAGCCAAATCTTGCTATATTTTTCATAAATCGAAACTTTGTTAGAAACTTCTGAAATTTACAGGGTATGCTCCTATTATATATATATATATATATACTCCCAGTAATTATTTCATAATTTGTGGAGTTAACCACAAAGAATTATTCTGCTATACGCTTGACAGTGGTCCTTCACCATAAAATCCATAACTTTCATTCTACATGGTCAAAAATCCTCAAATTTTTACAGGACTCATATAACTTCCCATATTATTACACCAAAGTTTTTTAGAATTTTTAGATCAAAAAAGTTGGCGAAAATACCCCTGGACTGGACTGGACTGGTCAGCAGCCTTTATATCCATTTTGAGAAAAGCTTGGATAGTTTAGACTAAATCAGTTCCCACGAATTTTGTACTAATTATTTTTGTGTTCTACCACTTGAGTTTAGTAGTTAACTTATATATCTAGCACCCCTCTTTAACAGATCGCAAAAAGAGTATAGATTTCAAATGGTAACTATATAAAGTGACCAAAAGTTAGGGTTTTCTAGCCCTTTAGAAACTAGTTTTACTTTTCTTTCTTTTGATCCAACTTTTGACATTCAAAAGGATTAGATCTAAACATAAAACACTTATTAACATGTATATTAAGAGTTCTAAGGTCCAAGATCATAAACTTTGTATCATAAAAAGTCCAAGAAAAACAAAAAGAAAATAAACTAGATTAAGGTAAAAATTATACCTTTGCTTTATTTTCTTTCTCCTTCTTCCTAGGCTTTGTTTATGGAACCTTGAGCACACCAAAACTCCCTCCCTTTTCCTCCTCCATGGCTGCCGCCCCTCTCCTCTTTCTCTCTCTTTATATATTATTTGGAAAGAAGAAGAGAAAGAAGTGGTTTTCTAATTTTTTATTTTCTCTCTCCAAGCTAGGAAATAGAAAATGAGTAAAATGACTAGCTTTTGCTTTACAAAAGGGACTAATTACTTGCAATATCTATAGATATAGAAATTATATCTATATATTTTATCATGATTACCAAGTATACTTTTCTTACACCATTTTGACAAGTGGGTGATGTGCCATCATTACTAATTGTCCTTGTTTTTAAACCTTACAAACAAGCTACTTAATAAAACAACACCTCACCCATTTGGAATCCAATGTAGCCGGCTGCTTTCTTCATTTTGCCCCACTTTTTGGTCTTCTTTTACTGCTTTAATATAATAAACAAGTTGCTCAAGATATTTACCAAGTGGGCTAGCAATTGGGCTTTAATGAAACTCCTTTTGGGCTCACTTTAACTAGTTTAGGTCACTAGTTTTCCAATATTATTATTCCACATTTGGGCTACTAGTTTATTAAATGTTAGACTAATTTAATTAGTCCACATATTAATTATCCAAGTCCATGATTAATTAAATGAGTGGGCTTGGTTAGTAAACTAATTAGGCTAGTCCATTAGTATTCATTACTAATTGGAGTATTAAAATAAATTATACATATATCACATAGTTCTCATTAATTAATACCCATATTAATTAATGTACCAAATTTATTCACTTACTATATTCACTTTAATTAAATATTTAAGTAACTAACTATCTTACCAATTGTTTAATATTAATATCCTTAGGTTAGTCCACTAATTTAAATACCTATTAGTAGGCCCTATTTTAACTAACAATTAATCACATACATTTTCCACATAAGTCATAACATATTTATCATCATTGATAAATAATTATTATATTCATTGAATCACATACTGTACATACATGCATTCAAATATAATCAATACTAATATTTAATATTCAAATTTTCTTAAGAAAATAAATTCTTATTATTCATATATCCATTATATAAACATAAATCCTTTTAAATATAATTACCACAATAATTATATTTAAAATTAAAATACATAACCATAGATCAAATTAGGGTTTTGATCCGTACTGTCACTTTACCACATTTACCATACTTAGTCAATTTAAAATAAATTGACTAATCTTACAAATTCATATCATAAATAAATAATCATAGTAATAATAATAATATTAATAATTATTTCTTAAAATATACATTTATTATTTAAATAATATAGTAATCATATTTTTGTAAATAATCATATATCTTTAATATAAAAATTAACTTATTAACAAAATATAATTTATAATTATCAACTATTGCTTTAATAAGAAATTTACTTGAAACCATATATGAAATAAATATATATGTACATATTACATATTCACATTCTTTTCCTTGCACACATTCCCATACTTGTTTTAATATATAATAAAAATAATTTTATTATATATAAAAAAAATTCATACGTAAAATTTCTTATTTTAATATATCAAAATCCTTGGGTTATTACAAGGATGGTCCTGCTTCCCTTTATGGTTTCTAGTCTTTATTATTGTTAGGCATCCCACTATGATTATAACTACTCCTAGTTTCTTGTGACATGTTACTGCAGTGAACTTCTGAAATGAATTGCTTGTTTCATATTTGTTAGGTTCATTATCGGATCATAAACACTTTTTTTGTAGTGGGTTATTGGTGATGTTGCCAGTTTAGTATCATCAACTTGCAGTTTTGCTTCAGATACAACCCACATAGGCTACAAATGAACAACACTCATATTTGGAGAACCTGAAAAGACCTTTTGGATCAAGACTGAATCTTTAAATTTCAGCTTATTGGCTTCATAAAATGTATCCTAAATATTGGGGAAACAGTTTTCTTGTATTCATATATCATAAAGGGTAAGGAGATAAAGCGTTACCCAAAAAATGTTACGGTTCAAAGTGTCAAAATATTATATCAAACTAATAATTACCAAAAACAACACATATATTGGGATTTCGATGGTTACCAGGTAAGGAGATATTATCTTCAGAAATTAAACCAAACCCGTGTTCAAAGTGTCCTTCTGATTGTTCTTCTCCTTCTAGTCCACCTTCGCCTGATACGTCGCGAGCAAGTGCGAGAAGTCCAGAAAAAATAAATATTGTAAGCTTTACAATGGGTTATGGACAAGAAACAATCTGCTCCTCTCAAACATTTATATAGTAATTTTATTAACCAAAAACCCCAAATTCTAGGGTTTTGGCCCCTTGCAGATTCTAGGGTTAAACAACTCATAAATTTTAAGCCCTAAAAAAGTAATTATTGAACACCAAAACACAAATTGGAATGAATCTAAGCCTGATTTCAACATATACAACAAGAAAATCCATCTACCAAGTTCTAATTTTGTTACCTTGGTCTAGAATCGAAGGAAGGGTGAGATGGACTCCTTAGATTCGTTTTGGTTCGTTGATGAAATGACTTCAATGACTGTCGAGAGACTGTTGTGGCTGCAACGATCGTCGAAGAGAGAGAAGGGGCAGAGTTCGTCGCGAAGAGAGAGAGAGAATGTAACGACCGTGAATTCTGGATAGCCTTGTAATTTGAATTTATGTATATTAATGAATATTTTGAATTTTAGTAACATTATTTTATGTTACATGTTTAAAGGTTGTGGGACAACCTGGATTAAGTGAATGCATGAAATTTTACGTGTATTAGTTTCGTATAAGTGAATGAGTTGATTTCGCGTATTATTGCTAAATCACTATTCACATACACGCTTTCCAAGACACTATTCACGACACCATTCATGGCACTATTCATGCCTGATATTTTTACGTCTTTTTCGACTTCTAAAAATTTCATTAAAGCGTGTATGTGATGAGATGATTTTTCCAAGCGTTGGAATATTTATTTGAGCTCGTTAGTGATTTAAGTTGTATCCGAAATGTATTATATGGGTGTTCTGAATAAATGAACAAATTTCATAATAATTATTTTTACGCATCCTAATATTTTACGGGAGTACCCATTTTAATTTTGGGTAGAGTTATTGAGCAAATTGGGTACAAAAGTGGGAGTATTCAGATATATTGTTGTGTATTTGGGTATTTATTTTGGCTTGTCACACCAAGTGGGAACCAACCAAATCATTTTGGACCAATCAAAGGAGAGAATGGAGGGAGTGGTCGGGCAAGGCCTAACATTGTTGGACAAATTGCATTGAGAAGCAAAATGGCCAAACATTCTCCTTCCCCATTTCATTTCACCCGAAGCCTTGTCCCTCCCAAGCCATTCCTCTTCCATTCCTTGCCTGGTTCAGTTGCTAGAGAGAGAGAGAGCTGTAGAGAGGAAGCCATCGGAAGGAAGAAGGAAGAAGAAGAGAGTTGCCAGAGAAGAAGAAGAAAAACAAGGAATAAGGTGAAGGAATAAGGTACACGAGTGGAAGAAGAAGAGAAGCAAAGGAGAAACAGTCAAGGCAAGCCTAACTGCTCATCTTAACCTCTAGAAGGGATTTTCAGAGGTAAACCACTAACCTATATCCATTTCCATTCGATTTTGTTAAGGTTTTCAAGTTTTTGAGGTTTTTGAGCTTTTGAGCTTGTAGTTTGATTTTCTTGCGATTCTTGTTGTTTTTGTTTGTTTTGGATGTTTTTAAATGTTGTTAAGAGACTATGTAAACCATTAACAACATCAAAGTGGAACACAAATGGAAGAAATCCGTACCTTGGCTTAATGGAGCAAGAACAATGGAAAAAACATGGACTTTGGACGTTCGGACCATTTTAGAGGACTGTAAAGCTATGATTCCGTGTTTGTTTAATTTGTTTGTTGTTATGGTATTGTAGTTCCATGGGTTACGAAGCTAACCCAGTTGGAATGGAGTAAAAAGGTGTTAAAATAAAGATTTGGTGATTATTTTAGTGAAGAACACTTAGAACACTCAAAAACAGAGTATGAACTTGGTACTTTGGCCTAAGATTTGGCCATGTTAATGTCAATGGGTAGCTCTGAATTTTTGATATGTTGTAGCCCCATGAGTTAAGAGTCTATAGAGTCCAGAATGGACCAATTTGAATGTGTTGAAGGAGTTATGGCGATCGAAGCGGAGAAGGGTCGGACTGCACAAAAACCTAGTCCCTGTATGTCGGCGCCGCAGCACCGTTCATAAGAACAAATCCGGAGCCGCAACGCTGAACAAGTGGCGGAAGATGGGAAAAAGAAACGGCGCCGCAGAGCCGATGCTAGAACAAAACCTGGCACCACAGCGTCGGGTCAACCCGAACTAATAGTAGGAACCAGGCTGGCGCCGCAGCGCCGCTGGCTAGGCCAAACCTGGCGCTGCAGCGCCGGGTCGGGTCGGGTCAGGCCCATTAAAATTTTTCCAGCAAGACCAGAATTTGGGTTTTCTTTTAATGATGTTATATGCATGTTGTATTTATCTCATGACCCTATAGTGGAGCCTTGGAAGTGCTATATAAGGTTATATTTTGGACATAGAATGATTAAACATGTTAGTTATTTATCCCCGTGACTAATCGTACTTTACGTTTGACGTCCAAGGAGCGCTTCCCCCTTACACCCCCGCCAGCTCACCTGCGAGCTGGGCAGTCGCTCGCTCACCGGGGAGCGAGACCCCTGACTACCTTGTCGTAGTGACAATCAATGTGATTTAATGATGCGACGTCTGATTTGAACCTAGTCCTTATGTGACTAACTGTTATATGAATATGTATTTACATGTGTAGGATATTAAGGAGCGTGTGTGTAATATTATAGCAGACGCATCAGGCAAGTTCCCTTACCTTACTCAAGATTATATTTGAGCAAGTATTATATCTTGTTGCAAGTTCCCTAACTTCATTCTTTCTATATATTGAATGCAAGTTCTCTTAACTTTATTCAAGTTATTTATTGAGGAAGTTCTATCTTACTCAAGTTATATTTGGACAAGTATTCCATCTTATTGTAAGTTTCTTAAACTTGTTCAACCTTTACATTTGGGCAAGTTTCCTAACCCGTACAATTTTTATATATTGTGCGAGTTTATTTATTGATTGAGCAAGTATTCTATATTATTGCAAGTTTCATGACTCAAATCGAGTTATTACTTTCAAATTATATTAGTGGATTAACTATTGTCAATTACTCAATATCAAAGATAATTATTGATATTCGCACTTTGTGCATTTGAATTCATGATCTGTTGTTGGATTGTGAACCGTTTAAGTTCTTCATTCATGAACTGTTTGAGGAAATAGTCTACGCCATTTGTTCCGGCTAGACATGTGCAAGTTATTCTTTTAAAAGCTATCCAAACCAGTAATTGGTATCGATTCTTGGACTGAGAGAGCAACCCTTATTAGGGGATTATAATATGTCGGTTATTTGATGCAGTCAGAGTTAAATGTTATGCATATACATAGGGTACGAGAGGCTAATCCCCTCAAGTACTACTGATGGGCCAGTTTTTAAAAAAGTCAGTTGAATGATTGATTCTTGGGGCCAAAAAGTTCATGGTCTATTGGACCACTCAGCAGTAAATAATCAATATTCATTATTTTATTTGAACTTTGGTTATATTGTTAGCTATTTCTTCAATGTTCTTAAATTATTGAACTATACGATTATTATTCTCATTCATTTTAAACTTGTTGAGCAAAGAAGTTGCTCACCCTTGCTATATCATGAACCTGTTGCAGTTAAGCCAGAGAGTTCCAAAGCGGACAAAGGCAAAGGAAAGCTTAAGGAATAGTTATATGTAGTATCCCGTTATGTAATCGTGGTATCGTTTTGTATTATTAATGTATTCTGCGATGTATTTATTTAAGGTTATAGACCTTGGGACCGTAGTAAACCTTTTGCAATGAACAACATATGTTTATTTATTCCGCATTAGTTGATTTATGTTGTTTAGAGGTGTATGGATGTACTTTATCGTGAGCACCAGATTCGAGGTATTGGTACCTGAATTTGGGGGTGTCACAGAGAAGGGGCAGAGTTTTTTCGCGAAGAGAGAGAAAAGCTGTTCGGCTATTTTCTTTTTTTTGGTTGACTGCGTAAATGAGGAGAGAGAAGGATTTAGGGAGGGTATATATAGGTGAGTTGAGTGAGTTTTTTAAGGGTGAGTCTAAGATCCCTACTATATATATATGTGTGTGTGTGTGTAACGTGTATGTATGTGCATATGTGTGACCATGTGGGGTGAGAAAAGGTTTAGGCCTTGAAGCCTTTGGGAAGGCTGACAGGTATGCTGAGTTTTGAAAAGCTTAAACAAGCCATGTGCTTGGTTAATTAAAATTGACACCTAACTGTTTTTTAAGGGCCAAAGTCTTTAACATTCAAAAACAGCCTATTTCTTTTTGGCTCAATCCGTGTGCTGCATATTCATCCGAGCTCTTCAATTTTTCATCAAACAAATCCGTGCCATTAAATTCAAAATGAATTTCCAAATTTCAAGTTTGCCCTTAACTTCAAAATTCTATAAATAGGAGGCTTTTTCTTTCATTTCAACTCACGAATTTGCAAACAAAAGAAAAGCTTACTCTCCTTGCCTACATACTCTCTCTCTAAAGAAGCTTTCTCTCTCTCTTTTACTCAAAGTTCTAAATCTTTTGAAGAAGAGAAAATTGGTCAAAGTGTTTGCGACAAGTTATTGAATTGTTGTATTTACATTATCTCATACTTGCTTATAATTATAGATATACAAATATAAATTATTATACATATTTATATATATATATATATATATATATATATTTCATCTCTTCATATCAAATAAAAATTCAGTACTTAGATACCGATATTCGGAGATATTCCTTAAATAAGAATATTATCTGAACAGTCTTTAAAATCCTAAGTGACATTTTATTGATATAGATAATTTATATATAAATATCAGTTGTGAAAACCAAATTTCGTCAGTACTTAGATACCGAGATTTGGAGATATTTCTTAACCAATAATATTATCCAAACGGTCTTTAAAATTCTAAGTGGCCAAATTTTCACAACGTAGATCAAATATATTATAATATATATCTTCGAGTGAAACAAATTTATTTGTTATATCAAGTATTATTTAATTGATTAATCTACTATACTTGATATTTGTCATCACAAGTATTTTGTACACAAATTCATTTATTCATAAAATACTTATTGCATAATATATGTCGACCCTGGGAATATTTTTTCCCATTTGTTGTTTCTCTACCTTCTTTTTAAGATTTTGATTTATATCGCTTAAAGGGTGATATTTTAGGGAAAAAGCCGACATAAATGCCGGCGGGATTTTGAAATGTTGATTTTAATGCAGGGCCAATTAGATAGAGTCGTCACTTGGTAAAGATTTAAATGGATGTACCAACTCATTCGGATTTTAAGACTTTCACAATATGGCCCAATTACGTGACTCCGTAAAATTGGTCTTGACCGAGATTCATAGAGTTCGGGGGATTGCTTAAGCGAGGGGAAGGTATTAAGCACCCCCTGACTTCCATGAAAACACGGTTACCGCTTCTTATTGTTTTCCTAAGTGTGTGATTTAGGAAAAGTTTGCCTAGCTTTTGATTCGAAATCGTGAACGGTGCATTATTTTGAAAGCGGCTAAAAACCTCTTCGAGCCTATATGTGAGGAGTTTGATTCAATGAAAAGGGTTCATTTTAATTTTTATTATTTAACGAAAAACCTAGGGTGACTTTTTGGAAACTATAATTTTTGAACCCTCCGCTAAGTAGGAAAAGAGATTTTTAGTTGCTTTCAATTTTAATCTAAAATCGTCTTACTACCCTACGCGATTTGATTTTAAAAAGATCTTTATCGTTTTGATTTGAAAATAACTTTTTGGTGATAAACAAAATTTAGACATAAAAATAGGGTCGAGGCGATTCATGGGCATGAAAGCCATCTCGATAACCCCGAACACCACAACCACAATTTTCACTATTACGAGGCCTTAAATTCAGTTTTTTTCGGGATGAAACCCTCGATACTGTTTTAAGGCCCGGATTTACATATACAAAGAATCGCATTATAACATTACAATCGAAAAATGTTCATCGTGGGAATTACGTCAAGATGCATTAAACGCGAGGTTTAAGGCCTTGACTCCATTCCTAGGCTCATATATTCAAAATCTCAACAAGGTAATACATAAACGATAGCAATAAATTGAGAAAAGGGCTCCCGAAAATCCTAATATCCTAATTTGAACAATCGAAACCAACATATCAAGGGATAACTATGCATCATCGAGATCTAACCAAAAGAATCTAAGTCCTAGGAAAATATGATCCAAAGATCTAGATTCTTATAAATCTATTGATGACATAAACGGGTTTTAATCGACAATATATCCTAAACTGGCTATCAGGTGATTCAATTTTCTAGAATCTCTTGACGACGGGTAGGTGGGACCCTATAAGACCCCAACTTTTTATTAATAAGATTTTTTGTAATGCCCGTGAATTTTGAACGTCCTTATTAATTAAATCTAATTTAATTTAATGAGTTAACGTTGTGTTCTATTTAAACCAACTTAGGTTAATTGGTGGGAGATGTATAAGATGTGTCTATACTTGTGTTGGCAGGTATGATATAACTATGGTTAAGAAATAACCATATGTGAGTCAAGTGTAGGAATTGGTGTGTAATGGCTAAAATGGCCAAGAGTTGTTAATAACCAAGGTAATTATGAAGGGGCAATAACCATTGTATATCCAAGTGGTTAATAACCAATGTAATTATGGCGGGATAATAACCATTGTGTTTAAACAATGTAATTATGGCAAGATAATAACCAATGTCTAATAACCAATGAAGAATGGTTAATAACTAATGGATAATTAAGATTTTGCGAAAAGATTATTTTAACCTTAAAAGAAGTTGGGTAATGATTAAAATATCCTTGAGAAAGTTGCTAGGAAGCTTCCTATTATTGATGAATTGATCAAATTGCCCTTGCCTAGTCACGATTAATGACTATTTTGCCCATGGTCTCTACTTTCCTATAAATAGGACCCCTCACCAATTCTAGTAGGGGTTGGTTCATCTATTATTCACCAAGTATAGAGAGTTTGTGAGCTTAGAGAGGAAAAGAGAGTGAGATTAGCATAGTTCATGCATCTCAAGTTCATCACATACTTTGGTAGATCAAGGAGAGTAGCTACAAGATCAAGGTGAAACCCTAAACCATTTCCTTCTTTCTTACTTTGTTTTATTTTTATAGTTTTTGAGAGATTTTGTTCTAAGACTCAAGAATCATTAGATCTTCATGCTTCATGTATAGATCTAATCCTCTTGAGTGTTAGAATGGAGATTCAAAGGAAGAAAAGGAACTTATGTTCTTAAAGGGTAAAAACCCTAGCTTTTCTTCACTTGGATCACCCATAACTTGAGATCTACAACTTGGATTTGTGATCCGTCGAAAGGGGGTGCTTGGTACATGAGTTAGCTAGTAAACCCAAGTGGTAGAATACAAATCCAATAATTTTTGAAGCCTTGGGGGCTATTTTCCCAAAACAGTCCAGCTATAAAACTTAAAGCTTTAAAACCCTAAAAGCTTGCTGTCCTTATTTTTCCAAAGGTTGTTTCGGCCAGTTATGGATCTTTTAAAAATCTAGGAAACATCACAGAGGTACCTTAAGCAGTTATCTACAAGTAACAAAAAGAATGAACATGTTTCGATGTGTACGTTTTGTGTAATGGCTTTTACCGTGAAGGACTCCTAAATATTCATACCCGGATTTCTCACTGTGTGTACCTTGAAAACATATGAAATTTTTACAGTATATGTATGCATGTTATGAGAGTGTACCCTGAAAATTGCAGAATATTTGGAGCAAGACTTGATTTATGAAAAATGTAACAAGATTCAGAGATTTTGAGTACTTTAAAAATAGTAAATCACTTTCTAAAATTCCAGGAAAATTTGTGGATCATTGTTGGATCATATACTATCCAGATCCAGAGGATAATAATTTTTAGAACCTATTTTCTATTTTTCATAATAATGTTATAGTTATGGTTAAAAGAAAATAAATGGTTAAATGATGTCATAAATAAGGAAAATATGATTTTTAAGCTTGGATACTCCTAATATTATATATTATGACTATTGAGGGGTATTTTGGTATTATTTAATGAGAAATAATATTTATGACCTTTTATGGGTAGTAAAGGAGTTGTTTAATAAAGGGTAAAACAATTAGAATAAATTGTTTATTCGCCTAATAACTTATTAAAATATTACTATGATATTTGTAATATAAGAATTCGATATTTTTAAGTAAACAAAGAAATATTAAGATTAAAACTTTATGAAAATATTATTGAATGAGTAATAATATTTGTTTTAAGCATTAATAAATGATTAAGATATTATTAAAATGGCTAATAATATTAGATTAAAATATTATTAATGTTATGAGAATTAAAATATTATTAAGAGATTAATAATATTAGATTAAAGTATTATTGGATGATTAAAATATTATTAAGATGTTAATAACATTAGTAAACGAATAAAGGTGTTATTAGTAGACTAATAATACCAAGAGGTGAATTAAATATTATCAGGATTGATAATAATAAGTGTCTTATAGGATTTACGATAGTTTATTAACTTATGTGTGCTATGTGATTTGCTTAATTGTTAAATAAATAGCATAAGTAAGCGTATCGATATACAACTACGCAGTACTAATTGGTAGATCGACGTTATCAATGTTAGGTTCTTCAAGGCCAATTAGTTAAAGCTAGAATTATTTGTAGCTGAGCAGACAGACAAGTTCCCTAACTCAAACTCGAGTTATTATTTTCGAAGCATGTTAGTGAATAATTATTGTTGATTATTCACATCTATACTGGTTATTGAGATTCGCACCTTGTGCAATTGAATTCATATTCTATTGTTATTGAATTGTGAATTAGATTAAAATTCTTTCAAGCATGAACTGTTTATGAGATAAATCTATGCTATTTGTATCAGCTAGATCAAGCATGTTTAAATTTGTGAAATCAAATGTATTTTAAAAGCTGTTCTTATTAATTTGCTATAGTAAGAACTCTTGGCTGAGAAAAGGATAAATTTGATTAAGGCATGATATCAATGCTGGTTTATTAAGTGTTTATGCATAAATCACGGGGTATGAAAGGCTGATCCCCTTGATTACCAAAACTTTTTAAGAGGTCCAGTTTAAATGCTGAGAACCTTGGCAAATGTCTATGGTTATTTTCAACCACTCAGTAACTGCCATTCAATTATTCGAATATTCAATTATCGACTATTAATTCATGTTTCTTCACAATTTTATACTGTTGTTGAACATTGAAAGCGAAACTTCCTTCTATTCATGATATATCTCCCTTGTGTATAAACTTGTTAAACAAATTAGTTGCTTATCCTTGCTATATCATGATCTTTATTTCAGCTAAGGCAGAAACGTTTAAAGGGGACAAAGGAAAAGGGAAGGTGCAAGAGTAGTTGCCTGATATGGCTTATGTACTAGTTTATCTTAAATGTTATTTGACTATGTGAACTCTTATTGTATTGAGGGTATGTTTTAAGTTAAGGTTAAAGAACCTTGGGACCATGATTGTAAGACTTTATTACTATTTCGATAAACAATGTATGTTTATTATTCCGCATCAGTTAGAAAGTATGTTTGTTGTTGAGTATCGTGAACACCGAATTCGAGGTTAGGAAACCCGGATTTGGGGGTGTCACAGGTTGGTATCAGAGCTATAGGTTATAACCCTTAGGAAAAAGAGTCCTTAGGCTATAACTTGAGAGAATGTAGAGGAATAGAAGGGGATAGAACTCATATAGAGTTATTTTTTGGTAGAAATTTATTATGATCTTAAAATTGAGAATTTGGATCATACGTTGGTGTTATTAAGCTTGTGGATAATTTGAGGAATGTGTATTGATGAGATAATATGGTAAAGTGAAGACCATTAAGTATGGACGATCCATTGTAAACTGGAGTTATAGATATTCGAGGTAATTAGATTAATCATTTGATTCTATTGATCAATTATGTGGCTATTGATCAATTTTTGTGGCTATTCATTAGATAAGATATTGGAGTGATGTGGTATGGAGTTTCTTTGTGATGAAAAGAGGGTACCTTAGAATCTGTTGGGTTAAGGTTTGCAAGAAGGAATTGATTGATTCGATAAATAATGAATATATCGATATTTTGAAGTGTTAGTTAAGTTATTAAGCTTTATGGTGGAATGCAAGGTGAGACAAAGGTAATGAACTCGTATAGAGTTGTTAAGCAAAAGTTGAGAGTATTGAGATGAATGATGTTATATGCAAAAAAAAAAAAATTTAAGAGATGACTGATGGCAATTTAGATTGTTTTGATGATTAGAAAGGAGAGACAATGGAGTGATTATAAGAAATGAACCAAGGGTAGATTTAGTGTCTGATATGGAAAAAGTATCTAGAGATGGAACTGAATGATGAGATAATGGAAATCCCTAAGGAGGATCAATTGGAGCCCGATATAAGGAATAGATAAAGGAAATGAAAGAAAGAAAGGTTAAGTCTGAGAGTTATAAGACCTTTGTGAGTCGTAATGAATGAAGAATAGTGGTCAATGTATATGTACTAGTATATCTATGCATATAAGAAATGTGAATCTCAGTTTTTGTACAGCTAGCAGTATATCTGTTGTAAGTCCCAACTTTGTGTAAGTTGTGGAGTAGTTATGTGAATCACATCTTGTTGTAGTAATAGAGGGATAAGTGGATATCAGGAATGCTATATGATGTAAGTAGTACGAGGTACTAAAATGAGCTTATTAGTATTTACTAAAGGTGCCTTGAGTTGATATGATGATGATACATCCCCACTTTTCAGATCTAGGGGAATGCAGTTTTTATTAATCCCATCTTTTGTATCTTAATGGGATAATTAACATTTATAGGAATATGCCGAAATTATAAGTGTTTAACACACTAAGGGGTGTATGAATATAAATGTGGTATTATTATTACATGATTGATTGTGATCGATTTGTGCTTTGACTCTTAAATGATACCATCAGTAGAATGTTGCACGATGTGTAAAACAAGAAAGATTTATGTAAGGTTTTGTTTAGAACAAACAATACCGTCAAGGAGACAACCCCGATACACGAGGGTGGAAGAGTTAGTGAATAACGAGGAGGGTCAGACTAACCCCAAGAGGACCTTTGCGAACTTGTTAGAGGAAACGATGCAAGGCAGACCAACCATTGCGGTTGTTCGGCCATGAAGTCACATGGCAAACTTTACGGGTTTCAAATTACTAGGACCACCGGAGTTTCATCGGAATATGGATTCGAGTGAAGCCCAGACATGGGTAGAAGAAATGGAGAAAGTTTTCAAGGTCACAAGAGTGACTGAGGAACAGAAGACTCCGTTTGCCACTTTCATGAGGAAGGGTGAGTCAAATTACTGGTGGAAGGCGAATAGAAGCCGAGCTGGGAAATGCACAACTACGTGGACTCGTTTTAAGGAGCTGTTTTTCAAAAAATTACTTTCTAGAAAGCACGCAAGCAAGTATGGAGATAAAGTTCTTGGAACTGAAGCAAGATTATATGTCGGTAGCAGAGTACGCAACGAAGTTTAACAAACTAGCTAGGTTTGCTCCACACCAAGTGGACACCGGAGCTAGGAGAGCGAAGAGATTTGAACAAGGGTTGAAGCCCTGGGCGTATAGTAAGGTTGTGGTTTTGCAGATCAACACATTTCCTACGTTACTTAAGGAAGCAATCGTTGCCGAGGAGGAAATGAAGCGTTGACAAAGCACAACCAAGATCAGAAAAGCCATGATGGTCACAAGGAAGGTAGCCGTGGGGGAAGTAACCCGAATAAAAGGAAAGGGATCGATAGCCAATCTTGCGGAGGCAACAAGTCTGGCGGAGAGGTTAAGAAGGGTATATTCGTCCGAGTGTATCTCTGTGGGGAGCGCCAGTTCTGTTCGTAAAGAAGAAAGATGGATCGTTAAGGCTCAGTATTGATTACAGGGAATTGAACAAGATTACGATTAAGAACAGGTACCCGCTGCCCAGAATAGACGATCTGTTTGATCAACTCAAGGGAGCGAAATACTTTTCAAAGATTGATTTAAGGATAGGCTACCATCAGCTAAGGGTGAGACAACAGGATATCCCGAAGACAACATTCAGAACTCGTTATCGACATTTCGAGTTTCTGGTAATGTCATTTGGACTAACAAATGCATCAGCGACATTCATGGATATGATGAATAGAGTGTTCAAGCAGTACTTGGACAAGTTCGTGGTAGTATTCATCGATGACATCTTGGTGTATTCAGTGACAGAGGAAGAATATGTTGAACATCTAAGGATTATTTTGGAGGCATTAAGAAGGGAGAAGTTGTACGCGAAGTTTTCAAAGTGTGAATTTTGGTTGCAAAGGGTGCAGTTTCTAGGTCACGTCATTGACCGGGATAGCGTTTCGGTAGACCCAGCCAAGGTGGAAGCCATTATCAACTGGGAGCAGCCGAAGATGCCGACGGAGATCAGGAGTTTCCTAGGGTTAGCGGTATACTATCGGAGATTCATCCAAGATTTTTTTAAAGATAGCATCGCCATTGACCAATCTAACCAGAAAGACGGTAAATTTCGTTTGGACGGAGAAGTGCGAGGAAAGTTTCATGGAGCTGAAGAAGAGACTTAGCCAAGCACTGGTGTTGGCTTTACCGGACGACACTAGAAGTTTTGTTGTATACAATGATGCGTCACATAAAGGTCTTGGTTATGTATTGATGCAGTACGGTAAGGTCATTGCATACGCTTCACGTCAGCTGAAGGACTATGAGAAGGGATACCCGACTCATGACCTGGAGTTAGCAGCAGTAGTATTCGCCTTGAAGATTTGGAGGCACTACTTATATGGAGAGAGGTGCGAAATATATACAGATCACAAAAGTCTGAAATATATCTTCACTTAGAAGGAGCTGAATATGAGGCAACGCCAATGGTTAGAATTGATCAAGGATTACGACTGTGAGATTCTATACCATCCGGGCAAAACAAATATAGTGGCAGATGCCCTGAGTAGGAAAGGCAGAGAGAAATTAATGAGGCTCACGACTCAGGCAGAGTTGATAAAGGAGTTCGAACGTCTGGAATTAGAGGTTAAGTATCCGATGGAGACGAACGAGAAATTGTTTACAGTGACAGCAAGCCCGACCCTATTGGATCAGATTAAGGAGGCTCAAGAAAAGGATGAGGATTGTGATTCAATAAGGAAGCGAATTGCCGAAGGCGAGGAGCTTAAGTATAAGATTGATAGCACAAGGTTACTAAGGTTTGAAGGGAGAGTCTGGGTACCGTTGGATCTGGAACTGAGGGAAGAAATCCTTCAGGAAGCTCACAACACGAAGTACTCAGTACATCCCGGGAGCACAAAAATGTACCAGGATTTGCGACGAAATTTTTGGTGGCCGAATATGAAACAAGAAGTGGCAGAGTGCGTCAGTCGATGTCTGACATGCCAGCGGATTAAAGCAGAGCACCAACGACCGAGCGGACTACTTCAACCATTAGAGATTCCAGAGTGGAAGTGGGAGCACATCACAATGGACTTTGTGGTGGGACTGCCACCAACTCATAAGGGTTTAGACGCCATCTGGGTAATTGTGGATCGTCTAACCAAGTCTGCTTATTTTCTGCCAATCAAGATACGGTACAATCTGGAGCAATTAGCAAAGCTTTGTGTGAAGGAGATAGTGTCACGACATGGAGTGCTGGTATTAATTGTATTTGATAGAGATCCGCGCTTCACGTCGAATTTTTGGAAAAGTCTGCAGGCAAGAATGGGAACGCAGTTGAGGTTGAGTACAGCGTATCATCCTCAAACCGATGGCCAGAGCGAGCGAACGATTCAGACCTTAGAAGATATGCTTCGGGCAGTCGTGATGGACTTAAAGGGCAGCTGGGATGACCATTTGCCATTGGTGGAGTTTGCTTACAACAATAGCTATCACGCCAGTATCGGCATGCCACCGTACGAAGCGCTATATGGAAGGAAATGTCGAACCCCGATGTGTTGGGACGAGGTCGGGGAGCGAAGATTGTTGGGACCAGAAATGGTGTAGCATACTACAGACATTGTGCGGCTGATCAGAAACCGTCTGGTAGCAGCTCAAGATCGCCAGAAGAAATATGCCGACTTACATCGTCAGAAGCGAGACTTTGAAGTTGGTAGCTTTGTATTTTTAAAGGTATCTCCTTAGAAAGGAAAGATCCGGTTTGGGAAGAAGGGCAAATTGAGCCCTAGGTTCAAAGAACCGTTCGAGATTTTGAGGCGAATCGGCGAAGTGGCGTACGAGGTAGCGTTACCTCCTGAACTTGAGCACATTCACAACGTATTTCATGTGTCAGTGTTGCGGCCGTATAAACTAGGCTATAAGCACGTTATCTCCTATGAACCAATCCAAGTCGAGAAGGAATTAACGTACGAGGAAGTTCCTGTCCAGATTCTCGATAGAAAGGAACAGAAGCTGAGAAACAAGACCATCCATTCCGTCAAAGTTCTCTAGAGGAATCACGCAGTCGAAGAAGCTACGTGGGAACTCGAAGAGAAAATGAAAGCGAATTATCCGTTTTTATTTGAGTAACCCTATTTTTGCAATTCCGAGGACGGAATTTTTATAAGGGGGAGGGATGTAATGCCCGTGAATTTTGAACGTCTTTATTAATTAAATCTAATTTAATTTAATGAGTTAACGTTGTGTTCTATTTAAACCAACTTAGGTTAATTGGTGGGAGATGTATAAGATGTGTCTATACTTGTGTTGGCAGGTATGATATAACTATAGTTAAGAAATAACCATATGTGAGTCAAGTGTAGGAATTGGTGTGTAATGGCTAAAATGGCCAAGAATGGTTAATAACCAAGGTAATTATGAAGGGGCAATAACCATTGTATATCCAAGTGGTTAATAACCAATGTAATTATGGCGGGATAATAACCATTGTGTTTAAACAATGTAATTATGGCAAGATAATAACCAATGTCTAATAACCAATGAAGAATGGTTAATAACTAATGGATAATTAAGATTTTGCGAAAAGACTATTTTAACCTTAAAAGAAGTTGGGTAATGATTAAAATACCCTTGAGGAAGTTGCTAGGAAGCTTCCTATTATTGATGAATTGATCAAATTGCCCTTGCCTAGTCATAATTAATGACTATTTTGCCCATGGTCTCTACTTTCCTATAAATAGGACCCCTCACCAATTCTAGTAGGGGTTGGTTCATCTATTATTCACCAAGTATAGAGAGTTTGTGAGCTTAGAGAGGAAAAGAGAGTGAGATTAGCATAGTTCATGCATCTCAAGTTCATCACATACTTTGGTAAATCAAGTAGAGTAGCTACAAGATCAAGGTGAAACCCTAAACCATTTCCTTCTTTCTTACTTTGTTTTATTTTTATAGTTTTTGAGAGATTTTGTTCTAAGACTCAAGAATCATTAGATCTTCATGCTTCATGTATAGATCTAATCCTCTTGAGTGTTAGAATGGAGATTCAAAGGAAGAAAAGGAACTTATGTTCTTAAAGGGTAAAAACCCTAGCTTTTCTTCACTTGGATCACCCATAACTTGAGATCTACAACTTGGATTTGTGATCCGTCGAAAGGGGGTGCTTGGTACATGAGTTATCTAGTAAACCCAAGTGGTAGAACACAAATCCAATAATTTTTGAAGCCTTGGGGGCTATTTTCCCAAAACAGTCCAGCTATAAAACTTAAAGCTTTAAAACCCTAAAAGCTTGCTGTCCTCATTTTTCCAAAGGTTTTTTCGGCCAGTTATGGATCTTTTAAAAATCTAGGAAAAATCACAGAGGTACCTTAAGAAGTTATCTACAAGTAGCAAAAAGAATGAACACGTTTCGATGTGTACGTTTTGTGTAATGGCTTTTACCGTGAAGGACTCCTAAATATTCATACCCGGATTTCTCACTGTGTGTACCTTGAAAACATATGAAATTTTTACAGTATATGTATGCATGTTATGAGAGTGTACCCTGAAAATTTTAGATGTTTCAGAGCAAAACTTGATTTATGAAAAATATAACAAGATTCGGAGGTTTTGAGTACTTTAAAAATAGTAAATCACTTTCTAAAATTCCAGGAAAATTTGTGGATCATTGTTGGATCATATACTATCCAGATCCAGAGGATAATAATTTTTAGAACCTATTTGCTATTTTTCATAATAATGTTATAGTTATGGTTAAAAGAAAATAAATGGTTAAATGATGTCATAAATAAGGAAAATGTGATTTTTAAGCTTGGATACTCCTAATATTATATATTATGACTATTGAGGGGTATTTTGGTATTATTTAATGAGAAATAATATTTATGAACTTTTATGGGTAGTAAAGGAGTTGTTTAATAAAGGGTAAAACAATTAGAATAAATTATTTATTCGCCTAATAACTTATTAAAATATTACTATGATATTTGTAATATAAGAATTCGATATTTTTAAGTAAACAAAGAAATATTAAGATTAAAACTTTATGAAAATATTATTGAATGGGTAATAATATTTGTTTTAAGCATTAATAAATGATTAAGATATTATTAAAATGGCTAATAATATTAGATTAAAATATTATTAATGTTATGAGAATTAAAATATTATTAAGAGATTAATAATATTAGATTAAAGTATTATTGGATGATTAAAATATTATTAAGATGTTAATAACATTAGTAAACGAATAAAGGTGTTATTAGTGGACTAATAATACCAAGAGGTGAATTAAATATTATCAGGATTGATAATAATAAGTGTATTATAGGATTTACGATAGTTTATTAACTTATGTGTGCTATGTGATTTGCTTAATTGTTAAATAAATAACATAAGTAAGCGTATCGATATACAACTACGCAGTACTAATTGGTAGATCGACGTTATCAATGTTAGGTTCTTCAAGGCCAATTAGTTAAAGCTAGAATTATTTGTAGCTGAGCAGACAGGCAAGTTCCCTAACTCAAACTCGAGTTATTATTTTCGAAGCATGTTAGTGAATAATTATTGTTGATTATTCACATCTATACTGGTTATTGAGATTCGCACCTTGTGCAATTGAATTCATATTCTATTGTTATTGAATTGTGAATTAGATTAAAATTCTTTCAAGCATGAACTGTTTATGAGATAGATCTATGCTATTTGTATCAGCTAGATCAAGCATGTTTAAATTTGTGAAATCAAATGTATTTTAAAAGCTGTTCTTATTAATTTGCTATAGTAAGAACTCTTGGCTGAGAAAAGGATAAATTTGATTAAGGCATGATATCAATGCTGGTTTATTAAGTGTTTATGCATAAATCACGGGGTATGAAAGGCTGATCCCCTTGATTACCAAAACTTTTTAAGAGGTCCAGTTTAAATGCTGAGAACCTTAGTAAATGTCTATGGTTATTTTCAACCACTCAGTAACTGTCATTCAATTATTCGAATATTCAATTATCGACTATTAATTCATGTTTCTTCACAATTTTATACTGTTGTTGAACATTGAAAGCGAAACTTCCTTCTATTCATGATATATCTCCCTTGTGTATAAACTTGCTAAGCAAATTAGTTGCTTACCCTTGCTATATCATGATCTTTATTTCAGCTAAGGCAAAAACGTCTAAAGGGGACAAAGAAAAAGGGAAGGTGCAAGAGTAGTTGCCTGATATGGCTTATGTACTAGTTTATCTTAAATGTTATTTGACTATGTGAACTCTTATTGTATTGAGGGTATGTTTTAAATTAAGGTTAAAGAACCTTGGGACCATGATTGTAAGACTTTATTACTATTTCGATAAACAATGTATGTTTATTATTCCGCATCAGTTAGAAAGTATGTTTGTTGTTGAGTATCGTGAATACCGAATTCGAGGTTAGGAAACCCGGATTTGGGGGTGTCACATTTTTTATTTTCTTATTATTATTATTATTCTAAACGGTTAGGTGTTAAATTGATAAAATGATAAGGTAAGAATGATATGTGCAATTATACAGTATGTCGGGGAATATTCGTTCTGTCAGGAAATATTATATTCGGTAAAGTACGACGGTGTCGAATAACAATCATTGGTGGGCCCCACAATGAAATAATTGTCGGATATAAAAGCGATAACTTTTTAAAATGGGCGGCAAGACTTTTACCATTAACTGTTGAAATAGCCGGTAATAAAATAATAGTAACACGCGTTATTCCACAGTAGCACGCGGTACTCTACAGTAGCACACGGTATTGCACAATATTTTATATTATTAGTTCAATAATTGCTACAGTGGTAATAGCATAGTATTTTATTATTGACTTAATAATTGCCACAGTAACAACTGCACAGTATTTTAGATTATTAAATCAATAATTGTCATGACACAGTAACTCATATTATTAAAAGAATATTATTAGTTAGCATTATTGGCAATGTCTAGAAATTCTGCAAAGGAAAAGGGTTATTTAATTGCGCGCTATTTTTATGGAAGAGCAACTCTTTCCTGGGAATGATCTGGTTGCCAGTATTACGAGTATATGATATATGTGATATTAATACATTTAACACAATAATACAAAAAAGGATATATTAATAATAATAATGTTTGATAATGGATTTATCTTTTTAATAATGGATTTATATTTTTGATAATGGATTAATCTTTTTGAAAAAAATGAATGAATGATATAGATTAAAGAAAAAAATGGATAGATGATATAGATTGAAGAAAAAATGGATGGATGATATAGATTAAAGAAAAAATGGATGAATGATATAGATTGAAGAAAAAATGGATAGGTGATATAAAAATAGTGTGATAATTGATGTGTGGTAGATATTGATTACATTTTACTATAAATGGGGGGTGTTTAGCATAAGGAAAATCATAACTTCCTTACTTGCTTATACTTCTTTCCACTCTCTAAATTTTTGTGTGTAAGTTCTCTCTAAGTGTGCTAAACTATCTTGAGTAGTTGTAAAGATCAGTAAGAGTACGAGTATTGTTCAAGTAAGTTTTTCTATAAAGTTGGCCAAGCACCCACACACATTACACGGTGTTTATAATTCTTCTTTTAGAAGAGTTATTTTGAAAAACTTCCTTTGAAAGAATTTATTTTGAAATATTATTTTTGAAATTTATTCTTTACACTACACAGAATATACTATATAATCACTTTTGATAATTTCATAATATACGAGTTAGGGTACACCATATGTGATAGTTACTAATTATATTATAAATATATTTAGGTTGATAAACTTCATAGAAAGTAACATCCAGTCACTTGTTAATTGAGGTAAGGGATGTCATTTTCTTCATACTCGTAAGTGATAACATTTCTTTTGTACTCATAAAAGATATCATTTTCTTTCATGCTCCTCTATTTATGGAAGAAATTATTAGCCGTTTCCATAACAATATTATTAAATGGTGAAAATTCTTGAAATTAGTAGAATATCCTTAATAGTTTGTGTTTCATCTAGTATCTTTTCACCTGAATCTTTCTATTGAATTTTTATCATTATCTTTGAAATATGAATCTTGAATATCATTTTTGAATTTGACTCAACATTTTGATCATCATGTTGACAATTTAGACATTTTTAGTCTCTGAATAAATTTAATTACAAATCTCTAATATTTATCCTTGATCTCACTATATTTATTTTTATATCATTGTCATCATCTTCATACTTAAATTGTGGTGATAGTTCTCTTTGGCCCGTAGTGCAAAGATGAACTAGCATGACATGATTATGACCAAACTGTGTGTTGGTATAATCATGAATTTTGGTGTTACAGACAAAGGCTTGTGGTGAAAGTTCTCTTTGGCCCGTAGTACAAAGATGAACTGGCGTTTGGCATGATCATGACCGGTGGTGTTACAAATAAATATCTTTGGCCCGTAGTGCAAAGATAAACTGTTGATTTGGATGTTCATAAACAGGAACTGTTGATTGGTGTTACAGGGATAAAATATTGGTGGTGAACCTTTAACTTATAGAAGATGGTGTATATTATAATCTACTTGACTCTTCTAATAGATTATTTATTCCGCTGCAGTTGTTGTTGTTTAAACACTTATAATATCTTTAAATCTTTGATTTATTACTGTTGAAGGCTAAAGATAATTTATTCTTCATTATCTTAGTCATGATATTCTTTATTGGTCTATTTGAGCTTACCCTTTTCAGTTTTGTTCCATTGTTATTCTAAGAAAATGAGAGTGTAGCTAGGACTAGCCGGGGAATTGAATGATTATTCGAGTTAGTGGTTGTCCTCATCAAGTTATAACATAGTATAATAATAATTGTACTGAGGACTTAAAATGTGTGTTGCCCTCTTTTTACGGTATTGTAATAATTTGGGTTTGGATACTGTTGTACTATATACGGTACGATATTTGTATTAAACTCACAGTATGTGTGTTGTCGTATTTTGCACGACAATATAATAATTGTGAATGTGAAAATTTGTATTTGTAGTATGTATTTTTTGGCGACTCAAAATGGGTTGTGTGGACCGATTTTGGGGGCGTCACAGTTGTTATCAGAGCTTAGGGATATGATCTCTGGTAGAGATCTAGGATTAGAACTAGGAAGGGAGCGACGAGTAAAATCCTTCGCTAGTGTGTCCTACCCAAGCTATTTTGTTATTTAAGTAATTGGTTTGGTTGTAGGGACAAGATGTGGCATGTCAATTTCTTTAACTAATCTTTGCTTTGTGATCATATTTCAAAATGACATCTGAAAATCAAGAGATGAACTATGAGACAATTGTGGCTGATAATCAAGAAGCTACAAATAATACTGGTGTAAACTCAGAAAATCATGATGTTAACAACAGGATAAATGATGAATTTTTTAGGAACTTCATGCAATTCATGCAAAACCAGGCGAGAAGAGCTCCTGCCTATAATACTGGTGGAAACGCTGGTAACGTACGAATGGTCACTGCCAAGCACTTCAAGGAGTTGGGACCACCTGAATTTCTTGGAAAGCCGGACCCACTCAAGGCAGAGGCGTAACTCAAACAATTGACAAAGATATTTGATGTACTGCGTTACACTGATGAACAAAAGGTTCTTTTCGCTATCTTTATGCTGCGAGGAGAAGCAAATCATTGGTGGGAATTTGTAAAACGTACCCGTCACTCTGCACTCGAGATGTCTTGGGTCGAGTTCCAAGAATTGTTTAACGAAAAGTATTTTCCGGAGAGTATTCGCCATATGAAGGAGGTGGAATTCATCAAACTGGAGCAGAACAACATGACTGTATCACAGTACAAAGCCAAATTCGCGGAGCTGTCTCGATTTGCGTCTCATTTGGTGGACATTGAGGAACAGATGACACGAATGTTTTTACGAGGTTTGAAACCAGAAATTCGTCAATATCTTATTTCTCATAAAATTTGTCTATATTCGGATGTCGTGGATAAGGCTCAATTAGTGGAACAAGAGAAAGAAATACTACAACCAGGAAGCAACACCCAACAACGAGAGAGAAATTACGATAATAATCATAATGGTGGCAACAATCATCGAAATAATGATAACCAGCGAGGAGGGAATCACCACGCCAGAAATGGTAACCACTTCGGTGGTATTCATGGCCTAGATAATCAAAGGAGTGAGTCAAGTATCAATAATTTCAAGAAGAGAAGATTCAACAATAACCATGGAAAGGCACCAGCATCAGCACCGGCACCAGTACCAGTTTCGAAGGGAGGAGAACGACCACCAGTTAGATGTTACAGGTGCAGAAAAGAGGGACACATCAGTCCAAACTGTACACAGTCGCCATCCTAGGTGTGTTACAATTGTGGAAAGGAAGGCCACATAGCTCGATTTTGTCATGCAGTAAAATTAAGTCTAGCTGCGATGATGACACCAAAGACTATCACGGACAAGTCAAAGTCTGTGGTTCAGGGGAGAGCTTTTGTCGTGACATCCCAAAAAGTGCGGAACCCGAACAAAGTTGTCACGAGTAAACTACTTATTAACTCTTGTGAAGTCTATGCTTTATGAGATATTGGTTCTACCCAATTTTTTATTTCTCGTGCTTATGGTCAACGTTTAAACTTGACTCATTAGAAACTAGATTTTGACTTATCCATTGAAACTCCATTAGGAGAAACCTTTATTACATTCACTATTTATAAATCTTGTTTGATTCAAATCGACACCACATTACCCGTTGATCTTATTTCTTTAGAAATCCTTGAATTTGATGTGATTTTAGGAATTGATTGGTTATCTATCCATCATGCTAAAATTGATTGCTTTCGTAAGGTCATTAGTCTTCATATTCCTAATCAACCTATTATGCGAATTCAAACAACCAAATCGTTAAAATTAATAACTGTCATTTCTAGCCACAAAGCCATTTGTTTATTGAAAAATGGATGTCAAGCTTTCTTAGCCCATGTAACTGATTTAAACAAAAATACGTCAGATTTGAATGATATTCCTATTCTTAATGAATTTCCTAACGTTTTCCCTGAAGAACTTCCTGGCCTACCCCCAGACCGTGAAATCAAATTTTGTATCGACCTTGAATCTGGTACAAAACCCATTTCCAAGACCCCATATCGAATGGCTCCTATTGAGCTTCAGGAGTTAAAAGTCCAACTACAGGAGTTGTTAGATATTGATTTTATACGTCCGAGTACATCGCCTTGGGGTGCTCCTATTTTATTCGTAAAGAAGAAAGACGGGAGTATGAGACTTTTCATTGACTATCGAGAGTTGACCCATGTCACCATCAAAAATAAGTACCCGTTACCTCGGATTGATGACATGTTTGATCAATTACAAGGTGCTCAATACTTTTCAAAAATTGATCTCCACTCTGGGTATCATCAGTTGAAGGTTAAAGCTGATGATATTCCTAAAACTGCTTTTAGAACTTGCTATGGGCACTACGAGTTCTTAGTCATGCCTTTTGGATTGACCAATGTTCCTGCAACTTTCATGGACATAATGAACCTGATATTCAAGGAATATTTGGATCATTTTGTGGTTGTCTTTATTGATGACATCCTCATATACTCTAAGAGTCGTGAGGATCATGAGCGATAACTCAAGGAATATGAGAGGAATTATCCTACTCATGATCTAGAGTTGGCAACAGTCGTTTTCGCGTTGAAGATCTAGAGACACTACTTGTATGGGGAAAAAGTGGAGATCTACACAGATCATAAAAGCCTCAAATATTTCTTCACTGAGAAGGAACTTAACATACGACAACGACGTTGGCTCGAGCTGTTAAAGGATTAAGACATACCATCCAATAACATCCTGGAAAGGCGAACGTGGTAGCTGACGCGTAGAGTAGAAGAACGTATGCAAGTGCGAGTGCGATACTAACAATGCAAAGGCCTATTTTGTATGACTTACAAAAGGTGGAGATAGAGTTAAAGACTCTAAGAACCCATGTGAAGATGTCAACGTATACAAACAAGACAAGATCGACAAAAGAGTTATGCTGATCTTCATCAAAGGAACGAGGAATTCAATGACAGAGACCATGTATTCTTACATGTTGCTCCATGGAAAGGAGTTACGAAATTCGAAAAAAGAGGAAAACTCAACCCTCGATTTATTGGTCCTTTTGAAATTCTCGATCGTGTAGGAGTTGTGGCCTATAGACTTGCTCTACCGCCAAACATGTCTCCCACTCATAACGTTTTTCACATATCCATGCTACATAAGTATGTGAAGGATTCAAATCATATCATTGAGTTGGAGCCAGACGTAATTGCGGAGGATTTAACGTATGACGAGGTACCTGTTAAGATCCTAGATAAAAAGGAACAGATTTTATGCTCAACAGTTATACCTTAAGTCAAAGTTTTGTGGAGAAATCAAGATACAGAGGACATGACTTAGGGGCTAGAATCTGAGATGAGGGCTAAGTATCTTTACCTATTCGAAATGCCAGTCGAGATACCAGGTACGTCAATTTCGAGGACAAAATTTCATAAGGAGGGGAGGTTGTAAGACCCCAAATTTTTATTAATAAGATATTATTATTATTATTATTCTAAACGGTTAGGTGTTAAATTGATAAAATGATAAGGTAAGGATGATATGTGCAATTATACAATATGTCGGGGAATATTCGTTCTGTCGGAAAATATTCATTCTGTCGGGGAATATTATATTCGGTAAAGTACGATGGCGCCGAATAACAATCATTGGTGGGCCCCACAACAGAATAACTGTCGGATATAAAAAGCGATAACTTTTTAAAATGAGCGGCAAGACTTTTACTATTAACTGTTAAAATAGCAGGTAATAAAAGAACAGTAACACGCGTTATTCCACAGTAGCACGCAATACTCCACAGTAGCACGCAATACTCCACAGTAGCGCACAGTATTGCATAGTATTTTATATTATTGGTTCAATATTTGCTACAGTGATAATAGCATAGTATTTTATTATTGACTTAATAATTGTCACAGTAACAACTGCACAATATTTTACATTATTAAATCAATAGTTGTCATGACACAGTAACTCATATTATTGAAAGAATATTATTAGTTAGCATTATTAGCAATGTCTAGAAGTTCTGCCAAGGAAAATGGTTATTTAATTGAACGCCATTTTTATGGAAGGGCCCCTCTTTCTTCGGAATGATCTGGTTTTCAGTATTGCGAGTATATGATATCTGTGATATTAATACATTTAACACAATAATACAGAAAATGGATATATTAATAATAATAATTTTTGATAATGGATTTATCTTTTTAATAATGGATTTATATTTTTGATAATGGATTAATCTTTTTGAAAAAATGAATGGATGATATAGATTAAAGAAAAAATTGATGGATGATATAGATTGAAGAAAAAAATGGATGGATGATATAGATTGAAGAAAAAATGGATGGATGATATAAAAAGAGTGTAATAATTGATGTGTGGTAGATATTGATTATATTTTACTATAAATAAGGGGGTTTAGCATAAGGAAAATCATAACTTCCTTACTTGCTTATACTTCGTTCCACTCTCTAAATTTTTGTGTGTAAGTTCTCTTTAAGTGTGCTAAACTATCTTGAGTAGTTGTAAAGATCAGTAAGTGTGACGCCCCCAAATCCGGGTCACCTGAACCGCGGACCTGGTTCGTCACTATCTAATACATGCATCATACCATCGATGATTTACATCGGAAATAAAGGAATATTTACATTGATATAACATAAATAATCCTGTCCCAAGTCTCGAAACCAAAACTTCTACAAAACGTAACTTAATACATAAGGGTAATTAAGTCTTAATACATCACAAAAGTCAACGAGTCTTAATACATAATCAAAATGGTAATCTTAACGGTACAAAGCTAATCAGTAGCTTTGCCTTTGCCTTTATCCTTCCCTGAGCTTTCACCACGAGCTCCACTAACTGAAATGTTTTAAGGAAAGCAAGGGTGAGCAACAAATTTGCTCAGCAAGTATAATAACAATAATCGTGAATCATCACATGAATACTTTATGGCTTACAAGAATCAAGAGAATAAAAGATAGCTCAAGAACTTGAACAATTTCTACGAATGATCTCTTTAACACAGTTGTAGGGCCTCTATGGACCGAATGATTTCAATGTTCCCAAATGGAGGAAATATTCTATACTGAGTAGTCATCATAACCCTAAACTTTTACTAGAATCACCAGAAATTCATCCGATAACCCAACATACTAATATAATAGGTGATCAGCCTAATGTACCCGGTGTTATGCATAACCCCTTTTACATACTGTTCGCGCGTGTGTCGGTTTCCCAACATACATACTGTTTCCCCTGCTATGAGGGTTGTTCATCTCAGCTTTACATAGGAATCCAAACCAAACAATTTGATTGGATAGCTTTACTTAACAACAATGATGATTAAACATACGTCTAGCCGAAACAATTGGCTTTGACATCTATCTTATGCAGTTCATGGAATATAGAATTTGAAAGCTTTAATAACATGCGTTGAAGCATAGCTAGGTAACGTGAACGATTAACAATTCATTCTAAGAGTACTTGCAACATGACAATAATTGAAGTAAAGGAATCTGTCCAGAATATGTTGAATAAGATAAGAAACTCGCTTAATGGAGTAATACTTGCAACAATATACAACATTTGTATAAGATAGGAAACTTGCTCAAATATAAATTGAGTTAAGTTAAGAAACTTGCATAACCTATACCTGTTTGCACGAAATAAAAATAGTGCATAAGGTTTAGAAACTTGCCCAACACAAGGGTTAGACAAGGGTTAAAGAAGAACTTGCCTGATGCGTATGCTACAATAATACAACGCATGCTCCTTAATATCCTACACAATAAAGTACATATTGACATAACAATTAGTCACATAAAGACTAGGTTCAAAATAGACGTTGCATCATTAAAACACATTGATTGCCCTACGACTACCCAGTCGGGGGTCTCGCTCCCTGGTGAGCGAGCGGCTGCCCAGCTCGCCGGTGAGCTGGCGGGGGTCTAAGGGGGCAGCGCCTCCTAGAAGCCAAACGTAAGTTGCATCCAGGTTACTCAATTTATGTCTTAAGACAATACCAAATTGGTTGACAATTAACATACACTTAAGCAATTAAGGCTTAACATAAATAACTAACTTGTCTAATCATTTGTACAAAAATATAAGTGTTGGACCCGCTGGACAAGTTTACTAGGTCCGACCCGACCGGACCCGGTCTGACTGACCCGATCCAGGTTGGACACGGCATTGGCGCTGCGGCGTCACGCCTTATACTTGGACCTCACGCTGCGGCGTGAGTCCCATGCTTTCTCCATGACAGGGCTTCACGCTGCGGCGTGAGCCTTAGAGCTTGGGCCTCACGCTGCGGCGTGAGTCCCGGTCTTTTCCTATATTGCCCCTCACTGCAGCGTGAGCTGCAAGGCTTATGAGTGGCGCTGCGGTGCCATTCTGTAGTAGCCGGATTCTGGGTTTGTTCCCAGTTCGCGACTCCGACCTCCGGCCACTCCAACCTCCATAACTCCTTCAATACACGTTCAAATTGGTCCATTTCGGACTCTATGGACTCCTAACTTATGGGGCTACAACATATAAAAAATTTAGAGTTACCCATAAATATTAACATGGCCAAATCTTAGGCCAAAGTACAAAGTTCATACTCTGTTCTTCGAGTTCTTGACAAGTTTTACAAAAATCATTCCTACGAACTCGTTTTAGCTCTTTTTTACTCCATTCCAACTGGGTTAGCTTCATAACCAATGGAACTACAATACTATAACAACAAACAAAATTAACAAACATGAAATCATAGCTTTATAGTCCTCTAAAAAGTCCGAACGTCCAAGTTTATGTCCAAAGTCCATTATTTTTGCTCCATTAAGCCAAGGTAAGGATTTCTTGCGTTTTTGTTCCACTTTGATGTTATTAATGGCTTATATAGTCTCTTAACAATATTTACAAACAATCACAACAAACAAAAACACCAAGAATCGCCATAAATCCGACCCACAAGCTTAAGAGCTTAAAACTAAGAAAAACTTGAAAAACTTAACAATAAATCGAATGGAATGGATTTGGTTGGTTGTTTACCTCTGTAAATGCTTCCTAGAGGTTAAGAAGATTGCTAGGATTGCTTGGCTTGAGTTCTTCTTGCTTGGATTCTCTTCTTCCTCCACCCGTGCCTTCTTCTTCTTCCTCCTTTCTTTTCTGGCGACTTCCTTCTCTTTTTCCGGCAACTTCCTCCTTCTTTTTCCGGCGACTTCCTCCTCCTTCCTTCTTCCTTCTTGCTGTAGATTTTTCCTCTCTCTCTCTCTATCTGCTGAAGCAACTTGGTTTGATGGAATGCAATAAAGAAATGGAATGGTTTGAATGATTTGGGAGAAGTGGAGCAATTTTGGGAGAATGAAGGGAGTGGGGTTGGGTGCTCTATGAGGCTTGCCGGCTAACCTCTCCCTCCTTGCATTTGATTGGTCTAAAATTGGGGGTTGGTTCCCTCTTGGAGTAACAAGCCAAAATAAATACCTAAATACACAAAAATATATCCTAAAACTCCCACTTTTGTACCAAAACTGGTAAACAACTCCACCCAAAATTAAAATGGGTACTCCCATAAATTATTGGGATGCATAAAAATAATTATTATGGGATTTGTCTAAATATTCGGAACACCCATATAATACATTTCGGATACGGATAAAATCACGTATCAACTCAAAAAAAAAATTCGACGCTTGGAAAAATTATCACTTCACTCGCACGTATTTATGAAATTTATTAAAATTGAAAAAGACACCAAAAATATTATGAAGTGAATACTACCTCGGGAAACGTGTCCCGTGAATAGTGATTTTGCGATTTTTCGCGAAGTCAATATATTCACCTTAACGACACTACAACACGTAAAGTTCAACACATACACATATTCTAGGTTATAACACAACCTTTAAGCATATAACTCATAATAATATAAATAAAAATAAAAATTCATTTCATTCACACGTGACTCGGGTTACAAGGAAATTCAAAATTTCCGATCGTTACAGTAAGAGTACGAGTATTGTTCAAGTAAGTTTTTCTATAAAGTTGGTCAAGCACCCACACACATCACACAGTGTTTATAATTCTTCTTTTAGAAGAGTTATTTTGAAAAACTTCCTTTGAAAGAATTTATTTTGAAATATTATTTTTGAAGTTTATTCTTTACACTACACAGAATATACTATATAATCACTTTTGATAATTTCATAATATACGAGTTAGTGTACACCATATGTGATAGTTACTAATTATATTATAAATATATTTATGTTGATAAACTTCATAGAAAGCAACATCCAGTCTCTTGCTAATTAAGGTAAGGGATGTCATTTTCTTCATACTCGTAAGTGATAACATTTCTTTTGCACTCATAAAGGATATCATTTTCTTTCATACTCCTATATTTATAGATGAAATTATTATTCGTTTCCATAACAATATTATTAAATGGTGAAAATTCCTCAAATTAGTAGAATATCCTTAATAGTTTGTGTTTCATCTAGTATCTTTTCACCTGAATCTTCTATTGAATTTTTATCGTTATCTTTGAAATATGAATCTTGAATATCATTTTTGAATTTGACTCAACATTTTAATCATCATGTTGACAATTTGGACATTTTTGGTCTCTGGATAAATTTAATTACAAATCTCTAATATTTATCCTTGATCTCACTATATTTATTTTTATATCATTGTCATCATTTTCATACTTAAATTGTGGTGATAGTTCTCTTTGACCCGTAGTGCAAAGATAAACTGGCGTGACATGATTATGACCAAATTGTGTATTGGTATAATCATGAATTTTGGTGTTAAAGACAAAGGCTTGTGGTGAAAGTTCTCTTTGACCCGTAATGCAAAGATGAACTGGTGTTTGGCATGATCATGACCGGTGGTGTTATAAATAAATATCTTTGGCCCGTAGTGCAAAGATAAACTGTTGATTTGGATGTTCATAAACATGAACTGTTGATTGGTGTTACAGGGATAAACTATTGGTGGTGAACCTTTAACTTATAGAAGATGGTGGATATTATAATCTACTTGACTTTTCTAATTGATTATTTGTTCCGCTGCAGTTGTTTTTGAAACACTTATAATATCTTTAAATCTCTGATTTATTACTGTTGAAGGCTAAAGATAATTTATTCTTCATTATCTTAGTCATGATATTCTTTACCGGGCTATTTGAGCTCACCCTTTTCAGTTTTGTTCCATTGTTCTTCTCAAAAAATGTGAGTGTAGCTGGGACTAGCTGGGGAATGGAATGATGGTACGAGTTAGTGGTTGTCCTCATCAAGTTATAACATAGTATAATAATAATTATACTGAGGACTTAAAACGTGTGTTGCACTCTTTTTACGGCATTGTAATAATTTGGGTTTGGATACTGTTGTACCATATACGGTACGATATTTGTATTGAACTCATAATATATGTGTTGTCGTATTTTGCACGACAGTATAATAGTTGTAAATGGGAACATTTGTATTTGTAGTATGTATTTTTTGGCGACTCAAAATGGGTTGTGTGGACCCATTTTGGGGGCATCACGGACCCCCTCACTACTAGATATGAATCCAGGGTTTTGCTGGGTAAACTAAAATGAAGTAATCAACTCCCCATAAAATGATTGAAAAAAGGGCGTTAATATTCAAAATATGGCAATAAATCGTCAATCGGGCATCATCGGGTGATTAGGAGGAAATTGCTTTGGAAATCCTCTCTAGCCACCCTATCCTAGCAATTAATATATTGAAAGAGCTTCAAAATGATAGAACAATTATCATATAAGAATATTTTAAACACAACAAATGAATATACTATATTAGATCTACTAGATCTATAACAAAATTACATCAAAGATTCGATCTTTCACCTTTGAATGGATAGATTGAGCCTCCTCAAGCTTGGATTTGAATAGAATCTAGCAAATCTAATATAAAATTTGACATAATCTAATAGATCTAACTTGAATTAAGTGCTTCTCTCTCTAGAATTTCGCTTAGAATCCTTCCCTTTCTCTCTCTAAATTCTTCCTCTTCTTTGAACATCTGCTAAAAATCGCTTTATATAGGCTCCGAGCACCTGCGACTGGCTGTAGATGCACCTGTGGCTGGCCCAAGTGGGACCCAGCTGCCTCAGTTTTCGTGTCATGCAGTCGACTTTTTGTCTTGTTCGTTGAAATGCTCGTAACTTTAAATCCGGGATGAGTTGGGAGACGTGTCATACCATTCTGAAAAGCTCTTTCCAAGAGCTACGCAATGACATAAAGTTTGGCCAATTCCGGATCAGGGAAGATGAAACAGAATGTAGAAAATGTATCTTTCCCTAGCTGTCAATTAGTTATCTGTCATGTCTTGCATAATTCGTCACTCGGCGATCATCATGATGGCTCCGCATATTCATTCTGAGCCTCGTAATTCTTTGTTCTAACTCCTTGTCGTTAAGGTGAAATGACGCTTTTTCCTTCCTGTCAAGATTAGGTAACAAAATAAAAAATTTTGGGTATCTACATATGCCCCTCTTTGTCATATTTATGCAATACAATAAAATGAACATGACAAAGATATAGACAACCGATGTATAACAAGATATATCGATGATGCAGGTTAATGATATGATTTAAAACAAAATGATATGGTAATGCAAATGACAAATCTCATACTATGTCGCTTTACTGGGGAATGTTGTAATGGTATGGCCATAATCGGGTATCGTCTCCGACGGACATATCACCGGGTCTTGTCTCCGATGCCATCGCTGGGTATCGTCTCCAACGGACATATCACCGGGTCTCATCCCCGTCGCCATCGCTGGGTATCATCTCTAACGGACATATTGTAATGACCGTGAAATTTTTTTTAAACTCCATTATTAATTAGATATAAATTTATTTTTTAATGAGTTAGCTTTGTATGCTTATTTAAATCTTGTGTGATTAATTGGTTATGTGATTATGTGAATTCGCGTAGTTGCTAAGGTCAATAAAGGGAGTCACTAATGATTTAATTAAACTAGTGAACTAGCCCTATGGTTCTAATAAAAGAATGGATAAAGTGTCTATTAATTAAATATTCTATTTAATTGAATATAGTGTGGGAATTATATCTGCATAAGTTAATTTATATAAGTACTAATTGAGGTAAGCAGTGTTAATATTAATGCTTAATAGCTTATTTAGTATTTTAAAACTAATAGGCTAGACTAATTATTTAATTTTCTAATTCAATCATTTATTTAAATCATGCATTGGGGAGTTAATATATATTAATTGGGTTTATATTGTATGGATTATTTAATTAACTAGTAGTAATATAATGGGACACAAATTATAGGACATATCCCATTTATTTTCAATCGTAGTCTGGGAGAGAGAGAGAATTGAATTAAATTAAGCTGAGATGAACAGTGCAAGCCCCATCCTCAGCCGCGTATGGATTTCTTGCGGGATTTCTGCTAATGCAAATCATGGCTAAAGATATGGGTTGATGTGATCAGCTGCATTGCCCATCATCTTCTTCTTCTTCCCGTTGGTTAACCAAATTGGGCAATTGCATTGTCTGGTTTTTGATTGTTCTATAAATTGGAACCGTTTCTTCAGTAATCCAGTTGCTAACTTCTGATAAGTCAGTATAGAGAGTGTGAGTGTTGCTGGGAGTCATAACCATCTAAAATTAAGCAATCTAGGAGTATTAATTTAGCTTCACAGGAGGTAAAATTCGCCACTGGTGTTTTTAATTTCGTAGTTTGTTAAATTCTAAGTAACCCATGATTCTTGCTAATTAGATTGTTAATTAATGTAATGATGTTATCTGGGTTATGTGTGGATGTTATGAACCTTTTGGTTGGTCCGAATTGCGTTTAGAAAGGTTAGGCCATATAAACTTTCGTGTTCTGCAGAAGCAGAGCCAAACTTAAACCAGTGCAGGAGTGGCGCAGCTGCGCCACTCCCAAGGCCAAACCAAGCGCGGCCGCGCCGTGTAGCAATTTTGGTTTTGTTATTCTGATGTCTTGAGCATGCTAGCTTAGTTCCTTTATGCATACAAATAGAGTTTCCATGTATCTAGAGTCCCTGTAAATACCATGAGTTGTATATATTACTATATGTATGTATTTTCAAAAAGGAAGCTTGGACTTTGAAATAAACTTGACAAATGAGTGTCTTTTACATTCTGACCATGTGAGCATGCGTATATGGCTTAAATATGTGTTCAGATGCATGTGAGTTATGGTTTCCAAGTTGTCTTGTATGGATTAAGTTGCCTTGGTATGATTTAGTGTGATTTTCCAAATAAAGCATAGAGTTTGAAGACGAATATCGTCAATCATTGTGTGAGTGGTGTTCTGATCATACAAGCATAAATGTTAGGACTCATTATGCCTCTAGACATGATTGGCATGAGCACCATTTAGCTAAGCATGTTTTTGACATGTGCAAGTATGTTTAAGGCATGAGACTCCAAGTGTAGGCTATGTGTTAATGTGTACATGTGTTGATTTCGTTCGAGCATGCATATTAAGTCTTGTATAGCCTCATTATGTGGTATTGTGACTATAGTAGCGGTGTCATTGTGAGATGAACATGGATTAGCTTAACATATGGAATTCCGACATGAAAGTCATATGGTTTAGAATGAGCATGTTAGGTTTATAAACCAAGTTAATAACCTTGAGCATGTGTGTTTGATATATGTCAGTAACCTGTATGCTAAGAATAAACTAGGTTCCTGTGGAATGAAATTCATTCTTGGTCTGCTAGGAGGGTGGCGCGGCCGCGCCACTCCTAAGGCAAAAACTAGCGCGGCCGCGTCGATCGCCAGTTTTGCCCGGTTGTTTTAAATTGCAAACAGAGCCTTGTAGCATGTATGTAGGCATGTCTTAAGCTGTATTGAATGATTAAACTAATGTACTACGTGTTCAGGTCTGTATTGATGCCTAGAATCGAAGTATCCTAGAATTGTTAACTTATTTATCTAAGATGGGAATTAATGTTTATAGACTTAGAAATAATGGTTCCATCTACGTGACTATGTGATTGGATTACCTGGTGTGTAACCTCTTGTAAGTGTAAACTCATGCTAGTTTATACTGTACTAACTAAGGAACCGACTTATTAATGTTAGGTCGTTTCACGCAATTTAATTTAAAGCTAGATCATTGTAGCTGAGCAAACAGGCAAGTTCTCTACCCCGAAACTGTAATCGTTGCAAGTTTCCTTTAACCCTACTCAATTTACATTCGAGCAGGATGTGGTATATTATGCCAGTTTCCCTTGACTCATACTAACTTGTGCAAATATAACATTGTTGTGCAAGTATTATTGATGACAAGTTTCCGAACTTCACTTTTGTTGTTGTGCAAGTTCCCCGAACCCATTCTTGTATTATTTATTGCAAGTTATTATTTAAGCTTGAACTTTTAATTCCTCAAGCATGCTCTAAGTGGTTTAAATTACTTAACAATTATTCAACATCATTGTTATTGACACTCGCACATTGTGCAATTGTTTCGCGCAGACGTTAACTTGTACTTTATTAAAGTTCTAATATGGATGAACTGCCATAGTTAAGTCTTAGCTATTGTTCGGCTAGACATTTGCGGTATAGATTTTAAAAGCTATCCAAACTAATTGATGGTGCGGAAATCTTGGACTTTATGAACACCCCTTCAATATAGGGGAGTATCCCACGTATCGAATATAAGATACAAATAGCAGAGTTAAATGTTATGCATACACATAGCATACGCGAGGCTGATCTCCTCAAGTACACATTCTGTAGCCAGTAACCAAAGGGTCAATTAGCTATTGACTCCCTTGGAAGTTTATTGTTCAAAGTCTACTTAACTATTATTCGTTCTAAAAGCAATTATCATTCTTGCTTCTGATATTCATGTTGTTGAATTCCTCTCTTTATATTCCGTTCATCATGATATATCCTTTATTGTTGTATTTAAACTTGCTGGGCAAACTAGTTACTCGCCCTTGTTATATCATGAACCTTATTGTAGTTAAGCCCGAGACTTGAGGCAAAGACAAAGGCAAGGAAAAGTTGAAGTAATAGACTTCAAGTAGCTAACTTTGTTATATGCTTAGTTTAAATTATTATCAATGTAATCTGAACCCTGCTTAATAATTAGGGTATGCTTTGTTGTATGTATTAAGGTTATCGAATCTTGGGACTGGTAACACCTTTTGAATGAACAACATATGTTTATTATATTCCGCATTTAGTCATTTTATGTTATTTTGGAGGTGGATGTTGTATTGGATCGTGATGACCAAATCCGGGTGTTTGAGACCTGAATTTGGGAGCGTCACACATATCACCGGGTCTCGTCCCCGTCGTCATCGTTGGCTATCGTCTCCAACGGACATATCACCGGGTCTCGTCCCCCGCCGTCATCGCTGGGTATCGTCTCCAACAAACATATCACCAGGTCTCGTCCTCGCCGCCATCACTGGGTATCGACTCCAACGGACATATCATCGATTTGATCAAAATAAGACACCTTTTCTCTAATATTCGACCGTTTTTGTCATTTTTGATATGTTTTTTTTACCGTTTTCTTGGTTTCAGGCCTTAAGACCCATCATTATTAAATTTTAGATTCTCATAACCGATTTTTGATGGTAAATGACATTTTAGGCTCCAAAAATGTATTTTTCTTTGCGATTATCCTTATTTGGACTAAAAAAGATGTATTTTGACCTCAAGTGCACCAAAATAGGAGGGGTGGGGCCCACTAGGCCTGGGCGCAGGTGCACCTATGGCTGGTTGTAGTGGTTATACCCCACTCGGCCCTTTTTCTCTTCTCATTCTCTTTGGCTTCCTTTGGCTCTTCTTCTTTGATCTTTCGATATTCTAGCTCGTATTCTCATTCATTCTGCTCTGTGATTCAATTTTGTTAGTTTCGACTCCGAACATTCGTGTATTACACTGCAGGTAACGTTTTCGTATAACCTTTGTATGTTTTTGATTTCGTTTCATTATATTATGGATGTTAGTACATTAAAACTTAATATATGCAAAATGTATGCTTAAATTACTTGATAAAAATATTCCTACTCGATGCATGCACATATTTTAATATGCTGGACACGTAGGCGTAAAATTTTTTTGGATCTGATATCGTTTTTTATCGTACATTTTTTTATAAAAATTATCCGTTTTAATGTCCTAATCCACTCTTAGGTAAGTTTCTATTTTTGGGTCATTTTTAATGTTGTTTTATGCTTTCGTTTCATTCATCGTAGTATTTTAATCATATCGTATCGTGACTTATGCATCTCTCTTGGGTTGTGCCTTGTGTATCTAAACATGGTTACATATGCATGCAGTGGTGCATGTGGATAGTCCATATTATAGGGGAGACTCTGGCAAAAAATTCCGTAAGTCGTAAGACTGGATGTATGTGCATATTTTATATCATACCCATGTATATAAAAAAATGAAATAGACTCATCCTAACATGCATGATGCGATGCCTAATATTCGTGTCGTAAGGACACTTTATTATTAAATTAATATCCAAACTTAAAAATTTATCAAATCATATGATTAATTATATTAATAATATATGTCAATTTGAAACATAATAACTATAACATTAGTTGAAAAATTATAGTGGATTCATTCATAACTAATTGTCATAATAAAATTAAAACTTATTAAAACTTGAGTTTCATACCATCTATGGCGGTGTAATTAGTCCACAATGTATCTTTTTGCATGCTTTGGGTGTGAACTTTGACTATTTGATATGTTTATTTATATACGATTGGGTCGATCCAGTATTTAATTTGATTTGTTTGGCAGATTAGTGATATATGTGTCGTGCGTACTATCCGATTTGATTTGTATACATCATGGTATCGATGTATATATAGTATAGATGTTAATCATTGACTATTTGTATTTTAGCTCCGTTATAGACTTTTGATTCAGCCTTCTTCTTCCTTTGAGAACCTTTCCATTATGTCGTCCCTCCAATATTTGTTCGTTGATTGTATTTGGCCTCATTGATTTTGATATATGTACAATTTACTTGTAGTTCGACATTTGTTCATTAATTTGACCCTTTTAGTTACTTTACGTATATTGTGGTAGTTTTGTATATTCATATCGGACATTTGACTCATATTGTGTTTTTTTTTCTCAACAAATATTCAGGGGTGATTAAAATTTATGGGATGAGAGCTACGTTTGATCCAAAATAAATTTGACTAGTGTTGTGACTTTTATTAGACTTGTGTTTCATGATTTTGTAGACGGGTGTTTTGGGTCTATTTTGACATTCATACTTGGGAGTTATCTATAATGCAGTTATCTTTCAAATAAAAAAGAATGCTTGATAAATAGAGTGCAAATACCATAAACATTATATAAAAAATTATTACAAACTCGGAATGAGGATTTAGTAACATGTCATATAAAATCGTAATAAAGCAAATAACAAAGGCAGATGGTGGCAGACCTATCCCAACATGCCCTACTTATTCTCTTTAAGATAAGCAATATTATATATTGCTGAGACACTTATTGATATTTACTAATATATATCAGCTAGCTTTTTTACAAAGGAATAGACTGAACAAGCAATGAATAAAATCTATCCTTTGTCACACCATCTTCAACACCAAACCCATCTCCACAATTATAAAAGCATTGGCCTGTTCTAGTCAGATTTAACATTATCTCAATATAAGATTTAGACAAAGGAGTATCCGAAAATTGGCTTAATGTATTCACCTCTTTCCATTTTTTTCTCATCAAATCCCTTATGTGTTCTCGCGCAACTTCTTCGCTAGCACCGGTATCCGACATGTAGCATTGGATTGATTTTGGAACATCTCCTCTCTTTAACTCATCCTGCATGCATGCATTCAAATGTATATTTGTTACAACCCTAGCAAGCTAGCTCGTCGAAAAATTTCAAAAATATGTCATATATTTTAAAACCAAAAAAAAAAAGAGATAATCATACCGAGGAAGTTCCATAATCATCGGCTAGTCGAAAAATTACTGATGACAAGTGTAATATATCTGGGTTGCTCTCTAAAAACTCTATTGCTTTCATTTTGATTGGATTTGTGGTGAAAATATAAGATTGAATTGTTATAAGAGGGCCTGTTATGGACACCCATGCATTGTTCAAGTACTCCTCCAATGTTGGTTTGTGTCCACTGGCATACCATCGCGCCTCTACTAAGTCAGCTTTGAGTAAATTAAGCCACTACAACATAAGATTAAGAAAAAAACATTTGTAAATGAAGATCATGAAGAAATGGAAAAAAAAGTTTTTATTTAATCAAAAGCTAAGAAATTAATTAGTAAAGGGTGGAAGAATATATAGTACTGCATTTTTGAGGTGTGGTAAAACATTGATGTTCTGTTCCTTAAGGATGTCGTAAACTATCTCATTCACATAGTTGTAAAGCGCAAGGAAGCATATCTTCATGTAGTCCGGAAGTTGATTTATTTCATTAATATCCCATCTGATCAAATGACAAAAATTATGTAACCTTAATTAATGCTAAAATTAAGTTCATAGGGAATTAAAGTTGGCAAATTCATCAAGCAATAAAATTAAGAGAAAACCTCTCAACGACATCAGTGAAAAGCTCAAGTTCATCCAATGTACCATACACATCATAAAAATCATCTATTACGGTAATCAATTGTATTGCTTTAGCTAACATTACTCTGCAATATTCATATCGCGGCTCGAAAGTAATTCCTATAGCCCATAAGAATGATGACACCAACCTATCCCTAGCAAAGCTCAATTTCTCTACCAGCTTTATTTTGTTCCACCACCTACAAACCAATCCAAAGCCAGTGATAAAAAAATGATACAATAAAAAGGGGGGAAATGAAAGAAAGAAAAAAACGACCAATTAATATTTGATGTAAGAATGAATTAGTTACTCTCGGTTCCACAAACATATCCTTTATGTTAGTTAGAAATGTAGCAATGATGGTAATTTAAAATTTTCATGAACTTTATATTCTAAAAAAGTAATGTATCACTAATTTTGAAACGGATAAACAAAATGAATCTCTAATTTGAACATGAGATATCTACTATGTACGTACTTACCCTGACAAATGTTTGAGTTCTTCTTGATTGAATCCTTGCACAAGGTTGAAGTTCAACTTAGCAAGTTGTAGTAATATAGGGACCATGTCATTACTTCTTTCATACACATCGATATACCACCTTGCTTCTAACCATGGCATCCGCCAATGCAATGGAAGCTCCAAGGCATGTTTCACATGCATGGCAAGATTCGAATCAACTATATTTCCATCGAGCTCTTTAAGGTTTTTATTTGTGAAGCACCATCCCTCCTCCATTAGACACTCTCCTTCAAAAGAGTAATACGAAGCTTCATACAAACTCAACATTCCCTTCACATCTTCGCGAAGACATTCTTTGAAGCTCCCGTTATCAGTAAAACTCTTGAAAACAGCTGCATTATTAAGAAGTAATTAAGTATATACCACAATTAATATATTATCCACGTATAGGATTTATCAATTAATGTCTTGCATGCATGGTTAATTAGCGGGGCGCCTACAAAAAAAACGGCTTGAGGGCTAGATAAAAATTGTCTACTTTACCTAAACAAAATATATATCGATAGATTTTACAGAAAATTAAACACATCAGTGTTTTATTTATCCATATACACAAATAGTTTTTATCTGGTTATCTATTATAGTATAGACGTGAATTTTTTTTCCCTAGAGTAGACAATGATGAATAAGGACAAACGACAAATACATAACTAAGAACCCAAAGAACCAAAAAAGAATAAAAATAGATTACCTTCGGGGATATGATATCCATGTTGTCTAAGGAGTCTAAATTCAAGCGCAGTAGAATGCAAGTCCTCCTTTAATCTCCACTTATTATTACTATGATCATTATATATTTTCTTCAATGTATGCTCTATTTCTTCATCAAATAGATAAGCCAATCCAAGTCTTTGCAAGTGATTGATCAGTTCAAGTTGATCTAATGGCTTAATTGCATCATTAAACATCTTCACCACATCTCCCTTCAACTTTTCAGCTTGTCCAGTCAAACTTTCAGGCTTTTAAATATAGAACAATGTTTTCATTAGTGAAATACAATAAACCAATAACTCAACTTACAAATGGCACCAAGAACATAATAAAGTTACGTACCGTGTAATCGCTTCTTAAAGACTGCAGATAATTGTTGTCCCAGATGCAAGGTTGGTAATTTCCTGATCTCCTAACTATAGGCAGTGGGTTAGAAATTGTGCTGGTACAACGAACAGATTGGACAGGCTTAAAGGCAGTGGTAACATGTTTAGCTTTTGGAGGGACAATTTTCCCGAAATTGCAATTAAGGATTGAAATATGCACACTAGCAGCCATCATATATTATAACATGCATGCGCTAAAGAACTTGTGGTGATAATGCAAGGGTTGCCAATGAATATATATATAATGAAGGAGGCTCACGAATATAGCGCAAGTTTCCACAATTACCAACGGTGCATTATTAAAAATAGATAGAATTAATATAATAGGGCAATTATATGCATGTGATTAATTTTAATGAATTAATTATCTTAATTAATTAGTACATTTCAACACCTGTATAATTACATCCAAAATTCAAACTTGGTGGGTGGCCGGTAGATTTGTTTTTTCTTTTCATTTTCTTCTTAATTTGGGAGTCATCATGTACAAATTTTGATATATACAACTTTTTTGTCAAGATGTGCAAACAAAATATGGTTCGAATTTGTGGAAATTTGGGAGCGAAAAACTTGTACAATGGTTAATACTCCTACTGTTGTGTCACCATGTAATAAAGGTCTATATATATGAACTGACTATGATGAAGCAGGAGACAATTTCATACTGATTGGATCCTTCATTTTCGATATTAATTCGTGGTTATCTAAAAAAGATCGATTAAAATACAGTTTAAATCTCAAAATTTATAATAAAATTGAGTTTTACTTCCTAATCTTTAAAACATACTTATTTTCACCCTGGAGTTTTATTTCGCAAAACAAATTGCAGTCCCCCATTTCAACAAGTCAAAAGTTACCGGATGTTTTGGTAAACCAATTTTTGCAGGGTTAATGTAATCGAAATCTTAGCTTTCTCGCTAGCCTTAATTAGTTGAAATTGAGTCGCTCACTTTGTCCCCAATTGCCCCCACTTTCACGATCTCACCTCTTTGTGTTGAAATTATCACATGTGATAATAGTATTCAATACATGTGATAATAATTAAGATTTTGCGCATGTGATAATAGTATTCAATACATGTGATAATAGTATTTGTGCGCTAACGTCTTCTTTTATGATAACTTACACTATTACAATGCATGTAGTAAATTTAAGAATACATTTCAATTTTAAGAGTCTAAGAGGAGCCAAAAGAAAGTGCCAAGAGGAGAATTAAGTGGGAACTTAAGAAAAACATACATTTTTAATCTTTTGAAGTGCGCTTGTTTAATTTTTTACTTCTTAACTTGTCAACTTGCACAGTAAAACGAGAAATCTCTATCACTAGGCTATATCACCTTTGGTCTTTGTATACTATTATTTTATCCACACTTCGTTTGCATAAAATTACTTTAGTTTACCATATTATTCATAAACATTAATTAAATGCTAATTTGTTTCTCTTTCATCAAAATTTTAAGACTAATTTATTTTTCTTTCATCTAAAATTTGATACTAATTTGTTTAACTAATTATTCCTAACAAGTTCACCAACCCCGGGTGAAGCACGGGTGACATAAATAATAATTTATTATATTAATAATTTAAAAAATTGTGATTTTGGGAACATAGTTGTAGTTATTAAATACTTAAATATTTATTCAAATAACTAATGATTGAATTATATATTGAAGGTTCTTTCAATCAATTATATTATTAAGCTAAATATTTGAATGAATTATTGTAAATTTATTTAGTTACGATTATGAGAAAATAATTAGCGTTTATATTGACAAAATTTGCTTGAAATTCTAATCCGAATATACCCCTGTGTCAAGAGGACATGTCTGTTGCACCTTATTATTGATTAGCTTAAGTATACTCTAAGGATCAAACTACAAAATATAACCCGCGGGGTTCAAATTACATAACTTACATAATCATTTTCAAATGATATCGAGTTATTTAAATACAAATATACTTAAATGTCTCAAATTAAAGATCGAAAATAACTCCCAAATATCAATAAAAATAGACGAAGAAGGTTACGAATAAATAAAGTCTAAAACCACAATTTTTTCAAATGACGAGATATCACCATAGTTGACATAAGGAATAGAACAACAATTCAAGCAACGAAATATGAAATCCGTACGTGCTTGAATAATATACTGAAATAGCTATTAAAATTCAAATATAACTCCACTAGGGTGCCTTGGTCCAACCTAATACAGAAACAAAATCTTACCATAAATATAGTTACAATTAATATACAATTTTCTAATTATAATATGATGTTTATAATTTTTATTTAAAACAAATATATACTTTTTATTGTAAAACCAACCTTTCTATTATAATAATATACTAATAACATCAATTCTCACATCTTATATCTAGGGGTGGACATTTTTTTTGATTTTTTCAGTTTTTGGGCTAACCGAACCGGTTCGAACTGGCCCATTCCGATTCGAGACAAAACGAAACCGGTTATGCATCGGTACAAGTAACCGGTATATACCGGTTATTCGGTACCGGGTTCGGGAAGGTATTTTGGAGGTTCGGTATATACCGTACCGAACCGGTTGTACCGGTTGTAGAAATTTCCCTCAAATTGTTCTCCTGTTGCACTCTTCATTGATCTGTTTCTATAGTATTTGCTCTATTTGGTTTCTTTAGAAAATGTAGAACAACCAGATTTCTTTCATTTTATGATTTACAAATTTTCATTACTTCAAATCTAAGATTATAGATATTTCCCCCTAATTGTGCTTCATGTAAATGTGTGCAAAGCAAAATCTGCTCTGTTTGGTTTCTTGTTTTCTTTTGTACTTGTTCAGTTTATGTATCAAATGGAGCAGTAATAATGTTCCTACTTGGGTGCACGCATAAACCTTTCCCCTTCCTTTAGTTCGAGCTTAGCAGATGACCAATGGAAATGCTTATTGAAGAATCCCTATTTCTACTGTATGTAATTGTAACCCCATGGAGTATATGTATATGTATATGTATGTATATATATATAGAATCAACTTTTATTGTAAGACTCATTTCCCTCTCTTCCTTCTACACTGATTCTATATATGTATATGTATGTATATATATATAGAATCAGTGTAGAAGGAAGAGAGGGAAATGAGTCTTACAATAAGAGTTGAAAAGACAGAACTTGCAGATGAAGCTTGAAGATTCAGACAGAGAGAGAGCAATATATCAGCCCAAATCCAGCAACCCAACAGAGGAAGAGAGAGAAAGAGGAGATGAGTTAACTTGAAACAACCAGTACTAAGTGTGTAAAAATTGGTACCGTTCTGGTACCAAACTAGCTAACCGGTTCGGAACACTGGTTTAATCGGTACGTAATTTTGGACACTTTCGGTAACCGGTACGGTACGATTCGGGCCGGTCCGGTACGATTATTTACCGATGCACAGTCCTACTTATACCAATGTTAGGCACTAATCTCTCTCTCTCTCCCTCTCTCATAAATATAGTTTATTATTTTAATAACTTTATAGCCTTCAACCTATAGTAACAATTATTAAAAAGAATTGATATTTTCACAAGTAAAAGTGATAGTTTAATTTCACAAGATTTTTCTCACATGAGAAAGTAAGTGGGTCCCATATTTATGTGAGAGATGTCTTGTGAAAATATCAATTTTTACTAAAAATAACAATTCCCTTATTAAATTATTAATTCTTCACTTCATTTGATAGACTTGAATTTAATGCTTTATAGGAGAATCAAGATAATATTAGGGAATTGATATTTTCACAAGAAAAATTAATATTTCTGTAAGGCTCTCCTCACATGAATAGTGAGTGAGCCCCATTTTCATGTGAGTGTGACATTGTGAAATATCATTTTTTTTTCCTTGTGAAAATAATAACTCCCTAATATTATATAATTTACATAAAGCAATTTTGTTCTTTAATCAAAGCAGTACATGGAGATTTAGAGAGTATTACCTTTCTCCTTTCTAGAATGTTAAAGAGACAAGTAATTACTCTTTTCTTGATCACACTACCAAAATCCAATTTTTAGAGAAGCTCTTCTTCTTAATCTTTTCTCTGGTAGATTTAAGATCGGCTGATGAACACAATCACACAAAAAAAAAATAAGAACACACAAAATTATTTAGGTTCACCAAAGGTTCACCAATTTGACTAGTTCTACTTGTCTGATATATTCATATATTGTGTCTCTCACACTCTACAATGATACACACATCAAACGTTGCTTTTATAACATGAGCTCAAACCTATAAGACCCAAAATATTAGTAAAACTCAAAATCGGACTACTAATAAATCCCAAAACCCAAATAAACATTACGTTTGACTATTAATCTGACCCACTGAAGTATGAACCAATCCCAACATTCTCCAATCACGCCGCATGTTCTGCTCTTCCTATTCTTCGCCTCTTTTCTTTTGCTACTAACATAATTCCTGTAGCTACTAGGTTATTGGCTCCTCTCTTATTATTATCATTATCATTATTAATTATTATTATTATTATTATTATTATTATTTGTTGTGGTAGCAGTACTCGTATTATTATTATATAAAAATATTATTATTTTATGTAAAAAAAATTATCTTTTTGTAACAACAAAATTATATCAATTTAAAAATAAAATAAATAAATAAAAAATTTCGAATATTACATTGGGAGAGAAGAAACTACGTAATTATGATAACTCAACACAAACATACGATTTTCCGTTTGAATGATGTAGTAGAAGTGAAATTTTTTGCCGTACATGACTACACCTGACGTAGTAGTTACATTTATAACAGTATTTATCCAAATCTGGCAGTTGAAGTGCAAATTCATGTACATGTAATTTTAACTAAACATCAACCAATTAGGGTAGCACTTTTGAAAATTGTGCCAAATATGTGACCAATTAGGGTAGCACTTTTAAATATTGTGCCAAATATGGGGTAGCCTTCCAAATAAGTTTAATTTCTTGTGCTAAATATGTGGGTGGCGGCCTTCTTAATAAGTTTGATTTTTTGACGTACTTTTTTATGTTTTAAAATTAAAGATACTTTTGTAAAATGATTACATATTGTAGGCAAGGAAATCGTACCTTGCTAGGGTTAGGGTTTCGTGTTAACTGATGATGAGAGAAATCCACGAAGAGTACGGAATTGATTGATGAATTAAAGAGGGGAGAAAAACAGGTAAGCAATTACTCTAATAACATGTGGTAGAACTTTTAGGGTCAAAGAGCCTTCTCGGTGTCTAGGGTCTAGAGAGAATCCAAAAGTTCCTTCTACTGAAGTGGAGGAAGTATTTATAGAGTTTACTGAAAAGTGATCATGTGCCTGACACATTTATAGGTCATGTGCCTGACATGTGACCTCAGGGGAAATTCTAGAAATACATTTAGTTACCCGAGTAATGCCCAAATCATCATGTCATTCTAGCCACCAATCTAATCCCTCAATCAATTCCCAAAATGAGTTGCCTCCATATATAAGTCTTCTGCCTCAAGACTCATGGAGGCCTCTTTCAGGTCTCGTATTCCAATGTTCTTGCTGCTCAATTCATGTCTTTTCGCTCTTCTTTCTTTATCTAAACAACATGTCATTCAATCTTGTCGTCGGGAATTTCGAAAGGAGCTTGGCACGGAACAAAAGAGGCTATACCCTAGGGTGTCGAACCCTAGGATCGTGCCTCCTACGGTCCTCTTCGTTCGATTTGACTTTTCTTGATCAATTTTTATCATTTTCTCCTGATTCTTGGCCTTGTGAGAAGCTTCTCTTGTCATGGAGGATTCAAGGAAAGCCATTCCTAGACCCTCACAAGTCTCCTTACTTGTTTCTGTGGTTCGGGCTTGTTATTCTGTCATTGCACCGCTCAAACTTGTCTGACACGATTCTCGAGAACATGAAACGGTGTGCCCCCTAGGAGGCCAACCCCTAGGGTGGTCGAATCCTAGGGTGCCTTGGGGGCCACCTTAGCTTTTTGTTCCTTCTCTGTTCGTTTTCCTTGTTTTGTACTTGTTTCGTTCTGGTAGTTCAAATCAAATTCAATCGGGGAAGATGTTATCGGATTTCGTCTTAAGGTGGGACCACCTAGGGGTGGCCGAACCCTAAGGGGCCAAAACCCTAGGTGCTCCCTTTTTGTTCATTTATTGATTCCTTTGTTCATTTATTCATGCCTTGTTCATTTATTTCTAACTTTTTTGTTTTTCATTCAATTCTTTAGGTCATATGTGAACCCTAATTTATACTTGAGCTCACAAGGAGTAATTAGTTAAACAAATTAATTATCAAAATTTAGATGAAATTAAAGAGAAGCAAATTAGCATTTAAATGCTTATGGATAATATGGAAATAAAGTAATTCTATATATGTGCATCAAAAGTATACAAACAATTATGTACAAATACAAATACTATCATCGCATGTTTTGAATAACAAAAAAACTAGCTAAGTGTCTTTTGCGAAGCATGGGTTTATTATTAATTTCTTATTTATTTTATATATATAATGATTATAAAATATCTTTTAAAATTTTAATTTAATTTATTGTAGAATGACTAAAACTTTGCTCAAACAAACAATTATCAAAGACTTGCAAATGAATATTAACAATATGTTTTTTTTTTAATTTAATATTCAGCTTATATAGTTTTTAAATTTAATGTTAGTTTTTATTTTCAATCTTTCGAATTTATACATAGTTAGTTAGAGTTCAAAAATTAAATGAGTGAAACCTAATAGTCTAAACTTGGTGTTTAAGAAATTCTATATGACATAAAATTGTAGTAAATTAATAAGTTAATTACCATCATGGTTTTTTATTTTTAATGGTAACTTAAATTTTAATAACTATATATAAGTGAGAATATATATTACACTTTTTAATATTAATTATTATTTTCTCATAATATTTTCTATATTTTTAATATATAGTTATTTAGGAATAATAAAGTTGTAGAATAATAAGTTACAATTATGACTGTTAGTTTTAAAAATTAACTAAAGTTTAATCACAATATATAAGTTATAATTTTTTTTAACATTAATTAATTAAATGTCTCCTGTAACAACCCAGATTTTCAAGAAGAATAATTATGATAAGAATTTAATAAATAAAATTCTTATTATGAGGTCTAAAGAGTTGAATGTAAAATATACATGTGTTGTATATATATTTACGTGAGTTATGTGATAAGAGAATAAATATATGTATATTATATATTTATTATCGATTAAGTGATGAGATGTTAGCTAATAGTTAGTCAAAGCTAGTTAATTTAATTAGTATGGACTAACTGACGAAGCGTATAATTGTATAGAAGGAAGTCAAAAACTCGAATGTAAGTTAGAAAGAAGAAAGGAGGAAGAATGTAACAATCACGAATCGAGAGCACCCTTGTAATTTGGGTTTATTAATATTATCGAATATATTAAATTTTTACTTTTATATGATGTGTTTAAAGGTTATATTACAACCTAGATTATGTTAATACATAGATTTTAGGTGTCGTAAGTTTCGCGTAAGTGAATAAATTGATTTCGCGTAAAATCGCTAAATCACTATTTACGGGGCACGTTTCCCGAGGCACTATTCACGCCCGAATATTTTTACGTCTTTTTCGATTTCTATTAATTTCGTTAAGACGTGTACGCGAAGAAATTTTTTTTTCAAGCGTCAGAAATTTTATTCGAGCCCGAACGAGATTTATTTCGTATCCAAAATATATTATATGGGTGTTCCAAATAAATGGACAAATTCATAATTATTATTTTTACTCGTCCCACTATTTTATGAGAGTACCCATTTTAATTTTGGGTAGAGTTATTGAACAATTGGTGCAATAGAGGGAGTATTCGGATGTGGGTAGAGAGAGAAGGAATTAAATGGGTGTAAGTATTTTTGTGTGTAGCTTAATAAGGGAGCAAGTTGATACCATGCACCAATCAAAATTTAGCAAATGAGGGATTGTATGTCGTAGGTGGCCTTGTGCCAAACATAAAGCCTTGAAATCCTATTATTGGAAACATGTTCCTCAAAACTATCTCCAAGGGAGCTCGGTTGTACAACCCAACTCCATTCCATCTGATTCTCTCGTTCCTCACATCCGGATTCAGCTCATTCTAATAGAGAGAGGGGGAGTTGCAGAGGAAGACGAGAAAGGGAAGAAGAAGGGCTCGGTTATTCAACCGTTCACTCACCCGAAGCCATTTCCACTCCTTCTCTCCTCTATTCCATTTCCAAGCTCTAGCAGCAGATCATTAGAGAGAGAGAAGCAAATATTCTGCAGAAAAAAGAAGTAAGAAAGAAGAAGAAGAAGTAAGAGAGAAAAAGAAGTGGGTGAGGAAGAAAGAGGAAGGGGGAGCTCGGGAGAAGAAGATAAGAGCATCAAGCTCTAAACAAGCTTCATAAACACCCAAGAAGGAGAATCAAGAGGTATACAACAAACCACAACTCCTTCTTTTCATCATTTTCAACTTCCATGGTTTTTAAAGCTTATGTGTTTGTTGGGTTGATTTTTGTTAATTATGGTTGTTGTTGGTTATGGGTAATCTGTAATAGAAGTTCTTAAGACCTTAAGAACCCTCTTAATAACTTCTCAAAGTGGAACAAAATGAAAGAAATCCGTACCCCATGCTTAATGGAGGAAGAACATGAACTTTTGGACTTTGGACTATGAATGGACTGGTTTAGAGGACTTAAACCGTTAGAAATCATAACTGATAATTTTGTTGGTTGTTATAATGTTGTAGTTCCATGGGTTATGAGAATAACTCAATTAGAATGGAGTAAAAAGATGTAAAAACGAAGATTTGGTGATGATTTTAGTGAAGAACACTTAGAACACCTAAAACAGAGCATGAATTGATACTTTGACCTAATATTTGGTCATGTTAATGTCAATGGATAGCTCTGAATTTTTGATATGTTGTAGCTCTATGTCTTAGGAGTTCATAGAGTCCAAAATGGACTGATTTGGACGTCTAAAGAAGAAGTTATGAAGGTTGGACTAAAGGAGGGTCGAAAATTCGCGAAGTCTGGTGCAGTTGGTGCGCCCGCGCCCAAGGGCCTGCAGCCCGCTTGCGCCTGGTGCCGCCCGCGCGCACGCGCTGCCCAACTCAACTTCGATGTATGTTGGGGAAATGACCATAACTTTCTCATACGAACTCCGATTAGGGCGATTCAAGATGATCCGGAAAGAGAAAGAGTAGACTTACAACTTCCATTAATTATAATTGAAAGTTACTACCTGGATTAATTTCTAAATTGGTCATTTTTAGGACTGATGTGTAATTAGAGGCAATCAGAGGGTGTCGGGCATGCGCGTAAGCACGTGTAATGCTCCCGACAATGTAAAATGATGTTCTAAGTTATAAAACATGAACCTTATGGATTATAATGATGATTAACATTAATCAATAATGAATTAGATATGTGCATGAGCATGCTAAGCATGTGCGAAGGAGGCGAATTAGGCGTATGACGTGTAAATGTCGAAACGCCGCGTAAAGTGTTAATACACTTAATTAGTGTTTCGATTCAAATGAATCGAATATTATAAGATACGGAATGGGGTTAATATAAACAAATAAATATGAATGATGATGAAGGTCGTAACGTTTTCGAACGACGCGACGCCGGGAGATGTTTTGGCCTTAATCGCGTTTATTAATTTATAAAACGTGAACAACATGAAATAAAAGTTATAATTTTAGTATGTAAACCAATATGAAGTTTATATTTGGCTAATTGGTATATTTTTGTAAATGATATTGTGTAAGCTATTTGAAGAGCATTATAACGTAAGTTGTAAGCAGCACATAAGGCAAGTTTCCTAACTTACTCAATATTTACATTAGAGCAAGTTTTCTAACTTCATATGATAATTTTCTTATGAAGGCTATGTAATGTAAAGTTCAAGTTACGCAATGTCTATATATATATTGTGTGAATGCTAAACGTGTGCAATTTCTTTAATAATTGTAATAGATGTTCAAGTTATGCTAAATTGCAAAGGTATGTATATTCTGATGTTGGAATTTCATTAGTTACATGAAATTCACAAGACAAGATGAAATGAGTTATTCCATTCGGAAGTCTTATTGATGTAGATGTGAATTGTAATAATTCTTGAATTGTGTTAAAGTGATGATGCCTTATCAAATAATTAGGCAATAGATGTATAAATTGCACTTCGTGCAATAATGTGTTGTTGTAAGTAGATGTGGTCATGATTTGCACCCCGTGAAATGATGTGATGACGATTATAAATATTAACGTGCTAGACCAATATTCGCACTTAGGTGCAATTCAAAGAAATATTTTTTAATTAAACTGTTTAATATGTTAAGTCCTGGAAATCAAGAACTATGATGAGAATCAGGTTGATGTTAATTATTTTTAAATATGGTGATAGTGATGATGATATTAGCAATGATATATGATAAGGAATTTAATTATTCCTGTTTATTCGCATGACTTCACAATTATTGTTCAATTGTTGAAGATTTCAGTCAGATGTTATTTTACTCCTATGGTGTTGTTTATTCAACTGCTTATACTTGCTGGGCAATTAAATGTTCACCCTTGCAAATTCTAAAATTTTGGAGCTAGAGCAGGAGTACCTAAAAGGTCAGAAGAAGATGCTAGAAAGGAAATGTTAAGGAAGAAGAATTAAAGTTTATGTTACGTTATAAGATTATTTTAATGTTGTAATATTATTTACAATAGTTGATGTATTACATACTCTTAAGAATGTTTTGTACGATTAAAGGTTAGAAAACCTGGGATTAGACTGAGATGTGTTGTTTTATTATAGAAATTATATTTATATTGTAAGAATTGTATTGTATAAGCAGTAACGTGACGAACCGGATCCGAGGTTAAGGTAACCCGGATTTGGGGTCGTTACATCTCCTATATTAATTATTATGTAATCATAATATTTTTCCTATAGTTTTAATATTTAGTTATTTAGAGTCTAAAGTTGAGTAAAGTAAAATTCTAAACATGTTTTTTAAGTTAAAATTTATTGTATGACTAAATAATTAAAGAACTATAGGATAAAATTATTGTAAAATAATAAGTTAATACTAAAATTTATAGGACCATAAAAAGAATTTTTGTTCTCTAACATTAACTATAAATTTTTTTTAATAGTGAATAATTTCACAACTTAACTTACTAATTGCATATAATTTAGTTTAATTTTATTATTTCATTGTTTATTATTAAAATCTTATGATGTTACGCCATGATCATATTATGTTGGGGTTGAATGACAATTATCCCTTCTGAATCAGATAGATTCATATCTGAAAGAGGTTCATCAAATAATATAATATTAATTATAGTAGACAATTGGATGTGGTTTGTATTTATTTTATTTTTTTAAGCAAATGTTGTAATCATTCTAATACCACCAGTAAGTTAATTTGTTAAATTCAATTTTTTATAAACATCATATATAAAACAAATAAAATATTAAAAATAATATTATTTATAAAATAAACTTGTGTTTTGCCTTCTTTTAAAAAAATTAAAATACTAAACACTCATAAAACACTATCATTATGTGTCTTTATAAGTTAATCCTAGTTAACTATTACGATTGTATATTTTAGTATAACTATATTATAATAATTCTGTCGTTTATATTGTAAATACTAATTCAAATTGTTCTAGCTTAATATAGCTTACTTATATTTCAATAGTTTAATTTGTAGATAATTACGATATAATAGTAGAATAATTTGTTACTATATATATGATTGTTAAATATATTAACAATGATCCGTAGGTGTTAATTTTAATTTAGGCTCATGAGAATCAATATTTGTAAATGACTTCTATAAGAAATAAAATTGTTATAAAATATAAGTTACTCTAAAGTTTTTCAGGATCATAAATAGTGTTTTGGTTCTAGTTAAATTCTAGGTTTAAAAGGTGTTTTAATAGTAGTTAATAAAATAAAATCAGGCGACTTTAAAAAGTATTTTAATAGTAGTTAAATTCTAGTCTCGTATCAAAGACCAAAAAACTTAATTTTGTCTTATTATAGGTGTATATATAGATATATAAATGATGTAAAAAGTTAATGAATCTTGTCATTAATTTAATTGAAAAACCCATTGCATACTATTTATCTCTCTTTATTTGTGCATAGTTTGTTTCATAAAACTACTCAAAGTTAATAAATCTTATCAAAAAAATTAAATTATGTACATCCACATATTACTTTTTTTTATCTGTTCGTGCATATAAAACTTTTCGAAAAACTAAGTATTTCTTCATTAAAATACAACCAACATGTAAAAGTAACAAATTTTCACTCTGAACGAATGGATGGAATAACCTAAGCTAATTTTTCATAATCTTTATTATACCTTTATTTACAAACATAACAAAATTTAATAGAAGTGTAAATTAGTAACCTTAATATTAAATTTAATTTTTCTTTTCTTTTCCACCATAAACTCACAAAATTTAATAGAAGTGTAAATTAGTAACCTTAATATTAAATTTAATTTTTCTTTTCTTTTCCACCATAAACTCACAGACAACAAAAACTTGAAACTTATAACTTTATATATAGCGGAGAATTGGTACCGTAAATAAATGATATTAACTCCCTTTTATAGTCGAGAGAAAAGAAAGAAAGTTTTCACTATGAACTTTTGGGCCAGTCAAAATGTTCTACTGATGATGTAAAACACAGTTGTTCGACTCATTTCTTACTTTTAAGTCATGTCATGATGTAAAACATGAGCAGCCTTCTTGTTGGCGGAGACTATTTATCAAAAGACACCTTTCATATATACACGACTAATCAAGAGAGTACACATACATGGGCAATTTACTTTTAAAAAGGTTATTTTGCATGTCAAATATATATATGGTGGCTACATATATATGGTCTGCAAGTTGGTGAGTATCGCAAATAGTAAGTTCTGAGTCGAAACCTAAGAAGAAATATTGAGAATATATATAGTGTAATAGATTATGTACTTAATAGGTTAATTTTTTAGATATTTTAAAAGAACATATATAAGTTTGGATATTCCCAACAATTGGTATCATAGTCATAGCTATGGACTTAATTGAGTCATGGGTATGGTGTGAATTGAATATGATGGATGAAAATAATTAATTGAGCAAATAGTGGACTTTTCTCAATGAGACTCTTGGTGGATCAAACAAGACATATTGAGAGATAAACTCGTCAGATATAAGAGACTTAATGGGCTTTGCAGAGGCTATTGGTGGATCAAACAAGAGAGATATTAAAGTGGGTGGCTCGTCAACTAGAATAAGTGATGGGCTATAATGCTCAAAAAAGTATATGGTTAAAAGTTCAATGGGGAACTTGGCGTCGATGTGGATGGAGATATCACGCATTAAGGAGGAGATATTGTTGAAAGACTGCATGATAGTAAAGTCTTTCATCGGAAGATAAAGAGAAACATTGATGAAATATATGATCTAATGGATTATAGATCGAATAGGTTAATTTTTGAGTCAAGATGTGATTTTAAATAAATGTATATGGGTCTATTGTATTCCCAACACATGCAAACAGTAGGATTAATCGTCCCAGGTTTTTTCCCCGCCCAATTTCCATAAATTCGAACTATATTTTTCTACAAGGTTGTATATATCAAAATTTGCACATGATGAAAAAAATGAAAAAACATATATTTCTATGGGCTTACTAATGTACGGTTGGAACTTGTGGAATTAAGTTGCATGCATGCACTAAATCCATGGCGGCCTACCCACCAAGTTTGAATTTTGGAGGTGATTAGGTGTTGAAATTACTAATTAATTAGGATAATCGATAACAATGGACGGCCTAAATTACATATTCTCTAAAAATTAATCCCATGCATACACAACCCTATTACTTCTATCAATTTTTACTATTGTACGTTAGTAATTGTGGAAACTTGCGCTGTATCCGTGAACCTCCTTCATATATATACACATTAGCAATCGCTTGCATTATCAGCACAAGTTTTTTAGTGCATGCATGTTATAATATAGGGATAATGACAAAAGTGTCCCTTGAAGTTTGCAAGTTCTTCGATTTTAACACACAAGTTTGGGAATAAACAATTAACGCCTCAAAGATTTTTTAAAAAGCAATCGTGTTCCCTTTTGATCGTTTCGGTCAGTTTATGATCGGAATTTGCCACTTGTCAAATTTATAGGACTCCAACACAATTGTCTATGTATTAACTTTTCGTATACATATATATGAGCAAAATATATATACTTCTCCCAATAACATGTATTTCTTTTTCAACAAAATTCAAGAAAAAACCAATAAAAAATTAAAAAATAAATTTAAAAAATGAGAATTTTTTTCTATCACTTCGAACAAAATATAAAAATTATTTTTAATCATAATGTGAAAAACATGTAAAAAAAATAAGGAAAAAAAATTGAGTTAAAAGAAACCAAAAGAACACAACGAAGAACACAGTGAATTAAAAATGAAGAAGTTGCCAACTTTAAGGAACACTAAATTTCTTCTAAAATATTATTTTCTTCGTTGTGTTCTTTTGGTTTCTTTTAATTCATTTTTTTGTTCCTTATTTTTTTACATGTTTTTCACATTATGATTAAAAATAATTTTTATATTTTGTTAGAAGTGGTAAAAAAAATTCTCATTTTTTAATTTAATTTTTTATTGGTTTTTTCTTGAATTTTGTTGAAAAAGAAATGCATGTTATTGGGATAAGTATATATATTTTTCTCATATATACGTATAAGAAAAGTTAATATGTAGACAATTGTGTTAGAGTCCTATAAATTTGACAAGTGGCAAATTCCGATTATAAACTGATCGAAACGATCAAAAGGGAAAAAGATTGCTTTTTAAAAAATCTTTAAGGGTAAAAGTCGTCCTACGAGGGCGAACCCCGGAAGAAGCACGGTGGGACGTAGAGCTGCTCAGTAGGTTTGAATCTATAACTAAACAACGATCAAACAACAAAAAGTATACTTTATCCTATATGTTTAAAATGCCATCTACATTAACCTAAGGAATGCTAAAATAGGCTTTTGATACTGTTTTACAGATGGCATCGTCTTCTGTCACTCGTTTGAATCATTATTCTACTGATAGTACTACTTTCCGATTGAGGGATTGGTTTGATGATGCCTTCTGCAAACTGTTCGACGGTCGGTAGGCTGTTGAGACACTCGTTGTCGTATCTATCATTTCAGGTGCCGGAGGGGTTTGTCGAGGTCATGATTTCTCATTGGATTCCGGCTCGACATGTCTTTCTATTTGGATATCTGGAGCTTACGCCGACTCTCGAGGAGTATAACCGTATCACCGATTTACCCTTAGTGAGTCCCTGTGCACGGGTTCATGTGGGTCATATGCGGTGTCAGTTCATGACTACCACTGGTTTGAGGCGAGCAGTAGTACTATTTGAGATTACTGTCGGGCATGTCGTATCTTTGGATTTCTTGGTTGATAGGTTTGGTACTTCTGGGAGCTTTGTAGCCTTTAGGGATGATTTTGCTATATCCGATGAGAGATGGAGATCCGCCCGAGTGGATGTTCTGATGATGTGTATCATTTCGTTCTTATACATGTCGATTTACACGGATCACATGGATGTTGGCGTCGCGATGGTAGTTAAGGCCTTCCAGGATGATCAGACTATTTTGCTTTTGATCTTGGCCGAGACCTACATATCTGCTTCTTATTGTCAGACCTTGGAGATAGGGAGTTTCGTAGTAGTTCAGTTCTATTATATGTCTGGTTTATGACCCATCTGCAGCCGATTGGCAATTTTCGTCGACATGGTTTTTGTTTCGGACATAGCATTGCCATGGGATATTCTTTCCGTCCATCTTCTTGCATAGATTCGACGTCTTGGATGACCTTTCTTGCATCTATTGAGGAGCCGTTTTCGATACTGATGTACTTTAGGTATTGTTCGCCTTTTAGTGTCACACCCACGTGGCTTATTTCGACTTCATTCCCCTGGCTGGTCTTAGGGGCATTACTACTTATCATCCCTTAGTTGTGATGGGTCAGTTTGATCAGAGGCGGGATCTTTACTCTTTTGATGGTGCCGCTGAGTATCGATTTCCCATTATACCATCTATCGAGACTGATTTAGCCAGAGTATACAGGTTTTGGGCTCATCATGTGACGATAGAGTTCTGAGACCGCCATCCGGGTCAGTCGTCTGAGTACTTGGCCTGGCTGGAGGCCGATTTGTCGGTTGGTACTACAAATATTGGTGACAGTTCATGTGAGGAGGAACCTCTGGAGGACCTAGAGGATGATCATGTAGAGCCTTCAAATGATGATTTGTTTACTGGTTTGATGGAGACATTGGCCGGGGATGCACCCCTTCCCTCTGTATTTATGGCTACGCCGAGAGCCGCATTGGAGAGTCGTATTCGTAACCTTACTTTTGAACGAGATCAGGCCCGAGCTGTGATGATGATTGTTTTAGCTGGTAGGGACACTGCCTACACTAAGAGAGATGTTGCTATTGCGGATAGGGATGCTGCGATTACCGACAGAGATGCTCATCGAGATTATGTTGAGGAGGTTGTTGGCCAGGCCTAACGAGTTCTTGATGACCAGGATGAGACTGTTCGTACTGCGTTGATTTTGCTGAGACGGATTGAGGTAGCAGAGCAGGAGCTTCGATCCGTTCCTGAGACCTCAGGAACTGCGGCCTGCCTTTCGCTTCTGGCTTCTTTGACTTTAGATTTATAAATCATTCTTCATTTATTTTTTTGCATTGACTACATTATTTTGTCATTTATCATAGAGAGCACTGTATATCGAAATAGTTAAATATATAAACAGATTTACACTTTAGTCAACTTCCCTTTTTAATATATCCTCGCCTTTTATCTGATTGTCATCTCTTCCTGATGATTAAATACAGTCTCGATGCATTACTGTTTTTCTCCCTTCCGGATCCTCGTATCTGATTTAGTGTACAGTTGTTGAAATGTCGTCTGATTTTATCGGATGATGTCGTCGACTCGGATTAATCAGGTGCAATGCTTTGTCTTTATTGGAAGAAATCGGGGGTTTTGGGATTTGTATATAGGTATATATTAGGTCTGGGGGATCATTTTATTGGTCAAGAGGAAGATCAAATTACCTATTGAAAAAGCGAAAGGATTTTGAATTTTTGTAAAGATTAGACCGCACCGTAACCAGGCCTACGTACTCCTATAAAGGGAGGAGATCAGGTCTTAGGTAGTTCAGATTGAGTATAAAAATTATATATATATATATATATATATATCACTTCTTCTGCGTAATATCGCTTCACAGAATCCGCATTAAGAGGTTGTGGGAATGTCTCACCGTCCATTTTTTGGAGAATCAAAGCTCCTTCTAATAGTACAGTTTTGACGATGAACGGTCCTTCCTAACTCGGGGTGAATTTTCCTCTGGCTTCATCTTGACAAAGAATGATTTTTTTCCAATACCAAGTCATTTTCTTTGAATTCCTTAGATCGTACCTTTTTGTTATAGGATCGGGAAATTCGTTGTTGATATAGTTGTCTGTGGAAGACGGCGAGCATTCTTTTTTCGTCTATCAAAGCCAACTAGTCGTACTGGTCTTGTATTCATTGACTCTCTTCGATTTGGGCATCCAACAATATTCGTAGCGATGACATTTCGACTTCGACTGGTAGTACGGCTTCCGTGTCGTATACTAAGGAGTAGGGAGTTGCCACAGTCGATGTGCGTATTGACGTCTGGTAGGCTAGCAAGGTAAGAGGCAATAATTCTGGCCATCCCCGATGGTTAGCTACCATTTCCCCCATAATTTTCTTGATATTTTTGTTTACAGATTCTACAATACTGTTCATTTTTGGTCTGTAAATGACTGAGTTGAGATGTTTAATTTTGAATCTGTCACATAGCTCTTTCATCGTCACATTGTTCAAGTTCTTGGCATTATTCAATACTAGAATTTCTAGTTGTCTGTGTCGGCATATAACGTTATTTCAGATGAAACTGATGATAACCTCCGTAGTTACTTTGGGAAAGGAAGCCGCTTCTATCCACTTTGTGAAATAGTCGATCATCGTGAATATGAATCGATGTCCGTTACTTGCTTTGGGCTCAATTGGACCAATCACATCCATTCCCCACATGGAGAACGGCCAAGGCGAGGTCATGCAATGTAATTCGCTTGAAGGTGCGTGGATAATATTGGCATGTATTCGGCACTGATGACATCGCTTGACGTGGTCATCACAGTCCGCTTTGAGCGACAACCAATAGTGCCTTGTTCTCAGAATTTTCTTAACAAGAAGCGGGCCACTCATGTGTGGTCCACATACGCCTCCGTGTATCTCGTTCATTAGCCTTTGGGCTTCATCTTTATCTAAGCATCTTAGGAGTCCCATGCCAACGTCTTTTTTATATAAGGCGTTTTCGCTTAAATAGAATTTCAACGCCATCTTTTGGATCCGCTATCTTTCGGTTCTATTGGTCCCAGCAGGGATGGATCCATCGCACAGATATTCCTTGATGTTGTGATACCAGAGTTGCTTGGGCTGAGGTATCTCATTTGAAACTTCCCCGATATAATCTTCATAGGCGGGATTGTGTTGTATCGCAAATTCAATGATAGGTGTACCCTTCCTTTTGGACACATGGATTATCGATGCCAAGGTAGCTAACGCATCTACAAAATCGTTCCTGTTTCGCGGGATATATTTGAAGACAATATCCTCAAATTCCTTAGCCATTTTGATGACGTGTCAGTGGTATGGAAGTAAGTGAAGCTCCTTAGTGCTATACACCCCCATAAACTGTCGGATGACCAATTCTGAGTCTCCGAAAACGGCTAATCGTTTGACTCTCATTCTTCGAGCTAACTTTAATCCCAAAATACATCCTTTGTACTCGGCCGTATTGTTGGAATTGTCATAACTTTGTTATCGCGGGGTATTGCTCTCCTGTGAGGGATATGAGAACTGCCCCAGCTCCGGCCCCTTCCATGTTAATGGCGTCGTCAAAATATAATTTCCAAAATTGGCCTTCGTCTTCGGGCCTCATTTGCTGAACTGTCATCACTCCTTCATTAGGAAAATATGTTTCTAGAGGTTCGAACCCTCCCGATGGCGCTTCAGACAGCTGGTCTGCAATTCCTTGACCTGTGATGGATTTTTGAGTTACGTAGATGATATCGAACTGTTGGATAATTAACTACCATTTGGACAACCGACAATTCAGCATAGGCCGATCAAAAATGTATTTCAATGGATCCAAGCGGGAAATTAGGTACGTGGTGTGGCCATGCAGGTAATGCTGCAGTTTCATGGTGGCCCACGTTAACACACAACAAGTTTTCTCGATCAACGTGTAGTTCTGTTCGCAACTACTGAACCTTTTACTGAGATAATATATGACTCTTTCTTTGCCCATGTCGTCCTTCTGGCCCAACATGCATCCCATGGCGTGGGAATTGACGGAGATATACATAAACAAAGGGACTCCCTTTGATACAATCCTGATCAGGTTCGCCTCAAGTATTAATAACTCAATTCAAGTTTCAGTGGTTCATCAAATGATTTTAAATAATTGGGCTGAAAATTATTCAAGAATATTCAATAAAAGAATTGTTCTTCAATTAATTGGCATGACCCAAGTTTTATTAGACCATGGGGGCGCAATTCAAGTATTAATGGACTGACCTAATTCAACAATTCAATTCAGCCCATGCACGAATTTTTTTAATCAGCTCATTTAATTGATGTCCCAACATATTCATGTGGGTCTTCTTTCTCATACACGGATTAAGCAAACTTATTATTATCATGTGGGCTAATTTCGGTAATTGGGCCTTTCATACAATTCATCATCCATGCAATCATCATCCGGATTCAGCAACCATGTAGCAAGTTAACTTATATTAACATCTTCATCATAATCACGTGGGCCACGGATTAGTGCTTTATTTCCAAGTATTGGAGGATGAGTTTCAAGTTATTAACTTTACATAACATATCAAGTGGAAGGAAGAAAACGTGAGCAACTTGTGATTTTATATATATATATATATTACGTAGGCCTAACATGATTCAAGCAAGTGATTAAGTATGGATTCCTAGCAGCCAAGGATTCTTGTTTTCAATTCAGCCCATGGGACCACGGACATGCAAAGGAATGCTAGCAACTAATTCAATTAGGCAACTACATGAAACAGTTAAGAGCCATATCATGTGGGTCACGAATTCCCTTATTAGCAGCCCACAGATTCACTTATTCCAATTCATAAAGGAATTTCAGCTCATTCACGCGGCAAGTAACAGATTAGATTTACGCGGCAACAGGACCCGAACTCGGCAAGGAAAAAAAAAACAATTTCACGGCAATTGTGGGATTTTTGGATTTTAGAAAAAAAATTAATTTTAATACTAATATAATTAGGATTTTATTTAGTTAATATTTCCATTCCAATTTGATTTGTTATTCCTTATAGGATTAGGGTTATTGTTATTAGTATAAATATGATACATGGTTTATGTAATAGATAGACTTCAGATTATTAATAAAATTCTTGTGAGATTATTCTCCTTTTGGTTTTTTGAGAACTCTCGAAATGTTCATGGTTTTTCTGTGAAGTTGTGTGTGGCGTCTTATAGTTGTGTGTGACGTCTTCTACCATGCATCAATCGTCGATTGTACTTTTGGTTCTTGTCTCTTTATAGACATTGGGTCAAGGTGTTGTTGGTGTTCCATTCAACGCAAGCTACCTAGCGCAAAAAAATTGTACCAAGGTTCTCGTCTCAATATAGGAGAAGGGTTGAGGTGTTGTGAACGTTCCACTTTCATAACTTGCTGAAAACGATCCGGGCGATGACCATATCACGCAAGCGTGCCGTGGAGTCTATCACCCTCCCTCGGGGGTACCAAGACAGGTGATTCAGCCAATTGTTGCTTGATGACATGGAAGGCCTTTTGGCACTCTTCATTCCACTTTCCAGAGGAACTTTTTCTTAGTAACTTGAAAATTGGCTCGCATGTCGTCGTTAACTGTGATAAGAATTGATTGATGAAATTGATCATTCCTAAGAATCCCCGTATTTCTTTTTCAGTTCGTGGCGTTGGCCTTTCAGTAATGGCCTTTATTTTGACAGGATCTATCTCAATACCCCGGTTGCTGACGAGAAATCCCAGAAGTTTGCCTGATTTGACGCCCGAAGATGCACTTTGTAGGGTTTAATTTCAAATTATATTTGTGAAGTCAGTCAAACAGCCTCTGTAAATGCATCGTGTGATCCCTTTCCCTTTTTGACTTTACAATAATGTCGTCCACATAGACCTCAATCTCTTTGTGCATCATATCATGAAATAAGGTCGTCATGACCCTTTGATAAATAACGCCGGCATTGGTGAGGCCGAAAGCTAGACGTCGGTAGCAAAACGTACCCCAAGGGGTGATGAAAGTCGTCTTCTCTCTATCTTCCTCGGCGACCATGATTTGGTGATAGCCGACAAAATAGTCGACAAATGAGTACATCTCGAACTGTGCATTGTTGTCTATTAAGATGTGGGTGAATGACACAGGAAAGTCGTCTTTGAGACTGACTTTGTTGAGATCTCGATAATCTACGCACACTCGTAATTTCCCTCCTGGTTTTGGTACCGGGACCACATTGGACAACCATTCAGGGTACGTCGAGACCATGATGATACTAGCTTTGAACTGTTTGATGATTTCTTCTTTAACTTTCAAGCTCCCTTCTTGTTTTAGCCTTATCAATTTTTGCTTGACTAGTTTAAACCCTTCCTTAATTAGCAATCGATGAATGACTATATCAATGGATAGTCCGATCATATCCTCATGTGACCAGACGAATACATCTTTGTATTGCGTTAAAAGCTAGGTCATTTCCTCTTTCTAGTTTGGTGTAAGACCTGACCCTATCTGAAGTTCTTTGGGGGTTTTTAAGGGTTCCAATATTGATGGTAGTAATTTGTTCGAGGTTGGGTTTGGGCTTGTCTTCGACCCATCCTTTGATTTCTTCGGGCACCTCTTCGTTATCCACCTCTTCTTGTTCGATTCCCATTAAGTTGAAATCCAGTTCTATATCAAAATCGTAATCATCTTTTAGATTTGACCATTCATCAATAGGGCGAGAATTATTCAAATTAGAATACCTGACAATAAAACGTAAATGCTCATTATATAAGAAACTATTTTTCAATACATAAGCTTCATTTGATGAAATGATAAATATAACATAGATATGCAGAAAATAAGGCAAAGTAGAAATGATAACACCCTATACTCCTAGGCATCTACGCCCATCTCCTGCTTTTACCCTTTCAAGACTATTTGCGGCTCCACCACTCAATTGTCGGTAGTCATGCAATTGTCAACAACTGAGATAGAAGAAACATTTCCATTAGTAACGTCTTCAATAACCACAGATACTTGATCATCTTCTCCGTTGCCGCATTCATTGGGGATACCAACCTTGGTCCAGTCGATAAAAGGTTGGACTCCTTGAGCATTGGGTTAGACAATATCCTCGTCATTTTCCTTCTAGCGTGTTCGCTCTTGATCCTGGGAGATATGGAATTGCCTCTCAAACTGACGATGTATCTCTTGTAGGAATCACTCATTTCTTTCTTTCCCTTCTTCGGTGGAGATCAACACATCTTCGTCGTTACTTGTTTCGTGAGTTGGACTGCTAACCTTGGGTATCAACAAGTCTGATATGCATAGAGGAATCTTCTTCAATGTGTCGTCGGAACCACTACTGCTATATTTCGGTATGAGGATGGTTGTCAGCTGGGGTGGAACCTTCTTGTATGGATTTCTTCGCTTGGAACAGCCAGAATAGCCTAACCCGGCTCTTCCCAATTGAGTGGGTATATGTATCAGATCTTTAATCCTTTGGCCATTTCTTCCCAATCCCTGGCCCGGTTGAAACTGTCTGGTGATCATTTCTTGAGCCACTGACATTACCTCAGGAGATATCTATGGTTTCAAAGCCGGAGAGCCTATGGGACGGTACTGGGCAGTACTCACTTCGAAAGCCTGAAAACTGGCGGGTTCGATACCTTTGTCTAGGCCAATTAGGGGAATATCACCGTGAAGATGCGAAGGGTATTCGGGTTCTGCTGAAATGGTCACTAGATTCCCGTTGATGATATATTTCAGTTGTTGATGAAGAGTGGACGAAACTGCCCTGACCATATGGATCCACGGCCGCCCAAGCAACAAATTATATCCGGTAGTAATATTCAGTACTTGGAAAGAGATATTGAAGGTATATAGGCCTATTTCCATAGGGAGTTCAATCTCTCCAATAGTATCCATCCTTGATCCGTCGAACGCTCTGACCACCGCGTGGCTGCTCCCGATTCGGTTGGGGTTGATCTTCATCATTTCCAAGGCATCACAGGGGACAAATATTCAAGGCTGAACCTCCATAAATCAGAACACCGCCTAATACGCATCCTGATGAGATGACTGCGATGCGCAAAGGCTTGCGATGTCCAATTCCCTCGGCTGGTATATCGTCATCTTTAAAAGAGATCATATTACTATCGAGGATATAGTCGATCATATGGCTGAATTTTTCTGTGTCTACAGTTTTAGGGAGATACGCCTCCTCTAGAACTTTGACCAATATCTTTCGATGATCTTCAGATACCAGCACCAAGTCAAGGATGGAGATTTAGGCTGGAGCTTCTTCAAGCTTTTTCACTATTTTCACGTCATTATGCCCTATCTTAGAGAGGAATTTGATCACCTTTTCCTCGGACACTGTCCCAACTGGTCTCATTATCGATTTTATCACATTTTTTGGTAAGTATAAAGCGTTGTCTTTGGGCAAGACGGTTGTGCATTCGGATGTCTCCCCTGTTTCTTTTTCATAATCCTAGGGAACCGATTTCAAGCTAACAACGAGATATTGTAGTCTTGATGTTAACACAAGGGGTTCAGCGACTGTCACTTCCACCAGGATCTTCCCTGTTTCACTAGCCACTCCTCGAACTACTAGGGGTTCGACTTGTGTGCTTTCAATATGGGTGATCATGGCAATAACTTCCTCTGAACTCTCTACTTTTGAGGGGTATAGCAAACCCTTTATTTCCATTGTATTTTCCCCGACAGCAATGACCTCAATGTTGCTTGTTAGTTTTAAGTCCCCGGTTTTAATAAAATTCTGGATTTTGTGCTGGAGGGCCCAACATTCTTCTATGGCGTGCCCGGGTGAATTCGAGTGATAGAGGCAGATCTTTGTGGGATCGTATCTTTTCGATCGTGGGTTCATAGGCAGTAAAAGTTCTGTGATCTTTCCTCTGTTTATCAACAGGTGTAATATTTCCTCCTTTGACTGACCCAAAGGAGTAAATTTCTGATTCATGGCCAACTCGTGGTTCACCCTCTCTTTGCTCAATAGCTTCGACTCTCTGGCTATTTTATCCACCCATTTGCCTTATTCCTTTAGCTTGACCTGATCTTCTTTGGTGAGTGGGATGACCTTAGGGGAAACCGTAGTTGATTTGGTTTGGGAGATCTGAATGATCATTTGTCGCGTGAACTGGTGTTGATACACGATCAATTCTGCTAACCGACTCATCTGCACTTCGATCACTACTAACTCTTGCTCCACTGGGCTTTGTTTTGAGTGTTCCCAACCCATGATACTTGCCCCGGTCTGTTGCGGGTACTCTTCAACTCTTCTTAGATATTTGCGATTGCTAATGCTCCCGAAGCCAATCATATTAACCCCTTCCGTATTATGCTGAGGGAGAGGGTTATCGTGGACGTTGGGTTGTTCCAGTGGCTTTACCACAATCTCTCCAATATCTATCCAATTTTGAATCTTGTGTTTTAAAGACCAACAATCTTGAGTGTCATGACCAGGGGATCCAGAATGGTATGCATATCTCTTGCCGGGATCATACCTCTTGCCCTTGGGATCAACCGGCGGAGCAAGTTCGATAATCTTCTTCTGAGCTAGCAACAAAGTCAATATGTTTTTAAGAGAATCACCAAGTGGAGTAAATTCCCGGTTGTGCCTATTTTCAACGGGTTTTTGTTGGGTTTGAGTTTGATGGAGTGTCGGTTGATTGTCTTGCATTCGAATTAGTGGGGCATTGTTATTCTTTCAAGATTGCCCCTGCAGTACCAAAGAGACATCTTCTTCTTCTTGTGGCCTCTTTTGGGAGCACTTCCATAATTGCCAGATTGGATGTGTTCCGCCACGGCTTCTAATGCAGCAAGGTGTTTGATTTTACCAGTTTTTAAACCCATCTCAGCCATTTCTCCGTGCTTTATCATTTCAGAAAATGGCTTGCCAAGGCCAGCCAACATCCTCTCATAGTACGAAGCTTCTTGAATGTCGATAAAGGTCATGACCATTTCGTTCTCATCCATATGTGGGCTTACTTGAGCTGACATTCGCCGACATCTTTGGGCGTAATCCCGGAATGATTCACTGGGTTGTTTCTTGACTTTGGTTATTTGATATCTATCCAGTGCCATTTGAGATTGAAAGTTGTACTGGTTTAGGAAAGCATAGGCTAACTCTTCCCAGCTGTGAATTTTGGAATTATCAAGTCGCGCATACTAGGTTCTAGCTTCACCAGTCAAACTTTTTCTGAAAAAGTTGTATTCTAAGGCTTTCATCTTCAGCATAAGACCCGAGTTCTCCTATGTATACTTTCAAGTGCGTATAAGGGTCTCCCAATCCGTTGTACTTCTCGAAATCTGGTACTTAGAATTTGTCCGAATATCTGGCTCTTGAAAATATGCACAGGTCAGAATATTAGATACTTCCGTAATTTCCTACTCCTTTTATGGACCTTATGATGTCTTCCATTTGTCTCACTTTCTTTTTGATCTCTCCATCTTCTTTATAATCCTGGACATTGATTATGTCCTTCGTTTGGTTTCCACCACCAGCATCTTTGGTGCTCTTACTGCCAAACTGGAATATAGGGACGGGAATCTGCGTGTCACCAGCCTTGAAAGGGATTTGATTTCCTCCCTGTGTAGTGGATTCAGGTTTAGTGACTGATTTGGGGTCTTGAGTCATCTTACACTGCTCTTTTAACAGGATGGCCATTTCGACTATTTGTTTCGTAAAACTTTCGAACTCTTCTCGAGAAACGGGAACGAAATTCGGTGCAAAAATTTTGGCCATCTTGCTAGGTGGTATTCGGACCTTCCGGGCTCGAAGTCTGGTTATAGGACCAATCTACACAAACAACAAGACGTAGTTTAGTATTGAAACCTCGTAAAAACGGATGCATGCTAATGCAGTATGTTCGTTTAGAGGTTTTTTTTAATCTTTTCCTGCAAGATAATTGTTAGTGGTTTTGAGATGACAGGATGACAGGATACAAGATGATTTCATTTAAGCATGAGATGGATAACATTTTACATATAAGGAGTAACAGGGCATGGAGAAACTGTGACAACCCGGATTTTCAGTAATTATTAAATAAGAATTTAATAAATAAAATCCTTGTTATGAGAGGTGTCAGATTTGAATAAATATATATATATATATATATATATATGTTTTATATTATATGTGATTTGGTGTGAAGAGATTAAGTGTGAATATATAAGAGAAATTTATATTTATATATTGGGAAAATGAGGTTTAATAGTTAATTAAACCATTGAAGAAAGTAAATGAAATTGTTACGAAAAAGAAATTAACTGAATATTATTAGTTAATTTAATTAAGTTGAAAATTTTATTATGAAATAATATAATTTGAATATTAAGCCTTGAACGGCAATAGAGATATTATGAATTAAGTTTCATAAAAGAGGAGATTAATTCGCTTAATTAAAAAAGTGAATTAATGTAAATATATTTGTTTTAATAAAATGAGAAAGCAATGTGTTACATATAAATGCAATATGTGTTAATGTAATACGATTGTGAATTTCATAAATAGTTAAAATATTTATCGAATAAAATAAATATTTTAGTTGGGATATTTATTAAATAAAATAAATATTTGATGGAAATTATTATGGAATAATTTATTTAAGTATGATGATATTAAGTAAATTGATGATAAACAATTTTATAATCGGTGCGTATTTTTATTACGCTAATGGATGGTAATGTTCTAATTTAATTAAATAATTAAATTAGAGGGTGAGTAATTGGCTAAATGAAAATATAATTAGAGTTACTAAATAAGTTTAATTTAAGTGAGACAAATATATCATATAATAAGAAAATTATTAAAATAAATTAAAAAGGATGTTTTAGAGGGTTAGCCAAACATGACCTTATGACCCTTGGTATTTGAAACAGCTGAGACCTTTTCTTTCAGTAACTGACCAAGTGGGAATTTATGTGAAACTTATCAGTTTAGTTGCTAAGTCTAGAGGAAAGAAAAGCTCAGAGCAGAGACAGAGAGAAATTGAGAGAGAAGAAATTCTCTGTGAGTTTTGGAAGAACAAGAAGGTAGAAGAAGGATAACCATCTAATCACCTATTCCAAGTCTAAAGAAGAATCAAGAGGTAATTGTTAAACCCTAAAACTCTTCATCCTTGTTTTTCCTAAAGTATAAGATTTTTGAGAATATGTATGATTTGTTATAGAATAAGTATTTATATGTTTATAGATGTGTATAATCTGTTATATAGCATCTATAATTGATTTTAGAGTTATCAAATCCATGAAAATATGTTTAAAAATGAAGGATTTGAGTTTTGGTAAAATATGTATGTTTTAGCTTATTTTGAGTCAAAAATTGGCTAGGAATTCATGTATAGAATCTGAAATTGGTGATGGATGTTGTTAATATGTTGAGAAACGAAAACAACGCAAGTTTAATGGATCGATTTGGTTGAATAACGAATCCGTGGTGTTTGATTTCACTAAGGATGTCAAAATTTAACAAAAAGAGCATGGACATTGATTTTTGAGTCTCTAAGTTGGTTGTTTAAATTGTTAGAATCATTGTATACATGTTGGGTTTTGTTTTTACAAAGTTTAGAATATCTGGGTTTGCTTAAATTGTTGTTTGGGTGAAGAAATTGGGTGTTATTGGCCTGAAATCTTCTGAATTCGCGAACTGCAGAAACTGAATCTGTTACCGAGCGTCGTCGCGCTGGTGCCCAGTATAAAGTGGCGCGGCCGCGCCTGATGCAGAACAGACTCAGTAATGAGACTTTAAATGTATGGTCTAGGGAATGTTAATCTAACCTATTCTAATGAACATGATGAAGCGTTAAGCATGAAATAAGTCATAATAACAAGTCGTAATCACATAAGAGGATATAAAATGACAATTAAAGAATGATGTGTTATAGAATGGGATTAATGTATGTGATTAGTGAATATTATTTCATGACTAATCGATGTATCAATGTGACTTAAACGTGTAGCAATTTATTGAATAATCCTAATATACATTTAAAGCAATATGAAGGTAAACTTTAATTACTTAACTAAATGTTGAGTGATAAGTATAGAGGAACCTAAAGGAACCTAAGATGAATGATTATTTAATTTATGTTAACAAATGTAATACATCTAATTCGATGTAATGGCAACTATGACGACTTAATTAAATGTTAAGTGTCGACTAAAAGAGAAGTATAAAGAAATATGAGACGAATGTTAACTTAAGTAATATTAATAAACATCATACATCTAATGTGATGTAAAGACAAGGTTTAAGACTTAACTAAATGTTAAGTGTCAATTAAAGTGGAACGTAATGAGAAGGAAAATGAAGTTTAACGTAAATAAACCGAATGGACAATGAGGACCCCTAACAGGACTTAAACACTAAATTAAACATTGTATATTGATTAAAAAGAAGGATTATGGAATGTAGAGTAGAGTTGCTTAAACGATTACCAAGCGTTGTTATATGGCTAATAGTTGATGTGCATGATCATATGTTGTGTAGGAAGTCTACAAGGACAAAAAGCTGTGATTGGTAATCTACGAACCAGGCAAGTCTTTCAATTCCTATTTGCTATATAAACTTGATATCTGATTAGTGGAATTGTGTACTGCTGTAAGAATGTTGAGTTGTATATGAAATATATATAAAATGTGAAAGTCAATCTATGACTATGTTGATTGAGTAATGAACTCAGTCTTAATGTATGTTACGTGAGATGCAACATGTATGACTTGTTAGAATATTTATGATTATACAAGTTGAGTATGATATTCTGTGTTATGTGATGCATGAAAACTGTTTGATTTGCTGAGCTGTCGAGCTCAATCTTGCAAAAATAACCATTTTGCAGGTTAAGGATTAAATGAGATGTTTTCTACCATTTGGATGATGAAGATCAGAAGACATACAAGAAAATAAGTTTGCTTTATCAAGAACTTGATTAAACCGTGCTAAAGGTTTTGAGAGTTGTACTATGTAGTTTTATGATGTCTATTTAATGTCAGAGTGTAAAGTTGAATTATTCAAAATATTACAGATGTTGTAATAAACGTATAAACTTATATAATAAGTCTGATAAAGTGAATCATAAATTAAACATGATTCCAAGTTATGTAATCGTAAAGGTTGTGATTCAGGAAAATAAATAAAGAAGACAGAAAAGTTTAAAATCTATTCCGCAATTTTATTGATTATAACACCGTTTAATGATGTGAAGGAAGATTGTAAATGTATTGTTAATGAGCAAAGTTGGGAATGAAATTGTCCAGATTTTGGGGTCGTTACAGAAATTTCCCGCAACGTTGGGTTTATCTGAGGCTGACCTACCCTAGGGTTACTCTCGCGAGCTTTTCGGCATGAAGGTCCCTAGATCTTCGCAACCTACTCGATGGGAATAAATTTGATCTTTCGATTGGAGCGGATCTGAGTGGTGCCTTTTCTGAGCCTCGTGAGGGAACACCCCATGGAGTCCAGTAATCAACATCTGACGGGTTCGCCTCCTAGTAGAGGAATCAGACAACATTCATTCGCATACATTCATCGTGCCTCAATGTATGCATATGATGACAATTGTGTAAAGCACTTAAATAAAGCAGTCGAAAATATAAGGCATACATTCGAATTAATCATACGAAGGTTGAACGCGGCTTAAGCCTTCTACTATCCCCAACAAAGTCGCTAGCTGTCGACGCCAGAAACATTTTTTCTTATTTGTTGCTTCTCTGTCCTTTTTTAAGATTTCGATTTATTTCGCTTAAAGGGTGATTTTTTAGGAAAAAACCGACATAAATGTCGACGGGGTTTTGAAAGATTGATTTTAATGAAGGGCCAATTAGACAGAGTCGTCAGTTGGTAAAGATTTAAATGGATGTACCAACTCATCCTGATTTTAAGACTTTTGCAATATGACCCAATTATTTGACTCCGTAAAATTGGTCTTGAAACCGAGATTCATAGAGTTCGGGGGATTGCTTAAGCGAGGGGAAGACGTTAGGCACCCCCCGACTTCCGTGAAAATACGGTTACCGCTTTTTATTGTTTTCCTAAGTGTGTGTGTGATTTAGGAAAAGGCTGCCTAACTTTTGATTCGAAATCGTGAAGGGTGCATTATTTTGAAAGCGGCTAAAAACCTCTTCGAGCCTATATACGAGGAGTTTGATTCGATGAAAAGGGTTCATTTTAATTTTTATTATTTAACGAAAAACCTTTTAGGGTGACGTTTTGGAAAATATGGTTTTTGAACCCTCCACCAAGTAGGAAACGAGATTTTTAGTTGCTTTCAGTTTTAATCTAAAATCGTCTTACTACCCCACGCGATTTGATTTTAAAAAGATCTTTATCGTTTTGATTTGAAAATTGTTTTTGGTGATAAACAAAATTTAGACAAAAAAATAGGGTCGGGGCAATCCGTGGGCATGAAAGCCATCTCGATAACCTCGAACATCATAACCACAATTTTCACTATTACAAGGCCTTAAATCCAGTTTTTCCCAGGATGAAACTCTTGATACCGTTTTAAAACCCGAATTTACATATACAAAGAATTGTATTATAACATTACAATCGAAAAATGTCCATCGTGGGAATTAGTCAAGATGCATTAAACGCGAGGTTTAAGGCCTTGACTCCATTCCTAGGCTCACATATTCAAAATCCCAACAAGGTAATATATAAACGGTAGCGATAAATTGACTCCCGAAAACCCTATTCTCCTAATTTGAACAATCGAAACCAACACATCAAGGAACAACTATGCATCATCGAGATCTAACCAAAAGAATCTAAGAACTAGGAAAATAAGATCCAAAGATCTAGATTCTTATAAATTTATTGATGACATAAGCGGGATTTAATCGACAATATATCCCAAACTAGCTATCAGGTGATTCAATTTGCTAGAATTCCTTGACGACGGGTAGGTGGGTCCTCCTCACTACTAGATATGAATCTAGGGTTTTGCAGGGTAAACTAAAATGAAATAATCAAATCCCCATAAAACGATCGAAAATGGGGGCGTTAATCTTCAAAATATGGCAATAAATCGTCAATCGGGCATCATCAGGTGATTAGGAGGAAATTGCTTTGGAAATCCTCTCTAGCCACCCTAGCCTAGCAATTAATATATTGAAAGAGCTTCAAAATGATAGAACAATTATGATATAAGAATATTTTAAACACAACAAATGAATATACTATATTAGATCTACTAGATCCATAACAAAATTACATCAAAGATTCAATCTTTCACCTTTAAATGGATAGATTGAGCCTCCTCAAGCTTGAATTTGAATAGAATCTAGCTAATCTAATACAAAATTTGTTATAATCTAAAAGATCTAACTTAAATTAAGTGCTTCTCTATATAGAATTTCGCCTAAAATCCTTACCTTTCTCTCTCTAAATTTTTCCTCTTCTTTGAAAATCAGTTGAAAATCGCCTTATATAGGCTTCGGGCCTGGCCACAGGTGCACCTGCGGCTGCCCTAAGTAGGGCCCAGCTGCCTCAGTTTTCACGTCATGCAGTCGGCTTTTCGTCTTGTTCGCTGAAATGCTTGTAACTTTCAATCCGGGAAGAGTTAGGAGACGTGTCATACCATTCCAGGAAGCTCTTTCCAAGAGCTACGCAATGACATAAAGTTGGCCAATTCTAGATCCGGAAAGATGAAGCAAAATGCAAAAAATGTATCTTCCCCTAGTCGTCAATGAGTCATCCGTTATGTCTTGCATAATTTATCACTCGGCGATCATCATGATGGCTTCACATATTCATTCCAAGCCTCGTAATTCTCTATTCTAACTCCTCGTCGTTAGGGTGAAATGACGTTTTTGCCCTCCTATCAGGGTTAGGTAACAAAGTGCAAAATTTTAAGTGTCTACAATATAAAAGTTACTCAAACTTTTATATCACAAACTTTAGTGAATATATCTGCTTAAAACGAAGCATATCACTTATTATAAAAGTTATTCAAACTTTTATATCTGAACACAAAGTTATATCTGTTTAACATAGAAACACATTCTTTATTTATAAAGGAAAATTAAACCTTTATAAATCTGTATTAAATTATATATTTGTTTACTCAAAAGCATTTTTGATCTAAGCTTAATTTTATATATTTGCTTAAACAGAAGCACATTTTCACAAATATAAAAGTTACATAAACTTTTAGAACTGAGCATAAATTACTATATGCTTACATATAGAAGCATATTACACAAATATAAAAGCCTTTAAACTTTTATATAAATATCTGATCTTTAAATAGTTATCTGCTTATTTGAGAAGCATCAAATATAGAAGTTATTTAAACTTTTATATATCTGTACTGAATTTCATCTATTTATTTTAGAAGCATATTTCTATCAAATCTTTTGTAAAAAGGGAAAAGGGTAGAGTTAGTTTATTTTATGTACCTGTGAGAAAGACGAGTAATTCTTTGACTAAGATCAGAGTCTTAGAGAGGTCAACTGGGAGTTGGGTCTCTAGTGTACTTGAGGTGAGGAAGAGACTGTCGTTTCAAGACCAGATCATAAAGTTGAACTGAACTCAAAAGAAAGGTGCAACTAAGCTTGAGGAGGGAGCTGGGAGCTTGCTGTCCGAGATAGTTAGTTATGGATAGTTGAAAGTTTAGCTTTAAAACTTTGTAAAGGCTTCTCCACTTATTGAAGGAGTATTTATTACTAGGAGTAATAGGATCTCAAGTCCTGGAGAGGAGCTTGAGACTGGACGTAGCAACATACCCGGGATGTATGTTGTGAACCAGATAAATCTCTATGCATTATATGATTGAATTTTTACTATCTTGCATATTAATTTCTAACACTACAAATTAATTTACTAAAAATTCAAAAAGGCCTAAGATAAATTTTTAAACGGTAATAATCTATTCAACCCCTCTTCTAGATTATTATTGGACTTTCAGAAATGACATGTAAAAACTTATTTAGATTATTTGGCTGATAAGAATGCTTTTGTTACCGATAACGACGAGAAGGTGTTCGCCAGGATGAAATTCACCGTCCGTCGGTACGGACCGAACCACTTGTTCTAAATGAAGCGATTTTTTCTCCAATGAGAGAGGTGTAATCCTCTGCTTTTCAACGATCTTCTTATTGCATCACTCATGACCTTCACGATCTTCTTCAAATTCTCACTCCTACTAACAAAAACCCTAGGCAGAGTCCGTAATAGACTCTCGTATTGATTCGTTTGCCTCGCAATCTTGAATTCTACGGAGAAGTCGAGGTCGATGAAATAATATTGCACTGACTACCAGATTCTGATCGGATAATGTCGATGAACTCATAGCTTCCGGTCGTGAGTCTGCCGGAGCTCTCCCATTTTGGATTCGAATTACGAAAAAGGAAACCCTAACAACTGACCTAATTCACGGAGGCGGGGATCCTTGGGATCGGCGATGGAGTCACAAAGGGCAGCGAGGTCGATGTTTGCATCGTTCCTCACCTTCCAGTTCTTGTGTAATAATCGATCTTCCCATAGTAGTTTCTTCGCCTCCTTCAACAACTGCTCATCCTTCGTCGACTGCAATTTATATCTGCAAATTTCACTATCAAAGAGAGATTGAAACAAAGAGAGGACTGATTGTATGGTGATTTTCTCTGCCGAATGCCGGGGAGTTCAATTTTATCTCTCTGGTTTCAAATTTTGAGGAGAGAGAAAATGGTGTTAGAAAATTAGAAACGTAAACTGGTTCAATCCATCTTTTTCACCTCTCGCCCGCCCAATCCACGTAGGATGCATCTCATTAGCCAAATAATCCAAATAAATTTTTACATGTCATTTCCTTTTTTTTAAAATCTTTTTTTAAAAGCCACGTAGGACAATTGGGTAGCTTATTTGACGTCCGTCAGCGAAATTGGACAGAATGACCCAATTAATTTTTTTTTAAAAGTTTAGTAGGCCAATTCTATTTTTTTAAAGTTTAATGGGGTAATGCTTAAAACACGACAACCATAGTGGGGTATTTGTCCTTTTTGCCGTTTATTTTTTTTGGGTGCAAAAGTGGCCTGGCCCAAATCCCTTCAAACTTATCTTTGTTATTTGACTTATCGTGTCTTCGAATAGAGGTTCATGTAGGGCTTATTGCCATTCTTTAGTTTTTTTAAAAAAATAATTTATCTCTGTTATTTTTTAGTGTTTTTCCAAATACTCATCGGGAGTATTTAGACATAATTTCAAGACATTCAAAAAAAGATTTAATTTCAAGAAAAAAAAATGTATCTAAAGTTTATAGGAAATTTGTTATAAAATATAAGAGCATTTTATTAAAAAAATATTTTTATACTAGAGGTCTCAAATAATGGTGATATTATTATGTTAATTGGTACATTTCTTGTAGTTAACTATGCTATAAATGTGTATGATTTATTTTATACAATAATATATTATTTAATAAAAACTTTGAGACCCATAACATTATTATAAGAGTATCTCAAGAACTTACTTCTAAGTATAATAGGGACAATACAAACATAAGATATTCGATATTGTACAATAATAAAGAGAAATTGATATTCTTTTGTAAGTTTATTTGTTATTTTCACATGATCACTTTTCATATAAAAGATAAAATTTACTTTACTCTTATTGAGAGAGAAACATGTGACGATATAAAAAATATATATAAAAAGAACAAAAATTTCATATACTATCAATACATGTATACACGGGTGAGATTAAAATTAAGAGACATTATTAATTAAATACTTATATTTAACAAAATTACCTTTATTGACATATTATAATTATAACACTGTCCGTGACTGGTATATGCTGCATTTTAACTCATAAAAATAGTAAGTTAATTTGCTTAACTTTGGATCAAAGATCAACACTATTAGGCAGACTCAAAACGCATAAATTAATTATATTTAAGAGGTGTGTTGAGATCCGTATTCTATCTTCTGGTTTATTTCTTGTTTTGACCAACCAACCCGTTCAACTTCTTCATTTGGCTAACGTTGTTCAATCGTTCTATGTCTGCCCAACTTTCGTAATATCGCTACTGCCATTAGCGAAGTTTTTGTGATGTTGGTAATCCAAGTAGCGATATTCTGTGAACTAATTTCCCCTATTATGCTATTTACAGCAGCGATATTTTCCTTATCAGAGTAATTAATCGGTTGATTAGCAAGACTGAATATTGCCATTGCTAATAGCAAAATTAGTTTGAATTTTATTATTTGTTTGGTCGCGGATTAGGGACTGGTCAGTCTTCTCAAATTTATCTTCCCAAATTTTAGGTTTACGTAATCTTTTCTCCAAATTGCAACAAAGAGGTGACTAAGTCTTAGGTTTATCTTAGCGATCTTCATCTTCATATTTGTTATTTGGTTCACCAATTCGTTCATCTTCATCCCATTCTCCAATACGCAGCCTTCATTTTCTTCTATGTTAGACCCAGGAAATTGATTTAAATGAACTCTGACAATTTGAGGAGCCAGAAAACCTCCACAGATGCACACATCCAATTGAGATTCAAATGATGAGATTCATTCATAATACTTTGGCCTTTCTTGCAAAGAAATAGGAAATAACTCACCCACTACGCATGGACTGGTGCATTAACAACTCACGTAATAAATCATGGCCATTACTGGAATAGTCCATTGACTTAGTCTAGACCCAGTTGAATTAAAAAAACATGCATAACCAAAAATATCCTTTAACAATTAAAGAAATTCCCTAGATTACTTAGCCCCATTTTACTTAAACATTCTGGGCGTGTAACATAACCTTTCCCTTCAGAAGAACTCGCCCACGAGTTCAGGATATATCCTGCGTAGCTCATCTGCATCAACCCAGGTAGCATCTTCCTTGTTAGCTCGTTTCCATTGAATCAAGAAATCAACTCCTACTCTATTTCCTTTCTTCCTGAGCCTTCTTTCTAATATTTTCTCTGGTTCGGGGGGCATTGTGCCATTTTCCATCACTGTTGGCAGTCTAAGGTTAGGGTTTATCTGAGTTCCAATATTCTTCTTGAGGCAGGAGATGTGAAATACGGGGTAAATCTTGGATTCTTTGGGTAGATCGAGCTTGTATGTAACTTTCCCAATTTTTTGAGTGATCTGGAATGGCCCGAAATACCTTGGAAAAAGCTTCAAGCTTTTTCTCACTGCAACTGTCATCTATCTATAGGGTCTAACCTCAAATAGACCCAATCCCCCACGTTGTATTCCCTCTCTGTTCTCTTTTTATCTGCGTATAACTTCATTCTCGTTTGAGCTTCTTGCAAGTTTTCCCGTGCCAAAGTAAGGATGAAATCTCGGCTTCTCATTCGTCTTCAACTGCTTGTACTGCTGTGGTCCCAGGCTCATATGGGAGGAGTCGTGGTGGCTCTTGTCCGTATACTATCTCAAAGGGGGTAAATCCTGTGGAGGAATGCTCTGAGGTATTGTATGTCCACTCGGCTAAAGCTAGCCAACTGGCCCAATCTTTGGGTCTATCACTGGTAAAGCACCTGAGGTACCCTTCCAACCAGTTGTTCATTACCTCTGTCTGCCCGTCCGTTTGAGGGTGATATGTCGAACTCATTAGCCGCTTGGTTCCACTTAAATGGAAAATTTCCTTCCAAAAGTTGCTTGTGAATATTGCATCTCGATCACTGACTATGCTATGTGGTATGCCATATAATTTGAATATGTTTTCTATGAATACCTTTGCTACTGTTGCTGCTGTATATAGATGTGCCATTGGTATGAAATAATTGTATTTGCTGAACCTGTCTACTATCACCATGATTACACTGTATCCCTTGGACATAGGCAACCCCTCTATGAAGTCCATACTAATATCCACCCATACTTTACTTGGTATTGGTAGAGGCTGCAAAGCCCCAGCTGGTTTGAGGTTTGCTGTTTTGTTTCTTTGGCATACCTCGCATTCTCTAATGAATTTTCTGATGTCCTTTCTCATGCCATGCCAAAAGAATTCCCTCTTGATCCTGGAGTGAGTCTTCTGTGAACCAGTATGCCCTCCCATGGGACTGCTATGGAATTGTTGCATGACTTCCTCCTGCTGCACCTTTAGGGTTCCCAAGTGTAGCCTCCCTTTGTAAAATAAGAACCCTTCTTTAAGCTGGTACTTGAGGAGATCAAGATCACCTTGATGGTAGTGGTTGAGTAACTACTGCAACTGGGGATCTTGGTGGTATACTTGATGGAGCTCTTCCCACCAATTAACGGTAACCAAGTTGATGGCCTTGGCTTCTCCATAATTAATCATGGTCCCCTCTGGTTCTAAACTGTTCCTCTGGTCTGGTAACCTAGAGAGAGCGTCTGCTGCCTTATTTCCTTTGCCACTGTGATATTCCACACTAAAATCAAAGCCTAACAGCTTCGTTATCCACTTTTGTTGAAAAGGTGTTCCAACCTTTTGCTCCAAAAGGTGCTTCAGGGCTTGCTGGTCAGTCCTTACTTTAAATTTGTGCCCCAGCAAATAATGTCTCCATTTTTGAACTGCCAACACAAGAGCCAAAAATTCTTTTTCATAAGTGGATAAAAATAAATTTTTACCTTTTAATGCTTGGCTTAAATAAGCTAGAGGCCTCCCTTCCTGCATTAAAACAGCTCCCAGCCCATTTCCAGAAGCATCACATTCTACCACGAACATTTTGGAAAAATCTGGTAAGGCAAGAACAGGAGGGGTCACTATGGCTTCCTTTAATGCTGAAAATGCTTGGCTGGCCTCCTCACTCCACTTAAAGGAATTTTTCTTGAGTAAAGCAGTTAGAGGGGCTACAATACGTCCATAGCCCTTTACAAACTTCCTGTAATAACCTGTTAATCCAAAAATCCCCTTAGAGCCTTAGGATTCTTAGGTTCAGGCCACTCCATCATTGTTGTAATCTTTAATGGATCTGCTTTGACTCCCTCTTTAGAGATAACATGGCCCAAATACTCCACCTTCTGACAACCAAAAACACATTTTGAGGCCTTAGCATATAGCTGATGTCGTCTCAAAACTTCTAAGACAACTTTTAGATGCCCTACATGTTCTTCAACAGATTTACCGTACACAAGTATGTCATCAAAAAAAACTAGCACAAATTTCCTGAGGTATGGCATGAATATCCTATTCATCAATCCTTGAAAGATTGATGGAGCATTGGTGAGCCCAAAGGGCATCACTAAAAACTCATAATGCCCCTCATGTGTACGAAAGGCAGTTTTGGGCACATCTTCAGGCTTCATCCTGATTTGATGGTAGCCCGATCGCAAGTCAAGTTTAGAAAATAACTCAGCACCATTAAGCTCATACAATAGCTCATCTATATTAGGAATGGGAAACTTATCTTTGATGGTATCTTTGTTGAGAGCTCGATAATCAATGTACATGCGCCAACTCCCATCTGCCTTCCTCACCAAGAGAACTGGTGAAGAGTATGGACTTTGACTTGGTTGGATGATCTCAGCCTTAAGCATTTCCCTGACCAGCTTCTCAATTTCTTCTTTTTGATAATAGGGGTATCGATAAGGCCTAACACATGTTGGCTTAGCTGCTTCTTGGAGTTGGATCTGGTGGTCGTGACTCCTTGGGGGTGGGAGTCCATTGGGTTCAGCAAACACTGTTTTGAATTCATTCAAAATAGCTTGTATGGCAGGCTCTACTGGTGCTCCTCCTGGACTGTCACTGATCTCCATAAACTGCAGCAATATTCCTCTTCCTTCTACAAGGGCAACCTTGCTCAAGCTATGTTCTTCCTCTATGACCTTCTCGGGTAACCTCAAGCCCTGCAGAGATAAATTCTTTCCTTCCACAAAGAAACTCATACTTAAATCAACAACATTCCACTGAATAGTTCCCAAACTTCTTAACCAATCTACCCCTAACACAATATCACACCCTCCTAGGGTTAATAAAAATAGATTGGCTAAAATGTTATAGCTTTGCATCTTTAAAAGAACTGCCTTACAGTAACCAAGGCAAAGAAGGGTGTCCCCATTAGTAACTTGGACTGCCAAGTGGCCTTCCTCCACTGGTAGTTTTGCCCTTCTTGCCACATTCACATCAATAAAACTATGTGTACTACCGATATCTGTGACGCCCCCGAATTCGGGCCCTGGCCGCCCGAATAAGGGTTGTCGTTATCTCGTACTTCTATCGTAACTTAACCAATGATCCCATAATCACATTGGTTGAATTAGTCTAATACAGACTATACAATGATAACTTTCTTTTATCTAAATCCCTGGATCTTAACTTGATCTCGGTCTCATTCTTTCTACAAGTATCAACTTGTAGTTCATTCGTATATATGGATAACACCATATATATATATCGGTCAAATTTTTAATCTTATGATTTAAACATTCTATCATTTATAAGCTTTATATAGATCCAAGATTCACAGTACCAACACTAGAGATAGTTCCCAGATCTGAAGGGGGCTTCCCAATAAAGATAAATCGATATTGGTGCCCAATTAGATGACCTAACCTTCATTTCTTAGTCAGAATTTTCAGTGTGCCAAATACCCTCACTTAGATACATAATCTTATAAAAAAATGGACATCTCTTTCATATTAATAATTCCTATCTATCTGAAATTCACAGTATTAATGATAAGATTGTTCTTGGAACCAAGGGGCGCATTTCGGTAAAGGTGGCACCTTACCGGCGCTCATTAAGTGTAACCTCAATGCTTACAAAACTCCCAATGTCATTCAATACCCTCACTCAGATGTATAGTTCTTTATCAACATTGTATTAATGTTTTACTATTTATTTGAAGTTCAGAGTATCGGCATAACATGATCAGTTCATATTACCAATACCCTCATTCAGATTAATAGATCTTTAACAATTTTAAGTTATATCAAAGTAAAGACATAACACCATTTCATGATAATAAATAATACCTTTGATAGAACATTCGGTTACAAGGTTTGCTTGTTCGTATTACAACAATCATTATGACTTAATACAAATAACAAGTAATTAAAACATGAAACCTAGTCTATGCTTCTTCTTAGGTTAAATGTTTTTTTGGTCACTGTACTTTAAGTCAACTTACAAATAGATAACTCAACTTTTTTTTCTTACAGTCAACTAACTGTACTTTACTTTTCTAACACAAAGTTGAATTTTCGTCAACGGGGTTAAGTATTTTAACAGAAAGCTGAGTTGGTGTATGATTAGGAGGGAGAAACTCCACCTCAGTGATGACATGGCGAATCAATAATGATGTGTATAAATAACTCATTTATCAAAAAAATATATTAATTAATGTGAACAAAAAATAAATTATTATTTCTCTCTCTACTGATCTACTCCATCTTCATCATTAATTTTTTGTCATGATCTTCAACTTTAACTTTAAAAGTAAATGATACTCCATAAAATTAAATTCCTATTTAACTTTAAATTCGTATTCAACCAGGAAAGAAAGAAGATGCAAAAACAGAGAAGCAATCATCTGTTCTTTGAGGTGTCATTTTTGTTCTTCGAAGAATCCCGATGCACTTTATAATTCATCGGTAAGAGCTCATATATTTATCAATATTTTCTTTTAAATTACCCTGCAAAGTCTAGGGTTTCGTTGTCATTAATGAAAACCCTATACATCCTTTCTACAATGGTTCTTTATTCGCTCTCTCTATGATATATGAGAATTTTGGGTTATAAGTAATATTAGGCATGAGGCAGTTCAATGGTAGTCCCAGAATTCGTGGATTCATCAGTCGATTATGTACCCTGGTCACAATTTTCTTGTTTTACAACCGGGAAGATATTACGAGGAACCCAGTGCTTAGGCAATCGAACCCAATTTCGGGGAGCTCAAGCAGCAGATTTTGTGGTGGGTCAAATCACAGGTCCGTAATTCACCATCATCTACATCCACTAGTACAACCACTACCCAATTCATACAGAAGTCAATTGAGAGTTTTCGCTTACATGTGCAGCCCAAAAATACTCATGGCCAGAGGAGGAGAACAGATCTATATGACCTATAACTATCATCGAGGCTACAGAGTAGCAACGATGATGATTGATCTATGACTAGCACTAGAGAGAGGCGAAGAAGAGATGGCCTAGATCTACAAATGATTTTGGATTTATGGATAGTTTTGTTTTTGAAAATTTAATGTATATAGATGATTTTGTTTGGTGATATTTTGTTTGGAGAGAAGAAGATGATGAACAGTGAGTTATTTGGTTGGGGATTTTTTCTGGCTTTTCATATGAAAAAGATGAAATTTATTTCGATATTATGTTTAATTTATTATATTATTGAATAGAAATTATTAGAATGTTTGGGTCGGGTTAATGGGTTAATGGGTGGTGGGTTGGTTTTTATTAGGTGGGCATTAACTTACATGTAGTCAAAAAAAGCTTCCAACTAGGATTTAGTAAATATGTGGCATTTCCATGTCATTATTCCGTTAAAATACTTAACCCCGCTGACGGAAATTCAATTTTGTGTTAGAAAAGTAAAGTACAGTTAGTTGACTGTAAGAAAAAAAGTTGAGTTATCTATTTGTAAGTTGACCTAAAGTACAGTGACCAAAAAGACATTTAACCCGCTTCTTCTTTACGTTCATGATCTTCATAACTGCAAATAAATGTTTATTCGCAAGAATGAGCACTACGGCTCAACAAGTCTAACTAATAACACATAAACGGTTTATGCTTTCATATAAACTTTAACATGCCTTGACATATCACATATATCAATTTGATATTATAAATAACTTTTCATTCAACAATTTATATCACGTTGTCACACAAAGCGTATAAACCACATATATATAACTTATAAAAATAACACATAAGAGTTAGAATACTTGCACATAGTTTAAAGGAATAAAAGACTTGCCTCGTATATCTTTTAAAGATAAATATAACGGTCTAAATGTTCGTTGTAAATCCTACACGATTATAAGTTCATGTAGACAAATAAGCGTTTAACGATTAAATCTTTTAAATTTTATTTCGGGTATTATAACCGCTTATAAATAAAACTCCTTCTACTATACATCAAATAATTTCAGCATTATAACTGCATATAAAATGAATATTCAGCAACTATATTTAAAATAAATCGGGCATTATAACTGTTTATAAAATGAATATTAGGCTATTATATTTGAAATAATTTCAGCATTATAACTGCTTATAAAATGAATATTCTTACTAAATAACTGAAGAAAATCGGGCATAGTAACTGCTTATAAAAGTATATTTTCAACTTTATAAGAGAAATAAATCGGACATTATAGCTGCTTGTAAATAAAACTTTTGTACTATATACATAAAATAATTTGGACATTACAACTGCTTGTAAAAGTATATTTACATAAAAATGAAAATTATAACTACGAGAGTATACCTCTTGTAGTTGCTAGCTTTACTTCCAATCGCGTAGCGCTTCGATGCTTCGAAAGTAATTTTTATCTCACAATATCTCTCAGAATATAAATACAGAGTATTTTTGCTCTTGAATTGCTCTTGAACATGGTAAGGAATGAATGAACTTAACTTGTTATTTATAGGAAAACATAGTTTCGCTAATTGCACGTTAGGGGCTCGGCTTATTACACTTTGCACCCTAGCATATTCTTAGAATATTCTTCTAAGCTCCTTAATGAAAATATCTTCCAAGCTCGACAATGCAGCTTGCAATTGAACTTATCTTCTAAGCTCCTTAATGAAAATATCTTCCAAGCTCGACAATGCAGCTTGCAATCTAAGCTCCTCAATGAAAATATCTTCCAAGCTCGACAATGCAGCTTGCAATTGAACCTATCTTCTAAGCTCCTCAATGAAAATATCTTCCAAGCTCGACAATGCAGCTTGCAATCTAAGCTCCTCAATGAAAATATCTTCCAAGCTCGACAATGCAGCTTGCAATTGAACCTATCTTTTAAGCTCCTCAATGAAAATATCTTCCAAGCTCGACAATGCAACTTGTTACCGTAAGCACGCCAAATCACTTTGTCATTCTCAAGCATGACACAACAACTTGTCAAAAATAATTTGGCAGGATGCTTCTTGGTGAAATCATGGAAAGCACGACAAATCATTTTATCAATGTAAGCACGACTAAGCAGCTTGACAAAAAAAATTATTTGACCTAATTCATCGTTTATGTAGACACCCAAATTTTGCGCTTCGTACACTAACCGTGACAGGAGGGCAAAATCGTCAATTGAACCGGCTTACGGGAGCGAAGGACTGGGCACAAGTGCGAACGCTCGACGCCACCGCAACGATTTGCAAATCAAAACCGGCGTGACAGCAGGGTCGTCCGAAATGAGCATGCCCGAATGATGCGGCACGTCTCCCAGTGATTCCCGGACTGCAAAATACAAGCCTGTCGGCGAAAACCGACGTCACGATATGAGAATCGAGGTATAGCACGAAATTCGAGAAAATCAACCCACCCAGCCGCGGATTGATCTGCGGCCAAACGATTAAAATAATGGTGGTGCGCACGGGACTCGAAACCAGGAAACCAGCTGAGTGCGATGGGGGGTGGGCCAGCCAGCCGCAGATCAATCTGCGGCTAGGCCGCAGATCAATCTGCGGCTGCCCTAGGCCAGCTTATTTCAGCTCAGTTTCTTCATTTCATCCAGGGGTTAGCAGCAGCAGCAGCGGCGGAAAAAGAAAGAAAAAGAAGGAGAAAACAGCAAGAAAAATAGAGAGAAAAGAGAGAAAAGAAGTGAGAAATTGTACCCATTTTGTGAGATTACATCTCATATTGTTTACTCTATTCAATACACAAATTCATACGTATTGTGGGGATTATTTGCAAGGTGAAAAATCCTTTGTTTTAACATTTTGTTTTACCATTTTTTGTTAGGCTTTTGTCATCCAAACTATATTAAATGTAGTTTCCTTGTGTATTGTTGTGGATCTATGGATTGAGGGCTATTAGTGAGGGTTCCCAAATGGAACGAAATTCCTCCTAATGGCCCGATGATATCCATTTGGTGAATTTTACCTCGTTGTAATGATGTATGTGCATAGTTTATTTAGATTGTTATTTTTTGGATCTTGTGGGTGTGTAGCGATTTTGGATGTGAGCCTAGGAAAGCGACCTCGTGGTCCAAATCCGATGATGGACATCTTTTGATATATGTAATAAATTCGATGTACCTTTCATTGTAAATATGTAATCGTCGGGCCTTAAAACGACGCCAAGGCGAGAATCGTGTTTAAGGCCCCGAAATAGTGAAACTTGTGATTGTAGGCGTTTGGGGTTATTTTGATGGCTTACATGCCCATGAATAGTCCCGACGCGTGTTTATGCTCGATTTGATTTATGAGATGAAATTGATTTCAAAGCTAAACGATAAGATTTTCATAAAATCAATCAAACTAGGTTATTAGAGTCACGAGGCTAAAATTTGGGAATGCTAATGAATGTTGATTCCTATTTAACGATAAGGCTAAAGGAAAAATCGTTTTCAAACATCACAAAAAAATGATTTTATAAATAAATGGCGTTTTATTAAACCGTTGTGCATAGGGTTAAAGAGATTCTAGAAGTTGCCCATCATTTGAGTTACGAAAGCAACGTATAGATCTCGATTCCTATTTTGACGAAGGTTCAAAACTCTCGTTTGCCGAAACAACACCTAATAAAAACCTTGCAGTTTTGACAAATTAATATCAAACCTTCCTAATAAAAAATAAAGCTTTCTCGTAGAGGCCGAAGGACATTCCAAAGCACTCTCAAATTAAAGCACGATTTTCCCTAAAAATCCAAATGATTCTCTCATACAAACTCACCACAACATTCACATAGGCACACACACACACACGCGCACATACACACACACACATTCATGAATTAAAGGATAGAAAAGCATCAAGATTGCGGTAACCGTGTTTCACGGAAGTCGGGGGGTGCCTAACACCTTCCCCTCGCTTAAGCAAGCCCCCGAACTCTATGAATCTCGATTCGCAGACCAATTAATTCGGAGTCACACATGAGCCAGCGATTTAAAAAATGAAACTCGGATGAGTTGGTACATCCATTTCAAATATACCAACTGGCGACTCTGGTTAATTGGCTCATCATAAAAAACGATCTTTCAAAACCCCGTCGACATCAATGCCGATCTTTTCCAAAAGAATCATTAAATCAAAAGGCTAAAATTGGAAAAGACGAGAAGCGAGAAAACCCGGCGTCGACAGCTGGCGACTCTGCTGGGGACATTAGAGGGCTTAAGCCGCGTTCAAATCTTGATGTTATCCTACCCTTTAAAAAATTCATAAATGTATATGTATGTGCGATATTTTGACTTGTTTTACTTATTGTTGTGTGAATGTGTGTTTTTCCAATGAAGGATTGATTGAATGGAATGGCTTTACTTTAAAGAGATCATTTGCATGCGGTGAGGACGATGAATGTGAATGTATGTTGAGAGAGTACCTCCTCCTGAGGCGAAACTGTCGGTTGCTTATTACTGGACTCGAAGGGGCTGCTCCCCGGAGATGGCTCAGGAAACGCACCACCCAAATCCGCTCCAATCGAAAGGATTCAGACAAGTAGATTGCAAAGATTTGGGGACATTCATGCCGAAAAGCCCGCGAGAGTAACCCTAGGGTAGTTCAGCCTCTGATAAACCTAACGAAAGGGAAGCTTCTTCATGCCTTTTTATCATTCAGTCAAATAAATAAATGTCAGGTAAATGGCATACAACTGTCATACCCTCATCATCGTAATAAAGACGTCCTGTATCATGTGATCACATCACCTGCACATATGAAGAGAATACTGACATGGTTTTGCAGGAGGGCAATTCATACCACGTACCAAGGTTTTCTAAAACTTCTGAATACTATCCTGTCATCAAACACTGACCTTGTTTTGCAGGATAAGATTAGAGAACCGAAAAAAAAAATGAATAAAAATCAGGCATCAGTGTTGACATGCATCTGCCAACTTGTAACTGGCACAGTACTAAACTACGGCCCTTGTTTGTTTTGTGAGATTACCCCTAGAACCCAACTGAGAGACCGTAAAGTCCATACTCCACCCATCCAAATGGCAGAAGCCGGTAGCCATGAAATTACAGTTCTGCCATTCCAACAATACTGCCGAATGTGAGGGATGCATCCTAGGACTGAGATTAGCCCTGGGTGTTGCGGTACAGACTTGTCCGGCCTATGAGGATCAGATCGGAGGGATCTCCCAGAGTGACGCCCCTCATAAATGGGCTTGGTATCAAAACAATAAAGAGTTCCTTCGAGACAGCTCCTGTCCCGAAAATGCAGATCTGACCGAGAAAGGAGAATCCAAAGATTGGGCAGTGAAATTCTCCCTAAGCGGAGACAATTTGCATAAATGGGACCTAGCTACGAGACTGTTGAGATATCTGGAAGCCGAAGAGGCCCATAGAGTAATGAACGAAGTACATGGCGATGTGTGCGGTGCCATATGAGCAGAACATTTTGGCAAAGAAAATCATGTGAGCGGGTCACCACTGGCTAACCATGAAAACTGACTGCGATACTCATGTCAAGAAATGCCATCAATGCCAGATCCATGCCAATACGATCCATGCACCTCCTAATGAGCTCCATTGCTTGACCTCACCATGGCCAGTTGGACCGTGCAGCAGGTGATATCCAGGAAGGGGCACCCCGATTTGAGGCATTCTAGCCTGACAAGCAATAGGCCAAATTTGAGGGAGGATCACGATGTTGGTATAGAGCCAGATTTCGATCTAATGGGGATCGAGCAGGACGAGGCAAATATCGACAATACGCCTGGCGAGATCAGGGGATGGGTCGAAGGTAAACCCAAACCCGACTTAGACCAAACCTTCGCCATCAAAACATCAGAAACCCTGACGATCACAAAGACCCGGAGTAGGGGCAAATTCGACCACAAAAAAAAAAAAAAAAAATCAAAATCTCAAAAATCAAAAATCCCCCAATCCTTTCAACAAGTCAAAGAACCGGATCTTTTGTCAGCCCAGCGAGATACCGATGCGACCAGTACAAGGGAGATCACAAGAAAAGCAACTTAACACTGGGCATTTGTCAACTACCCAGGAAATGATGACGTGCAAATTGGCACCCATGCAACAATCCCATCAACATGCACCATCATCATCAAATGCTACCTCATGTCAATTCAATCTTCAACGGTACGATCATCTGGCATTTGTCAAGCATAGTTTTCCCGGGATACGATGATCCGCGTGAAAGGGGATTTTATTTGGCTTGATAGGAATCGGATTAATTCTGACAAGCAACCGTGGAGCACGATCGTGAGTATGATTAGACGAAGAAGGCTATGCAACCTTTTGATCGGGTACAAAGCCTTAATTCAAAGCAACGTTTGCGACAGAATCGACCTCATGTGACAGCCTTCACTTTGCATTTGCACAAACTTTCAGTTGTGGGGTATAAAACTATGACGATGTTGATGGCAATTAACACGTAGTCAGATAGTCAATAATTATCAAGCAAATATCAAGAAGTCAGACGATAAATGATTATCAAGCTAATGTCTCGAATCGTGGCATGGGTTATTCGAGTAATTAAGCCCGAGGGGTGTCTCTACACCTGGTGCCCTAAAGCCATCTGGTTTGGGAGTCGCTGGCCCAACACTCGTTACGTGGGTAACTCAGAGCCTAAGAAAACGAGCATTACAGTAGAGGAGACCCGAGCAGATTCGAACCGTGGCATGGGCTACTCGAGTAATTAAGCCTAAGGGGTGTCTCTGCATCTGGTGCCCTAAAGCCGTCTGGTTTGGGAGTCACCGGCCTAACACTCGCTACATGGGTAACTCAAGCCTAAGAAAACGAATCTTGCGCAAGGTCAAGCAAAGAATGATTGGGGCAGACCACCAGCTTGTCTCGAACCGTGGCCTTTGTTACTTGAGTAAATAAATCCGAAGGGGTGTCTGTACACCTAATGCCCCAAAACCATCTGGTTCGGGAGTCATTGGTCCAAAACTCGTTAAATGGGTAATTTTGAAAAGCCTAAGAAAACGAGACAAGTGAAGTGGACTAATAAAAAAGGAAAAGATAAAAAAAAACTCTCGGCCTTAAACAAGAAGTCATAGAAGAGAAACCCCTACTGAGTGCTGCATCGCACAGTGCATTTGTCATATGACGTCAATCCTGCTAAGGACGTTGTCGAGAATGGAGACAAAATACTTTTGACGAGGGAAGGTAGTTCTTTTGAATTCGACCTTACTCACGTACAATGACCATGAATACTTGAAGGTGTTCTTACGATTTCATAACTCGTCAAATGGAAAATCATCAACTCGCGAGGGATTGAATAATAATAATAAAAAAAAAAAAAAAAAATTCCAATCTAGTACATTCACGGTTCATAACTTGCTAGATTGTGCGATCAACAGATATTCAATTTCATGTGCTTTAACTGCATTTTTGTCGAGATTATAATATCTTTGTGTTGAGCTAACACTAACGGCCCAAGCCTTCAAGTTTTGGCATTTGTTAGTCATCTGATATGCAGGATCTTGCAGAGCTGTGGATAACTCAGCACGGTCAGCATCGCGAGTTTTCAAAAGAAAGTCTTGGTAAAAACACGCGCCAAGGCAGGGGCAGTTAAGAATCGTGAAGTGGAGGGAAGCCGAGGCTGCACAGAACTTCTCGTCATTGGGCATCTCCCCAATCCTGACTATCACTGCCTCGACATCCAAATGATCCACGTGCATGAGCACATAAAAGGATGATATAATGCGGGATAACAGCATATCGGCCAACAGAAATGATCAAAAGGCCAAAGAGCCCAACATAGCTGTCGATCATCACAGAGAGCGAAATAGACCGCCTCAACTCGATGAAATGAAGACGACCAAGAACAGGCAGAGTACTAAACCAATGTTGAAGTCTAGAAACTACACTTCACGACGAGGCGTGATCCAATCAAATGTTGGCAAACAATGACGACGGTCGAATCGTATCATTTGACTGAACAGGGGTCATTTCTATCCAAACATATGTGTGCACATGCATCTGTCCATAATATATCTGCCAGATCATGCATAACATCTTTTGCATGCATACATGTACGATCAAAATGAAAATCTTCAGGAAAGTACAATCACGTCGCTTTCAACCTCGCGAGTGATCAGACTGTGATGGCTTTTGCGGCATGGTACACGGACGATGTTGGTGGGTGATCCAGGACATGAAGCCGATCACACATCCCATTTCAAAAAAAAAAAAAAAAAAAATCACTCAAATCCAATCAAGACCCCTGGGAAGGGCTGGTATCCAAACAATCAGTGATCCTTGGGAAGGGCTGGTATCCAAACAAGAAGTGAACCTGGGAAGGCATCCAAGCAAACCACAACAAGATGGTAAGCACCCCTGGGAAGGGCTGATATCCACAAAAAGAAAAAAGACAAAAAACAACAAACCCTGGGAAGGGCTGAGATCCACGCGAACCACAACAAGATGGTGAGCACCCCTGGGAAGGGCTGATATCCACAAAAAGAAAAAAGACAAAAAACAACAAACCCTGGGAAGGGCTGAGATCCACGCGAACCACAACAAGATGGTGAGCACCCCTGGGAAGGGCTGATATCCACAAAAAGAAAAAAGACAAAAAATAACAAACCCTGGGAAGGGCTGAGATCCACGCAAACCACAACAAGATGGTAAGCACCCCTGGGAAGGGCTGATATCCACAAAAAGAAAAAAGACAAAAAACAACAAACCCTGGGAAGGGCTGAGATCCACGCGAACCACAACAAGATGGTGAGCACCCCTGGGAAGGGCTGATATCCACAAAAAGAAAAAAGACAAAAAACAACAAACCCTGGGAAGGGCTGAGATCCACGCGAACCACAACAAGATGGTGAGCACCCCTGGGAAGGGCTGATATCCACAAAAAGAAAAAAGACAAAAAACAACAAACCCTGGGAAGGGCTGAGATCCACGCGAACCACAACAGGATGGTGAGCACCCCTGGGAAGGGCTGATATCCACAAAAAGAAAAAAGACAAAAAACAACAAACCCTGGGAAGGGCTGAGATCCACGCGAACCACAACAAGATGGTGAGCACCCCTGGGAAGGGCTGATATCCACAAAAAGAAAAAAGACAAAAAACAACAAACCCTGGGAAGGGCTGAGATCCACGCAAACCACAACAAGATGGTAAGCACCCCTGGGAAGGGCTGATATCCACAAAAAGAAAAAAGACAAAAAACAACAAACCCTGGGAAGGGCTGAGATCCACGCGAACCACAACAAGATGGTGAGCACCCCTGGGAAGGGCTGATATCCACAAAAAGAAAAAAGACAAAAACAACAAACCCTGGGAAGGGCTGAGATCCAAGATAACCAACCGGCGACGATAACCGGGGGTTACGAGATGGGTGTCCGGCGACGAAAACCGGCCCCGACAAGACAATCGACCGGCGACGATAACCGGCGATTACGAGATGGATGTCCGGCGACGAAAACCGGCTCCGACGAGATAACCAACAGGCGACGATAACCGGGGGTTACGAGATGGGTGTCCGGCGACGAAAACCGGCCCCGACAAGACAATCGACCGGCGATGATAACCGGCGATTACGAGATGGATGTCCGGCGACGAAAACCGGCTCCGACGAGATAACCAACCGGCGCCGATAACCGGGGGTTACGAGATGGGTGTCCGGCGACGAAAACCGGCCCCGACAAGATAATCGACCGATGACGATAATCGGCGATTACGAGATGGATGTCCGGCGACGAAAACCGGCTCCGACAAGATAACCAACCGGCGACGATAACCGGGGGTTACGAGATGGGTGTCCGGCGACGAAAACCGGCCCCGACAAGACAATCGACCGGCGACGATAACCGGCGATTACGAGATGGATGTCCGGCGACGAAAACCGGCTCCGACGAGATAACCAACCGGCGACGATAACCGGGGGTTACGAGATGGGTGTTCGGCGACGAAAACCGGCCCCGACAAGACAATCAACCGGCGACGATAACCGGTGATCAACGAATCCTTGGGAAAGGCTGGTATCCAAACAATCAACGACCCCTGGGAAGGGCTGAGATCCAAGCAAACCCCGACAAACGGTGACACCTGTGGAACCGTATCAAAAGACTGTACAGGGGTCATTTTTCATCAAATTTACATTTTAAATGTTATGTCACATGCATTGAATAGATGATAATTCTGTACGTGATCCATGCAGGTTAGGTGTCAAGGTCCTAGCCTATCAGGGTCAAAAGCGATGGTTGCCAAGAACGATGTACGAGGACGAACTCCAAGGATGCCCTTCAAGGCTAGTCAGGAGAATAACTTCCTTTGATGACAATGGGATGGAATAAGGTGATTACGAGAGGGGTGACCGGATACGAGACCCGGCATTCACAGGACAATCGACCGGATACGAGACCCAGCGATTACGAGACGAACGACAGGTCAGGGATTGATGCATTGACACCTTTACGTATGTGTTGCATGCCTTACATCGTGCGTTGCATCATAAGTTGTATGTGTTGCATCATGTATGCACTGTCATTCATGCATCGTGTGTCTACTTCTTTATCATGTTCATTTCATTTAACATTTCATAAACATGATAAAGAGGGGCAGCTGTAGACACCCAAATTTTGCGCTTCGTACACTAACCGTGACAGGAGGGCAAAATCGTCAATTGAACCGGCTTACGGGAGCGAAGGACTGGGCACAAGTGCGAACGCTCGACGCCACCGCAACGATTTGAAAATCAAAACCGGCGTGACAGCAGGGTCGTCCGAAATGAGCATGCCCGAATGATGCGGCACGTCTCCCAGTGATTCCCGGACTGCAAAATACAAGCCTGTCGGCGAAAACCGACGTCACGATATGAGAATCGAGGTATAGCACGAAATTCGAGAAAATCAACCCACCCAGCCGCGGATTGATCTGCGGCCAAACGATTAAAATAATGGTGGTGCGCACGGGACTCGAAACCAGGAAACCAGCTGAGTGCGATGGGGGGTGGGCCAGCCAGCCGCAGATCAATCTGCGGCTAGGCCGTAGATCAATCTGCGGCTGCCCTAGGCCAGCTTATTTCAGCTCAGTTTCTTCATTTCACCAGGGGTTAGCAGCAGCAGCAGCGACGGAAAAAGAAAGAAAAAGAAGGAGAAAACAGCAAGAAAAATAGAGAGAAAAGAGAGAAAAGAAGTGAGAAATTGTACCCATTTTGTGAGATTACATCTCATATTGTTTACTCTATTCAATACACAAATTCATACATATTGTGGGGATTATTTGCAAGGTGAAAAATCCTTTGTTTTAACATTTTGTTTTACCATTTTTTGTTAGGCTTTTGTCATCCAAACTATATTAAATGTAGTTTCCTTGTGTATTGTTGTGGATCTATGGATTGAGGGCTATTAGTGAGGGTTCCCAAATGGAACGAAATTCCTCCTAATGGCCCGATGATATCCATTTGGTGAATTTTACCTCGTTGTAATGATGTATGTGCATAGTTTATTTAGATTGTTATTTTTTGGATCTTGTGGGTGTGTAGCGATTTTGGATGTGAGCCTAGGAAAGCGACCCCGTGGTCCAAATCCGATGATGGACATCTTTTGATATATGTAATAAATTCGATGTACCTTTCATTGTAAATATGTAATCGTCGGGCCTTAAAACGACGCCAAGGCGAGAATCGTGTTTAAGGCCCCGAAATAGTGAAACTTGTGATTGTAGGCGTTTGGGGTTATTTTGATGGCTTACATGCCCATGAATAGTCCCGACGCGTGTTTATGCTCGATTTGATTTATGAGATGAAATTGATTTCAAAGCTAAACGATAAGATTTTCATAAAATCAATCAAACTAGGTTATTAGAGTCACGAGGCTAAAATTTGGGAATGCTAATGAATGTTGATTCCTATTCAACGAGAAGGCTAAAGGAAAAATCGTTTTCAAACATCACAAAAAATGATTTTATAAATAAATGGCGTTTTATTAAACCGTTGTGCATAGGGTTAAAGAGATTCTAGAAGTTGCCCATCATTTGAGTTACGAAAGCAACGTATAGATCTCGATTCCTATTTTGACGAAGGTTCAAAACTCTCGTTTGCCGAAACAACACCTAATAAAAACCTTGCAGTTTTGACAAATTAATATCAAACCTTCCTAATAAAAAATAAAGCTTTCTCGTAGAGGCCGAAGGACATTCCAAAGCACTCTCAAATTAAAGCACGATTTTCCCTAAAAATCCAAATGATTCTCTCATACAAACTCACCACAACATTCACATAGGCACACACACACACGCGCACATACACACACACATTCATGAATTAAAGGATAGAAAAGCATCAAGATTGCGGTAACCGTGTTTCACGGAAGTCGGGGGGTGCCTAACACCTTCCCCTCGCTTAAGCAAGCCCCCGAACTCTATGAATCTCGATTCGCAGACCAATTAATTCGGAGTCACACATGAGCCAGCGATTTAAAAAATGAAACTCGGATGAGTTGGTACATCCATTTCAAATATACCAACTGGCGACTCTGGTTAATTGGCTCATCATAAAAAACGATCTTTCAAAACCCCGTCGACATCAATGCCGATCTTTTCCAAAAGAATCATTAAATCAAAAGGCTAAAATTGGAAAAGACGAGAAGCGAGAAAACCCGGCGTCGACAGTTTACACTATAAAATCATAAAATACTTGGTTCGAAATATCATTTCGATCTTTATTAAGCACATATGTTACAAAATTCGAATCTTATTAGGGCTTAAGGTTTTAAACTTCTCGATACGTAGTTTTAGGTCACTAAATTAACCTCTAACCATATACGATCGTATTTATAAGCCTCATAAATATTCGGGGTATTACAATATCAATAAGAACAATAACTGAACATGTACCAATTTTCCCAACTAACCTCATGGTTTTGGTAGAAGGTGCCCCTGCAATGGCATACAAGGATATGCCCAATAGTTCAGCTTGCTGGACTGCAGGTATAGTCTCTGTATCATGTTGGTTAAAGGTCTCTTCTTCTTCCAATTCTTCTTCTCCTTCCCCTTCAAATTTCATTCCATCCATTAAGTAGAGTTTGGGCCTGTTGCATTTATGTCCTTGATGGTACTTTTCATCACAAAAATAGCACAGACCTTTTTCTCTTCTTTCTTGCATTTGGTTGGGACTTATACGCTTTATGGGATATGGGTTTCTTCTCTGGACTGGTGGGTTAAGTCTCTGGTGTTGGGGGCTGGAAGTCTAAGTACGGGATTTTGTCCAAGTAATCGGAGAGGAGTGGGCTTGAATGAGGGTGTATATGGGCTATTTTGGGCTTGAGTGTTTCGGTAAGGGTACTATTTTCTAGTCACTTCTTCTTCTTGTAGTTGAGCCAAACCAAAAGTAGCAACAAGAGTATTTGGTTTGAACATGGTAACAATAATTCGTAATTCATCTTTTAAACCACTTAGAAAAGTACTTATACGAAACTCTTCACTTACCCCACTTATTTTATTGGACAGGATCTCAAAAGCTATTTGGTAATCCTCTACGCTCCCTGTCTGACTCAGTTTGGTGAATGCACCCACTGGATCCTCGTATGCCGAAGGCCCGAATCTGGTGCGGAGAGCCTCCAAGAAGTCACCCCATTTTGTCATTGGGATTGATTCTTTTAGCCAATAATACCAAGTCAATGCCTTCCCTTCCATGTGGAAAGAGGCAATTTCCAGCTTGTGGTCCTCCAGAGTCTCAAAATAATTGAAGAACTGTTGCGCCTTCAAGATCCATTCGCTGGGATCTCCCCCATCGAAATGAGGAAAATTCAATCGAAGAGATCGAGCCTAAATTCCCCCATGTCCATCAAACAGAGGATTAACATTTACTTTGTCATTGTTAGAAGTCCCTCTCCCTGAGCTGAGTTTAGCTGTAATTTGTACCAAGCTGTCATAGCTTGATGCTAAATTATTGAGTTGCTGCAACACACCTTCTATTAGCATTCCATGCCTGGATTGCTCTTCCTTCAAGGCAGTGGTTACCCCTTGTAAATTGCTTACTATTTCAGATATCTGTTGTGACGCCTCCAAAATAGGTCCACACAACCTATTTTGAGTCGCCAATTACATTCTACAAAATATAAATACAAATACGAATTTTCTCATTTACAACTAATAACTGTCGTGCAAAATACGACAACATACATACTGTGACTTTCAATACAAATACAACTTAAGTTCTCAATACATTTATTGCCACACTAATAATAATGTATTGATATACTTCTACTGTCTCGGACCATCACTACATTCCCCGGCTAATCCCCGCTACACTCTCATTTCCTGAGGAGAACAATGGAACAAAAAGGAAAAGGGTGAACACAAATAGCCCAGTAAGGAAAATCGTGACTAAGATAATGAAGAATAAATTATCTTAAGCCTTCAACAGTAATAAATCAGAGATTTAAAGATTTTATAAGTGTTTCAACAACAACTGCAGCGGAACAAATAATCCATTAGAAGAGTCAAGTAAATTATAATATCTACCATCTTCTATAAGTTCAAGGTTCACCGCCAATATTTTATCCCTGTAACACCAATCAACAGTTCCTGTTTATGAACATCCAAATCAACAGTTTATATTCAACAACCTCTCTTTGCACTACGTGCCAAAGATACTTATTTGTAACACCACCGGTCATGATCATGCCAAATGCCAGTTCATCTTTGCACTACGGGCCAAAGAGAACTTTCACCATCAGCCTTTGTTTGTAACACCAAAAGTCAAGATTATACCAATACACAGTTTTGTCATAATCATGCCACGCCAGTTCATCTTTGCACTACGGGCCAAAGAGAACTATCTCCATAATTTAAGTATGAAGATGATGACAATGATATAAACTAAATATAGTGAGATCAAGATTAAGAATAAATATTAAAGATTTGTAATTTAATTTATCCAGTATCGAAGATTATCCAAATTGCCAACACGATGACCAAATTGTGGAGTCAAATTCAAGAATGATATTCAAGAATAAAATAAAGTTCACGATTCAACTATAATGTATAAAACGAAATAGAAAGATTCAGGTGAAAAGATATTAGATGAAACACAAACTATTAAGGATATTTTACTAATTTCAGGGATTTTCACCATTTAAAAATAAGATTTTGGAAACAAACAAAAATTTCTTATCATAAATAGAGAAATATGAAAGAAAACGATATCCCTTGAAGAGTACAAAAGAAATGATATTTTATATGAGTATGAAAGAATATACGAAATTGCAAATGGATTTTCACCCGTCATGCGATAATCCGCGTAGACAGATCATTTTCACCAAAAGATTAATAAGTAATGAATACTAACGGTTATTCACCAGGCATGCGTCAATCCGCACGGACAGGTTATACCCACAGATGAATACAAAAGGGTATTCACCAGGTACAGTTCTCCGTACAGAAAGGTTATTCCCACAGAATAATAAGGAATGAATACAAAAGGTTATTCACCAGGCATGCGTCAATCCGCACGGACAGGTTATCCCCGCAAATTAATACAGAATGAATAACAACCCTTATGAGTATGAAGTAAAATAATATCACTTACGAACATGAAAGCAAATGATATTACATACGAGTATGAAATAAATGATATCCCCTACCTTCGTTAATAAGTGACTGGATGTTACTCTCTATGAAGTTTACTAACTTTGGACAATACTAGTATTCTCACAAATACTCACAATAGCCTAGGACACTTAGAGAACTTAAAAAATTTAGAGAGAGAGAGAGAGGAAGTATAAGCAAGGAAAGTTGTGAATTTTCTTAAGATAACCCTTCCTATTTATAGGAAAATCAAGGTGAGGGCATGTTGGTCTTTTTCCTAACTTTTCTTGGTTTATTACACTTATACCCTTGGCATATTCTTGAAATATTCTTTATTCCTTAGCATATTCTTAGAATATGCTTTCTCTTAGGTTTTTAACCCTAAGGTAAAATAAAAATTGAATTAACTATTTACTGACGGTAAGTCACTATTGAATGACATGTGGGTCTCACAAAAGAAACAAAATCTGAAGAAATTATTCAACGAAAATAAATTATGGGTCCCACCGATCAAATAGTTATGGGTCCCACGAAATAAAGTGTGGGTCCCACAGAAATATAAGTTAACTTACAACAAACGCTTCGCGTATTTTTAATCAACACTATTTCAGACTTTCAACAATTATTCACCATTGATATTATAGATTCACAATACTAACAACCAGATCATTCCCAAGAAAAAGAGAGTCTTCCGTATAAACAGTGCGCAATTAAATAACCTTTTTCCTTGACAGAATTTCTAGACATTGTCAATAATGCTAAAATATCATATCAAATAATGTGAGTTACGATGTCGTGACAAATAATAAAAAGTATTATGCAGATGCTACTGTAACAATTATTGAATCAAAATATTGTGCAATTGCTATTTTATCAATTATTGAATCAATAATATAACATATTGTGCAACACCGTGTGCCACTGTGGAATACCGCGTACTACTGTGGAATAACGCGTTTTACTGCTCTTTTTATTACCGGGTATTTCAACAGTTGCAGGTAATAATACTGTTGACAAAATACTGTCGTTTTCAGTATCCGACAATTTGTTGATATGGGGCCCACCACCGTTGACAATTTGTGTATAAAAATATTAGTACTGTCGTTTTTCATATCCGACAATTAGTCGTTGTGGGGCCCACCAATATTTTGTTATTTCGGCGCCGTCGTACGTTACCGAATATAATATTCCCCGACAGAAAGAATATTTTCCGACAAAAGGAATATTTTTCGACATAATGTATATCAGATAATTTGCATATAACACCCTTAACTATAACACTATATCATTTAAGCACTTTAATGTTTAAAACAATAATCATAAAGAAAAATAATAAATTTTTATTTCATAAAGTCGGGGTCTTACATCTGTGATAATCGTGTTCCCTCAGCTATGTCGCAGGAACGCAGCTCTGATGCCATTTGTTAGACCCAGGAAATTGATTTAAATGAACTCTGACAATTTGAGGAGCCAGAAAACCTCCACAGATGCACATAGCCAATTGAGATTCAAATGATGAAATTCATTCATAATACTTTAGCCTTTAATATTCTCTTTAAAGCCCTAAATTTTGGAAGGATTGTGAATAGAGGTTCATACTTATAGAAAATGTAAAGAACAATACTCAATGAAAGAAACTTCAAAACCCACTTTATTGATTCTGTAATGTTGATATATATACAAAAAAATATCTCCCAGAATTAATCATGTACACTAAGTTTAAAATTCAAAAATAGATAAACTGTTACAAATAAATCTTTAGCTAAGTACAAGGAGATCTTCAAAAAACTTTGAAATGATTTTCAGCCTCCATGTATTGCGGCTATATCCTCTGTTTGTTATTTCCTTTGACTTTTCTGATTTATCTCAACTTCCTTTATACGCCCCCGCAAGATTGAGCTTCCATCAGCAAGACCAATCTTATTGCGTAAGAATTGTGTGCGCTGCTTGGACAATGGCTTGGTCATCAGATCGGCCAATTGGTCTTGAGTGTGTACATGACGGACATTAATAGTGCCTTTCTGAACTAGATCACGTACAAAATGAAGATCAATTTGTATATGCTTCATCCTTGAATGTTGAACTGGGTTGAAGCTAAATGAGTTGCTCTAAGGTTGTCACAGAGTAGTGATGGCTGCTCTTTGAGGAGAAAGCCGAGTTCTTGAAGTAAAGAGAGAAGCCACATAGTTTCTGAAGCCGCATTTGCAAGAGCGCGATATTCAGCTTCCGTTGATGAGCGGGCAACAGCTCTCTGTTTTTGTGAACGCCATGAGATGGGATTTTCACCGAGGAAGCTGATGTAGGCTGAGGTGGACGTTCGATCATCAATGTTGCCACCCCAATCAGCATCACTATAGGTTTTTAGAGAAGGAGTTGCAGAATTTTTTAGATGGACACCATGATAAATAGTTTGCTTAAGATAACGAAGAAGTCTCTTGGTGGCTGCCCAATGGGTGACAGTTGGCTTGTGCATGAATTGTGACAACTTGTTGACCGCGAAAGAGATGTCGGGACGGGTCAGGGAGAGATATTGCAAGCTGCCTATAACTCTCCGGAACTCTGTGCTATCAAATGCAGCTGTACCATCCACTAAATGAAGAGGTGTGGTGGTGGAGATGGGAGTGGAAATATCCTTTGCACCATCCATTTTTGTTGTTTCCAAAAGATCACGAACATATTTATGTTGTGATAAAAACAACCCTGCACAAGTTGGAATTACCTCCACTCCTAAAAAAAATGAAGATTGCCCATATCTTTTAGAGAAAACTGATCACCAAGGCTATGAACAACTGAATTCACAAACTTTTTATCACTTCCTGTTATGATAAGATCATCAACATAAACTAGAAAATAACACGTAATAGAATCATGTCGATATATAAATAGAGAAGAATCAGCTTTGGAGTTTGAAAAACCAAGCTGAAGTAGAGCATGTTTTAAGGTTGAATACCATGCCCTTGGAGCTTGTTTGAGGCCATAAATGGCCTTTTTTAATCTGCAAACATGATCTGATTTTGACATGTCTTTAAAACCAGGAGGTTGCATCATAAACACTGTTTCAGTCAATGTTCCATGCAAAAAAGCATTATTTACATCCATTTGCCTTAAGTCCCATCCATTGATAAGGGCAATGTTGAGAATAGTGCGTATTGTAGCTGGCTTTACCACGGGACTAAAAGTTTCTTTATAATCAAGACCAGGACGTTGATTAAACCCTTTTGCTACAAGACGGGCTTTGAATCGATCTATGGAACCATCCGCTTTCCGTTTAATTCTAAACACCCACTTACATCCTACGGGATTACAGTTTGGTGATGGAGGCACCAGTTCCCAAGTACCATGTCTCATCAGAGCTGTGAGCTCACTAGACATGGCTTCACGCCATTTAGGATCTAATACAGCTTGGGTCACACATGTTGGTTCAAGAGTGGGTTGGATTTGATGTTTGGTGACTGTATGAAGTTGTTTGGGCTTAAAAATATTGTTCATTGACCTAGTGACCATCTTATGGGTGCGGGAAGAGTTATTTTCTCTTAAAAATGAAGTTTCAGGAGGAACATAATCTGAAGCATGCATAGATGATGATCGATAAGAGGAATTACGATTTAAATTAGAATTTGATGCATTCGAATTTAAAGTAGAGTGATTATGGACATAAACAGAGGAGGGAGAGATGTTACCTGGAGGTGACACGTTAGCGGCAACAACTGTTTTCGAGATCACAGGCGACAACAACGGAGACGAAGGCACGATTATGTTAGCTGGAGATAAGGAAGGGTCAGCAGACGAGATACGTGAGGTTGGGAGAATCTGGAAATCGAAGAGTGATGCTGCCGTAGAAGAGGTTTGGTTATCATTTGGCAGTCGACTGTGAGTTTCAATTGGACTTCGAGACTCATCAAATATGACATGTCTGGACAAGTAAATCCTCTGAGTCGTTAGATCCATGCATTTATATGCATTTTGTGTTTGAGAGTACCCAAGAAACAAACACGATTTTGATTTTTGTTGAAGTTTGTGAGTATTGTAAGGCTTGGTGAGAGGGAAACAAAGACAACCAAATTTTCTTAATTTAAGATAGTTGGGTCTTTGATGAAAAAGTGCTTCAAAAGGAGACTTATTTTGTAGAAGTGGAGTTGGTTGACGATTTATGAGATATGCTGCAGTTTGAAATGCATGAGGCCAATAAGTCAGAGGAAGAGAGGCATCATGGAGGAGAGTAAGGCCTGTTTCGACAAGATGACGATGGCGACGTTCAGATACACCGTTTTGTTGAGGCGTGTGGGGTGCGGTGGTGTAGTGACCAATACCATAAAATGATAGATATTGTTTTAAGCCAATAAATTCACGACCATTATCAGAATACAAACTTTTGATTTTTGAATTGAAGCGTGTTTCCACGAGATGCTTAAATTGTGGGAAAATGCTAGACACGCTTGCTTTTGCACTCATAGGATAAAACCATATGTATTTTGTGTAGTGATCAATAAGAATTAGATAATACCGTGAACCATCAAGGCCAATTTTATGTGCGGGGCCCCATACATCAGTATATATAAAATCAAGAGGAGCATTACTTTTAAAACTTGTGGCACGAAATGGTTGTTGATGAGCTTTATTAATAGAACAGGAAGTACATAAAGAGGACATTTTATTTGTAAGCGGAAGGGAGAAATGATTAACAAGACTATGAACTAATTTAATTGAAGGATGCCCAAGACGCTTGTGCCATCCATCAATTGAAGTTCGTTCATGCACATTAGCAACCATTTTCGAAGAAGAAGCCACAGATGATGTCGGAAACATGTAGACACCGTTTTCACATGCACCTCTGAGTAGTATCGCCCCCGTGCTCTGTTCCTTCACAAGAAAATAAAATGGGTGAAATTCAATGAAGACATTATTTTGTTTGGTGAAGTGATGAACAGAAATTAAATTCTTATGAATATTTGGGACACAAAGTGTGTCACGCAGAAAAAAAATCTTTTGTGGAGAATTTAAGGCTAAAGAACCAATATGTGTGACTTCCAAACCTGTACCATTACCCAGAACGACTTCGTCAGTGCCATCATATTCCGAATGAACAGATAAATTTTGAAGATCACCAGTGATATTGTGAGACGCCGCCGAGTCAAGAAGCCATTTGTTTTCATTGCCATTTGATGTTGTAGCACAATTAACAGTGACCTCGGCTTGCTGAAGCTGGGGACAATTTTTTGCTATGTGACCCAACTTGTCACAAAATTGACATTTGGGTTGATATTTGCGTGGAATTGAATTTGGTCGTCGTTGGTCTTTGGATGGGCCGGAGAAATTGCGAGTGTAAGCCTGCTGTTTTGAAGGCCCGTTGGACCTGTGATAGCCTTTTGATTGCTGCCCTCCAGAACCTGCTCTTTTGTTTGAGTAATTTACCGTTGCAACAAGCTGTTGAGTGGCAGCTTCCATTCTGCGGAGGTAACGCTCATGCCCCACAAGCAAATCATGCAATTCTTCAAAGGCAAGAGATTTTTCTCTGGCACGAATTGGAGCAGCAATGTCCCTAAAATCGGGACCTAGGCCATTAAGAACGTAAAGAGTAAGATCGTCATCGGGAATTGGATGATCAATCAGTGCGATTTCGTCAGCTAGAGCTTTGGCAGAGTGAAGATAATCTGGAATCGATCGATTCCCACGCTGAAGCAAGGTGAGATCTTCCTTGAGTTGCATGACTCTTGTACGCGATTTACTTGCATACATATTACTTAATTTCTTCCAAGCCTCATGAGAGGTCTTAGCAGTGGCGATTAAAGGAGTGATGGTGGGTGATGTGGAAGCAAGAATAGCACTTAAGATAAGTTTATCTTGTCGGATCCAGTGAGTTTTTGTTAAGTGGGAGAATGGAGTACCATCGGAACTGGGACACACAGAGTCACCATTGACACAGGTCATTAAATCATACCCAATTAATAAAGCTTCAAATTGGGCACGCCACAGTGGAAAGGTTGAGGATGTAAGTTTCTCATTGATTTGGGCGGTGATGTTGAAAACAACAAGTGGTGTATCGGTGGGGGAAAGTGGCTGAGTGTTTAGAGTGCTTGAGGAAGACATGAGTGAAAAATAGGATCGATTCTCGGTGGAGAGTTAAACTGCTGATACCATATAGAAAATGTAAAGAACAATACTCAATGAAAGAAACTTCAAAACCCACTTTATTGATTCTGTAATGTTGATATATATACAAAAAAATATCTCCCAGAATTAATCATGTACACTAAGTTTAAAATTCAAAAATAGATAAACTGTTACAAATAAATCTTTAGCTGAGTACAAGGAGATCTTCAAAAAACTTTGAAATGATTTTCAGCCTCCATGTATTGCGGCTATATCCTCTGTTTGTTATTTCCTTTGACTTTTCTGATTTATCTCAACTTCCTTTATAATACTGTTTATCAAGTACATAAATTTTTGAAGGATTGTCAAGAGGCGCTCTAATTGTAAATGTTACTTTGCATTGCTATTGTCTAGCGTTTGATTAGTTGAAATATGTGATTTTGATTCCTTAATGGTGCAGTGGTTGATATATGTTGTTAATTTTTTGCTGTGACCATGGTGTTTGTCCACTTAGAGTGGTCATTTTTGATCTTTACATATCAGTTTTGGAATCCTCTCAGGCATTGGTTTTCATCGTTGTGCTACTGCTATATCATGTCATTTTATATCTATATAATGTTAGTGTTATTTTCTTTGTTGTGCTACTGGTATTTCATGCTAATACTAATGATGTATGTTGATTTGAGCAATGAATTTATGTCATCCATTTGGCAGTTAAAAGTGAATTATGTCAACTAAAGGAGGCTCTGCTGGCGAACCAAAAGATCGCACTATCAGTGGTTGAAAATTATTTTAGTGAGTTTATCATTTAACATTAAATTTGGTGAAGTCCATATATATGTGTTTATCTTGCCAATAATTGCTGCATCTACTAACAATTGGGCGTTATATGTGATTTCAGTTAAGAATACATTGAACGGATGAAAAAGGGGAACAAAGTTGACTGTTCCGGAGGTCAGGATATGGTATACCCATTATTTCTAATGTCATAATTTGAATGGTTCAAATGCTACTAAATTTTTATTCAATTCCTTTTAAGGGGCTAAAAAGGCAGGCGAGGTCTAGAAGTCTATGGCCAAAATCGAGAAGGATGTTTATAACATAAAAGCATCACATTTGAGGAAGCGGGCAACGGACGACCACCCTATGCAAGTAAAGAAGAAGAAAGTGTCGGTATCTTCCCCAATTTAAATGTTTATGTCAAGACATGTCTTACCTCATTGTAATATATCCTTATACATAAAATTATTTTTCAAACCCATCATTTACAATGAAAATTAATTTTTTAGTTACATGTTATACAATTGTTCTGTTTCCCAGATTTTGCTGAGAAACTATTAGCACATTGGACAGTACTGATTAGCACCTTAGTCAAATACTAGTTGCCCTCTTATTCAATCTCATTAATTAGCCTAATATCGCTGTTGGCAATAATGAAATTGGGATAATTATGGACTGTAATATCGTTATTCTTAATAGCGATAAACCCTAAATTTTGCTAATGTCAATAGCAATTAATGTGATAAAAATTAGTAACTACAAGTGCACAACATTTATTGTAGACTTAACAAATACAGGTCAAACCACAGAGACTAGATTAACTATCAAATCTTTAATTTATATTCCATGTAAATTAGAAATAAAAATAGAGATGATTAATTAACTAAATAATGTAAATTTAAAAATTAATAATGGAAACTATTAATGGGAAAAACTACTTAGGAATCCAAATCCACTAATTATTGACATAATAAACAATTTCTTATTTTTCCGAATTAATTCCTAATCATGTTTTTCTTTTCCTTTAAAAATAACGATTAATTAATATGGGCAAACATAACTTATGAAAAATTCACAGATTAACTATAACTTATCAAAACCTCATAATCAATATAAGAATCATATGCAATTTGTGCGAAGATAAATATGAAGACGAAAATAATTAGGCATTAATATCGGAATGGAAAGAAAATATTAATATGTAATATCTAGTTTCATCACCATCCTAGGTATTAGAAATTTAGTTAGCCATACAAATTAAAATAAAAACAAGTAAGATTATTATCACTATTTGCATGAAATAAAATAAAACTAAAAGAAAAGAATTAACTAGCAAGTAAACTAAAGTAACTTATTTTATCAAATGAAAAACTAGTGCATGTGATGGAAGGAAAAACATTACATACTGTTATTATCAAGCGAGAGACAATGAATATGTACTATATAAATAAAACAAACTAATGCTACGGCCGGAAAATAAAGACAAACTAATTAATTCATGGACTAAAGAAAGCAAAGACAATTGTATTGATACTTCAATGGAAAATAGAGCTGTTGACTTTCGTCCAAAACAAAGAAAATCTCGTTGCCCCAGCGGAAAATAAAGGAAAAAAAATAATTATCAACCCCACTCTACAATAAAAGTCCCTATTTATAGGCACTATTTATAGGCACAAATGAATTGTAACTTAATACTAATACATTGAACTTGATCTTCTTTTTTCTTTTATCTCTTTATCTCTAACTTGACTTCAAGTTCTTCATGATAGTCCTCCAAGAGTCCTTTTTCATCTTTAAAATTTGGAACAATTATCTTTTACTTATTCGCCAAGATAAATCCTACAAAACAAAATAAAATGTATTAGTTAAATAAAATAAACATATAAAATAAAAAAAAATGAGAATATTAAAATGCATAAAAAATGTGTGTATCAAATACCCCTATACCTAACTTTTGCTCATCCTCGAGTAAAATAAATATAAATAAAAATTATATATAACTTATTTTCGTAGGAAACACGATTGCACTTAGCACGTGCAACAAGCCTTTAAACCCTAAGGTTATCCCAAGTGGACGAGTTGTGTCTCGTGAGGTTTTGTAGTGAATATACTCACAAAATTCAAAATAAAATCTTTTTTAGTTTAACCAATTATAAAATCGAAAGAAAACTTCTAAGTATTCATGGGCATTGTTGGAGTATGCTTTCGTGGGCTCGGACGATTCAATAGGTCATGCCATGTGGCAGGCTTGACATTCTAGAATGACTACAGTCCCAGTTGACTTGTAGTACGTTTATTCTATTCGACTTCTAATTATTGAGGAGGTAGGATTCTATTCCGTTGGGAGTATTTACAGTTATTTTTACATAAGACTCCTAGTCCAATCGGGGTAGTGTGATCAAACTATAAATACATGGCCATAATTCAAGTTTCAGGTATAAATTACACAACTTATTTTGAGCACTAAAATAATTACATACCTCCATTGTTGATGTTTCTGGCTTGTACTTATTCTCACACCGGAGCTATCCCCCGGCGGCCCCGACCGTCAAGCTTCTGAGTGTGGTTGTTTATTCCATGTGTAGGTTTTTCGTTCGTTGTTTGGTGGTTCGGCGAGCGGTCAGATCTTGACGTTAACATTGGCGCTAGAAAGAGGGCAGTTTTAGTGCTACTTTATAATCACTAGTTTATTTTAAGTTGTTCGGATGGGGAGTAAAGGAAATGCGGTTTCTAACCAGGAGAGATCTTCGGTCAATCTGGCGGTTCAGGTCCGAGGGTCAGTCAAGGATAGACTCGGGCCCAATAACCACGTTGCGGACCCAGCGAAGGCCCAGTCGGCTCCGGCTCGACGATAATTATTCTCTACAAGCCAAAATACACCCGATCCCCACAGTTGTAAGGCGAACAGTCAGTCCCGAACACACTATCCAGGAGCAGGGTCGGGAGCGGGATGGACAAGACAAACGAGAGTTGATTCGGATGTGAAAGATCCAGCAAGCAAAGGATGCTTTGGAGGCTCTGCAGCTTCAACAAGAGGAATTAGATCTCAACTAGCCGAACTTGAAGGAGAGGAAGAACTCTCCCCGAGTAAGCACAGACATCGGGAGTCGACACCACAGAGCCGATCCCGATCCCACCGGTCGAGAGGCTCTTTAGAAGGAAGGAGTAAACGCAGGTCGCACTCCCCAAACCATGATGAGGGACGAGTACGATCTGAAATGTATCAACGGGTAGTTTCCCCAGAATATGTGAGGGATCGACACAGAGGATCCCCCCCGAAGGAGATACTCATCTCGTCATGCAGAAGCTGGCAGAGCTAAAGCAGAAGATAACGTCGACGATCTAGAAGAACGAGCAACCGATTGATCCGATGTCACCCTTTACACCTAAGATTGGTCGAGTTTGGGCTGACCCAACCAAGAAAATGCCACTTATGGAGACTTACGATGGCACTGGCGACCTCTACGATCATACACACACATATGATCGTCTCTTGCGCTACTATGATCACTCTAATGTCGCCCGGTACTAGATGTTTGTCACCACTCTAAATCGATTGTGGATGACGTCACTGTCGCCCAACTCCATCGGGTCTTGGCAGGAGCTATGCGACAAATTCCACGATCGGTTCAGGAGTAATAGGAGAAGGGGAAAGTTGACAGCTTCCCTCATACAAATCAAACAACAATCGAACGAGAGTCTGAGTCAGTATGTGAAGAGGTTCAAGGAGGCGGTTGGCACTGTAACAGACCTCAACGTCCCTTAGGCCCTCGGGTTCTTCACCACGGGATTGGACATAAAGAAGTTAAGAAAGTTATTGAAGGACATTATGTTCAATCCCCCGAAGGACTTATCTGAAGCATATGATAAGGTAGAGAATTTTATTACAATTGACGAAGCCATGGGAAATCTTAAGCCTCAGATACGTATAACAGATAGGCCTAGGGATCGGGATAGGAGTTATAATCCCAGGTCCAAGACGTAGCTAAGGAAGGAGACCCGCAACGGCTCAGCGGGAAACGGTTGACCTCCGTTCCCGAATCGGAGCGTCAATAGGGTTTACACCCCCCCCCTCAACACTGATCGAGCCAGGATATTGGAAGAGATAAGGGATAAACCGTTCTTTGAATCGTGTTCGGTTAGCAACCACCTAATTAGAGGGGATCAGAGCCAGATTTGTAATTACCATCAGAATGCAGGACACTCTATCGAGGCATGCCGACAGTTAAAGAACCTAATTAAGAAGAATGTTTAGAACGGTGAGCTAGTCCACTATGTTACTGGTCGGGAAGGTTCGAGAAGGAGACAAGAGGATGCTAATCAGGAGCGTCGCAGAGATCGCCAACCCAATCAAGATGTATCCGCCTGTTGGGTGGTTGATGTCATTACAAAGGGATCGGTGGAACATGTGACCGGGAAAAAGCACTGAGGCTCGTTGGACTCAATTCTGACGGTGTTCGAACAGTCAGTACGGAGGGATCAGCCTTATCCCGGCGCAATTATTTCTTTTTCCGATGAGGACTATCCACTCGAATCGGTGGAACCACATAAAGGGGCACTGGTGATTACTGCACAAGTTAGGCCGGTAGACATGAGGAGGATTATGATCAACAACGGATCTTCGGTTGATATCCTTTATAGTCATGCATATAAGAGGTTAGACTTGGAGGGGCGAAAGATGAAGGTGGGATAGGAAGCTCCTCTATATGGGTTTAACAATGATCTGGTGAACGTAGTCGAGACTATTGACCTACCGGTTACCTTCGGTACAGCCCCCCAACAGGTGCAGGTAAATGTAAAGTTTTTTGTAGTTCAGGTCGATTCGGCCTATAATGCCATATTGGGACGGATAACGTTGGCAGCTTTACAGGCGGTGACTTCCATACCCCACTTCAAAATCAAGTTTCCCACACCGAATGGGGTCGGCGAAGTCAAAAGAGATCTAGATATTGTCCGACGATGCTATCGTAACACGTTGATATCTTTAGGGGTTGGGGTTCATAAGCAGAAGCAGACAATGGTTATTGAAGTGGAACCATTTACCGAGGGTGCTACTGAACCTCTTACTCTCCCTGTTAAAGAGACGGAGGAAGTGGAGCTAATCTTGGGGAACTCAGAGAAGACAATCAAGATTGGATCGGGTCTAGAGGAACCTCTTCGGATGGGTTTGGTAGAATTATTGCGGGTGTATGTTGATATCTTTTCCTGGATGCCTAGCGACATGCTGGGAATTAACAAGTCAGTGGTTGTGCATAGGCTATGTGTGGATCTTTCCCGGAAACCTATTTGACAGAAGAAGAGAATCTTTTCCCCGGAGCGGCAAAAGATTATTGATGACGAAGTGGTTAAGCTGTTGGCAGCTGATATCATTTTTGAGATTGACTATTCGGGGTGGTTGGCCAATGTGGTGCTGGTTAGGAAATAGAATGGGAAATAGAGGATATGCATCGACTATACGGATCTGAATAAGGCATGCCCGAAGGACTTCTACCCTTTGCCACATCTAGATCAGCTCATCGATGCCACTTCTGGATATGCTTTGTAGAGTTTCTTAGATGCCTTTTCGAGTTATAACCAGATTTCAATGTGTAAAAAGGACATCCCGACAACTTTCATTACGCATCGGGCGATCTATACCTATAAGAAGATAACGTTCGGGCTGATCAATGCAGGGGCAACCTATCAGCGGATGATGAAGAAGGTGTTTTGGAGGCAGATTGAGCGAAACATGGAGGTGTATGTGGATGACATGATTGTAAAGAGTGCGGCAGTTCGTAACCACCTAGAGGATTTGAAGGAGTGTTTCCAGACTATCCGGGATCACAATAAATGCCTGAACTCGACCAAGTGCACTTTCGAACTTGGTTCTAGTAAGTTCCTCAGATATCAGGTTGGCAAGCGGGGAATCGAGGCAAACTCAGAAAAGATCAAGGATATTCTGGATATGAGGTCTCCGCAGACCTTCAAAGACGTTCAGCGGTTGACAGGGCGAATAGAGGCACTCAAAACGTTCATGTCCTGTTCGATGGAACGATGTCTCCCATTCTTTGATACTCTGAAGGGGTCAAAAAATGAGAAGACTTTTTAATGGACTTCGAAGTGTGAGGATGCGTTCCAGGGGATCAAAAAATATCTATCTTCGGCTCCATTGTTGATGAAATCGGTTCCTTCTGAACCACTGTATCTTTATTTGGAGGTGAGTTCTTTGGCTATTGGTGATGTTCTGGTAAGGGAGTCGGGCGGGAAACAATTCCCAGTTTACTATATCAGTCATGCTCTTCGGGATGCTGAGACTCGGTTCCCGAACCTGGAGAAATTCGCCTACACTTTGATCATCGTCAGTCATAAGCTTCGGCATTATTTTCAGGGTTAGGTAATAATGGTGTACACGGATCAACCCCTTAAAAGGGTGTTGCATAAACTAGATGCTTTGGGTCGACTCGTTGTATTGGCGATAGAGTTAAGTCAGTTTGTGCTAGAGTATCATCCCCAGACAACTATAAAGGGCCAAGCATTGGCCGATTTTGTGGTGGAATGTTCATTCTCCGAACCAAATTCTCAAAATCGACCGGGTGCGGAAATAAGTTTAGTTATAGATGTTCAGCTGGTACAATCCTCATGGACTTTATATGTGGACGGGTCCTCGACTTCGGATATCAGTGGGGCTGATGTGATATTGACGAGTCCCGAAAGGTTCAACAGGTTATCCGTTTTCGGTTTAAGGCCACTAACAAGGAAGCAGAATATGAGACGATTTTAGTTGGATTGCGGTTGAACAGAAGTTTAAAGGTTCGACATCTAGTCATATTTAGCGATTCACAGTTGGTAGTTAAACAGATTATTAGGGAATACGAGGCTCGGGGGACAAGGATGACAAAGTATTTGACTGAAGTCAAGGATCAGCTCAACTACTTTAATTCTCATTCATTCCAGGTGGTAGATCGGTTAGACAATACCGTGGTCAATGCCTTGTCAAAGTTGGCCAAGAAGTGACTTCGTTTGGTGGATCGGTGTACTTGGAGGTTCTCCATGCTCCGAGCATTCAGAAGACCGAGGTCTTGGTGATTGAGAGGTCAAATGAACTGTGACAAATGAGAATTTTGTAACTTAATTTAAATATTTATTGATTGAATAAATATTTTTCGATAATTTGATTGTTGAATTAATTGATTAATTGATGAATTTGTGGTAGATTAATTTAATTATATGTGATACATTAGTAAATCAATGTGAAGAATTTTTATATTTAAAGTATGTGTTTAATTGAATTTATTCGATTAAATGCATTATTTAAATAAGTATAATGTTATTTCTAATTAATTTAATATTAATTAGAGATTTAATAATTTATCATATTTAATAAATGAGAATTTTATTTATGTGATTTAATGTAGAATTATTCTATTTTATTTAATTGATTTTAATGAGATTATTTAATTGATTAAATATGTGACATGAACTATATAATAAGTAATTTATTAAAATAAACTAAAAAGAAGGATAAAAGGAGCAGGCCAAACGAGGCCTTAATGGGGGTTGGAGTCAGTTAACCCATTATGGGATTAACTGACTACCATATTCTGCATTTAATTGATATGTTAATTCCATCATCAGTTTTAGAAACCAAGTCAGAGAGAAAATTGAGAGAGAATTGGAGTTATAGAAGAAATTGGAAGAATTGTAGAATGTCTCATCATTCCTTAGCATTCTAAACTATTAATTGAAGGTAATTCTTCTAACTAAGTTTAATTTACGTTTTAAATTCTTCCATGAAAATAGTCTGTAAGTTTTCTGATAATGGAGCTTCATGTGTAATTGATTGTAAATTGTTTATAATTGTTTAAATGCATGTATAATTTACTGTATGATGTTTATAAATTGTTTAATTGGATTAATTTATGAGATTACGCCTTTAATTGGAAGTTCTGAAAGTTACAGAGTAGTTACATATGAATATGAACTGTATGTATGAAATTGATGTCTGTGTTGCAAGTTAATCGGTTAAATTGATAATTTATTTTGTTTATGCATGTAAAAAAAATGAAAGAAACAAGATTTAAACGGATTAACTTGGTGTTATAACGAACTTGTTATGTGTAATTTCATGAAAATTGAAGAAACTTTGATAAAATGATAAAAACCTCAAATTTTGATTCTTAGATTCATGATTTATGCGAATTAAGTTGTTAGAATCATGCTAGAAGGCTTGGGTAATGATTATATGTGAATTATAGTAATTGGGTATGTTTAATTTGATGTAAGAATAAGAAGATTAGAAATTTTTGGCCTGTTTCTGCGTTCTTCGCGAACTGTAGAAACTGAATTTCGTGATTCTCGCCCCGGCGAGCTCAATGAACTGAGGTTCTCGCCCCGGCGAGCTCATTGAACTGAATTTTCTCGCCCCGGCGAGAAAACTGTAAAGGAATTTCTCGCCTCGGCGAGAAATTTTGTGAAGGAATTCTCGCCCCGGCGAGATCAGTGCAGGAAGAGTTAAAATTTTCTTTCTTTGTAGTTATGCTATGTCACCCTATGCATGTTTAAAACTTAGATTAATATGTTGAACGAATACCAAGATGTTGAGTTGGATGCTAAGCATATACCGCTGATTATAAATATATAGATTGATGAACCCTAACTTGACGTTGAGTTTAAAAATTCTTAAGTATGATATTGCTATAATTGTTAGGCTTATAAATTCTGAAGTGAGACTGATAACCAGAAAACAGTTTAGATATTAAAATGAAAATTTGATGTGAATGAACCCTGAAGTGTTTATAATACTGTAACTAATTTTGTTACTGCTTTATAAACCGGATGTATAGGTTGATTAAGGAACGTGTATTTTATTTTGTAATCTACGCACAAGGCAAGTTTTCTACTCTTAATCTTTTATTTTAATGAAAGCAAGTTTACTATCTCTAATCTTGTTATTTCATTAAAAGCAAGTATCTTATCCTTATTACTTCTACGCAAGTTCCTGAACCTCGTCCTTTTATCATGCAAGCTTCATAATGTTATTACTTACTTGAGCAAGTTCTTAATTCTATTTTATTCAATTGTATCTTTTGTGAGATTCAGTCTTTGATTCTCGAACATTTATTATATCTTATTGAACCTTGATTAACTAGCGAACCCTTATTGATTCGACTAGTCCATAGTTGATGAGCGTTCTAAATTCTAGAAACGTTATTGAAGTAAATCCAAACCAAACTTTCTTTGGTGCGGACTCCGATGTCAAACTGAGATGAACAACCCTTATACAGGGGATTTTTATTTACGCGTTAGCGTTAAGATGTTGTGCACATACATGGTACAAAGGGCCGATCTCCCTGAGTACGAGAAGTAAGGTCCATATAGTCTTACGACTGTTAAAGATTTAAAGTAGAAATACTTGATAACCTGAGACATAGTTCGTAGTCTTAAGACCCTCAGACATTCTTTTGAATCTTGTCTTATATTCTTGACTCAAAAACTGAATCTTCGATTATTCAATATCTGTTGATTATTTTGCATGTTATTATTATTGTTGTTGTTGTACTTGTTGGGCAATCATTGATCACCCTTGCATAATAACATTGCAGCTAAAGTTGAAAGAGTTGACGAGCCGTCCACTAGTAAGGGCAAAGGAAAAGCAAACAAGTGATGAAGACTTGTTGTATTTACTTTATTGATGTTTATGTATTAGACTTGATTATGTTTCTGCATTTGATGTTTTATTAAGGTTAAATGACCTGGGATTTATTTGTTAAAGATGTTGTAACCCTTTAATGGGAGATTTCTATTTTATTTATGAGTTTTCATTTATATTCGAATGGGTAGTTAGATGTGATGTGATTTATTTGGATAGTGAACACCAAATCCTGAGGAAATGAAGTACCCGGATTTGGGGGTGTCACAGGTTGGTATCAGAGCTGTAGGTTATGAACCTTAGGTGGGGAAACCTTAGGGTAGTAGCCTTTTAAGAGTCAGAAAATGTAGTGGTGATAAACTCTCATCGAGTTCCAAGGAATGAATTAAGGAAATTCATTAAAGATAATAAAAGACTGTATGTGCTATGTGCTTATGTGTTAACAACCTATGTGCTACGACTAGTACCGAGTATTAATTAAAACTTAAACTTTATTGCCAGGATGTCGGATATTGGAGGATTCAGTCAGCCTAGGGAGATTGAGCCCCAAGTGGCTGGAGAGGAGGAGCCCCGTGATATCCATGTTATCCGGGAGAAGTTGATACACAGAGAGCCATCTCCATTGATCACGGTTGTGGGTCAGGAGTATGAGCCTGAGTCTGATCCAGAAGAGGATCCTGAGGAGATAGAGGCTGAAGAGGATGATGAGGATTCTGAGGAGGTACCCCTTACCTCTATCGATGCTGAGATGTACAATGCACTGTACGATCGTACTGTTGAGTTGCAGGATAGAGTCAGAGAATTAGAGGGGCTGGCAAATAGATGCCAGACTCTCATAGATCAGAAGAACGAGAAAATTGAGGATCTTGATATACGTCTTGGAGACGTGGAGTGGAAGTTAGTTCAGGTAGAAAGCCAAAAGGAAGACCTTTTATCTGAGAATGAGAAGATGAAACTTGAAATCGAGAAATTGAAGAATGATCTGAGTGAGGAGACAGTAGAACGTGCTAGAGCAGAGGATGCTTGGATGAATAACGCTCGACGTGTAGAAATTTCTGAAGAAGGTGAGCGGGCAAAGAAGGCTAAGATTAAGGAGACAGGCTATATTTTTCAGACAGCGATTGATAGGGCCCAGGATCGAGTTTTCCATTATCCAGTTCAGTTCGAGGACTTGCCATGGTACATGTTGGATCGCAGGACGATGCTCCGTATCATGGAGGAAGAACGTAGGAAGGCGGTTCGACGCCTTAGTAGGCCGTGATAGGAGACGTTTTGAGTCATGTGTAAATATTTATGGTAGATTATGATGTAAATTCGAGCGTGATTATACACAATAGAATATGACTATTTAATCCTAAAGATTGTTTGATCTTGGGATAGTTGATGTAAATAGCAGTGATGCTATCTTTCTATGTTTAAGACTTTTGAATGAATGAAATATCAGTTTTATTTGAAGATATTATGTGTTAAATGTTTAACTTGAATTGTTTGAGTTAAATGTTGAACACTTAAGAGATTGAGTGATGATCTAATAAGCGCATATTCTTGAACAAAAAATGTCGTCGAGACGCCAACCACATCAACAAGCTCAGGAGAGCTCTACTAACAACAACGACGTCAATGCTAATCCTGTTCAGCAGTTGGTGAACCTTTTGGCTGGAGCACTTGCGAATCAGCCGCAAGCTCCACCAGTAACATTATTTAAGGATTTCAAAGCGGTAGGACCGCCAGAATTTAGAGGTTCCCTGAACCCGATCGAAGCCCAAACCTGGGTGATGGAAATGGAGAAAGTATTTGACGTTGCTAGGTTTAGTGATGATCAAAAGACTGCCTTTGCAATGTTCATGCTTAAGTCAGAGGCCAGCTACTGGTGGCAAGCGAATAAGGTGTGAGGAGGTCAGGGTGTGATTGCCTGGGAGAGGTTTAAGGAGATGTTCTTTGAGATGTACTTTCCGACGAGCTCGCGTAATCAAATGGAGATTCAATTCCTGGAGCTGAAGCAGGGTACCATGACTGTACCGGAATACGCTGCGAAATTTAACGAGTTGGCTAGGTTCGCAACTTACCAATGAACACCGATGAGAAGAAGGCGAGGAGATTCGAACAGGGATTGAAGTCGTGGTTGTACAGCAAGGTGTCAATGTTCCAATTGAACACTTTTGACAGAGTGTTGGAAAAGGCGATTATCGCAGAAGGCGGGAGTGATGCTTTGACTAAGTATAACCAAGAGCAGAAGAAGAAGAAGGGTGAAAATGAGAATAATAAGGCAAGTGGTAGTAGCAGTGGTGGTCACAACCAAAAGAGGAAGTGGAATGATAGTGGATCTGCTGGAAATCAACAGAGAGGTTAGAAGAAGAAAGTGAAAGCGTGTATTACATACGGGAAGAACCATGTGGGGATTTGTCTGAAGGGGAAAAGGGCGTGCTACAATTGCAATTAGGAGGGCCACAAAGCGCCGAATTGTCCGAATCCAAAGAAGGGCGCTTGTTTCACATGCGGATCAAAAGATCATCTAGCTAGAGATTGTCCCAAAAAGGCAACAGGAGGAGCAAGAGCAGGAGGGAATAAGGGGAACAGTGGTGGCAGTACATTAACCATAACCGGATCAGCACCAACAAACCGACCTACCGCCAGAACTTTCAATATGACCGTGCAAGATGTCGTGCAGTCTCGCAATGTGGTGTCAGGTATCATTCCGATCAATAATATAGATGTTTATGTATTGTTTGATTCGGGTGCTACTTGTTCATTTATATCCGATGACTTTGCTAAGAACTTAGAATTGCCTAGGGAGGAATTAGATTACCCTTTGAACATAGAAATTGCGAATAGGGAGGTAATTCCTGTTAGGTACGTACACAAGAATTGTAGGGTGAATATTAAGGGAAACGTGATGACAGTAGATCTGATCCCAATTAAACTTGGGGAATTCGACATTATTTTGGGAATGGATTGGCTATTCAATTATGGAGCAATAATTGATTATCAAAAGAAACGTATTAGCCTTATGACTCCTTCAAAGGTAGTATTTTACGGTAGCAAGTCGCCTAGGCAAGCGAGTTGTCTGACGATGATGCAGGCCAGGAAGTTGTTAAGACAAGGCTGTGTGGGATACTTAGCCTACATAGTTGATACTCGAAAAGAGAGTCCAAAATTAGAAGAGATACCTGTCGTAAGGGACTTTGAAGACGTCTTTCCAGACGATTTGCCAGGACTTCCGCCAGATAGGGAAGTTGAGTTTGTAATCGATTGGGCGCCAGGAACTGCCCCGATATCGAAAGCTCCGTACCGAATGGCCCTAGTAGAGATGAAAGAATTGATGGTGCAGCTACAAGAACTTTTAGATAAGAAGTATATTCAGCCGAGCGTATCGCCATGGGGAGAGCCGGTATTGTTTGTTAAAAAGAAAGACGGATCGATGCGACTTTGCATTGATTACAGGGAGTTGAACAAGGTCACAATTAAGAATAAATACCCGTTGCCAAGAATCGATGACTTGTTTAATCAGTTGAAAGGAGCTAGATATTTCTCAAAGATAGATTTGAGGAGTGGGTATCATTAGTTGAAGGTGAGGAAGGAAGATGTGCCGAAGACAGCGTTCAGAACTCGTTATGGTCATTACGAGTTTCTGGTGATGTCATTTGGTCTAACGAATGCTCCTGCAGCATTCATGGACTTAATGAACAGGGTGTTTAAGCCATTTTTGGACAAATTTGTAGTAGTATTCATTGACGATATTCTAATTTATTCCAAAACCAAAGAAGAGCATACAGAGCATTTGAAGTTGACATTGGAAGCATTAAGAAGAGAGAAGTTGTACGCTAAATTTTTTAAGTGTGAATTCTGGATAGAGCGAGTATAATTTCTTGGACATGTGATTGACAAGGATGGGATTTCGGTGGATCCGTCAAAGGTTGAAGCAGTGCTTAACTGGGATCAGCCAAAAACACCATCAGAAGTAAGGAGTTTTCTCGGATTGGCCGGTTACTACAGAAGATTCATTCAGGATTTTTCCAAAATCGCGACTCCGTTAACGAATTTGACTAGAAAGACGGTGAAGTTCGTTTGGACGGAGAAGTGTGAGGAAAGTTTTCAAGAATTAAAGAAGAGGTTGAGTACGGCGCCTGTGCTATCTCTACCGGATAGCACAAAAAATTTTGTGGTGTACAGTGATGCGTTGCATAAAGGACTAGGCTGTGTGCTTATGCAGAACGGTAAGGTCATTGCGTATGCGTCACGACAATTAAAGGACTATGAGAAGGGGTATCCTACCCACGATTTGGAGTTAGCCGCGGTAGTGTTTGCTTTAAAGATATGGAGGCATTACCTTTATGGGGAGAAGTGTGAAATATATACAGACCACAAAAGTCTAAAATATATTTTTACATAAAAGGATCTGAACATGCGTCAGAGGAGATGGTTGGAATTGATAAAGGATTACGATTGCGAAATTTTATATCATCCGGGTAAAGCGAATGTGGTGGTCGACGCCTTAAGCAGAAAGGGACGGGAGAAATTGTTCATGATTACCGCTCAAGAGGAACTGATTACAGCAATGGCGAAACTGGAGTTGGAGGTGAAATTTTCGGAAGAGTGTGACGAAAAATTATTTCAGTTGAGAATCGGTTCAACTTTGGTGGATAAGGTTAAGAAAACACAAAATCAGGACGAAGAATGTAAGAAAATCAGGAAAAGAATATCTGGAGGTGATGAAATGAAATTCAAAGTGGATAACGAGGGAGTATTAAGATTCGAGGGAAGAATTTGGGTTCCGCCAGTACCATAGATTAAGGAGGAAATTTTGAGCGAGGCTCATAATTCAAGATATTCGATTCATCCGGGTAGTACGAAAATGTACTAAGATCTCCGACAGCATTTTTGGTGGCCGAATATGAAGAGAGACGTTGCCGATTGTGTAGCCAAGTGTTTGACATGTCAGAAAGTTAAAGCAGAACATCAGAAACCAAGTGGTCTATTACAACCGTTAGAAATCCCAGAATGGAAATGGGAGCACATCACCATGGATTTTATAGTAGGTCTTCCGACGACTCAGAAAGGTTTCGACGCAGTATGGGTTATCGTGGACCGACTGACGAAATCAGCACATTTCTTACCAATCAAGATCAGATTCAACTTAGATCAGCTGGCAAAGTTGTACGTGAAAGAGATTATTTCGAGGCACGGTGTTCCAATATCTATTGTCTCAGATAGGGATCCGCGCTTCACATCGAACTTTTGGAAACGACTACAGGAATGCATGGGAACGCAATTACGTATGAGTACGACATATCATCCACAGACCGACGGGCAGAGTGAAAGAACGATTCAAACATTGGAGGATATGTTAAGAGCTTGCATCATGGATTTCAAAGGAAATTGGGATGATCATCTACCGTTGGTGGAATTTGCTTACAATAACAGTTACCACGCAAGTATTGGCATGCCGCCTTACGAAGCATTGTACGGCAGAAAGTGCAGAACTCTATTATGCTGGGATGAAGTTGGCGAACGTCAATTGCTCGGACCAGAACTGGTACAACAGACCGTAAAAATCATCAAAGTGATCAGAGCAACATTGATAGCAGCTCAGGATAGACAGAAGAAATATGCCGATCCACATCGTAAGAATTAAGAGTTTAAGTCTGGTAGCTATGTTTTCTTGAAAGTATCTCCCTGGAAAGGGAAGATTCGTTTTGGTAAGAAGGGAAAACTGAGCCCGAGGTTCATTGGACCCTTCGAGGTGTTAAGAAGAATTGGTGAAGTCGCGTATGAGGTAGTTTTAGCTCCAACGCTGGAACACATCCACAATGTCTTTAATGTCTCAGTGTTACGACCATATAGACCCGACTACAAACATATAATAGAGTATGAACCCCTGCAAGTTGAGAAAGATTTGTTTTACGAAGAAGAGCCTGTTCAGATAGTTGACAGGAAAGAGCAAGTGCTACGAAATAAAATTATACCTTCTGTTAAGGTGATCTGGAGAAACCACAACGCTGAAGAAGCTACGTGGGAACTCGAAGATCAGATGATGAGAAATTATCCACAACTATTTTCTTAATCTATGTGTAGCGATTCTGGGGACAGAATCTTTGTAAGGGGGGGAGAATGTAATGGGACGAATTAATTGAGTCGTGATTCTGGGGATAGAATCCTTTTAAGGGGGGAAAGATGTGACAAACGAGAATTTTGTAACTTAATTTAAATATTTATTGATTGAATAAATATTTTTCGATGATTTGATTGTTGAATTAATTGATTAATTGATGAATTTGTGGTAGATTAATTTAATTATATGTGCTACATTAGTAAATCAATGTGGAGAATTTTTATATTTAAAGTATGTGTTTAATTGAATTTATTCGATTAAATGCATTATTTAAATAAGTATAATGTTATTTCTAATTAATTTAATATTAATTAGATATTTAATAATTTATCATGTTTAATAAATGAGAATTTTATTTATGTGATTTGATGTAGAATTATTCTATTTTATTTAATTAATTTTAATGAGATTATTTAATTGATTAAATATGTGACATGAACTATATAATAAGTAATTTATTAAAATAAACTAGAAGGAATGATAAAAGGAGCAAGCCAAACGAGGCCTTAATGGGGGTTGGAGTCAGTTAACCCATTATGGGGTTAACTGACTACCATACTCTTCATTTAATTGATACGTTAATTCCATCATCAGTTTTAGAAACCAAGTCAGAGAGAAAATTGAGAGAGAATTGGAGTTGTAGAAGAAATTGGAAGAATTGTAGAATTTCTCATCATTCCTTATCATTCTAAACTATTAATTGAAGGTAATTCTTCTAACTAAGTTTAATTTACGTTTTAAATTCTTCCATGAAAGTAGTCTGTAAGTTTTCTGATAATGGAGCTTCATGTGTAATTGATTGTAAATTGTTTATAATTGTATAATGCATGTATAATTTACTGTATGATGTTTATAAATTGTTTAATTGGATTAATTTATGAGATTACGCCTTTAATTGGAAATTCTGAAAGTTACAGAGTAGTTACATATGAATATGAACTGTATGTATGAAATTGATGTCTGTGTTGCAAGTTAATCGGTTAAATTGATAATTTATTTTGTTTATGCATGTAAAAAAAATGAAAGAAACAAGATTTAAACGGATTAACTTGGTGTTATAACGAACCTGTTATGTGTGATTTCATGGAAATTGAAGAAACTTTGATAAAATGATAAAAACCTCAAATTTTGATTCTTAGATTCATGGTTTATGCGAATTAAGTTGTTAGAATCATGCTAGAAGGCTTGGGTAATGATTATATATGAATTATAGTAATTGGGTATGTTTAATTTGATATAAGAATAAGAAGATTAGAAATTTTTGGCCTGTTTCTGCGTTCTTCGCGAACTGCAGAAACTGGATTTCGTGATTCTCGCACCGGCGAGCTCAATGAACTGAGGTTCTCGCCCCGGCGAGCTCATTGAACTGAATTTTCTCGCCCCGGCGAGAAAACTGTAAAGGAATTTCTCGCCCCGACGAGAAATTTTGTGAAGGAATTCTCGCCCCGGCGAGATCAGTGCAGGAAGAGTTAAAATTTTCTTTCTTTGTAGTTATGATATGTCACCCTATGCATGTTTAAAACTTAGATTAATATGTTGAACGAATACCAAGATGTTGAGTTGGATGCTAAGCATATACCGCTGATTATAAATATATAGATTGATGAACACTAACTTGACGTTGAGTTTAAAAATTCTTAAGTATGATATTGCTATAATTGTTAGGCTTATAAATTCTGAAGTGAGACTGATAACCAGAAAACTGTTTAGATATTAAAATGAAAATTTGATGTGAATGAACCCTGAAGTGTTTATAATACTGTAACTAATTTTGTTACTGCTTTATAAACCGGATGTATAAGTTGATTAAGGAACGTGTATTTTATTTTATAATCTACGCACAAGGCAAGTTTTCTACTCTTAATCTTTTATTTTATTGAAAGCAAGTTTACTATCTCTAATCTTGTTATTTCATTGAAAGCAAGTATCTTATCCTTATTACTTCTACGCAAGTTCCTGAACCTCATCCTTTTATCATGCAAGCTTCATAATGTTATTACTTACTTGAGTAAGTTCTTAATTCTATTTTATTCAATTGTATCTTTTGTGAGATTCAGTCTTTAATTCTCGAACATTTATTATATCTTATTGAACCTTGATTGACTAGCGAACCCTTATTGATTCGACTAGTCCATAGTTGATGAGCGTTCTAAATTCTAGAAACGTTATTGAAGTAAATCCAAACCAAACTTCCTTTGGTGCGAACTCCGATGTCAAACTGAGATGAACAACCCTTATACAGGGGATTTTTATTTACGCGTTAGCGTTAAGATATTGTGCACATACATGGTACAAAGGGTTGATCCCCCTGAGTACGAGAAGTAAGGTCCATATAGTCTTACGATTGTTAAAGGTTTAAAGTAAAAATACTTGATAACCTGGGACATAGTTCGTGGTCTTAAGACCCTCAGACGTTCTTTTGAATCTTGTCTTATATTCTTGACTCAAAAGCTGAATCTTCGATTATTCAATATCCGTTGATTATTTCGCATGTTATTATTATTGTTGTTGTTGTACTTGTTGGGCAATCATTGATCACCCTTGCATAATAACATTGCAGCTAAAGTTGAAAGAGTTGACGAGTCGTCCACTAGTAAGGGCAAAGGAAAAGCAAACAAGTGATGAAGACTTGTTGTATTTTCTTTATTGATGTTTATGTATTAGACTTGATTATGTTTCCGCATTTGATGTTTTATTAAGGTTAAATGACCTGGGATTTATTTGTTAAAGATGTTGTAACCCTTTAATGGGAGATTTCTATTTTATTTATGAGTTTTCATTTATATTCGAATGGGTAGTTAGATGTGATGTGATTTATTTGGATAGTGAACACCAAATCCTGAGGAAATGAAGTACCCGGATTTGGGGGTGTCACACAAATTATTGGCTTAATCCTTACCTCAACTATCTCAATGATAAGAGACTACCTTCAAATCGGATGTTGGCTGAGAAGGTAAAGCACATGAGTTCCTATTTCTACCTGATTGATGGTGATCTATACTGGCATGCTTACTCTTCTTTATTGTTGAAATGTTTGGTACCATCTGAAGTGGCATACGTCGTTCAGGAAGTTCACGAGGGGATTTGCGGAGACCAAATGGGGGCTAAGGCATTGGCATATAAGGTGTTAAGGCAGGGGTACTATTGGCCGACTATATTTTAGGAAGCAAAGGACTATGTGAAGAAGTGTATCATATGTCAACTAAACAGTCCTATTCCGCATCAACCTCTGGAGGAGTATTCTTCGGTTCTGTCTCTAATTCTGTTTATAATTTAGGGGATCGACATCTTGGGGCCATTGCCGAAAGCGAAGGGTCAATTGACTTTTGTGGTGGCGGCCATCGATTACATGACCAAATGGGTGGAAGCCAAACCCCTTCAGATGATAACTAAGCAGGACTATTTATGATTTTTCAAGGAGTCAGTGGTGTTTCGGTTCGGCATTCCTATGGTTATGGTATCGAACAATAGGTGTCAGTTTGTGGGTGCCAAGTTTGAGCAATTCCTAAAAGATCTAAACATTCAGCATCGGACGGTGCCTGTGGCGCATCCTCAGTCCAATGGTCAGGTGGAAGTGACGAATTGGACTTTACTCAATGGTATCAGGAGAAGGTTTAATGAGGCCAAGGGTCAGTGGCCGGATAAGTTGCTTAGTGTTCTATGGGCTTATCAGACTACTTCTCGGACGACGCCAAGAGATTCACCATTTCGGTTGGCTTATGGGATCGATGCCCTCATCTCAGTAGAGATCGGATCTCCTTCTCTTCGAGTCAGTTAGTATAAGGAGTCGAATAATGATGAGGATCTTCAGCTCAATCTAGATCTGTTAGACGAAGTTTGGGATTCGGTAATGGTAAGGTTGACTATCTGTCAACGCAGAACTGCCGACACTACAATCGAGGTGTCAAACAACGGCGGTTCGAGGTTGATGATTTAGTGCTTCGAGAAGCTGAAGCTTCTACTTCTCAGAATATGGAAAACTTATGCCTAATTGGGAGGGGCCATATGAAGTTATTGGAGTCCCGAAGCTCGAAATATATCGACTTCGGACTATGGATGGAGTTGAAATAAAAAATACATGGCTTGTAAGCAGACTTCGAAAGTATTATCAATAAGTTATGTCATTTGATTTTCACAGCTATGTAATATTATCAATTATTAATGAAGTTAGTTTTATCAGATGCTTTTTACTTGTAAAATAATTTCATTACATTTAAATTCTTGTACATGGGAGATTTTTGCAAGTTCAATAATAAAAAGAAAAAAAAAGTACAAAGAATTGTTTAAGAGAATGGGGGTCTTCATCGGGTCCTTCGTCCTCATCATAGGAGGAGTCAAGGAGTTAGGGGTCGAGGCCAGCTGCCAATATTTTTTCCTTCATTTTTGCTTTCGCGCTCTACTAGCCTTCTTCGAACTGGCCCATGACAGCCTCGGTCAGCTCAGGCGATGTTTTGTATTCGTTGATTATCTTCTGTTTGTTAGCTTCGGAGATGGACATACCTTCTTTTTTGAGCTTTATATAATCCTTCTGCAACTCCGAAGCGGTTCTGACTAGATTCATCAGTTTAATGTGCAACTCCCGAAGCTGTTTCTCAAGGGTTGACACATTGACCCTCAACTTTTCATTTTCTTCCTTCAACCTGACTTTATCGTCCTATTGCCTTTGCCTCTGTTCAACCAGATCAGAGCATTGCCATTTCACTGTCTTTAGTTGGTGTTGAAGTTCTTGGGATTGGAGGAGGGCGTTGGCAAGTTGTTCCTTCTCCTTGGCATGTTGTTCTTTCTTTTGCTCTAGGTCGGATGTCAGGGATTGGAGTTTTTGTTAAAGGCATTCGATATCGACTTCTAGTTCTATATTCTTATTCGATACTTTGTTTATTCTGTTCCGCAAACGAGTGAAGGATGCTAGGGCCTAAATAACATAAAATACTGATCAGACACTTCGCTTAGGTTTTAAAAATGGTGGAAATATGGAAGAGGATATGGGGAATATTTACCTACCCCTGGTGAACAGCAGTAGCGATGATTAGATCCTCTAGAGCGAGCTCGTTGTATATCTTGTCGTCTCCCGGGAGGACGAAGACATCTTAACAATCGATTGGGAAGCCAAGTGGCATATCCTTGGGCCATACGGTCAGGAGCTTTTTCTTTAGTGGTTCAGAGGTGGAGGGATGTTCGGTGGTTGCTTTTGGAGATGGTGCTTGTTGAGGAGGGTTAGTATGTGCAGGGCTTGTTTTGGCATGAGCCCTTTTGGTTGAAGGCTCGTTAATGGGCTCTTCGAACCTTGGGCGTTTGTCGGTTGGGGGTTTAAGGGTGGTTTGTTGTTGGGGTTCGGTGTCGGTGTTGGGTTGGATGGTGTCAGTGGCTATGTTTTGAGGAGAATCGGTGGATGGGGTCGAGGATTTAGGAAGTGCTTTCGAAGATGCCTTCACCAGCCTTTACTTTTTCTTGTTACATAGTGCCAGTGTTTTTACAGTTGTCATTTCTAGGGCGCTCTGTGACGCCCCCAAAATAGGTCCACACAACCCATTTTGAGTCGCCAAAATACAAACTACAAAATCCAAAAACAAATACAAATTTTCCAATTTACAACTAATAACATGTCGTGCAAAATACGACAACACATACTGTAAGTCTCAATACAAATATTATATTGTATCTGGTACAACAACATGTACACCCAACTTAGGTTCTCAATACAATTATTGTCACACTATTTTATAATGTATTGAGATACTTCTACAGTCTCAGACCATCACTCCATTCCCCGGCTAGTCCAACTATACTCTCATTTCCTGAGGAGAACAATGGAACAAAAACGAAAATGGTGAGCACAAATAGCCCAGTAAAAAATATCATGACAAAGATAATGAAAAATAAAATTATCTTTAGCCTTTAACAGTGATAAATCAGAGATTTAAAGATAATACAAGTTTTCAATGATGATTACAACGGAACAAATAATCTATTAGAAGAGTCAAGTAGACTATAATGTCTACTATCTTCTACAATTTAAAAGTTCACCGTCAATATTTTATCCCTGTAACACCAATCAATAGTTCCTGTTTATGCTCATCTAAATCAACAGTTTATCTTTGCATTACAGGCCAAAGATATTCATTAGTAATACCAATGGTCATGATCATACATCATAACAGCTTTTGGTTATGATCATACCAAACACCAGTCCATCTTTGCATTATGGGCCAAAGAAAACTTTTACCACAAGCATTTGTCTGTAACACTAAAGGTCAGGATTATACCAATACACAGTTCCTGGTTATAATCATGCTCATCACCAGTTCATCTTTGCACTACGAGCCAAAGATAACTTTTCACCACAATTTAAGTTTGAGGATTATACCAATGATATAAAGGATGAATATAAACAAAATAATGAGATCGAGAATAAGAATAAATATTAGAGATTGTAATTTAATTTATCTAGTGTCGAAGATTATCCAAATTGCCAACATAATATCCAGAAATTCGATTATAACTCAAGAATAAAATAAATAAAGTTCACGATTCAACTATAACGTGTAAAACGAAATAGAAAGATTCAGGTGAAAAGATGTTAGATGAAGTACGTATAAGTGCAATAGGAAGATTCAGGTGAAAAGATATTAGATGAAACACAAACTATTAAGGATATTCTACTAATTTCAGGGATTTTTACCATTTAATAATAAGGTTATGGAAACAAACAATAATTTCTTACCATAAATGGAGAAATATGAAAGAAAACGATATCCCTTGTCGAGTACAAAAGAAATGATATCTCATACGTGTATGAAAGAAAATAATATCTCTTACGAGTATGAAAGAATGTACGAAACTGCAAATGAATTTTCACCCATCATGCGGTAATCCGCGTAGACAGATCATTTCCACAAAAGACTAACAAGGGATTAATACGAAGGGTTATTCACCAGGCATGCGGTAGTCCGCGTAGTCAGGTTATTCCCACAAATTAATAAGGAAGGAATACGATGGGTTATTCACCAGGCATGCGGTAGTCCGCATAGTCAGGTTATTCCCATAAGTTAATACATGGAATAGAATGACAACCCTTATGAGTATGAAATAAAATAATATCACTTACGAATGTGAAAGCAAATGATATTACATACGAGTATGAAATAAATAATATCCCTTACCTTAGTAGGAGACTAGATCTGACTGGTATAAAGGAGATTATCTTGAGAAAATCTTGCACTATAAGCTACACTCAAAGTATCCTTATACTCAAAAGAAATACACACAATTTTATAGAAGAAGAAATTTTTGATTCTGGTGTGAGTTTCATTGCTCAACTGAGCAACCTATTTATAAGAGAATGGCAGCATACTGTTTAAGAAATATTCACGGACAAACAGTTTTGAAGATTCACGTGCAACTCACTATTCTCGTCTGATTTTTACTATGCAATAAAATATTCTAATAAAACAAATAACTTTATATATAATATAATATATTCTAATAATAATCTAATAAAACAAATAATTTTATATATAATATAAAAGTTTTTTGTTTTGTATTGAAAAAATTTTCTAAAAATTTCTGCCGACGGTTGACGAATTGGCAAGTGGTGGGTCCCATGGAATAATCAGCCAAACTTACAACAAATGCTTCATAACAAATCCCAAAAATTGAACAAATAACTACCACATATCACGTATCAACACATTTTCAATCTTTCAATAATTATTCATTATTAATAATATAAACTCACAATATTAATAACCAGATCATTCCCAGGAAAGAGGAGGCTTTCCGTAAAAACAGCGCGCAATTAAATAACCTCTTTCCTTGACAGAACTTCTAGACATTGTTAATAATGCTAACTAGTCTAATAATATCATATCAAATAATATGAGTTACAGTGTCGTGACAAATAATATAAAACGCTATGCAGATATTACCGTAACAATTATTGAATCAATAATATAAAATATTGTGCAATACCGTGTACTACTGTGGAATAACGCATTTTACTATTCTTTTATTACCGGGTATTTCAACAGTTGTAGGTGATAGTACCGTTGATAATTTGTATAAAAATATTAATGTTGTCATTTTTCGTATCCGACAATTAGTCGTTATGGGGCCCACTAATATTTTGTTATTTCGGCGCCGTCGTACTTTACCGAATATAATATTTCCCGACAGAAAGAATATTCTCCGATAAAAAGAATATTCCCTGACATACTGTTTACTTGATAATTTACATATATCACTCTTAACTATAACATTTATCAATTAAACACTTTACTGTTTAGAATAATAATCATAAAGAAAAATAATAAACTTTTATTGCATAAAATTCGGGGTCTTACACGCTCTTTTTGGCTGATGTCAACATAGGGATGGTAGATATGGGTCTGACAGCGATGGGATGCTCTGTTTGTTGGTTCGGGCTTGGGGCTATTTCGATGTTGGTTTTTATGATGTGTTCGGGGACTATTTGAGTGATGAGTTCGGGGTCGACTTCTGTTGGGGCAGCTTCGACCGTTAGTTGGGAGCCGATTTGGTTAATCGCTTGGGGTTTAAAAATTGTCACTACATAGGTAAGGATAAATTAGTAAGGGTTGGAGTTTTAAATATTTTGTATGTGGTATGTGAAGATTGAGGTTAGAACTTACATTTGTAGCTGAAAAGCCAGGATTGGTCAGATAGCAGATCCATTGGCTATTCTGTCGTTGGTACCTTGGAATAAAATATTTTGAACTCTTCGATTCGATCCCAGGGAAAGTTATCGAACACAAAAGAGGTTTTTCAGGGATCAACTTAGTTTGGTAGGAGATGGGTATAGAGCCCTTTGATGAAAATCCAGTGTGAGTGCCATCCTTTGTTGCTAGTGGGGATCTTCATCCAGATGCGCCGGTTTGGTTATTTTTTCAGTTGGAGAAACCCTGGTTCCTTGGATCGACCTAGGGTGAACATAGCGAAAAAGAAGTGTAGGGAGGGTTGGACCCCGCATTAATGGCAGAAGACAATGAAGCATATGAGATGGACATACGAGTTTGGCACCAGTTGTGCGAACCCGATTCCAACGAAGCAAAGAAAATAGGAGATAAATTCATGAAGGGGAATCAAACCTCGTACCTCAATTCATAAAAGGAGACGACGATTCATTCACCATTTGGGCGCCAATACATCTTCTCCGATAGGTTGTGTGCACAGAGTTTGTAGGCGTCGAGGATTTGATATTGTTGGCGGATGTTGAATATCTGGTGGTTTTGTATGGAGGATCGGGTGTTGATGTGCGTGTATGCTTTTTCTGATGAATATTGATCTCGAATCTTCATGTCGATGATTTCGGCCTCGGCTAACACATGTGATGGGCTACTTTCAGTAACTAGAGAGGGAACGATGGTAACAGTGGTGGTCGTTTGGGTTTCTGGTATGATGTTTGTGGTCATTGGCGCTGTTGAAGGTTGAACAGTGGGGCTAGTAGCAGGGGTGGGTTGAACAACATTGTCTCCTGACATTTTTGGTCGGTAGATATTAAGGTTTGGTGAAACATGGCCGGAGAAGATTGTTGCAGCGAAGAAGGAGAAAGAGCGATGTTTGAGCTTTTGAAAATCTTTGAATGAGGAAGTGTGTGGTAGCGATGGGTTTTCCTGGAGGGGAGACTTTTGAGGTGACTAATCGTCAGTACATATTCCCCCATTTGCGACTTAGTAATGATGGTGGTGGGGTCCAGTCTGGCACGTGGTGAAAGGAGGTGATGGTCCAGATTCAGTAGCAGTAGCATATTAGTTTGTATACTATCTTATTTTAAGTTCCTTATAATAAGAGAGTGGGGGGCAATGTTGGGGCATGACTTCGTGTGCCCGGACGATTCGGTGGGGCCATACCACGTGACAGAATATTCCAGTCAGGAGGCTTGACATTCTAGAATGAGTATAGTCTAGTTGACTTATAGTATGTTTATTCTATTTGACTTCTAATTATTGAGGAGGTAGGATTCTATTCCACTAGGAGTATTTGCAGTTATTTTTACATAGGACTCCTAGTCCAAATGGGGGTAGTGTGATCAAACTATAAATACACGGCCATAATTCAGGTTTCAAGTACAAGTTACACAACTTATTTTGAGCACTAAAGCAAGTATACATATCTCCATTGTTGACATTTCTAGCCTGTACTAATTCTCACACCGGAGTTATCCTCCGGTGGCCCCGACCGTCAAGCTTCTTAGTGTGGTTGTTTGTTCCCTGTGCAAGTTTTTCATTCGTTGTTTGGTGGTTCGGCGAGCGGTCAGATCTTGGCGTTAATATGCATTATACATAACCAGATTAAATTCAAAATCACACTTTCACCTTCTCAAAAATACTCTATCTTCATTCCAGACACCATCCTTTATAAAATTCATTCCATATGATGGATACATTGTGTATGTGATGTAGCTCTTAGTAGGGACTTTTACCATGAAAATCAAGCAAAAAAAAAATTCATTTTGTGTAATGTTTCTTTTTCTTAGGCTTTTCAGAGTTACCCATATAGCGAGCATTGGACCAATGACTCCCAAACCATTTAGTTTTAGGGTACTAGGTGTAGAAACACCCCTAAGATTTTACTAAATCGAGTACAAATGCCACAAAATTAGACTAGTTAAGCTGTTTATATCTATCACACTTTTCAGCATGAATATCGATGCATCATGAGGCTTGGATACCCAGTTATTTCGTTCAATGGACATTGAAGCAGTTATTTATTCCTTTATTTTTTCAACTTTTTTTCTTTTTTTTTAATTTCTTTTTTCTTGAAATTGCTCGAATCATAGTTTATAGCCCACAATTAAGAATTAGTGCAAATGTGAAGTGCCAAAATGCACAGGAATGTCATTTTACTCAAGATAGTTGATGAGTGGATTTTATACCTACGATTCGGATATTCTTTGTTTGATGATATTGTGAGTTTTTAGGTATTGTCGGTTCATTTTTATGCGTTTTAGTGTTTTTGTGTATGAAATGAAGCTTGAAATGGTGTGCGAAACGACAAATCATGGGATATCAGTTATCAATGAGCAGTAGATGTAGCATTTGGGGCCCGACATGCATCAAGACTCGACAACGTGCTGCGATGTGCATTAGGCGTCGGTGTGTGACTTGGCATTGGCACAGCGACACAGCTTGGCGCGTATGGACGCGTGAGACTTACAGGCAGCACGCGTGGGACAAAACCGGTGTTGCTATTCTGATAAGTAGCGTTGTTGCACTATGCTCGCAGAAAGGCAGCACTGTTACGCTGCATGTGGAGCGTTACGGCGCTGAAGGCTGTCGAGGTTGCTGAGCTTGTTGGGCTGATTGGTGTTGTTCTCCTATTTGATTTAGGATGTTATGATAAGTTGAGTAGGACGAGGATTGTGCATCTTAGAGCTGCGAAAGGTTTTAAATAGGTGATATAAATAGGGGGAGGAGACACACATCAAGGGTAGGAATTATCATCAAATTTTAAGGAGCATGAAGGCGATCGAGGACGGAAGGTCGAGTTGGAGATTGAGGCTGCGGTGACACAGTTTTTGTTTCTATATCTCTTCCTTTTTATCTTTGTAATCTAAGATGCTATTTAACTTTATGATGATGTTTTCCGACTTTATTATGAACTAATTCTTAATTAAGATTTCAATGGAACCCAATGTTTAGTTTAAATTAATTTGTTCTCTTATTGATTATAATGAATCGTTTATCATATTTTGGGCTTATTGTATGATTGTTTGATCAACAATTATCTAATATAATCTATATGAAATTGGAATATGGAATATAGGTTTAGATCTGATTATGATAGCATGTGTCTTGTCTATTCTTCTTAGGATTAAATAACTTGATTTAAGTATAGGATAGGAATATACTTATATGCCTCATGTAACTTTTATAAGAATCTGATTCTAATGAATTTGTTCTAAGTTATTTCACATATGAATATAGTGATTTAATTAAAAAAGATATTTTTATCTAACCATGGGAAGAGGTTTTATAAATAATTGTGAATTCTCAGTTAACGATTCCTTATGATTAATTAATTGAAAAGAAAGTGAAGAGGTTTAGATGAAACATTAGGAGAAATTGTGATCTTAGCATTTAAATCTGATGTTAATCCTTGTTAGTAATTTAGTTTTAGTTAAATTAATATTTCAATAATCTCCATTTTCATTTGTTTAAATAAAATCGAGTTGAAATAAAATTAGTAATTAGGGTTATTATGAGCATATTTCTCGTGGAATCGACACTCTACTTCCTACTATATTACTTGTTGATCGTGTATACTAGCACAAAAATTGTCAATACCGAAATTAGACAACAATGTTGTTTCAAACTAAGATTTCGTATTTTATCAAGAGTTCAAATGTCTTAATCTTTCAATCCTACTTAAAGTTTTTGCTCCACATCACTTATTAGATTAAATTCAATCTATAAAAAGTGAAACAAAATTTTAAACTTTTTCAATTTTTGAATTTTTTTAACAAAAAGAATTAGTTTTCTAAAAAGAAGAAAAATAAATACATAAATAAAAAATATAAAAATAAAAATGCAATACATAAAGAAAAATTGAACAATAAAAATGCAAAACTCTCACATACCTAAATCATGCATTGTCCTCGATATATGCAAATGAAGAAAGAAAACAAAGAAATGAAAGAAGTTTACCTCGTACGGTTTGGGCAGGAACCAGATGAAAATATTATACAGCAGAAATATATATATATATATATATATATATACACATACACAATCTTACAAATACAAGTGCAGTATTCCTCGTGGGATCGACACTCTACTTCCTACTATATTACTTGTTGATCATGTATACTTGCATGTAAATTGTCAATACCGAAATTAGACAACAAGTTTTTGGCGCCATTACCGGGGAATATTACTAATAATTCTTCTAATATTAATTTTCATCAATTTGATCTTAGTTTAAACGCGTTCTTTTTGTTTAAATGTTTCTTTGCAGATAGTCTTGAGTAGGGTTGAGCAAGGAACCAAATTGAAACCGAAATTGCACCAAAAATCGCACAAATCGCTCCAATTAAAACTGCACCAATGGTTCCGGCGTATGTGGTGGTTTTAGGTGGGTTAAAAAACTAAATTTACGGTTTGATTTTGGTTACTGGTCAAAACCGCATGCATAAAATCGAAACCGCACCATGTGTGTATGTATGTATGCAGGGGCGGATGGAGTACAAGCTGCCCTATGCTCACTTTTTTTTAATAGGTAAACTCAAGGGGGCAGAATTTATAAGTTAGTAAACTCAAGGGACAGATTAATAAAAAAGTTGAACTTGGTGGGGGAAAAGAAAAACATCCATTCTAATCTAAATATCTAATTTTCAAAGTAAAGGTTACTGCATACAGAGAGAGTTAGAGAGGGGCGAGAGCTCAGAGTACTTGAAAGTTGAAATTAAAAAAAAAACTCTTCCTCTGCTTCACTATTTGGCTAAGCACTCCGACCACCGTCCATCGGTCCACCGCGAGTCCGCGACTTTTCCTTTTCTCGTGACCTCGTCTCCTCTTCTCATTTTATTACAGTCTCTGCCCCTTGCCCCTTGCGCATATGAGATTTAGAAGGTAACAAAATTAGGGCTTTTTATTTGATAATTTAAAATTTGTAGTTTGTTTGAATTTGTTGTTGGTTGGGGACTTGGGGTTAAACTCAATTCAATTTATTTGATGTATTTGTTGTATTGGACTTAAGAGGTAGCTTATTTGTGCATAGATGGCTATAGACATTGCTGGAAACTTTATACTCCTGTTTGTTATTTGAAATTCATGTTTTTATTCCATTGTTTTCTATTCTACTTTAGATAGAATAAGACAAAATATAGTTTATCCTGAGAAACGTTTGAAATGTTTTGTCATTTATTGTTCAACTTAAAAAAATTGTAATAGTTGTCATTAGATGTTAACTATATTATTTGATTGTGCTGAAGGGATTAAGTTAAATTATTATGTATCATGTGGTATTAGGAACTCTATGATTTGAATTGTCTGACCTGTAAAAGAGGCCCTGGCCACTTTGAATGAAAATGATATTGTAAAAAGGTTAAATATAATAGAAGTCATGGTTAGAATTGAGCAATTAGGCCTTCAGTATGGTTATACCTTAGAAAATGAATATGATTCTATATCATAATTGATCTCAATGTGTATTTAGGACATTCTTTGTAATTTCTATTATTAAATAGGGAAAATGTGTGGTTGAATATTTCTCAAATTGTTGCTCGCCAAAATCAAATATGGTTATCATTCTTTAACAGGAAGCTTATTCGTATTTTCTATCACAAAAGAGGAGGCTACCAAATTGGGAACAGTAATTGGAATAGACGTGGGAACAACTTACTGTTGTGTTGGTGTTTATAAAGATGGGCGAGTTGAGTTCATATCTTATTGAGGTGTGGGCTTAAAGAAATGGCAAAAGTCATGATTCTAGGTAATATATACACTTTTGTAAATTAACTGCTATTATAAACTTCTAATGGAGGTTGATAGTTGCTATATGACTTAATATTTGACAGTCTTTCATATTTGAAATGGTTACTAACTTACCATAAATCTTGTTTAGCTTGGCTTAGTGATGGACTGAAGTTCGTATTGCATGATAAATCTTGTATGTTATAATTCACCAAGAACTCAGTATGTTCGTTTTCAATGCAGGTGAGGATTTTGATCAGAGAATCATGGAGTACTTAATTAAGTTGATCAAGAAGAAGCATGGGAAGGATATCAGCAAGGACAACAGAGCTCAGCACAGGTAAGCCTTATTTTCCACCTTCAGTTTTATGCAGTAAACTTGTAATATGTGATTAGTTTCCTTTTCATGATCATTGTTTGTGTAAATTAAAGTAGTGATGCTAAATTGTTAATTTATATTACATAAAATTTTGTTGTTTCAATTGGTTTTGGAACCGAAATCGCACCAAATGAAAATGCATCGCACAGTTCAAAACTGCACCGCACCAATCACAAGCGGTTTTATGTGCGGTTTTGGATTTGTCAAACCACACCTAAGCGGTTTCGTGTTTGGTTTGAGCTTCAAACTGCACCATGCTCACCCCTAGTCTTGAGTTTGTATGCAAACGCACTCTAAGGGTCAGGAACCACTACCATACGAAGAAGAAATCGAGAAAAGGTTCTGAAAAGCGCGTAAGTTCTGTCAAGAGGCATTGAATCAAGAGATAATGGCTGCAGAAGAGCAAAAATCACTAAGGGATTACGATATGCCGCTTGTAACGAAGATCCAATCAAGCATTCAAAGGCCTACAATCCAAGCGAATAGTTTTGAGATCAAGCCGGGTATGATCCAGATGATCCAGAAGTCAGTACAGTTCGGGGGTTTGCCGAACAATGACCCGACTGATCAATTGGTGAGCTTTTCAGAGATCTACGACACGTTTAAGTACAACAGAGTTACCGAAGATGCGATTATACTCCGACTTTTTCCTTTCACACTTCGTGATAAGGCGAAGAGTTGGTTACATTCATTGTCGGCAAGGTCTATCACCACATAAAATGATTTAGCACAGAAATTCTTAGCAAAATTCTTCCCACTAGTAAAGACTACTAAGATAAGGAACGACATCACATCATTCGCACAACATGACTCCGAGTCTCTTTATGAAGCTTGGGAGCGTTTTAAGGATTTATTGCGAAGATGTCCGCATCATGACATTCCTAAATGGCTGCAGGTTCAGACATTCTATAACGGGTTGTTTAGTGTAACTCGAACCAGTATAGATGCAGTTGCGAGTGGAGTGAGAAAAATTTTTGATCACGCGAATGAGCTGTTGGAGACAATGGCTGCTAACAACTACCAGTGGCCTACGGAAAGAATGAATCAGCCAATAGCAGTTGGGATATATGAACTCGATGCGATTACTGCATTGGTTGCACGGGTTGTTATGTTGACAAAGAAGATCGATGTTTTGGGGATGCAACCTATTCAACATGTGGTGGTTATTTGTGAATTATGTGCTAGTAATCATCCGAGTAGTCAATGTGCCATCAATGTCGGGTCGGTTCACTATGTTGGCGATAAGGCAATAGTAATCCCAATAGTTATAATCCTGGGTAAAGGAATCACCCAAACTTCTCATAGAGCAATAACAATCAAGCACAACCTTTAGCTCCAAGACAACCATACCCATTAGGATTTCAGAATTAAGTTCCTTCACAACTGGAAAAGAAGTCGAATTTGGAAGAACTTCTTTCCAAGTACATAGCCCAAAATAAGACAAGGATGAATAGCCTGGAGGGGTCAATGCAGAATCTTGAGAACCAAATGGGACAACTAGCGAGTGCTATCAACAATCGCCCTCAAGGCACTCTACCAAGCGACACCGAGATCAATCCTAAGAAGGAAGGCCAGGAGCATTGCAAGGCGATTACACTTCGAAGTGGCAATGAGCTACACGAGACTATTGGAGCACCCATGGCAAAGTCGCAAACTACTAGGGAAGAAGATGTTGAACAGGAGAAGAGCAAGAGTGGAGAACATGAAAAGATGAAGGAAGAAAATCCAGATGTGAACTCTAATGGAAGCAAACAGAGTCCTATGGTGCCTCATGTGCCACTTCCGCAATGTCTGTAGAAACAAAAGCTGGAAAAGCAGTTCTTGAAGGTACTTAAAAAGTTGCATGTCAACATCCCGTTCGCCGAAGCGCTGGAGCAAATGCCTAGTTTTGTAAAGTTCATGAAGGATATCTTGTCCAAGAAGCGAAGGTTAGGCGACTTTAAAATAGTGGCGCTTACGGAAGAGTGCAGTGTTATTCACCAGAAAAAGCTACCACCGAAGCTTAACGATCCAGGAAGTTTCACAATTCCACGCACAATTGATCAATGTATAATGATATAGAAAATATTGTAAAGTCCTTCAAAAGAATTCTGTGTACAAGGACTTAGACTAGAAAGATCAAGAATGTTAGGTTGATCTTGCTGAATAAATCTGATGTATAGCTATTAGGAAACTTGTGTTCGTAAAGCCTCTCTGTCTGTTCGCAAAGTCAATATGGATAGCAGAGCCAATCACTAACCATAGAGCTGAAAAGATCGCAGGGCTATTGTACCTATCGTAAAGTGTGTCCCAGCTTGTAAAGCCATTAATAGCGAGTAGAATAAACAGAATCGTAAAGTCAAGCAAAGCTCATAAGGCAAGAACTGAACGCTGAATGCTTGATGAAATCGCAAAGCAAAAGTCAAGTTGTAAAAACAACTCTGAGATTGTACAACAAAGATAATAAAGCTACACGACGTAAAGATCACCTCGCCTCTTAAAGTTTGGATATGATCTTAAAGTGACAGAAGTAAGAGTTGAGCAAGTCAAAGATTGTTGAACAGTGATTGAACGGAGAGTGGTTCATGCAATCACTAAAGAAACTCAACTATCGTTCAGAGAAAATAAGATTGTTAAAACAACTGATCAGAATCGTAGAGTAGCTGAAGAGCAATCTGAACAAATGAAAGGCTGTAAAATCGTAAAGCTGATCATGAAGACAAAAGGACAACAACAAGCTCAGATGTGAATTATAAAGACAGTTGAAAGTTAAACAAATGAAGGATAATTCTAAGGTACTCTACCGGGTCATAAAGAACAAAGAAATTCATAGAGTCACTAAGAGATCATAGAACAACAGCCTGTTTCGTAAAGAATCAAAGAGACAGCAAGATCGTAAGGTTGTCTCTAACAAAGTAGAGTTGTCAAGTATGTCCAAGATTCTTAATACACTCAGTCGCTGAGCAGACGGTTGAGCAAATCGTAAAGTTTAACTCTACGATTTACATTACTTTACCAAGACGACAAGATCGTAGAGTGAAGTCAGGTCTGATAAGAGATCTGACAGAGAAACGTTGCAAATCGTAAGATCACAAAGTGTCAAGTCATATATCCTTGATAAAGAGTAAAGTTGTGTCTAACGGCTAGTATGCAGAAAGTGACCTGTCAACTAAGCAAGTAAAGCTGCAGGTTGATATGACAGGTCATGGACTAAAAAGAATAGACTGACACAAAAGCACCAGAAAGTCAATATCAAGGATATCAAAGTATCTGCACATTAAATGCTTCCAACGGACACTTTCCAACAGGAAAATCAACAAGAGACTATATAAGAGCACCAGTTCAAACAATCAAGGGTCGAAGGAGAGATGGTGGATTAATGAAGAGAAACGTAGAGTGAAATATTAAAAGAGGATATTCAGAAGCACACTCTACGATCCACTATGAACACCAAGAGCTGAAAGAATGAAGAAGTAGAGAAGAATAACTCTACTACAAAAGGTGTGTTCAAAGTTGTTAAGCACACGAAGAAGAGGAGTATCATTGCCAACTTGACATCAATCATGAGTAGCTACTAAGTACCAAAATAGAAGGAGCTTTACAGTCATCTTAGTAGTTCATGAATTAGTGTCAAACATCAAAAGATAAGAAGAAGCTGAATTGCCAAAGCTTAGCAACACAACAGATGATCACAAAAAAATGTTGAGTATCTAAAGAAGTTGAGCTCCACAAATCGGTGCTCCCCATGGGGACACACTTGGTTGAATATAACCATTGTCCAGCAATTCTTGAAGTTGGATCAACAATTCCTTCATTTCCACTGGCGCCATACAATACGGGGCTTTCGAAATCGGTGCCGTCCATGGCGCTAAATCTATTGCAAACTCAATTTCCCTATCTGGCGGTAGACCGGGCAAATCGCTTAGAAACACGTCTAGAAAATCCTTCACTATAGGTATATCTGTTATTTCTACCTCTTTCCTTCTTCGTGTCTACAATATAGGCTAAATAGCCTACACACCCCTTTCTTAGTAACTTCTTGGCCTGCATCATCGTAAGACAACACGATCGTCTAAGCGATGTGCTGCCATTAAATACTACCCTCGACCGGTTTGAGGTTCGAAGGTTCACACTTTTCTTCTGACAGTAAATTATTGTTGCATGGTTATACAACCAATTCATTCCCAATATTACATCAAACTCTCCTAATTTAATCGGGATCAAATCTACCCTTAGGTTATAACCCCTCATTACAGCCCAACAATTATGGTATATGAATTCTACGAGAATTACCTCCTCGTTAGCAATTTCTACGCTCAAGGGATTATCTAGTCGTTCTCGGGGTAAATTCAATCGACTAGTAAATTCCTCAAATACAAACGAATAGGTAGCACCCAAATCAAATAATACGTAAGCATTTATATCATTGATCGGGATAATACCTGACACCACATTCCTTGAAGCTATGGCATCCTGGGCAGTCATGTTAAATGTCCTGGCAGTTGGCCGATTAGGCGGAGCAGGTCCACCAGTCACTAGCTTGTTGTTTCCTCCTTTGTAGCCGCTTCCCCTGCTGTTTCCTTTCTGGGGACAGTCCTTGACCTGATGTTCGGCTGACCCACAAGCAAAACATCCACGAACTTTCTTCGGTTTGGGGCAATGAGGAGAGATATGTCCCTCTTGCCCACAGTTGTGGCATATGATAGGCCTTTTCCTACATACGCTCCTATGCATCTTCCCACAGTTCTTACACTCTTCTTTTCTCTTCTTAAGGTCTCCTTGCTTACTTCCAGAATTTCCTGGATCACTATCGTTCCATTTCCTCTTTCCCTCCTTACTCGGAGCTTCCTGCAATACACTGCATTCAGCTCCCATCTTATTGACCTGTTTATTCAGCATGTTACGTTCTCTTACCATTTCTTTTAATACAGCTTCCAATCGATCGATTATCCCTCTCGCTACTATCCATGATTCTTCTAGGATGGATACCCTAGTAATCAGTGTCTGCACCTCCGCTAACACTTGATTATCAACTACTGTCACGAGGACTTTTTCCTCCTCTTCTACACCTATTCCTGGCTCTATCTGAGCCTCTTTGGAATCTTCTGTCGGATCCTCCTCCAGATCAAACCCTAACTCAGGCTCCTCCTCAACTGGGACCACTGCCGTAGTAGGCTCAGCTATCAGGGGTGTCTCGGATACCACATGGATGTCACGTGGCTCCTCCTCCCCAACTCTGCTAGGTCCACCTATAGCTGCCATCCTACATCCACAACACAAGACAAACAAACTTTATTAGTACCCCACAGTAAAATATAGGTTCATTGTATGGAATGAAGGTATATTTCACGACACTACTAACTTTCTAATCGAAGTCTATATCACGTAAAACTCTACATGAGCTTTATCTCTTTTCTATTTCTCTATGTCCCAAGGTTATAGCCTAAGGACTCTCTATTTCCTAAGGTTTATAACCTATAGCTCTGATACCAACCTGTGACGCCCCCAAATCTGGGTTACCTTAACCTCGAATTCGGTGCATCACTGTGTAACTTAATAAAGCATTCTATCAATAACTTAATGCGGAATAATAGAAATATTTACATTGATATAACATAAATATTCTCGTCCCAAGTCTCGATACCAATACAAATAACTGACATAACATAGTACACACTATAATTAAGTCTTAATACAACACATCAGAATACATAATCTTAAATAAGTCTTAGTGCATGATAGAAATATAACATAGTAGGACAAAGCTAATCCGTGGCTTTGCCTTTGCCTTTATCCTTTTCCGAGCTCTCGCCTCTTTCGGTAACAACTGAAATATTTTAAGGAAAGCAAGGGTGAGCAACAAATTTGCCCAGCAAGCATAATAACAATAAAAATGAATAATCATGAGTAAGGTTTCACAATCTCTAAGGGCTATGACGAAGATTGAATAGCTCAGGAAATAAATATGTAGATTGTGAACAAAGTTTCAATACTATTCTCTATTATCACCGATGAGTCACTATGGACCGATGGATTGTTAGAAGAATCTAAAGATTTCAACGATTTCAAGGTAATGAACATTCAACACTGAGTGGCCTATATAGACCGAAAAATCTGACTAGACTTAGCAGTATTACATTGATAACCCAAAACTGAGTGGTCATTAAGGACCAAAAACTCTTACTAAAATCACCAGCATTACACTGATAACCCAAAAACAGGTACAATAGGTGATCAGCCTAAAATACCCGGCGTTATGCATAACCCTCAAACATTCAACTTACATTCAACTTGCGCGCATGTCGGTCCCCCGACAAAAATATAATTTCCCCTTCTTTGAGGGTTGTTCATCTCAGCAGATATAAAAGTCCGCACCAAAGCAATTGGTTTGGATCGCTTTCTAAATTATGGATATTGGTCTAGCCGAATCAAATGGCATCGACACTCTTCATAAACAGTTCATGCATAATTTGAATTCAAAAGCTTTAACAGTTTATGGCAATAATGTATCTTGAACACTTGTGCAAATACTAAGGATTTACATAAGTATGGAGTTCACACAATCATATATGTATTGTGTAAATATGAACTTTGAACATTAAATAGCATCCGTAAGAATATAATCGAACGAAGTTGATAAGCTTGTTTAGCACGAGGACTAGACAAGCGTTAGAAAACTTACTCAAATTTAACTTAAGTAAGGTAGAACACTTGCATTCAATATATAGAAAGAACGAAGTTAGGGAACTTGCATAATATAGAAACCTCGTTCAATATCAAATTAAACAAGAGTTAGAAAACTTGCACAATATACGTCTTTTGTAAAAGATAAGAAATTTGCATTCAATACTTAGAATGAATGAAGTTAGAGAACTTGCCCAACACAAGGGTTAAACAAAAGTTAGGAAACTTGCACAAGGTGCGAATATCAATAGATATTATAGATGTAGAATGATTATCAATAATTAATCTACTAACATGCTTGAAACATAATAACTCGAGTTTGAGTTAGGAAATTTGCACAATATAACTTGAGTAGGGTAAGGAACTTGCCTCTTTCGTTGATTAGGCTTAACGTAAAATGCTCTTCAAGTATCTTACACAATTTAGTACATATACACATACCAATTAGTCACATAATGGATATTAAATACTAGTTTATACTACTCTATAACGTTTCATTATTATTAGGAATAGGATATTAAACAAGGTTATACACACTTTTTACGACGTTACGATGCTTGCACGTTCGTACACCAACCTTGCTTACCCGAATGCCCAAGCAACACGCATTTGTGTACGCTTAGCATGCCTATTCGATTTATCTAATACCCATTGATTAGTGATGAGTATCATTATCAAACATAACATTCATGTTTTAAAACTTAGAACACCATCTTATACCGTCAGAAGAATTACATAAGTATACGTGCATGCCCGGTGGCCTCCGATTGCCTCTAAATGCACAACAGTCCTAAAAATGGCAAATTTGGAATTTGGTCCAGGTAGTAAATTTCAATTATAATAAATGGAAGTTGTAGGTCTATCTCTAAGCTTTCTGGATCATCTTGAATCATCCAATTTGGAGTTCGTATGAGAAAGTTAGGTCTATTTTACTAAAAGAGGTCAGAATCGCAAAACTGGTACACAAGGATCTCGCCCCGACAAGAATCCTAGGGTAAAAACTCTCGCCCCGGAGAGAAACCCCCTAGATGCCTACACAGGGATCTCGCCCCGACGAGAATCCTGGGCTAAACAATCTCGCCCCGGCGAGGAACCCCCTGGATGCCTCGGTTTTAACCTACCAGCAAGCTCTGTTTGACACACAACCTTCAAACTTACATAACTTCTTCGTTATAAGTCGGAATTAGACCAATTCAGAGGCTATGGAAAGCTTAAAACATGAACTACAAAACCCTCATGGATTCATAATCTTATAGACTCATTAATAAATTGAAGTAGTGGCTCCAAAGAGCCTAGCCTCACTAGTTTTTAGCGAAACTCAAAGTTAGGCCAATTCATTCTTCCTCTTTGTGTCTTAGCTATTATGCAACAAGTCAATATGACTCAAAGCATGCTTCTACTGCTAAGATAGGCAACATAACATCCTTTCACCAATTAATCAACACATAGTTCTCAAGTTCTTAGAGAAATCATTCTCTTAGACATTAAATCAAATGGTTTGTGGGCATGGCTTAGAAACTCATATTGGAGTAGAGTTTAATTATGTTCTAGTCCAGATTTCCAAATGAAATCATTACCCACAATCTTAGAACACATAATGGACATACACAACCAAGCATACAACCAACCATAAACTAAATTTTCATCAAAGTATATGAATTGTCCAAATCAGTCCATAAATATCCATAACAGTCCATTCTTGCTCCTTATGCAAAGGTTTTGATTCTCATTCATTGTTCCACTTTCATTGATTATTAACAAGGCTTTTACAGAGTTAATAACATTCATACATGTTCATGAACCAACTAAGCAATTTCAGCAACATATACTCCCACAAAGCAATCAATAACAAACTAAAAACTTGAAATAACAATGGAAATAAGCTAGGCTCCATAACACTAACCTCTTGAAAGCTCCTTCTATGATGCTAGAGAGATTGATTACAGCTGCTACCACACTTTTTCTTCTTCCTCAAATCACCCGTACGCTCAATACTCACAACTCTCACAATTTTCAGCTCTAACTTAGCAAGGAACAAAGGAATGGAAGGCTAAGAAAGGGTTGGTACTTATAGAAGGATGAATTGAGCTCATTTGGAGGAAGGAATGGCTGAGCATGCTTAGCATGATCAACTTCCCATGTATGAGAAGGTGAGCTTGGCTCCTCCAAGGTGTGGGTAACTCCCCTCTCCTTCTCCCCAATTGTTCTTCCTCACTTTTCCTTTGCCAAATGTAGAATTTGCTTCTCCCATAGATTCTTATTCCTTTGGTTCCCTTCCTTCTCCTTCTCCTCATCCTCTTCTTCTCCCTTCAATTTGCTGCAGATTTCTATTACCCATTTCCCACATGGGTTATGGGTTGGGTCGTGGGTCATGGATCATGGGTTTGGGCCACCCTTAAGTAATTTGGGGCTTCTAATTAAATCCCAATTTGGCTAAAATAAAATCCAACACTTGGATTATTAATCCTCCACATTCACGTTTTGACAAAAATAAGAAAAGTCGAAATAAATGAAAAGGCGTTTTGGGGCGAATAGTGCCCAAGAATAGTAACCCGCGAATAGAATTTTAGCGATATTTCTCCGAAATCATTTTTAATAAGTCCTACCAAATAACAACACTTAATAACATTGCAAACACATAATCTAGGTTATTACATAACCTTTAATCACATCACATAAAATAATATTAATAAAAATTCATTCATTAAATAATATACATAAGCTTATATTACAAAGCCATACAAAATTCACGGTCGTTACAAGGTCACTCATTCAAAAGCTCAATACTCCAAGACATAAGGTCACTAAAGCAATTTTCAAAATTCGAGCTTAATTCCAAAAATCACCAAATTTGGCCAGTATCTTATACACATCAAAGAGAACTTTCAATTAAAATTTCATAACCATCGGAGGTGTAGAACTCAAGTTATAGCAGTTTTAGTTTTTAAAACCCTAATATTAGATTGGCTATATCTCACTCATCCAAAGTCGGAATACGTTCATTTTCGAACAGGAGTTTCGTTATACTATATAGTTTCATGACCCAAAAGGCCTTAATTTATTTCACTTGTTAAGTAGACGAAACTGCCCACGAAAATTTAGGGCAGAATATTTTTCTAATTTTTCCTACTTTAGTAGAAAAATCACCATAAATAATGTACAAGGTATTTTTTCGAAATTCTTGTTGGAGTGTTTAGAGGACTCATAAATCTATCTAGGAAAATTAACCACGCTCAAAAATTTGATATAAAATGAGAGTTATGGTTGTTCGATTTTCATGTTCTGTTTTTAGGTTTTGCAATTTTTTCCACTTTCATGTTTCTTGGTTTTTCATGCATGTTAACACAAAACAAGCACATAACTCCATCACAACCACCTTATACCTTCGGATCCCCCATGATCCTCATCACAAACATCAACTCCCACAATAACATGCTTAAACATAATACTTAGAACATAAGTTATCAAATGAACTAGTTTTAGGGTTAGAAGTTCTTTATACCTTCTTACTTTCTTGTTTTCTTTTTGCTAGATGGCTTGCTTGATCTCCTTGCTAGCCTTCTTCTCCTTCTTTCTTCCTCTCCAAACCGTGTCTTCCCTCTCTCTCACTCCCAAGCTCTCTTGTTATCTTTGCTCTATAGCTTTCTAACTTGATGAATACTTATAAACTTTTGCAAGTATACTTGGTGGGGGTATTTATAGGACAAAATGGAAGACTTACAAGTAGGTATTTCTTTCTTGGTCTTCATATATAGTCAACTCCTTTATCTTTTCAGCCTCCCTATGGTCCCATATATTTAACACTAATCAACCAATCAATTAAGCTAAACAAGGATTTACTAGCTAAATGAAGGAACCATGTTCCACCTTTTTGGGAAACTTTGTCAAAAAGGCTAAAAGGAGTTGTTGCCCCTTATAATTGGCCTAGCTTGACTCTTGGCCCCTCCCCACATGGGAGTGGTCGGATCCCCTCCCCCTTTTCCCTTTTCTTTTTTTTCTCCATATGTAGCATACTTGCTCCATAATTCACCCAACACTTTGACCACCCCTTTTGACTTTTAATTGGGCTAGGTTTTGGGCTTCCCATTGGGCTTGTTACATACTTGATTTCCATCTTAAGTTGGGCCTCTTACTTCTTCTCTTGGACTCTCCCAATTGGCTTTACATTTTGGCTTGTCAATTAGGTTTATTACTTACTTGATTTGCACTTTTGATTATGCCATACAAGGCCATTATTCCAAGCTTTGTTAATTAATAACTGAAGCTTTAATTCACTCATCCTGTAATCCACTTGATTAAATCATTTCTCTTTTTGATCCTTAGTTAGATCAAACTAATTAAATTAGTTAGTCTTGATTGATTATTAATTTATATCTCTCATCACTTAAATAAATATATAACACACATATATTTATTCACTCATAACATTTAAACAAAATAATTTCCAAATAAACTTCATTCCATTAATAATTATACATAACTCTATTTATAATACTACATGATCTTCTCGGTTATTACACCCACCTTATCTTGTTACAAGTTTTTGCCCTTAATGTTAGATTAAAGATGAAAATGCACAAATAAAATAAAAAACTGTAAACAAATAAAATATCCTAAAACTATGTGAATTACGAAAGAATGAGAAATTTGATGTATCTCAATCCTCTAGCAATCACCACAGTTTATATTTGACAAAAAATAAATAAAATAAAAACCTAAACAAGATGTGCTCTACGTGAGTGAATACATGAATGCGGCAATTAGTTTTTAATTAATAATAAAAACTAAAAATAATAATAAACTAAACTACTATTTTTTATTTTTTTTTTAAAAAAATGGCTAAACTAACACTGTAGTTGACAAGTTTTACTAATTACACCACTGAACGTTTAATTTTTCAAATTACCACAGTAAACTAATTATTATTTTGAAATTGGACCATTCTGTTATCTCTGGCTCACGGCTATTAAATATTTTTAGCAATTATCCAACGTGGACATGAAAAAGAAAAGAAAAAAAAAGAAAATGACATGGCCTATTGTTGGATTAGATCCCGATGATGAGGAGTTCGACTATCAAAATCTTCATCTTCCCTAAATCTGCTCACATGAATCGAAAAGCATATCTACTCAGCAAAACAACAATTCTAAATCGATCGAACAAGAACAAAATCAGCAATTCCAAATCGATCGAACCAGATGAAAATTCGACACCGAACAACAAATTTACTCAGCAAAGTTCCTTTGCTTCGGTTGCCAGCACTCATATCATCAGAGAAACTGTAGCGAAAGGAAAAATGTGATGGAGCAATGCGATTCTGTCGAACCCTCGCGGCGAAAATGAAAAAAAATAGACCAAATTTGTACTTGAATCGTGTCTTCTTTACTTGATGAGTGAGGGATGGTTACTATATATATATATATATATTCGTCTTTTGGTTTTGGTAATGAATAGATGGGTTTTAAGAAAGCAAGGTACCATTCATGAAACTGTAAGTCTTCCATCAAAAAATGTTCTTCAAGATCCATCCTCAGTTCCTTCTACTTATATATTGATCCACATAAATTTTAGAGTTTTTTTCCTAACTAATCTCTATGTGCCAAACAAACAGTATATATAATTATGATCCATAAACTTTACCTGTGATTGTATGTAAGACCCCGAAAATTTTAATAAATAGAATTTAATTTTCTTCTTATTATTATTTTTAACAGAAAGGTGTTAAATCGATAATGATAAAGTTACTAGTGAAATATGACAATTGAGATGTCTAGTAATAACGCTAAATCACTATTCACACGATCACTATTCACGGGGTACTATTCACGCTAAAACGTTTTTACATTTTCTTCGATCTTCGAATTACGTCATAACGTTTATATAAGCTGGATACGAAAATTATAGGTATAAATACGAAAGTACTATTCATACGAATATACTATTCATTTATACAAAAAGTCAAACTAGTATGTCGGGAAATATTCCTTCTGTCGGATATAGAAAGTGATAGAAATTAGCGGCAAAACTTTAACCGATAATTGTTGAAATACCCGGTGATAAAAGAACAGTAAAACGCGTTATTCCACAGTAGCACACGGTAGCACACGGTGTCGCACAGTGTTTTATATTATTGATTCAATAATTGATAAAGTAACAATTGCACAATATCTTGATTCAATAATTGTTACAGTAGCATATGCATAATATTTTTTATTATTTGTCACGACACTATAACACATATTATTTGATATGATAGTTTAGCAATATTGATAATGTCTAGAAATTCTGTCAAGGAAATGGGTTATTTAATTGCGCGCCATTTTTATGGAAGGTCCCCTCTTTCCTGGGAATAATCTGATTGTCAGTATTGCGAGTATATGCTATCTGTGATATTAATACATTTAACACAATAATACAGAAAAAGGGATTTATTGTGATAATGGAGTTATTTTTATAATGGTTTTATCTTTTTGATAATGGAATTATCTTTTGATAATGGAAGAAAAAATGGATGGATGATATAAATGGAAGAAAAAATGGATGGATGATATAAATGGAAGAAAAAATGGATGGATGATATAAATGGAAGAAAAAATGGATGGATGATATTAAAAGAATATGCCAAGGGTATAAGAGTAATAAATCAAGAAAATTTAGGGAAAAGACTAAAATGTCCTCACCTTGATTTTTCTATAAATAGGGAGGGTTTGCTTAAAAAAATTTCACACCTTCATTGCCTATACTTCCTCTCTCTCTCTAAATTTCTTAAGTTCTCTTAGTGTGCTAGGCTATTGTGATTATTTGTGAGAATACTAGTATTGTCCAAAGTTAGTAAACTTCATAGAAAGTAACATCCAGTTAACGAAGGTAGGGAATATCATTTCTTTCATACTCTTATATACTATCATCTACTTCCTTGTTCGTAAGTGATATTATACTCATAAAGGTTGTTATTCATTCTATATTAAATTGTGGGGATAACCTGTCCGTGCGGTATGACGCATGCCTGGTGAATATCCTTCTGTATTCATTTCTTATTATTGTGGGAATAACCTGTATGTACGGAGTGTCGTACCTGGTGAATAACCCTTTTGTATTCATTCCTTATTAATCTGTGGGTATAACCTGTCCGTGCGGATTGACGCATGCCTGGTGAATAACCCGTCGTATTTATTACTTATTAATCTTTTGTGGAAATAACCTGTCTACGTGAATTATCGCATGACGGGTGAAAATCCATTTGCAGTTTCATATATTCTGTTATACTCGTATAATGTATCATTTCTTTTGTACTCTTTAAGGGATATCTTTTTCTTTCACATTTCTCCATTTATGATAAGAAATCTTTGTTTGTTTTCAAAACCTTATTTTTAAATGGAGAAAATCCCTGAAAATTAGTAGAATATCCTTAATAGTTTGTGCTTCATCTAATATCTTTTCACTTGAATCTTTTTATTTCATTTTATACGTTATAGTTAAAGCATGAAATAATTTCTTGAATATCATTCTTGAATTTGACTCCACAATTTGGTTATCGTGTTGGCAATTTGGTCAATCTTCGATACTGATTAAAGTATAAATCTTTTCTTATCCTTAATCTCACTGTATCATTGTCATCATCATCATCCTCATACTTAAATTGTGGTATTAGTTCTCTTTGGCCCGTAGTGTAAAGATGAACTAGCGTGACATGATTTTGACCAAACTGTGTATTGGTATAATCATGACTTTTGGTGTTACAAAGGCGTATGGTGAAAGTTCTCTTTGGCCCGTAGTGCAAAGATGAACTGGCGTTTGGCGTGATCATGACCGGTGATGTTACAAATAAATATCTTTGGCACGTAGTGCAAAGAGAGACTGTTGAAATTGTTGATTGGTGTTACAAATAAATATCTTTGGCACGTAGTGCAAAGAGAGGCTGTTGAACATGAATTATTGATTGGTGATACAGGGACATAATATTGGTGGTGATCCTTTAACTTATAGAAGATGGTAGATATTATAATCTACTTGACTCTTCTAATGGATTGTTCATTCCGCTGCAGTTGTTGTTGTTGAACAAATATAAAATCTTTAAATCACTGATTTATTATTGTTGAAGACTAAAGATAATTTTTATTCTTCATTATCTTAGTCATGATATTTCTTACTGGGCTATTTGAGCTCACCCTTTTCAGTTTTGTCCCATTATTCTTCTCAGGGAAGGAAAATGTAGCTGGGACTAGCCGGGGAGTAGAGTGATGGTCCGAGTTAGTGGTTGTCCTCATCAAGTTATGACATAGTTTAATAATAATTGTACTGGAGACTTAAAACATGTGTTGTCGTCTTTTTACGACATTGTAATAATTTGGGTTTGGATACTGTGGTACCATACGGTACGATATTTGTTTGGAAAGTCACAGTATATGTGTGGTCGTATTTTGCACGACAAATATTAGTTGTAAATGGGAAAATTCATATTTATATTTGTATTTTTGTAGAATGTTATTGGCGACTCAAAATGGGTTGTGTGGACCTATTTTGGGGGCGTCACATTGTAGAAGGACTGGGAAGATTTGGGGAAGATGAAGATTTTGATAGTCGGGGAACATGAAGATTTTGATAGTCGAGCTCCTCATCATCGGGATCTAATTCAACAATAGATCATGCCATTTTCTTCTTTTTTTTCTTTTCTTTTTCACGTTCACGTTGGATAAATGCTGAAAAGATTTAACAGCCGTGAGCCAGAGATAACATAATGGCCTAATTTCAAAATAATAATTAGTTTACTGGGGTTATTTAAAAATTAAAAGTTCAGTGGTGTAATCAGTAAAACTTGCCAACAACAATGGCTAATTCATTAGTTTTGCCAAAAAAAAATATGGAGATACGAAGTACCTGGAAAAGCATAACAACAAAATATTTATCTTTCTGCTCTTTCGATCCATAATGAAATAATTTGTAATAATAAATTTTACAATAAGTTGTACTCTTTAAATAATTTATAATATTCATCATTGATTAACTAAAATGAAATAAATTCATATTAATTTTGTAATATTTTAAATTGATTTCACAAAATCAATAACAATCTTGTATTTTAGAACATGGTAAGTATAAGTTGCTTTGAAGATTCATTCAAATGGAGTAGGAGGACATTCTGGACGTAAATGAACACTTAAAAAATTGAAACAATTGTTCAATTGACCTCACATGCATGGGCATCGAGGATGTTCGAATATTTGTAGGAATGTGCATAATAATTTTGGTATTTTAATTTTTTGTTTTTCAAATCTTAAGTTAATTAATGTTTCTTAATTCTTTCCGATTGATGAGTATGGTAAAAGTATGGTAAAATTATACATTCCGTATCAGATTTGCTAGGGTTGTAAACGGATATTTTCGGATCCGGATATAGGTATATTCGTATACCGTATTCATATTCGTATCCGCCGGATATACGATATGAAATATCTATATACGTATTCGACAGATAATATTCGAATACAGATATTATCCGTATCCGTTTTGTACAATATAATATGGATAAATATATCAAATATCCACATATCCGTCTCCATATCCGCATCCACATCCTTTCAACATAAAATTTAAAAAGTTTGATTTTTTTTTAATTCTTGGACAATGTTAAATTAATAACCAAAAAATAATTAAAAATAATGTATAATCAACAAAGTAAAATAATAAAACTAGATATCATATACATATGTAATTTGTTTTATATCGCATATTATAAAATAGTCATAAAAGATGTATAATCAATTAATTTTAATATTATTATATGTTGTATACCAATATTAAATGAGAGATTTAAATATGCTTATGTATGTATATGTATATATACACATATATTCAACAATATATATATATATATATATATTGATATTATAGATACGGATATTAACGGATACAAATATGCATATATCCTTATCCGTATCCACTTTAGACAGATACAAATACATATAATATTTACTTTGACACGGATACAAATAATATTCGCTTTGACACGAATATGGATATAAATTTTCGGAGTAAATATCGGATATTTCGGACTCCATTTACAACTCTAAGATTCAGAACATCTTCCTCTGAAATAATAGGCTACAAATAAGAGACGGAGCTCAACTGTGTTATTGAGTTTTAAAATGGACGAAAAATTTAAATTTTCTATTAAATTCTTTTATTGTTGAGTACGAAAGGAAAAACTAAGAAATTGACAGAAAACTTCACCAAGGTACTTTCGAATCCATTTTGCCTCCACCATTGTTCAACCAATAAATAACAACTTGAGAATTTACCTCCAACAGCACACGACGAACCCGTGACCTAAAGATTATGAGTCTTAGCCTTGTGGGCAATTTTCTTGCCAAACTTCTTTCAAAAAAAGACGAATTTGAAGGGAAAAATTAAATAACACAATTAAATCTTTAATAATCCTTATTGTACTTTTTACATTATAAACATAACAAAATAAATATAAGAGTAAAATACTATCCCCATCCCTAAAAAAAAGCGAACTTGGTTTAACTTTTCTAGTCAAATTGATCAATTTTAGAATTAAAAATTAAGTATATTTATTCATATTTTTAAAATTATAAAATTTGGAGTTAATAGTAAATTCGATATAATTTTTTTATAGTTATATTTTCTTGACCTATATCTATAAGAAAATAGTATAAATTTTAATAATAAAAATGACCAATTTAATTAAAAAAATTAATCTAAACCAATTTTTCAAGAACGCGAGTTGCTTCGCAGGAAGGCCCACTTAAGTTAAGGGCATTGTCCCTTACTTTAGGAACAGTGGGAGTAGTATTTTGAGTGTAAAACAAGTTTTTTTTTTTTTTTTTAAAATTTTAATTTCCTTTATAAACTCCATAACAACATAAAAAATTAAAAAAAAAAAACTTATAAATTTTCCGTATTTTTTCCTCATCAACTTTAATAAGTTTTCTATTCTTTTTCTTTTTTTCATTTAAAACTCAGAAACATAAGAGGGTCAAAATATTACTCTACAGTACACTTAATTCACCTATATTTAACTGTGTTCTTTCGAAAATAAAGAGTACCCTCTTTTCAAACCCTTCTTCTCCAACCTCCCCACCCCCTCTCTATCATTTCAGCAATGGCGTCTTCAGCTATTTCGAGGATAGCTAACCTTCAAAGACATTTTAACCCCGCAGACTCAATTAGGAAGGTAATACATATATATATATATATATACAAATATTATATATATTTGAAATTGTGCGTAGTTTTCTTGAAGTTAGATTTCACTTATATTTGTAGTTGATGAGATTGAGCTAAATTAGATGTTTAAGATCATGTATTTTTGGTGACTAGATTGTTAACTTATTATTACTCTTGATTATGTGATATTTGCATTGAATAACTAAACGGAATCAACAACTGAATAATACCATTAATTTACAGAATTGTTGATTAATTGGTTCTACTGTCACTTATACAGAACCAATTAGAGATTTATTGATAGAAAAGAAGGGATATGAAATTAGCAATTATAATAAACTGGGATGTTTTTCAAAACTCTGGGCTTTTTTATCTGATTCTTTCGTGTTTAGAATAATGGGTTTTTAATTTAGTTTTTTTAGTGGTAAACTGAGAGAAGATTATGAAATTTGGGAGAGTATCCAAGTATCTTACACCGTATTTGACGTTGGTGACAGTTCTAAATCATAAAATATGTGTTTTTTTTATCACATTTTTTCTATTCATTGCCGCTATTGGAATCAAAAGATTATATTAAATGTGTCTTTAATCATATTGATAAAAATGAACTTGATTGTATTAGCAATTATGTGGAATAAATTGAATTTTTTAAATAGATTGGGATATTTTTGTTCTGAAAATCCATGCTCAATTGTTTTCACGGAAAATTGCGATTATTTTGCAGGATTTGGGATAGTTCATAATTATGTTTTAGTTCTACTTTCACTTTTAGAGAATCTATTTGGATTTTGTAATTTTTAATGAATTGACTGAATTATTCCCAGAAAAGAATGGAGTTGAGACTCGAGCGTAACAATAGTTGGTAATAAAATGTGTTTTCAAAATCTTGGACTTTTTTCTTTCATTTTGTGTTTGGGGTAATTTATGTTCAATTTGCTTGTGGAAAAATGAAATAAGTTTCCTTATAGGGAGGGAATGAGAATGTTGGCGTAGGGCTGGTCAAGGTATCCCCTGATGTTTCTGAAGCTTTATCACGAGGGAAAGCAGTTGTTGCACTTGAGTCCACCATAATATCTCATGGTTTGCTGATTCCACTCTTCTTGTTTCTATTGACTGTGTTCTGATTATTGTTTGATCTGAAAATTCTTCTTGTTAAAAATAACTTCATTTGGCAACTACCTCTGTTGATAGGTCTTCTGCTTGTAAGTTTTAGAATGTAATGAAACACATTCCTCTCTATTTTAACAAATTAATGGACTAGAGTCGAACCTAGAGTGAGGCTGCTAGCCACGTCTCTACTTGAAAAGCCTGTTCAAGTATAGCTCATTTTGAGTTGTTTGAACTCATCAATGAGGGTAATAAGTTCTATTATTTCACATGTTGAGCCATACTAGTGAGTACTGAGGCTAGTGCTTAATATTTTACAGAAGTACTTCCACATCTTAAATTTTTGTTGTCTAGGAACTCTAGATGATTCTTGGATATTATGTTAATAAAAGTAATGGACCTGGCCCAAGTCAGTTCAGAGATCTTTCTGTGTGTTGTGTTGCGTGCAGCATTTGCTTGTTAAAACTTAGTTTGAGCTTCTGCACACTTTTTAAATTCTGAACCGGGATGGGCAAGCTCAACAGTTAACTGAGCTACAAGCTTCTTTGAGCTGCCTGGTTATCAATAGCCACACCTTACTGTTGGTCCAACAAATTAACAATGGCTTCTTTGGAGCATAGTTTAGAGAGTTCCTGAAGCTACCAAAGACCTTGGGATTTAATTATGGATTCTACAAGTATCAAACTATTGAAAAAAGGCTAATTAGCATTTAAATGAATCTATATTTGTTTTCCTTTCATATCACTTGGATTGAGCCTATGATATGGTATGTATATGTAACTGGGTTTGCAATGAACATTATGCAAATCTGCATAATAAAATAACACATTAGAAATTTATATAAACAAGCCTTAAAATAAATTTCTAGAATTTGAAGATTGAGTGAAGTGTCCTTGCAGTGATAACTGATAAGTACACTATAGATTTTTCTCAATACTTTGATACTTTCTGTTAATACTTGTTACACGTACTATTTTCTCGTCACTCACTAGCTTTTGTTGTTGTGTGTAGGAATGCCCTATCCTCAAAATTTAGAGACAGCAAAAGAGGTGGAGGCAATTGTAAGGAAGAATGGAGCTGAACCGGCTACAGTTGCAATTTTAGATGGCATACCCTGCGTAGGTGTTAATTTCAAACTTGTTTCTTACTTTCTTTTGATCTTCTCTTTAATGAGCATGTACACTGGGAACGTTATGTCATTTTTATTTGAATGGAAGAATGGTGATTTATTGAAACAGTTTCTTGTAACTTGACCTGTCGGCATAGTTGTCACGGCGCCACGGCGAGACATGGCGGTAGCCGACCGCCAGGACGCCTAGGCGACAAGGCGGCCGCCATGGCGTCCGTATGGCGACAAGTCGTTCGCAACATGCAATTTATATATTATTTATTTTAATTCACAAGTATATTGACAATAAAATTTCATATACATTAAAACCTAAAACATAACACTATAAAATACCATTAAAAAGTATTCACAAAAAATTACCATTCAATTTATTTCAATAATTGACCCAAATAAGAAATAATTCATCAAATTAAAATATTAAAGTAGTATCTATTTTTATTTTTGAGTGTTTTACTATTTTAGTAAGTACTTATTACAAAATAAATATAAGTAGTTAGTATTGAATTTATTTCAACAATTGATTCAAATAAGAATTTATTAAAATATCAAGATATTATCATTTTTAATTTTGAAAGTGTTATTACTTTTGTAAGAACTAACTACTAAATAAATATTAGACTCCAACGCATAGCAGTACTAGTATAACTAAATCAAGTGGTCCAAAATAATATATTAATACAACACATGGAATAGTGGATAGTGGGATACATCAAATTCCATTAACATAATATAATATGATATTTTTTACTTAACATGCTGTTGGGATACATCAAATTCCATTAACATAATATAATATGATATTTTTTGCTTAACATGCTGCAACACATGGGATAGTGGAGAGTGTCCTTGGAATATAATATATAACAATCAGACAGGATATATATATATATATATATATATATATATAACAAGCAGTCAACAGAAAGGATAAAGGAAACAAAAAAAGCCAAACATTCAGCCCTCAACACATGCTGCAACCAAGTCGCTTGCTCGCCTTGCCTGTTTCATTCCGACTGGACGACTTGGCGTCGCCGTAACAACTATGCCTGTCGGTTTGCTTTGCAATATTTATCTGCTTAACTGCTTTAGGATAATTTGATTCAACAACAAACCATTTATAATATTATAATATTTGAAACCAATGTAGAGCCTCATAGTTTGAGAGAATGCTTAAAACCAGTATCGGAAAATGAACAATTGAGGATGCATGTATCATTTTGTATGCAGGTGCTTAACGTATTTAAATTCTCTGACTTCTTTATATGAACTCTGAATAACATTCAGGAACCAAAACTAGAGGTTTCCTCTTGTACCTTGTTAGTACTTCTTGTTACATTGGGCTCAAGCATAAGTAGAAAATTGGAATGCATGTGGAAAGCTGAAAATGTTTTATTCATGATGTCGAAAGCTGCAAGCTGCAAATGCTCAAGGAATTATTTTGCTTTATGGTTCTAGTTCTACTAGATGAGCTTCAAGCTATTGTGCTCTGGCCTCCCGGCTTTGGTTATGCATCTATCATGCAAACTGGTCTATAACTACTGTGACGCCCCCAAATCCGGTACCTTCAAACTCGTATTCGGTGCTCCACGGTACTATTCCTCCATATACATACATCTAAATAAACTTACACCATGAATGTAATTACTAATTATTACAGACATAATCTTACAATCCCCAGGTTCTAAGACCTTTAAAACTTTCATACACAATAATATTCAGAATATACATTTAATTGCCCAGCAAGTAATAACAGTTAATAATAACTTAAACAGGAATCAAATATTTTCTGAAGTTCACTTCGACAAATGAACAATAGTTGTGAAGACATTTGAATCAATCTGACTAACAAAACTTTTCGTTTACGCTTTTGAAACGACATATTGACTATTCATGCTGGGCGTTCGAAAGACCAAGAATTTTTGTTTACTTTTGAAAAGGTCTAACAGTAATTCAACTGTAAACCGTCATAACTTACGGGCACGGCGGATGATCAGCCCTTTATGCCCTGCGTTGATCAACACTACATACTTAAATGACATTTACGTTTGTTTTTGACCACCTTTCGGGTCTATCGGATTAACCGACTAAAATTTTTCCCAAATAAGGGATGTTCAATCTCAGACTTGAGTCCAAACCAAAATAATTTAGTTGGACAACTCTATCTATCATCAATAATATTTCAAAACTTATAATGTAAAACAAAAGAAATATTTTACATTAGTCTAGCCGGATCAAATGGCATAGACTCACTTCTTAAACAGTTTATGCATAATAGAACTTAAAAGTAGGCATTATAGCCAAGCTTGAACAACTTATGCAAACAACAAAACTTTGCATACGTTTAAATTTCTCAATAATATACGCATATTGCATAATCATAACATACATAAAAGACATTCGTAAGAAAACAAATGAATATAACACTTGCACATACAAACTTAGTACAAGATTAGAACACTTGCCTTATGCGTTCTTTACAACTCGATGTTAATCGTCTCTCAAATTATGTCCTACACATATCAAGTTCACATTGACATACCAATTAGTCATTCATTTAACATTAATTAACGGCTTACATTAACTTTATTTTACTATCGATAATGTTCCTAGTTTAGTCGAAACTTAGTTTTAAATTGTGTCTTTAAGACTTAGTACCACGTCCTGACACTTACATAACACGTCTCTAGTATGTTTATGCGAACGCCCAACGCCCAAGCACACAACAGCTCAACACTGGGCTATCTGCATGCCGGCGTTGTCGCGCCCAGATTGGCCTTATGCTCGGCGTTGCCGCGCCTCCATCCAGATTTTAGTTTTTTTCTGGTACGGCGCTGCCGCGCCCATTTTAAGCCTATGGACGGCGCAGCCGCACCTTCATCCAGATAACTTACTGCAAGTGACATTCTCACTTGTAGTTTTCGTTCTCGTCGTGTCTACTTCGCAACATCGCAATTTTCTCACCCGTTATCGAAATGAGTCCATTCTTGAACCTACGGTTCACATTTTCTATAAACTACAAAACCCCCAAAAAATCGGATTTTTTCGGAAGCGTTAAATACCTGTAAACTTGGTCCGAAAGTCGTACCAAGCTAAGGTTTTCGATGTTTAACGTCTTTTACGGAAAATTTCGCCATAACTTCGTTATGACTTATTTTTCCTTCGTTCCACTTGGAACTTTTTCATCCTTCTTTCAGGACTTCACCAACAAACACAAACAACAATAATTAATGTCCTTTTTACAGTCCTTTAAACAAGTATTTTCCATCCTTTATGCTTTGGCCTGCGATTTTATGTTCGTTACCACTTTTTATGCATATTCACAAGTCGTTTACAGACATTTAAACCACACACCACCTTATTCCTCTGAGATCTTTCATGATCTCCCATTATAATCAACAACTACCAACACAACAGTTTATATCAAGCTACAAAGCTTTTTAAACAAAAGAAAAAGATGAATAAGTTTAGGGTTCATGTTCCTACCTCTTGGTGTTCTTGCTTCTACTTGCTTAAGCTTGGATAATGAATGATCAAAGCTTGCTATTCCTTTTCTTTTCCTTCTTGGATGATCTCTACCACTCTCTTGTTTTCTCTCCTTTCTTTCTCTTGTTCTTTCTTTTCTCTCTAGCTCATGAAATGAAGATGAAGATGAGAAATGGTTAAGTGTTGGGTGATTTAGCCTAGCTTATTCTTCCAACAACTAACCTAACCATGACTTAGGGTTAAGTTAACCCTTGTGGGGTTAAGGGACCAAATGATGGCATAAGGGCTTGTTTGGCTCAACCAAAATGGATGGAAGGAACAAAGCATTAAATGACTTGTACAACTTACCTAAAATAGAAGGTGGCTCAGCCCTTTGGTCCCCCCATCCCCCCTTGGCCGGATCCCTCCCTTATCCTTGCCCCCTTTTTGCTTTTTAGCTTTCATTTATCCCACATGTTGATTTGCCAACACATGACACCTAGCCCTTTACCTTTCCTTGGCTCCAAGTAATTAGGGCATAACCCTAAGCTCCTATACTTGGCTCCAACTCCAGTCAAGCGGCTCAACCCTAGCCAAGCCATCCCGAACCCTAGCCAAGCCGTTTCAAACCCTAGGTTCGACTCGGCTTGGTTACTTTCGAACCTAGTTTAGTTTTCTAGTTTCTTTCTAGTTAGATTTTCCTAACTAGTTCGGTTATCCAAACCGTGAAATTTTCTTTCGTAAAATTTTTATTAGAGATCACGTCTCCCATTTCCAAATAAACGCTATGCCGTAATTCAAAAATTCGAAAACACAAAAAGACGTTTTTCGGCATGAATAGTATTTTTGCGTCTTTTCTCGATAAAAATATTTTTATTGGAGATTACATCCCTTTACTAACTAAATGCTATGACCTAATTTGAAATGTCGAAAAACGAAAAGAGCGTTTTTTGCGTTTTATGAATAGTGTTTTAGCGTTTTCCTCGGAATTTTTTTTTAATTTCATCTATGAAACCGCAACACATATACATAATCACATATCACGTACATTAGGTCAATAATCGACCTTTAATCACATAAAATACAATATCATTTATAAAATCTCATTTTATTCCATAATACTCAGAGACCCTAATTACAAGGATCTGAAATATTTATAATCGTTACAACTACTTTGACATACTTAAATTATAAGAACCTTATATAAACAAATAAATTAAAAAAAGTTAGGTACTAGAACTACATGTCACAAATAACCATTGGAAATGAGCAACTTAACATTAAACCACCAATACTACGGGGTGAATAACAATGTGTTAAGTAACCAACTCATCTAAAAGCTTAAGCTGTTAGATGCAGGGCCCAACAATGTATATCATGCTAACACTCCCCCTCAAATGCAACTTTTTATAGAGAAGGGAGAAATTAAAGTGCATTTGTACTATTAAATTAATATAAAGACAATTGTGCGGCCGGGAAGATTTGAACCCAAGACCTTGCACACCAAGAGCTCTGATACTAAATAACCAACTCATCTAAAAGCTTAAGTTGTTAGATGGAGAGCCTAACAATGTATATCATGCTAACACAATGATCATATGACCAGTGAAATATCAGCTTATCAGCAAAAAAAGTTATTAAGGTCTACTTGGATGGTGGCTTTTGCCCTTTCTTTTGTTTACTCTTGTGATGTAACTTTTTTAGCCCCAACTCCCAACTGTATCTGACAAGATCCTAAGATGATCTGAACAATAGGCACTTGTTGCAGGGGTGGAATAGAGGTTGGTTTTGTTTCTTGCTTTAGTAATAACATTAAACTATTAAATGTCTACTTTCTTGTCCCACACTTCGAAACTTATTTATTATAATCCACTATCTAATGTTGCGGACTAATTTTGCACGTAGGCCTGAATACTGAGGAATTAGAGAGACTGGCTACTCTGGGGACCAAATGTCAGAAGACAGCTCGGAGGGACATTGCACATGTCGTGAGTAAAACTTAGCACTAGGAACTTTGTTCTTATAGGCTGTGTTCATGTTATATTCTTGATACATAGTTTAATATTGCATTTCCTTATGCTTGAGATATTGGACTGAAATAAAACATTCAGTTAACTCTAGTGGATAAGTTCTTTCAATGTCATGCTACTGAAGAACAATAGATCACCAGATAACACATAGTTGAACATAGCTTATGACAAATGCATAATACTGAAAAAAATGATTATTCGAAGATGAAATCAGCACTTGTATATAGAGAAGTATACAGAGAAATTCTAGGGATAGGGTGCCTCACTTTGAAGCAAGTTTCTTGGTATAAGAGGGCAGTAGAAAGTTTCACACTTGCTCTATCCATGAAGCCCCTTCTTAACCAGAGAGCTCTAAATGTGCCTGGAGTTGTTCCACGTCCATTCATCAGTTATTTGCAAATTGCAATTTGAAAGAGACCATTATTCTGAGCAAATAATGATGGAGAAGAACACTGTGGGGGAGAAAGCATGAATAAGCAGATCAGAATGATAGGTTTCCAGAAATATGCTGATTATTATGGGAACTAGTTCTGACAATTGTATAACCTATGACACAGGAATTGGAAACAGATTCAGATGCATGTCTATGAGCCAGATTTGATTATTTTATTTCCCAAATTAAAGGGTACGGGACCACAGGCTAAAGATGGTCGAAATGTCAAATTTGGGTACGAGAACACATATTAAGTGACAAGTGTACATGCTATTTGTATGTAAAAAGGTCTTTCTAGAAATACAACAGAGATAGTGGAGACTAAAATTATGGATCTCATTAAATGGAAGAGGACATGATGCCCTCTGATTGACTGGAAATGAAAGGAATAGGAAACATATAACCATTTTCCTTTCTCTCGTATGGTTTTGGTTGTCATGCAAAGATGTAGGTCCCAATATATTATTTTCCAAAATCCTTTCTTGCACTTGTAATAGGATCTTGCATTGCAAGAAACATAAGCATCATTTTCCCATACATTATCATATCAACCACACCCGTCAAAGACAGTAGCTTTTTTATGTTTTCTTTTCCTTCACCTCACTTTCGTCATTTTCCATAGAAAATTTTTCCTGTAAAAGAATTCTAACATCCAAACAGAGCCCACACAAAGTACTGCAGTGAGGATCACCTAAGAGAAATAAGTGAATCCAAACTTCATCTCATCACATGAAACCCACTCCAGACTGTTCAAGACTCCCTGAGATTTGCACCAATTAGCTATTATGTGCTTCAAGGAGGGATGCTTCAAAAAAATCCTCATCTGCTTCAGAATTAACTTCTTGTTCTTGTTTTCCTTTTCTCCATCTCCTTCTCTTTCTTATTCAGATGCATGGATACTTTTTGAGATGAAGTCTGATGACTCTGTTCTTGAACCTATAACCATGTCAGTATCATACACCGTCTCTGTTGGAGGAAGAAATTGTTTTTTAGGTATTCACTAGAAAAGCACCCAAAACGAGAGTGCAAGCCATAGATATAAAAAAACGCTCACCAAAGTAGAAAAGAAACCTAAGCCTCCAACAATCAGATAAAACAATTAACAATGCCACCATAAGAAGTAAGATCCCAAACAAAAAAAGCTTCAAATCAAAATAGCCATCCTATGCTCAAATTGCAAATTCCCCTAACAAATCCACAAGCAACATATGGGTGGACCAAGTTAATGTCGGCTTCCTGTCCTACAGTCGTCCTGGTGCCCTACCACACATTGGCCTTCTAAGAGTTTGACAACTGTAGAAAGCCGGCGCCAACTAAGAGAGCTTCAAGTGATAATCCTAGGCCTTAACTGATTTTGATGTGATCCAGACAATTGAATCCCAAATAATTGGGTTCTAGCCTGTTGTAATTATTATACTCCCTCCTTCCCGCCAGAAAAAAGAAAAAAAGAAAAGATGAGCTAATCAGTATTTGTTAACTTGATGGTTATCAAACATATAGGATGAGTAGCTGAGACCGCCGAGTAAAAGAGGCCAGATTGTTGAATTTGCTCTCTTTTCTAGAAGGATGCTAGTAAACCATAAGTGAAGCATGATGAAGATTCCTGTATATATGAGTAGCTGAGTTTATTGGCATCATAACCTATGCCTCCTTATCCATACAATATATGTAACTTCTCAGAAATGATTACACTTTTATTAGATGGAAGAAGAATCTTCTGCTATTTTGTTTGATTGGTTATTTGGTATAGTTCACGCCTTTGAACTTGTAGTATTACCATGATTAATAAACTCTGATTAGTTTTATATGTTCACTTCTGGTCTTGTTAGGTGGCAACTAAAGGGAATGGTGCAACTACTGTTTCTGCAACTATGATCTTTGCTTCTATGGTGATCACTCGAGCGTTATTGGCTTTTCCTTGTTTGCTATTTAGCTATTTGGATCTACAAAGAAATGTAGCTGTACTTTTCCTATATGTTTGATAACCCTAAGTAAACAAATTTTTTCAGGTTGGCATTCCTGTATTTGTTACTGGGGGTATTGGAGGGGTGCATCGACATGGAGAAAATAGTAAGCTTGCCTTGCATTCATCACATATTCACAATGATAGAAATGAGTTACTTTCTTGATGGATTTCATCTTTTATTGATGGAATGCCACATTGGGACACATTTTTCTGAGTATACCAATAGTAGATCCACTTATAAGATTGCTGGGATGTAGTTCAACTGCCGATCTAATAGAGCACACGCTTGATAATGAACTCATTTAACTCTTAGGTTGCATTTGGATAAATGCCATATATTTATATTGGAAGAATGGCAATATCTTGTGGCTTTGTGCTTCTTTGCTATCATTTGGGGTTTTAAAACAGAGAGGATGTTAAGAGTGTTCGAGATAAATATCTTTTTCTCCTTTTGCATTGGGAGAGAATTTTTTCTGGCTTCGCTTGGGCAAAGTTGATGGGAGTTCTTAGAGGGGGTGGCATTTTCGGATTTTCACAAATTGGCAGGCTGCTCTTTTTCTCCCTTTAGTTTTGAATGGAAAGTTGTATAGGGTGCTGGTTAGGCCAGAAATGCCATGTGCAGCTGAATGTCGCGCGACTAAGAAGCAGCATGTGCAGAAGATGGGAGGTGCTGAAATGAGAATGTTAATGTGGATGTTTGATATGTTGGATCTGAAATAGTAATATTCGAAAAAAAGGTTGGGATAACACCCATTGAGAATCTTCGAGGGAACAACGGTTAAGAAGATTTGGTCACATCCAATGTTGGCCTATAGATGAACCATTGAGAAGACGATTCTTGTATAAGGAGGAAGATACAAGAAGAGGGAAGGGTAGGCCAAAAATTATGTGGGAAAGTTGTACAAAGAGACTTGAGGAGCATAATATAATTGAGGACTTGACCTTTGTTACTATTTCGCATATCGGAGGTGTAAGAATGTAATCTCTCTTATATTTTCAATATGTGAATTGCTATATTTATACAAGAGGTCTAGGAATTAAAAAATGAAAAAAGAGGAAAACAAGGAAACTTGTTTTCCTTAATACAAGAAACATGTTCCTGGCCACTATATTCTAACACTCCCCCTCAAGTTGGTGTGTAGATGTCTCGCATACCCAACTTGAAACAAAGGATGAAACATCTTACTACTAGGACCCTTTGTCAAAATATCAGCAAGCTGGTGTTCTGATTTTACAAAGGGTAAGCAAATAAGACCACTGGTTAACTTTTCTTTGATGAGGTGTCTGTCAATCTCAATGTGCTTCGTTCTATCGTGCTGCACTCGGTCGTTTGCAATACTAATGGCTGCCTTATTATCACAAAATAACTGCATAGGCCTTTTAGTTGTAACACCCAAATCTTCTAGCAGGGTTCGAAGCCACATTAATTCACATATACCCAAGGCGATAGCTCGATATTCAGCCTCAACACTAGATCTTGCCACCACAGATTGTTTCTTACTACGCCAAGTAACAAGATTACCTCCAACAAATGAACAGTAACCCGTTGTAGACCGACGATCCTCTATAGAACCAGCCCAATCTGAGTCGGAAAAAGCTTCAACTTTCATATGACCATGTGGTGCAAACAATAATCCTTTTCCAGGAGAAGACTTGAGATACCTCAGAATTTTGTAAACAGTTTCCATGTGGCAATGTTGAGGGTCATGCATATACTGACTCACTATTCCCACAACATAAGATATATCGGGTCTCGTATGAGAGAGGTATATCAATCGTTCCACCAAACGTTGATATCTTTCTCTATCAACTGTAGGTCCTGTGCCTCCTACTAAATGATGATTAACTTCAATAAGAGAATCAGCAGGCTTACATCCTAACATGCCAGTTTCAGTTAGCAGATCAAGGAGATACTTCCGTTGAGATAGAAAGATGCCACTGGAAGATCTTGCAACTTCAATACCAAGAAAATATTTCAAAGGACCAAGATCTTTAATCTCAAACTCTCTGGTCAGTCTCGCTTTGAGATTAATTATCTCTTCTTTATTATCCCCTGTCACCACAATGTCGTCAACATAAACAATAAGAATGGTAATCTTACTCTTTATCTGTTTGACAAAAAGAGTATGATCTGCTCGACTCTGCTTGTACCCAAACCTTGCTCTGTGGAGTCTACCAAACCAGGCTCTAGGAGATTGCTTCAGACCATACAAAGCCTTTCGTAGCTTACAAACCTTACCCATAGTAACAGATGAAGCAAAACCAGGAGGTATGTCCATGTACACTTCCTCCTCCAAGTTACCGTGAAGGAATGCATTTTTTACGTCTAATTGTTGAAGATCCCAGCCGAAGTTTGTTGCACATGAGATTATGGTACGAACAAAGTTCATCTTCGCTACAGGAGCAACAGGAGCAAATGTCTCCTGGTGATTAATCCCATGAGTTTGAGTGTATCCTTTTGCAACTAGTCTGGCTTTGAGTCTCTCAACCGTTCCATCAGAATTTTGTTTGACTGTATATACCCATTTGCATCCAACTACCTTTTTTCCGTAAGGAAGAGTGACTAGTTCCCATGTATCATTCTTTTTTAGGGCATTCATCTCCTCGATCATAGCTTGTTTCCAATTCTTATCACTAAATGCTTCTCTCCACCCCTGAGGAACATATATTGAAGACAAGGAAGAAACAAAGTAGTGATATGATGCAGATAATTTGCTATAGGCTAGAAAATTAGAAATAGGATGTTGAGTACAAGCTCTAACCCCTTTTCTTAGAGCAATAGGAATGTCAGTATCATCAGAAGAACAAGTAGGGATGTCAGTATCTTTAGAAGAACAAGTAGGAATGTCAGTATCTTTAGAAGAACAAGTAGGATTAAGATTCTCACCATTACCATTATCAAGACTAGGTCCGGAACAAAGTTGGTGTAGTGCAGAAACTGTAACCTTATTCTTGCCTTTTCGTGCATAGGTCCTCAACTCAGGCTCATACCCATTCTGTTTAGTACACTGTAACTCTCTCTGTGTAGAATTATCAGAAACAACAGGAGGAACAGGAAAAATAGAGCTTGTGATACTAGCCTCAGGAAGCTTCTCCTAATTAATAACATTCTCCCCCTGAGGAGAAGGTGAAGAAGAATAAAAAGGTTCCAATTCCCAAAAAGTGACATCCCGAGTGACAAAGACTTTGTTAGAAGAAGGATGATAACATTTATAATCTTTTTGGGTTGGAGAATAACCAATGAAAACACACCTAATAGCTTTGGGATCTAATTTTACCCGAGTGGGAGATTTATCATGAACAAAACACACGCAACCAAAAACTCGAGGTGAAGGAGAAGGACTGGTCGTGTGTTGGAGAAAAGAGATGGGACTCTTGTTCCCAAGATTTCTAGAAGGAAGGCGGTTTATAAGAAATGCAGCAGTCAATGTTCGAAAAAGCTAAAAGCGGTACGAGGCGTTTTTCTCCGTTCGAGGCGAGGCGTAAGCCTCGAGGCGGAGCGAGGCGGAAGCCTTGATTTTAAGACCTAAAAGTCCCCAAAAAATTATACAAAAATGCTAATAAAATCATAAAATAATCCATCATTATAATCAAGGTCATAAAAAACATAAATAATCAACGTCACATTAATGTATCATTACAAAACATGAAAACAACATAATATCATCAACTACTTATATAGTGATCATCTATCACTATATAAGTAGTGTATCATTCGTATCCAGCGGCCTGAAAAAAGGATCAAATCCTTGATCATCATCCCCACCATCATCATCATCCCTATCATCACTAAGAGGATCCTCCATGGAATCATCATCGTATCTAATAGCTCTATCATCCTCCTCATTGTCAGTGCTAAGATCCTCAAACTCCGGTTCTTCATCTACCAATTGCAATCCCTTCCCTTTATCTATAAATAAACAAGTGAGTATATATTTAATCTAAATGAGTATGTTTTTTTAAAGAACACTTTAAAGACAAATGAGTAATGACACTAACCTTTTGTTTTAGTTTTTGACTGCAAAGTCTTTCTCTTTCTCTTTTGACTTCCTTGTTTACTACTTGTTCCTTGAGTCCCTTTCCCTCTAAGTGTAATCTCCCTCACGTTAGTCTCTTCTCCTCCAATTGTCTTTTCATTCCCATGAGTTCCTTCACCCTCCTCAATATCATCATTCCCATAAGTCACTCCCGATATATTTTCATCATTTTCCCCCGCAACCCACTCATTATCAGATGGCACACTATCAACAACCAATGGATCCTCTTCTTCTGTTAGTGCCTTTTTTTTGATGTGCCGATCTTTCAATTTTTTATTATACATAACGTAAGCCAATGAGTTAAGCCTGGATGCGGACAGTCGATTCCTTCTCTTTGTATGTATCTATATTAATTACAAGTAATTGAGTATTAGTGAGATCCAATGATTGAGAATATAAATGATTTATATCTAATAAATACCTGACTGAAAGTACTCCAATTACGCTCACACACCGAAGATGAGCAAGTTAAGCTCAAAATCTTCACTGCAAAGTTTCTTAATTCTAGAGCTTCATCTCCATATGCGATCCACCAATCAGCTGGATCAATATTAAAACATATATCAATCTTACCAAGACCACGTTTAATCAAAATGAAAGCATATACATTCATTAATCGCATTTGACTTACCGGGAGCACGTTTCTTACAAGTGTTTTTGGCATTTGTGTAGCCAAATAAGCCTTGTCTCAATCGGAATGCATCCAATTGCAAATCAGCTTTCTCTCTTTCCTCGGAGTTAGGAATAAGCTTGTCCATACAAGCGTACAATCCCACCTTAACTTCCACATTGGCACAGAAATTGTCATCATAATGAAAATGAGGATTCAAAAAATATGCAGCAGCGTGCAAATGCCGATGCAACTGATTGTCCCACTTAGCATCTATTATGCTCCATATCTCTTTATAGGCCCCCTCATTATCCAAATTTTTTGCAATCTCTTCTTTCGCGTTGTCCATGGCACCATATAAAAATCCCATTCCCGGCACCTTTTCTGAATCTGTCATCCTCAATACACTTACGAGAGGTTTTGTGGTCTTAATTGCATATCCCACACTACCCCAAAAATTCCTATCGCTCAGAATGATTTTTCTCGCCTCTCTACCTTCAGGTTTTTTTGCCCAACTACAATTTGCCCACTCCCTAGATGTAAACATAGCCTCCAAAGGCTGTCTCAAACTATGCATACTCTGCAAAGTTAAATAAGCAGTGGCAAATCTAGTGGCGGCTGGCCGAACAAGGTCTTTATTAGTGTTGACCCTCATCAATGCCAATACCCATCCATGATTATATATGAAGTTGCTTACCTACAATTACATAATGGCATTCATCGCAAATTAATAATAATTCAAGTATTCATTGAATAAAAAAAATTATAAACAAATAAAAATAAAAATAGTAATTACCTTCTTGGCCTTGGTCAAAGCATTTTTATGTTGAGGCAACTCTCCAAGCTTCTCAAGCATCAAATCGATGCAATGCGCGGCACACGGTGTCCACCACATACGTGGCCTCTTCTCCATTAACATTCTCCCCGCCGCCTTATAATTAGATGCATTGTCAGTGACTACTTGAATAACAAGGTCTTCTCCCACTTCCTCAACAACCTCATCAAGTAGTTTAAACATCAAATTAGCATCTTTAACTGCATCAGATGCATCAACAGATTTTAAAAATACTGTGCCATGGGGGTTGTTTACAAGAAAATTTATTAGTTGTCTTCCCCTAATATCTTTCCAGCCATCCGACAAGATTGACACCCCCGTATGTGACCAAGTCTTCTTTACCTCCTCAACAAAGGCCTTTGTAGTCTTCTCTTCCTCCTTCAATACCCAAGAGCTAAGGTCGTATGGAGTGGGGGGTTTCAAACCACGACCATAGTTCCCAATTGAGCGACACATATTTAAAAATGAATGACTGCCTGCAGCATTAAAGGGAATCCCGTTTTCAAAGAAGAATCTACCAATATCAAGACAGACTGCATTACGAGCCTCCTTTGAAAATACGGTACGATTTGTTGTAGCAGCATCAACATCTACAACAAATCTGTCCATGGGTCCCCGAACTCCCCTCGCGGAGGCACTACCCACACTTGAACCTCCCAAGGATGGATGCCCACTATAATAAGACCCACTTTGTATTTTTTCAGCTTCATTTCTTTGTCTTTCCTCTTTTGAGTCAACACTTTTCTTCATCAAAGACGCAAGCTCTTCCTTCACTTCACTTGGTACTTTTTTGCAAGCCTCAACGTTACTATGATTACCGACAAGATGATTTTTCAGCCTTGTAATCCCTGCTTTACAAATTTTTTTACAAAAATTGCATTCCACATATAAATGAGATTTTTTAACTCCAGGAGCTTCAGTGCCATATTTCCAAGCTGGATCTTTCTTACCCATAATAACAATTCACTGTAAAAATATATATATATATATATATATCAGTACAATATTATAAGAATATAATAAGTATCAGTATCACATATATTAAATATATATATATATAAATTTAATATCTATATATATATATATATATCAGTACAATATTACTCTATTAGTACATATATATGAACATATTATATATTATTTAGCCAAAAAAAAATTGCAAATATTATATATACACAGTATCAGTACATACTAGTATACTACATATATTGAACATATTATATATTATTTAGTAAAAAAAAAATTAAACATATAAATAAATAAATAATTAAATATTATATATTATATATCAGTATCATATATATTAAATATATATATATATATAAATTTAATATCTATATATATATCAGTACAATATTACTCTATTAGTACATATATATATATGAACGTATTATATATTATTTAGCCAAAAAAAAAATTGTACATATTATATATACACAGTATCAGTACATACTACATATATTGAACATATTATATATTATTTAGTAAAAAAAAAATTTAAAAAATAAATAAAAAATAAATATTATATATTATGTATCACAGTATCAGTATCATATATACATTTAATATATATATACATTTAATATCTATATATACATTTAATATCTTATTACAGTATTACTCTATATGTACATATAGAATATTAGTATATATTGTTACCGACTTACTGTAACTGGTATTAGTACATATACTGGCCAAAAGAAAAAAAAAAGGACGAACGTACCTTCTTCTTCTTCTCCGATCACTTCGCCTTCGCCGACCTTCTTCTTCTCCGATCGAGTCGGCGACTTCGCAGCCAGAGGCGACTTAGCAGGCGGCGCCGACTTCGCAGCTCCTTGCCTCCTTCGGTCAGTTCCTTCGCAGGCGCAGCCGAATCACAGGTACTCCTCTAAAATTCTAGGGCTTTAAATCGATGTCGGACGTCGTTTCTTTTTTTTTTATTTGGGCCATACGTAAACCAAGGCTTACGCCTTGGTACGCCTTGGTACGCCTTGAGGCGGTTGGCGACGAGGCGCACGCCTCAGCCGAAAAAAGCCCTAGCCTCTGTTTCTTCCCTTCTTGCGTACGCCTCACCTTTGCTTTCTTCCGCCTCGCTACGAGGCGCGCCTTAAGGCGTACGCCTCAAACGCTTTTTCGAACATTGGCAGCAGTCAGAACCGCATCTCCCCAAAGAAATTTAGGGGTTGACATAGTGAACATAAGAGTGCGGGCTACCTCTAGCAAGTGTCGATTTTTTCTTTCCGCTACATTTTGTTCTGGGGTTGAGACACAGGAGGTTTGAAGAATAATGTCATGCTGAGAGAGATAAGATGCAAAAACATTATTATTACTATATTCACGACCATTATCACTATGGAGAATTCTGAACTTAGCGTCGAATTGGGTTTGAATCATTTTATGAAAGTCTTGAAAACAAGCAAATACCTCATTTTTGGTCCGCAGAAGGTAAATCCAAGTGACACGAGAATGACAATCAATAAAGCTAACAAACCATCTATGACCAGAACGGGAGACAACTCGAGAGGGTCCCCACACATCAGTATGGATAATGGCAAAAGGTTCAGAATGTCGATTGTTAGTAGCAGAATAAGTAGAACGTTTGTGTTTACCTAATTCACATGGTTCACACAAAAACTGAGTTCTGTTACAATGCTTAGCTAAAGATGGAAATAAAGACTCCAATACTGAAAAGGAAGGATGTCCCAAACATCGATGCCATTGATAGAGAGAGGTCAGGCATGGGTGAGAAGTAGAGTGAAGAGCCTGAACCTGAGTAGAGGGCATGTTAGACGATGGAACATCTAAATAATAGAGACCGTTAACTGCACTACCATTGCCAATCCTTTGCCCTGTCACCAAGTCCTGAAAAACACAATGATTTCCAAAAAAGATTACTGAACAGTGCAGGGAATCACAAAGACGTTGGACAGATAGTAAATTTGCAGTAAATGAAGGGATATGGAGAACATATGATAATGTTAATGAAGGGGTACAAACGACAGAGCCACTCCCGGAAATAGAAGACAGGGAGCCATTGGCTACTCTAACCTTGTCCTTTCCAGAGTGGGGCGTGTATGAAGTAAAGAGATTGGAGGACCCAGTCATATGCGCAGAGGCACCTGTGTCTATAATCCAACTAGGGTAAGTAGATGAGACATTAAGAGCACAAGAGTGTATACCTGATTGTGCGAAATGAGAAATAGTACCAGCACTATTAATGGAACTAGATTCTGCCATGATGAGATAGTAGGAGCAACAAAAATATCCAAGGAAATATCAACAAGGATATTATAAAAGCTCAAAAAATTAGCAGAGAATAATTCTAGATACCAAAGGGAGTGCAATTAATTGTACTACACAATAAAACCACTTTAATTAGCAGTACAGGAGATGGAGCAACAAGAATTATCCAAGGGAATAACAACAAGGATAATTAACAAGCGCAAAGATAGAGGAGAGATAAAAACAACCACTGTAGGTGGATTAGACCAAACCTGAGTTTCACTCAAAACAACCACTGTAGGTGGAAAGAGGAGAGATAAAAACCATACTAGAAAAAGTCGCCGGAAAAGTTGCCGGAAAAGTCGACCACTGCAGATGGAAGGAGGAGAGAGAAAAGACACGCTGGGAAAAGTTGTCGGAAAAAGTCGCCGGAAAAAGTCGCCTGATAAAGGATCAGAGCTCTGATACCATGTAAGAATGTAATCTCTCTTATATTTCCAATATGTGAATTGCTATATTTATACAAGAGGTCTAGGAATTAAAAAATGAAAAACGAGGTCCTTAATACAAGAAACATGTTCCTGGCCACTACCATATATTTAAATTGGAAGAATGGCAATATCTTGTGGCTTTATGCTTCTTTGCTATCATTTGGGGTGTTAAAACAGAGAGGATGTTAAGAGCGTTCGAGATAAATATCTTTTTCTCCTTTTGCATTGGGAGAGAATTTTTTCTGGCTTCGCTTGGGCAAAGTTGATGGGAGTTCTTAGAGGGGGTGGCATTTTCGGATTTTCACAAATTGGCAGGCTGCTCTTTTTCTCCCTTTAGTTTTGAATGGAAAGTTGTTTAGGGTGCTGGTTAGGCCAGAAATGCCATGTGCAGCTGAATGTCGCGCGACTAAGAAGCAGCATGTGCAGAAGATGGGAGGTGCTGAAATGGGAATGTTAATGTGGATGTTTGATATGTTGGATCTGAAATAGTAATATTCGAAAAAAAGGTTGGGATAACACCCATTGAGAATCTTCGAGGGAACAACGGTTAAGAAGATTTGGTCACATCCAATGTTGGCCTATAGATGAACCATTGAGAAGACGATTCTTGTATAAGGAGGAAGATACAAGAAGAGGGAAGGGTAGGCCAAAAATTATGTGGGAAAGTTGTACAAAGAGACTTGAGGAGCATAATATAATTGAGGACTTGACCTTTGTTACTATTTCACATATCGGAGGCTTAGTAGGGTGTTCCCCCTTTCTTTTTCTTCCTGTTTCTCTTTTTTTTTTCTCCCCAATTATTTTTTCCCTTTGTTTTAATTTTAATCTATATATTTATATGTATCTATGTATGTATATATGTTTCTTTATGTGGTTGCACTTTGTTTTATGCATTTTCATCTATTTATATTTTCTATTTTATTTTCCCCTAATTTTATCTTTTTTATTTCTCTTTGCCTTTAATTTTACGCTTACATGGGGGATTCATTTTCAGCCAATGCCAATTAGTTGGGGATAAGACATGTAATTGAGTTGAGTTGAAGTAATTCATTGATTCCTTATCCTCTCTTAATGTAATCTCTTCCATATTTTTTTAAAAAAAATATTATATTATCCAGATTAATATCTGATGATATCTCAGAGTTTTGGCTTAACTGGATACTGGACGACGTAAACCTGCTGTTAACTTGAGTGTTTATGTTAGTTGTTCTTTCTCTTTGATAATTTGTGCAGCTATGGATATATCTTCTGATCTTACTGAGCTTGGAAGGACTCCAGTAGCTGTAATATCTGCTGGTGTAAAATCAATCTTAGATATTCCAAGAACTCTCGAGTATTTGGTATATAACATTACCTCTATTCTTAAAGAAAAATGGTTTCAGTCAATTAATTATGTTCTAAGCTGTCAATAATACAGGAAACTCAAGGAGTTTGCGTTGCTGCTTATAAAACAAATGAGTTCCCTGCATTTTTTACTGGAAAAAGTGGCTGCAAGGTATAGATGCTTTGTCTGGCCTTTCATATTGTACTTTATGGGTATAATAAATACTTGAGTTTCAATTTATGTACCTAAGTCTATATTTTATGTCTATTTGTGTTGTAATAAAGCTGATAATCTCTGACAAAAGAACATATTTGTAAATGGTAACTCACCTATTTAGCCAAATTTTGTTTGTTCTCAGTTTATGACTACCAATGCCATACTTTATCAAATAAGTCAAATATGTAAGGGGCCAATGTGACACAATGGCTTATTTATAGTCCACGTTGTATATTATCAGACCTCTATTTCGAAAAAAATGAAAAAATACTAGAGAATGCACATGATGAAAGAACTCATGCCTGTGTGATGTTATAAAAATTTTAAATTGGTGATGTCGTTAGATAGTTGTCAAACTTGTTGTTAGAATGTGTTAGGTAGGGAAAACATGTTTCCATGTTTTCCTCTCCATGTTTTCTTTCTATAATTTATGGAAGCACTACCCATAAATTAAGGGAGCACTACATTGTGAAACTAGTATATAAGCCAATGTAACTCAATGTAATGAGATGAGAGAAGCAATGTAAATGTTATAGTGTGAAGTATTAATGGAGAAACCCAAACTTAGTTTCTCTCTTCCAAAATCAGTCTCTCTTTCTACATGGTATCAAAGCTACGTTCCTTATTCTTCACACCGGTAGCACTGTTCATGTCGAAGCACTGTTCACCGAAAACACTGTTCACGCCGGAGCACTGTTCATGCCGGCCTCTTAATTTTTTCTCTTTTGCTGCTACTTTTATTTTTCTCTTCCAACATGGTATCCATTGTTGATGTCTCTTCCAACATGGTATCCATTGTTGATGTCTCTTCCAACATGGTATCCAATGTTGTGCTTTATTGACTTTGTGTCATGGCTGGTTCGTGGCTGCTTATAGGCTGATTTCCAGCACATTGCAGCTGCTTTTTTGCGTGTGGGGCCTGCTTATGGGCTGGTAGTATCTCTTCCTTATGCAAATTTTATGGAGAGATGTTGTGTTGGCCATGTGTGTTGAGCATAATTTGCAGTCATGTGGATCTAATTATTTGATATCCTTTGGAAAGTTTATTCTTCTCTGATATATATTGTACTCATCTTTTACATGGCGGAACAAAGTGGTGCTAGCGGTGAAGTTCATATCAGTAGTACGGGACAACAAGCTATTTCATCTATTCTGTTTCAAGTTTGGTATGCGAGACATCCATACACCAACTTGAGGGGGAGTGTTAGAATGTGTTAGGTAGGGAAAACATTCCATATTTTCTTCCTATAATTTATGAAAGCACTACCCATAAATTAAGGGAGCACTACATTGTGAAACTAGTATATAAACCAATGTAACTCAATGTAATGAGATGAGAGAAGCAATGTAAATGTTATAGTGTGAAGTATTAATGGAGAAACCCAAACTTAGTTTCTCTCTTCCAAAATCAGTTTCTCTCTTTCTACACTTGTCATTAGCCGATCAAACTTAATTGCGTAAACCCCTTTTAAGGATATTAAGCAATTGAGGCAACACTTGCCTGATTACGTTTACAGATGAGAATTATTGTAACATACTTGTAAAGTATTTTAGAAAAAAGAAAGAGAGAGGGAACTACTGGAACATGTTTCAATTGTTCTGAGGCTGCTTGCAGCCCCTCCACCCCCCCCCCCCCGAACAAATTAATTAAAAATAACAAAGAAATTAAAATTTTATTATAGTGCTGCTGAAAGTTTGTATGATGCTTCATCTTCTTTAAATGGTTATAGGGTAAAACTGTGCTATCTTCAAGAGTGCAAGTTTACTCCATTATTTAATTTGATGCAACTGAAGTGTCTTTACTCTTTTAAGTTTTACCTATTCTTATTGTGACAAAAACGTAGGCACCTTCCAGAGTGGATTCACCAGAAGACTGTGCTCAGCTAATTGGCAAGTGATGGACAACCTGTATCATTTGTTTTCCATCTAATACTAGTTTAATTTGCTTAAATTTCATTCTCTTTTTTATTGTTATTTAAATGCAGATGCAAACACAAAACTTGAGCTCGGAACAGGAATATTGATAGCTGTCCCTATTCCCGAAGAACATTCTGCTTCAGGAAGTCTAATTGAATCTGCAATACAAAGAGCTCTTCAAGAAGCTGGGTAAACCATCTTTCTTTAACATCAAATTTGTAAAAATATGCAATTAATTATTTTACAATTTCTTACTTATCAGACACTAATTTATGCATATTGGAGCTCAATTTTAGGGATAAGAACATAACAGGCAATGCTCAAACTCCTTTCTTGCTTGCTAGAGTGAATGAGCTTACTGGAGGAGCCTCTTTGGCATCAAGTATCCTTTATTTGATGCTTTAAAAACAGATTGATATGCAACGTAATGACATAATTGGTGAATGAACTAAACTGTAACTAATATCTAATTGAACTAATCTCTGATTCGTTAATTATTACCTTCATTCATATATAACATTCTATTGGTGTCTTTCGAGTTTATACTTGGTGAAGTATGATGCTCATTTGTTGGGTCTATTGTCTAATAGCTTAATCTTTTAAAACAATTGATCTTAAAATGATTTATTTGCTTGGTTTCATTATGTTAAGTCTTCATGCTTGCATCTGATTTGCCTGGTCCTTTTTGAGTGGCTATTCATGTGAGACGTGCATTTGTCAGGACTATATTAATACATTTTACTAATTGTTGGCACTGTGCCTAACAATTTAAGTTCTTTTAGGCTATGTTCGTTTGCAAAAATGATTGTGAGATAGGACCAAATGTGCTAATGTATTACCAGTACAGATTATGTTATCCTATGATTAGTCCGTTATTTAATCTCATAGACTATGTTTGTCATTGCTAAGGCTATTTGATGAGGGATTATAAATTTATAATCCCAAGTGTAAGGTCGTATTATATAATCCCTTTTGATGTATCAAATAACTTTAGAAATGATCACAAATAGTTCATGAGATTAAATAACGGACTAATCGTGAGATAAAATAGTCCGAAATGATAATAAATTAGTACAAATAGTCATATTTCACTCATCATTTTGCAAACAAATGTAGCCTTAGCATATGCTAAATAGTTATATTGCTTCTTATACTTCTACTCTCCTTAATAAGCCTCAGACATTGCACTTGTGAAAAATAATGCACTTGTTGGGGCTAAGATTGCCGCATCCCTTGCTCAGCTCCGAGAGTCTAATAGTAAAGGTGAGTTTTATTTTAATTTCGCTGTTTGTATTGATTACTGAACGTCTTGTATAAATTGAAAGATGCTTGTGAGGGACATCCCTATAGCACGTGGTTGATTGAATGATTGTTTGATATAATTTGTGGAATTCCCTTGGTGAATAATCTTAAAACTTTTCCAGTTTGTAAGAAAAAATTGAGATTTAGATATGGCAACTTTCAAATTAATTTATCCTTTATGTATAATTGTAAGCATGATTTATCTACTTTAATGCCATAGAGCAATCGAGCTAGGCTCGGCTCGGCTCGATTAAGCCTGATTGAGTTTGTTAAATGAGCCTAATTCAAACAAACACCTTTTCAAATTAATTTATCCTTTATGTATAATTGTAAGCATGATTTATCTACTTTAATGCCATAAGAGCAACCGAGCTAGACTCGGCTCAACTAGATTAAGCCTGACTGAGTTTGTTAAACGAGCATAACTCAAACAAACACCTTTGTCTGTTTAACTAGCCGAACTCAGAACAATGTCAAGCCAGACTCGTTTATCATTTAATAAATTATTTTTTCATATTTTTATAATAAAAAAGTTATATTAGTCAAGCTCAAGTTTAACTAGGTTCGGTTCTCTTAAGCTCAGATCAAAGTTCGAACTCGACTAATTTATTAAATGGGTTGAATTCGTACATCAAATTTTAAGTTCGTTTAAAATTTGACTCAACTTTTCTAATTTTTAAACGAGTTAGAGCTCAGTAACTCAAATCTCTATTCGACTTGACTTGTTTACGGATCTAACTTTTACAACAAAAAGTAGAGTAATAACTTTTTCAAGTTATAGTCAACTGATAAGTATAAAATTTGTTATGTTTTTATCTCTTAATATCTAGTCTTTTATACTTATTTGGCACCTAAATGTACTCACTATTCTTATATTTTGATTTAGGTTGCAAATGGAGCCATTAAATGAAAACTGTGTTATTGCCACACTTTTGGATTGTTTTGAAATTCGTCTGTCTGCTTGAGGCTCAATTTTATACTTGATCAGTCCTTATTCTCTCAAAACTCAAAGAAGAAAAATTGTAGATCTGTTTCTTAGCTTTCCGGATCATCTTGAAACGCCTAAATCGAAGCTCGGATGAGAGAGTTATGACAATTTTACCAACATGCGTCAAAGTTGAAAATTTCAGGAAATTAAGCTTTTGGACAGATTGACCTTTGGGGCTTCGGTTGAGATTTGAATTGTGTTAAAGTTCCCAAATGAAAATGTGGTCTTCTTGAAGTTTTTAGTAGACTTCTCAAGCTTTCTAGAATGGTATGGTGAGCAAAAATCCGAGTTCATTTGGGCCTCCAAATATTGCTTTTTATACAGCTGATCCGAATCCCGCGTGGAATGGATTTCTGTTCGGACCAGTTGTAGTATTTGGGCCATAACTTGAGCTTCCCAACTCCAAATAAGGTGATTCAAAAGCCCAACTTCATTAGAAACTCCAGTGCTACAATTCTTCTTCTTTGCTCAAGTCCAAATTCGGCAATCTACTAATTCAAAATCAACTTGCAAGCTGCTGATCAGTTTTGGTGTCAGATTTTGACTTCTTATGAGGAGCATGTTTTTGGGTTTTTGATTGCATTAGATGGCTGATTCACATGACCCAAATTAGTTGTTGAATCTTGAAATCTTGTACACTTGAGTGCCTATAAATAGCAAGTGAAGCTAAGCTTGTATTTTGCTAATTCACAAACTAATACACACCATCTTCTTCATCTTCTTCATCTTCTCCAAATTTTAGTGTAATTAGTAGGGAAAGAGGATCACCTCCATAGTGAGGTTGTTGTCCTCACCCCTTTTATAAATTAGTAGGGAAAGAGGATCACCTCCATAGTGAGGTTGTTGTCCTCACCCCTTTAATAATTTAAGAAAATATTAATTGGACTTAATATGTTAGGCTAGTTCCTTTACTCAGTTCGAAGGGGATGTTGAACCTTGTTTACAGGTAATGGTTTGATTAAGTATAAGCTATTTATTCCTTCTTACATGAAGTTCATTCTTGATAATAATCTATTTTAACTTTTGAATGATATTTATTCCAATTGGTTTAATGTGATCGATTAAGTCAAATTGATTAATTTCATCTGCTAGATTAAGGGATAGTATTACGTGTAATTGATATTGTTCCTAATCACAAGTAGAAATTAGTGATACATGATTGTGGTCAAGCTTTTGAGTATTGCTATGATTATCAGAAGACAAGTTAAATAATCCGAACTTGTGTGATTGTTGCTTGGATTAGTCTAATTCCCTAGTTCTTAATACAACTATTATATTAAATCTAGAGAGCTTGTTCTAGGTTGTATAATGGTTAGAATCTTGTGAAGAGCTTGTTTCATTAAGTGATAATCTAAGGGGAGTTTCGGGTAGTAGAGCTTGTTGCTACCTAGGGCTATTAATTTCATTGAAGGATAAATATTGCTTTACTTAATTATTCTATTGTTGTAAAAAGGTGATACTGAACCGGGAGAACTGAAATCTTTAATTAATTGGTTATTCTTATCACTTTAAATTTTGTTCTTAATAATTAGTGAAATCAAATTATAAACCCCCCCTCTTTTGGTAAACAAAGAATAATTTTAGACTAATCACTCTCTGTGGGATCGACTCTTACTTGCACCACTACATTATTATCTTTCACAAGTAAGATTTTATTTTTGGTTGCTTGCGACAGCACACCATCAACTGTACCTAAATTTATGAATGCATGCTACAGACTTGAGATTCATTTTATACGTATGCCAGTCTGCTAATGAAAACAAAACATATTGCTTTTTTACAGGCAATGCTTATCCAATGTAGTACGGCCAATGCACGGTGATGCAGCAGTCAACTGCTTGATGATGTACAATTATTTGCACTGTTGATTTCTCTGCCTTTCATATAACATCATATATAAGACTAAGAGATGATTTTTTTTACCACAAATTCAAATTGAGTTCAAAAGTTTAAGAGACAAAACCAATATATATATATATATATATATATATACGAGTTTAAATTTAATACATATGCAGTGTCTACACGAGCAATGTTACGATTATAATTCCTTATATAAATTAGTTTCACAAGTTGGCCTATCTAGTTATTATTGGTTGCTACTTCTATCATTTTAATAAATTATCACTTCGATTTAAGAAGTTTGAGATTGTTTATAAGCAGCAAAATTTACTCATAAGCAGTTATAAACAGAAAATAGTGTATGGGTTTTTAAAATGGTTTATAAGCACTTTTTATGAAAATAAGCAGAATTATCAATTTGTCGGTAGTTTTTGTTTATAAGCACATGAAGAGGGGTTTGACTTGGTAACCTTTTTGGGTTATATTCTTATGGAAATAAGTGAAGAAATTTCTTTAATACTAAATTTCTTTTCTTTTTCTCCTTCAATTACTTTTCTTATTATCAAACATAAATTATTTTCTTAAAACTGCTTATAAATGAAAACAGTAATCACTTTTTTAAATTGATACCAAACATTCTCTTAAGTTCATATATGGTTGTTTTAATATACTCACCTCGTTCTAAAATATAAGATAATTATTGACTTTTAAAGTCAATTTAAAATATTTTTAAACTTAAAATTAACATGAATTTAATTAAGTTTAGTCAATACAACTATCAAAATTATAAACTATTTAACAATATTACTTAATTTTGAGAATTTTTAACGAATCATCTTAATTTTGAGTTTAAATGTCTCAAATTGACTACCGAAAGTCAATAATGATCTTATAATTTGGAACGGAGATAGTATTTTATTTGGATAATTGCATCTTGTAATTAAAAAACTACTTGGTTAATTATTAATAGAATTTTGTGAGATAAAAAAAAGATACAAATTATCAAATACCTACTACTTTCTTTTAACAAATCCAGGTCTTAATATATAAACGCAAATGTGTTGTATATATATTTAGTATTAATCCCAAGCCATAAAGCAATTTTATATAATTTACGTGTGTCTATGAGTTTGGACAAATTAAACAAATGATCAATATTTTAAATTAGAAAAGAAAAGAAAAGAATAAAAAAATTATAGTATTTCATATTTTGATGTTTTTGAATGTATAAAGGATAAGATTTGAGACCTTTAAGTTTTAAATTTAGATTACTATTTTATCCTTATATTAAATTTGGTTGTGTTTATAAATAGGGAGTATAACAAGAATCCTATAAATAAATAAAAAAAAAATCTGTTATTTCATTTTTCATTTAAATCCGTCTTTTTTTGACAAAAATATTTGACAAGAAAAGTATCAACGTTTGCCGTCATTTTCTTTTTTTTTACATTCATTAAAAAAAACTCGGAAAGAAAAAATAAAAATCTCAAACCAAAATAATAATAATAATAATAATAAATAAATAAATTCAACGAAGCCTTAGATCATATGTTTGTAAGGATAATATTTGGGATTGAATTATTAATTCCAACTCTTTTGGTTTATTTTTAAAAAATAGAGTTGGAACTATTAGTTCCGAAATAATAAAATGACTTGAAAACGAGACTATTTAATATCATGTTCAACTATATATTATAATCGCTGCCATTTGGGATTAAAAATTTATAAACAAAATTAACTTTTAACTTTATTTAAAATGATCGATGTATCCTATCATATCTATTTATACCCAAACTAATGAGAATATGATATCTTTGTTATTAGTGGTAAGAGCATAATCGTCCAAACGGTAAATTTTTATTCAATTCTTTTAATAATCCTAAACAAAACAAACATAATATAAGATTATTTTAAATTATCCAATGAATAATCCCATAAAATACAAACATGTGACTAAGATTAATAGCCTTATAATTATAATTCATAAAAATATAATCTCAAAATTATAATTCTTACAAACAAATATCACAATAGAGTTTAACCAAGTTTAGCCTTTATAAACTACGAAATTTTATTGGAATATATGATGCTCAAGTAAGTTGACATGATTTGTTGGGATTTTATTAGAAAACTTAATTGGAAAACATCTTTATAATTAATGTTAATAATTACTCCTTCAGTTCCTTTTATATGTTTTTTAGTGAGAAAATTTTGTTTTTTTGTTTATTTGTGGTTTGTAGATTTTAAGAAAGTATTAATAACTTAGTTTATCATATTATTTCTAAATATTAAATATTATTTTGTTTCACTTTCATCTTTTTAATGGATTTTCAAAGGGTAATGTTGTGAATTTGTATCAAATTAAATCAATTAGATAAAGTATTTATTATATTTTATCAATTGACAACATAATGGTAAGGCTTCTTTTTTATCGTGCAAGATCACATGTTTGAGTTTATTACTTTCTTCGTCCTCAAAAGGATAAGTAAAATACAATTTGCGCACATATTAAAAAAGTAAAAGTAGAGGAAAGCGAGTAAAAAAGTTTCATATTTATTCTTAGTGATTCCACAAGATTATATAAAGTAATAATTATTTTTATTTTTTTATATTAATAGACCCCATTAAAAGATATATTTATTTTTTATTTTGTGTACTTTATCTTATTTTTTAAAAAATATTTTTTTTATATCTTTAATCATTTGTTTAGAGACGGAGGGAGTAGTTAGCAAAGTAGATCCCACCCTTGGTTGATCAGTTATGGAATCCCCTACCCCAGTTGTAATGATATTTTTCTTGAAGTCCCGATATGAGGATTTATTACAAGTAAAATAAATTCTCATAATCATGTATACAATTATAAATTCACTAAACTCACACTAATAATAAAAAAATCACAATAATCAATTAAAATTAATATAATAGAAAAAAACAAGTCTCATATAAATAAATAAATAAAAATAAAAATTTCACGTAACAACATAAATAAACTGACACAAAAATAAGAACAGAAATTCAAACGTAAATATCACGTAACCTCAAACTTAACCATTAAGTCAAGTCCTCATTGACAATGTAACGATGTTTAATTGAATTCAAAAAAAATAGTCTCAAATAAATTCCTTTTAGATAAAAAATAATAACTTAGCAATCTTATAAAACCTACTACACTAAAAATTGACTCTGTTAATGCTTGAAATTTTCATAACTTCCATAGCCACAAGATCCCATTTATGTCTATATAGGCAAAGTCATATACATGTCCTTATGTCAGTGATGACTCCAGCACACTGCTGACATGGCAATTTCTTATTTGAAAAGCTTGCGCATCGACCCTACGTGGCACAAGGGTAAGAAGGTAACGTGTTGGTTAATTTATTTTAGTGTTAGTTTTCCAAAAAAATAATTAAAACTATATATTTATTTGAGAAAATGATGGGTGAGATATGACTATTTGTACTAATATATTATTGATTCGGATTATTTTATCACATGATTAATCCGTTATTTAATTTCATGAACTATGTTTTATCATTTTAAAGGTCATTTGACGAGAAATTATAATCCCAAATAAAGAGATGGTATTTTATAATCTCACTTTTGAGGTATCAAATAATCAAAATTAATTAAAAAAAATTCAAAAATAACAACCTAATTATGAGATAAAATAATCTAAAATAATAATTAATTAATATAAATAATTTTATCTTATCTCTTATTTTTTACAAACAAACGTAAGTTAGGTTTTCAAAAATTTGTCAATCTTAGGGATACACAAGTGGAGAGCTACATTTTGAATGAGGTATCTATTTTTGGATGGCTCCTTATTTTCCTTGTCTCTTTGTCTTAATATGAGAAGATAATAACAATTTGATAGTCTTTGCTTATGTTGGCCAAAAAAACAAACAAAACAAAAGTTTTTTGGAAGCATTTTGTGAGGTTTCTTGCAATTCTCACACTTTGCCCCACTAGGAAACAAAAACTGATGGCATTTGTTTGTCTTTGTTAGGGGGTGTTTGGAGTCATGTATGAAATAGGGAATATTAAAGTCTTTTGCCAGCCCCTGATTCCCTATCCACCCTAGATCATGACAAATATGCAAAAATAAAGTTGTTCTAGTCTAGAGAGAGAAGGACAAAGGCTTCTTAGGGGAGATGAATAGAGAAAATTTGAGGAATAAATTAAAAAAAATTGTTTGTGAGATTTTTTAAAAGAGAAAAAAGAAGAAGGAGATTTAGAGAAAATTGATCAAAGATTTGTATAATATTTTAAAGTATCAAAAATATTTTTATAATTATTTATTAAAAGTAATTGATAGTAACATAGTATTTTAAATTAAAATTTTCTTCTAAAATTTATAAAAATGAGAAAAAAAAATTACTCAAATTTCTTCATATTTTTTTTCTCTTAGTAATTTTAAATTCTCTTCCTTTTTTTCTTCTCAAATAATTAAAGAAAAATTAAAAATGATAATGTAGTCACTAAAAGTCTCTCTTTACCGTATAAAATCACATATTTGAATTTATCACTCGACACAAATTTAAATATTTAATTAATAAATTATTATAATAAATTAGGATATTCAAAAAAATAAAAAACTGATAAATCATCTCTATGTTTCCTCCGTATGCTAAACTGAGATGTATTCCTAGATTTGAATTATCACAAAATAAGTTATAAAAAAACAATTAGAGAGAGACGAAGTTTGAAATAAAGATTTAGGTGATATTTGTTTACTTTTTAACAGTTTCACATCTAATTCGATAAAGAAGATAAAATTATTTGGTAAAATTTTGTTTGTCTTTTATTGTCTTTTCGTCGGTAAGAGGAAGATATAAATTTAAATTATTAAGAGTTGTCTCTTAATAAAAAATTTAAATCTATGGAGCTTCTATAAATATTGTACTCCATTCATTCCAAATTTTAAAATTTAAAAAGTCAATTTTAAATATTTTTGAATTTAAAATTAAAATTTTTAGATTTAAAATAATTTAAATATATTTTATTTTTTATTTATCAAATAATTTTTTAAATTTAAATATTATTTTACTCAAATAATTTAATTTATTAAATTTAATTACTCATTTTTATCGACCAACCCTTTAGATTTAGGTTGGGGAAAGTTAGAGAGAGAAAGAGATTTAGAGAGAGAGGGAGAGAGACAGAGAGAGAGAGAGCAGGGGCTCTCTTTCTTAGAAATTCCATATTCTTCTGAAAGGTGAAGGACACCAAAACAGTAACGACAAAACGACTCCTCTCACGCATTGTCCACAACATGAAGAACTTGTTCATACCTGATCACCTTTAATTCAACCAACTGCTCCCCTTTTTCTCTTTCTGTGTAAAAACAAAATATACAGGCAACAACCCAGAAAGCTCTCGACAGACAGCTTTAATAAGTTAGATCAGAGAAAGCGATCCAGACAGTTTTCATGGGGCTTGTAATGGGATTTTGATGAATTGCAAAACCCAGTAAGGAATTGGAGTTTGTTGGCTTAATTTGTGAGTTCTTTTGCATAAATTTAGCTTAGTTTTTGAGTTCGTTCTCTTTTCTTTCTTTCTTTTTTTCCTTGTTTATCTGTTTTTGCTTTAATTCTGATCTGAATTGGTGTGCTTTGAGTAATACCAATTTAAACTTGTTTGGTGAAGATTGAGTTTCTAATAACTAGTTCTCTCCTATTTGGATTGTAGTAGTTCTTTAGCCAAAACCTTCTTTTTGTATAACTTGTTCTTCATTTTCATTCTATATTTATCTGCATGTCTATTTGGTAAAAACTAAGACTCTGAATTGCCTTAATTCCTCCTTTTTTATAATTGTAGATGAGCTGAAGAGTTCTCTGCATATTCTCATTTTTGAGATTTCAAGCAAATTTGTTCTTGATTTTTAGGAAATTTGTGACTGTTTTCACATTTGGATTCTTCTGTGAACTCGGTCTAGTTTCAAAAACTTGTTGAATTTTCCAATTCTTTACCTTGCCCATTTTAGGAGATTTTTATTGAATTCAATGTATCAAGACGATGGATCGTCTTCGGTGACTTCATCACCTCTTCAGAATTTTCCGATGATTTCACTGTCACCTGGCCTTGGATCACCGTATCCGTGGCTCAAAGAGCTTAAATCCGAGGATCGGGGTCTGTATCTGATCCATTTATTGCTCACTTGTGCAAATCATGTAGCCACAGGAAGCCTTGAAAATGCAAATCTTGCCCTTGACCAAATTTCCCACCTTGCTTCGCCTGATGGCGATACAATGCAGCGTATTGCTTCATACTTTACTGAGGCACTTGCTGAGAGGATACTCAAAGTTTGGCCTGGTCTTTACAAGGCCCTTCATTCCACGAGAATATCGTTGGTTTCAGAAGACATTCTTGTAAGGAAAATGTTTTATGAGTTCTTTCCATTCTTAAAGGTCGCTTTTGTCATCACAAACCAAGCTATTATTGAAGCCATGGAAGGAGAAAAGATGGTTCATATCATTGATCTTAATGCGGCAGAACCAACACAGTGGCGAGCACTTCTTCAGGATTTGAGTGCACGGCCTGAAGGCACTCCTCATTTGAGAATAACAGGTGTTCATCAACAGAAAGAGGTTTTGGACCAAATGGCTCATGTATTGATAGAGGAAGCAGAGAAGTTAGATATACCATTTCAGTTTAATCCTATAGTTAGCAAGCTAGAGAATCTTGATTTTGAAAAACTGCGTGTTAAAACTGGGGAGGCACTAGCAATTAGCTCAGTTCTCCAATTGCATACCCTATTATCCTTTGGCGATGAACCACATAAAAGATCCCCATTGACTAAAATGAATTCAAACGGAATTCACTTGCAAAGAGTTTTGCAAATGAGTCAAAGCACTTTAGGGGAGTTGCTAGAGAAGGATATGGTTAATGGGCGCAGCCCAAGTACTGACTCGGCTTCATCATCGCCACAGTCTTCAACTGCAGCACCAAAGGTGGATGGTTTTCTGAATGCACTGTGGGGTTTGTCACCAAAGGTCATGGTGGTAGCAGAGCAAGATTCTAATCACAATGGATCGACCCTCATGGAGAGGTTATCGGAATCTTTGTATTTTTATGCTGCATTGTTTGATTGTTTGGAATCTACATTGCCAAGAACATCGGTGGAGAGATTAAAGCTGGAAAAATCGCTGTTTGGAGAGGAAATCAAGAACATTATAGCATGTGAGGGAGCCGGGAGAAAAGAAAGACATGAAAAGCTTGAAAAGTGGATTCAAAGACTTGATTTCGCAGGCTTTGGGAATGTGCCTTTGAGCTACTATGGCATGCTGCAAGCAAGAAGATTGTTGCAAGGTTATAGCTGTGATGGGTATCGGATCAAGGAAGAAAATGGCTGCGTGGTTATTTGCTGGCAAGATCGAGCCCTTTTCTCAGTATCGGCTTGGAGGTGTAAGAGGTGAAATTATGATATTTGTTAGATCAGGACCTTGAGTTTTTCGCTCTTTTTTTTTTTTTTTTTTTACTTTATGTGAAGAATCTTCATGGGATGAAACTGAATACTGTTTGGATTGGTTACAATCCTCTTTGTACTTTTTCTTGGAACTTCACAAAATGATTATTTCCAATTTTTCTCTTATCATAACAAAAGACTTCTCCTGGTGATTGGTGTTTGCTTATGTTTAGGGCCCCTGTACTCCAATTCCTATGTGTGTGTATGTGGTGTTTATGTGTGTGGCAAGGATGCAACTACAATTTGAAAACATTGACCCTTGGAACTGCATGCAGCATCAAATTATTTGAGTGATTTTTAGCTGGGAGGAATTGTTCCCCTTTCTCTTTTGTTTTCTTGGAAACACTTGCTTGTTCGTTTACAAATTTTGTTTGCTTAAAAGTAGTTTATTTTGAATGTAATTTATTTAATTTACAAATACATGTAATCACAACGTACTAAACGTTATCGCTGCAAACGTTATAAATATTAGCAACCGAACATACCCCAAAGTCATATAAAACTTGTAATGTTATAAATACTGGTAATCGAATATAATCCAAAATCATATAAAACTTGTAAGTTGTGTCTTAATAATACTCCTTGCTTTCTTATGCAAAAACTGGTAATCGAACATAGTCCAAAATCATATAAAATTTGTAACTTGTGTCTTAATGATACTCCTTGCCTTCCTATGCAAAAGAGTTACAAAATTATAAATACTAAGGGTTGTAACTTGTGTCTTAATAATACTCCTTGCCTTCCTATGCAAAAGAGTTACAAATTTATAAATATTAAGGGTATATTGTGTTAGTTTAGTATTGGCGTGTCATGAAATATTGATGTAAAATTGTAAATAAATAATTTCTTTTTTAGAAAAATATGATAAATTTGAGTATTGGGCTAGCTATGGCAGATTGGCCAATTTTATATTTATATTCATTTACAAACCATGTAATTTCGTGCAAAGATCATTCCTTACGGCGCATAATTCGCGCACAACTTTTTCCTTCCTTAACAAACAACAAAATTAATTGCTCCCTCACTTCTCAAAAGATGAACAAAACAAAATTTGCACACAAAAAGTAAAAATAAAATAAAAAAGAGAAAAAAATCTTTGAAAAAGAGAGAAAAAATTCTAAATTTATCTCCAATGGCCCCATAAGATTATATAAAGTGATTAGTACTTTATTTTTTTACACTAATGAGTCCCACTAAATGACTTAGTTACCCTTCATTTTATGTATTTTATCTCATTTTTTTAGGACAAAAAAATTTATACATTTAGTCACCATTTTAAGGACGGAGGGAGTATATATTAAACATAGAAGTCTTAGGCAGAAATTTGATCATGAGTTACAAATTTAAAGGTAACTCTCTCCAAAATATTATTTTCCAAAAAGTTTAAAAAATAAAATGAGGCCGAATTATAAATAAGACAAAAATGCCCTTGTGTTGATGAGCATTCTTGGTCAGAATGTCCGTCATTGCATTAGCTTCTCTATATGTGTTCGACCTCGAGGCTTTCAAATTTAGGTCAATGACGAGTTCAATCCCTTCGGGTGGCGCTTTTTGGTGGTTGGCTCTAACTTCCAACATTTGCGCAACATGTCGTTACGGTAGTCGGTGACGGTGAGCGGCCTCTGGTGTGAATGTTAATAAGTGAGTAAAAAAAGATAATCAATCTATAGATTCAAGTATAAAGAGTATGTTATATTAATATAGTAAGATAATTTATTTATAAAAATTTACGATTGTTTACGTGCCTTCTTCTATCAACTTACAAGTTGCATGAATTTTTAAGACAGACTCACGTGTGTGGGGTTGAGTTATCCCATTTGGGAGCTGGTTGTAGTGTCACATACTATGTGCAGGCGGTGCAACTTAGTGGACCTTCGGAACTGGAACTGGAACTTCGACATCCAGTCACTAGGTAGCCAATGAGTCCCCTATATGCTAGCCATATGCAAACGGGATAACCACTCTTCACTACTTTACCAAGCAGAGCGGAGAGCAAAGGGCAAATAGGTAATGTTTTAAAACCCGGACCGATCTAGCCGGTTCAATTGGTTGAACCGGTCCTATGTCCAATTCGATTTATTTTGATTGAACCAATTTGGCCAAAACTCAGATTGAACAGGTTAATCACCGATCGAATTGGTGATTCAATCATTAAAACCAGTTAAATTGATCTAGTGACACGATTTTTAATATTTTTTTATACCAAATTTTTTTAAATATTAAAATTAACCATTTTTAGTATTATTATAATACAAATTCATTATATTTTAGTTTATCAAGATATTTTAAAATTTTATTAATTATTAATAATATATATTTTTATACATTTATGACGTTACCGGTTCAATAATGATTTGACTACTAGTTGAATCGATGACTCATTCACCTGGTAATTTTTTTGATTCGATGACCTGTTCAATTCATTGTTAATAGAACTTTGTTGTCTGCTCAAATCCGTATATTTTGTAATGTCAAAAAATATTGCATAATTTTACTGTCACTAATCATTCAAAAGTTAAAATTGACTAGCATTTGATAGTAAATTAATCAATCAATATTTAGATCCAAAAAACAAAACTTCATTAGTAGTCCTATTTAATTATTACCATCAATTGTTTGAAATGGAGTACGATGAAGTACCATCTTTTTGACACATTAGTGACCATTTATATTATAAATAAAAGCGCGAAGAGGGGTATGGTGTCATATTATTTATTTTAAGCTCTATCATAAAATTCACAAAATATTATGAAGATAAAATTCAAATAATACAAGAATAATTGTATTCTTAAGTTACTACGTACTTTTTTGCAACCACTCTTGAAATAGAGGATATACATTCAGAGTCGGTAAGCGCAATATATTAAGGACATGTTCGGAAACAGCTTATAAGTTGGCAACTTATAAGTTGGCAACTTATAAGTTGTTTTCTATTGTTAGGATGTCCGTTTGTAGCTTAAATTATGACTTATTTTTTGACTTATAAGTCAAAAATAATAAGTAACAATTTTAACTTATTGAAAAATGACTTATAAGTCATTTTAAAATAAGTTAGTTTGACCAAAAGTAATGTCTATTTTGCCCCTCTTTTTATTAATGTCATTTTTAATAATATTTACATTTATTTTAACTTATAAGTCATTATGAGCCGAACACCTTCATAATTTGTTTTAACTTAATTATTAACTTATAAGTCAAATTGATGCCGAACACTTTTATTTATAAGTTATAATTTAAAACAATTTATATTTTAACTTATAAATCATTTTAAAATAAGTCATTCCTGAATAAGCTCTAAATACTCCATAAGTTTTTTTTTTAGGTTCATCTCTAAATTTTCTCCTAACCCCTTCCAAGGGTCCCCCTTTAAGCCTAAAGATTGAAAGTTATCTCTAAAATTAAATTATAATAGGATAGATTCTCTTAAAAATAATATTTTAAAAAAACAAAACAAAACATAATTGTCCCTTATGTGTTGATTTATGCCATAAAATTTTAAATATACATTATGTGTTTTAATTATTATTTTTAGGATAAAAATGAAAATATCTATATATATATTTATCAGTTCGATAAAAATGAAAACATCTTCGGTGTCTCACTTTGTTATCTCGTTCAATTAATTTTTATTGTAACCCATTGCATTCTTAAATATAAAATTAAGTTTGACTTTTTAAAAATAATATGAAATTTTTTAAAATTTAAAATTAATGTGATTCATTTTAATTCTGAAAGCAATTAATCTCGTAATTAGAAGTACTTTTTACGTAATTTATAATTTTTTTGTCTAATTGTTTTATTAAATAAAATAATACTATCTTAGTTCCAAATTATAAGATCGTTATTGATTTTTTAAATCAATATGAAATATTTTTAAACTCAAAATTGAGACGATACATCAAAAATTATAAAATAATAAATCTTACAATGAGTAATATTTTTTGATAGTTTACAGATTTTATTATTTTATTTATTAAAATTAAAGAAATTTATATCAATTTTAAATTTAAAAATATTTTCAGTTGACTTTAGTAAGTGAATAATGATATTGTAGAATGAAGGAAGTATCAATTGTCTTTGAATTTATCCCAAATTAATCTCAAATGTTCAACAATAATCTTATTTTGGTAGGGAAGAAATATAAAATTTGTTAGGCATCTCTTTTTTTCCCTCTCTCACCCCTTTTTTCCTCGCATGTTTTTCAATTTCATGTATCGCGCCTCCATTATATTAGTCTTTGTGGTATACATTGTGTGTAATTAAAAAAAATATTTAAATAATATTTGAGAGAATGAATAAGAAAATATTAAAAATAAATTAATATTTTATATATTGTTAGTTAGTTAGTAAGAAGTGGGGAGAGAAAAAAAGAAGTTAAGAATAAGATAAAAAAAATTGTGGGAAACAATTTTAATTGCAAACTTAATTGAGGAATTATAAGAGAAAAGACGATAAAAATAATTTTTTTAGAGAAAATAAAAAATAAATAAATAAGATAGTCATTTTCAATCTCATTTGTATTTTATCTGTAACTTTTATTGTAATAGACAAAGTTATTTTACAACTTCAAGGAATCGGTTAAATTTTTACTCCTCCCTCAATAATGTAAATTCATCTAAAATTACAACAATAATTAGTATATATTATCAAGTTTGACTTTTTAAAATTAATTTGAGATATTTATAAACTTGAAATTGATATAAAAATAGTAAATTATCGAAAAAGTATTATTAATTATAAATTTATTATTTTTAATAATTAATTAATTTTAAATTTAAAAATATCTCTATTTGACTCTGAAAAATCAATATTAATATTATATTTCTGGACAAATTGAATATTTTATATTATAAATAAAAAATAAAGAAAATTTCCAATGCGATTCCAAACAGTCCCTTAAGCTTGTTGGGTCATTTGGATCTTGTGCTGCACTGCTGCTGGTCAACTTTCAAGTTTCAATGCTATGGAGAAAAACTGAGCAAATTTCTCATTTTTAATCTACTTCCAGTTCCGGCTACAACAAGAACACCAAGCAGTACCCCCAAATATCCCAACATACAAATTTAAGGTATATTTTCTTATTTCAGTATGTATAATTGTTTTAATTCAGTTCATTCTGCTGGGATTACTATTATTTACTTTTATTGTTTCTAATGTACTATAATGGTTATTTAATTCACTTCATTCAGTTGGGTACTACCATAATTTCACTTTTCTTGTTTGGTTATGTATAATGGTTATTTAATTCAATTCATTCTGTTGGGTAATACCATGATTTTACTTTCTTCTTGTTTGATTTAATATTCTGTTTTCCTTATATATAATTCATTAGTGCTCTGTATGAATGTATTAGCACTTTTCTGTCAGTCCCTTTAATCAATTTCTTTGGTTATTCAGCTCAATTGCACCATTAAATAGATAAATAAAAGTTTGGTAATAATAATTGACCCTTAATTTCAAGAACTGGATCAGAGTTTATTGACACTAGCCCTCATTGATACTTTTATTAGGATTTATTTCAAAATTAAGAAGAAAAATTCAAGACATTAGATTAAACCAGTTAAACCAGACTGTCGATTACCCCTTTCAGTTAAGATTATTATACTCTAGTTAAAGTTACTGAATTGCTGCAAGTAATCAAGCTGCAAGCACCTAGAACACCTAGAAATTGAAGTTATGTCAGTTTCCCAAGGTGAAGTTGATGAATTTGCTGCATTTTCCTTCCACCATGGCTACTTTAATCCATGGCAAACACAATAAGAAAAGCAACATTGTTGCCAACACATTCTAGCAATCAAATATTAAATTTCCAAGTTGGGGAAAAATATAATTTGAACTTCTAGTATTGGACTTAAAAGTTTGGAAACTTCTTATCAGGATGCTTCAAAGTTTAAAGAGAGGAAAATACAGATAAATAAAGCTATAAATAATATATTTTGATTTTTTTGTGTATAACATTTTTCCCCAGATCTTTCTTTTGTGTCAGAAGCTGAAGAGAATGGGGAAGTCTGTGGAAATTCTAGTTCTCACTGTTCTGCTAATTTGTCTTGTAAGAAAAGTGAAATCAGATGCCTTTAATCATCGCTACAAAGCTGGAGATCAGGTCCCTTTCTATGTTAATATTGTTGGCCCCTTTCGTAATCCTATGTAAGTGTCTTAATAATCCACTAGTGATTGCCCATCCATTTTTTTCTTTTGCAAGTTATTTTGTTACTATTTATTCAATTTTCTGACGTATTTATTACTCCATCTGTCCCATATTAAAGATCTAGTTTGACTTTTTTTTTTTTTTTTTGGGGGGGGGGGGAGGGGGTCAAACTGACTATGTTTAGACTTAATAGTTAAGCATATATAAATATATTTGTAAAATTATGAAAATTGGGGTTAGTAGTAAATTGCATATACTTTCTATTGGTTATAATCTCTTCACCTATATTTTGGCAAAAATGGTACAAAAATTAGTTTTAAAAATGGTTAATTTGACCCAAAAAAAGTCAAAACTAGGCATTTAATTTGGGACGGAGGGAGTATGATTAAGCACTGAGATATTCCTCGGAGTACAATATGAGATTTTCTTTGGTTTTTGATATATGCTCATAAGTCATATGTCACCCTATTACTTAATTAATCCAGTTACAATAAGGATCTGTGTATCTTATCTACAAAAAAACATGATATTGGTTAAATATATGTGCTAAGCACTTAGCATTGTGCAGCTTATCTGATTTTTAGAATTGAGCAATTGAAGTTGTTAATAAAAATAGCATTGCTGTAAATCTTGATCTGTTTAACTTAAATTCCTAATTCTGATTTTGTTTTAAATTCCAGTGAAAAGTACGCTTTTTTCGATCTTCCCTTCTGTTCAGGTTATCTCTAGCAATTTAATAATTTTTATTTGTTGTTCCTTAATGTTTTGTCAACATATTATTATCTGCATTATTAGTAATGAGTTGATCAAATGGTAGGTTATATGAAAGAGAAGAAGCTCACTCTAGGTGAAGTGTTGAATGGCGATCGCCTTGTTTCTGCTCCATATAAGTTCGATTTCCTGGTAGAGAAAGATTCCGAAGTTGTATGCAGAAAGAGGCTGACAAAAGAAGACGTTTCTAAGTTTCGCCGTGCAGTTGTGGAGGACTATTACATGCAACTGTACTATGATGACTTGCCAATGTGGGCTTTCATTGGACGGATTGACCGGGACTGGGAGTACCCAAGCAAGAACAGATATTTCATTTTCACACATAAACACTTTGAAGTTCTTTACAATAAGGATAGAGTGATTGAGATCTTTGTTCAAACAGATACGGAGTTATTAGCTGACGTAACAGACGAGGAAGTTGATGTAGAGTTCCGGTATAGTGTGAAATGGAAGGAAACCACAACCCCATTTGAGAAAAGAACGGAAAAGTATATTCAGTCTGCTGATACTCCACATGTTCGGCAGTTGCGCTGGTTCTCAATTATGAACTCTAGTGCTACAATTCTCATCCTAATTGTTTGTGTAGGGACTTTTTACGTTCGAGTTCTTAAGAAAGATATCACTAAGTAAGAAAAATTTAATTATTTGTAGTTGGGTTTTTCCCCCTTATTTTTTTCCCTTTTGCCATTCAATACATTGTAATTTTCTTAAAATCTGCAAAGGTACTTAGATGACGAGGAATTGGCAGAAAACCAAGAAGAGAAGGGATGGAAGTACCTCCACGGTGATGTTTTTAGGTACCCAAAAAACAAGTGCTTGTTTGCTGCAGCTCTTGGTTGTGGCACCCAGTTGCTCACACTGTAAGTGTTAGTCCATTTGATTCCAAAAGATATCATTTAGAGCCATAATTGTCAAATCGTGAATCGTATCGTGTATCGAAAACCCCCGTATCGTGTTTCATGTATCGTATCGTAAATCGTATCGTACGATGCAAAAACAAAAAGAAAAATGTGTGGTAATATATATTTAAACATATAAAACACACAATTTATTGGACAATCAAACATATTAGCTTGACTATGTATTAAAGTAGTAAAGTAAATATTATTATAGACTAAAATTAATTTTAAAGTTAAATAGTAGCCAAAATACTCTAAATTAATTTGTTAGATATTATTTTAATAATCTTTATTGAGTAACAAGAGAAAACAAAAATCCAGATCCACCTTTAAAATACAAAGCAAAGAGAATAATTTAAATTAACTAGTGTAGATTTATGTTTCTACTTGTGGAAAGTGGCCTGAGAAAATAAATCAACATTCTGTGGAAGAAGATATGAAACTCTAAAAAGCGATTAAAGTCTCATTAAGCGATATAAAATATGTTAACGCTAAAAACCTCTTTATTTGAAATAGAAGGCTCAAAAATTTTGCTTTTACTCTTTTAGATATACATATAAAAACTTTTTCATGTCGGTTGCTAGCTTTAAAAAGTATCATGCATTATATCGTATCGTAAAATACGTATCTTAATCGAATGATACAATGTCATTTTTGATTCACCCTGCGATACATATCGAATTGTCTCTGTATCGCATCGTATCGTACGATACGTATCGTAAGATTCTGATAACTATGTTTAGAGCTGTAAACAACCAAGCCGGGATTTGGCTTGCTTAGCTCGAGCTCATTTAAAAGTTAAACGAGCCGAGTCAAGTCCTGGTTTAAACGTGCATGAGATTTCGTGTACGAACTTGGGCCGTTTAGCAAACGAGTCGAGCTCGAGCCGGGCTTAAGCGAGTCAAGCCTAGTCAAACTTAAGCTTGGCTACTTTTACATTATTGTTATATTTAATAAGGAAAATAGTTAATTAAATGCTAACGGAACCAAGCTTACTCAAGCGGGGCCTAAACGAGTTGGACACCTCACTATTTGAGCTCAACTAGTATAACTAAACGGGCAAAGAAACTTATTCGAGCTCAGCTCGTTTAACGAGCTCGAGTTGGGCCAGTCTCGGGGATAGCCAGTTCGTTTGCAGCTGTAGATATAATGATCAATTTAGCCTATCACTGATCTTCTAGAACTTAATTATAACCTCACTCATGATTGCAGTGCGGCCCTGATTATAATACTAGGACTTGCTGGTGTATTTTATCCATACAACCGAGGATTTCTAATGACTGCACTTGTTTTCATATATGCATTTACATCTGGAGTTGCGGGATATACATCTGTTTCTTTCTACTGTCAGCTTGAAGGAACTGACTGGGTATGCACTAAATTCTTTGTCCAATATATGTGCTCTGAATCTACAGATTCTTGATTTTTTTTTAAAATTTTTTTCTCTCCCTTCCAATTGACAGGTGAGGAATTTGTTGATGACAGGGTGCCTCTTTTGTGGCCCTCTCTTCCTTATATTTTGCTTCCTTAATAGTGTCGCAGTTTCATATGGAGCAACTGTAGCTCTGCCATTTGGTACAATTGTGGTAATATTTCTCATATGGACATTTCTGGCAATACCAATGCTTTTGGTGGGTGGAATTACAGGAAAAAATAGCAAATCTGAATTCCAAGCCCCTTGTCCTACCACTAAGTGTCCGAGAGAGGTTCCATCACAACGCTGGTACAAGGGTATTCTTCCTCAAATGGTGTTGGGGGGAATCCTCCCTTCCAGTGCTGTCTATGTTGAGCTTTACTATGTTTTCGCCAGCATCTGGGGTCTCAGGGTTTACACCCTATATAGCGTCCTCTCTATCGCCTTCATCTTTCTTCTGATTGCAACTGCTCTTGTAACTGTAGCTTTGACATATATTCAACTTGCGGGTGAAAATCATGAATGGTGGTGGAGGTGCTGTTCTTTCGTGCTTATCATTTCATTCCAATTGCTACTTTTTTTTTTGTTTACTTGTGCTTTTATAATTTTATTAAGTACATTATACCTATAATCTTCATGAACAACCTTTTTAAATTGTGTTTTAGTGTGATATATTTTTCAGTTATTTTTTTTATCTAGGGAAAATTTGGTACATCCTTTTTGTCAACTTTGATCACCTTTGAGATGAGAGTAAGTTATTCAGAAGTTAGATTCACCATTTTTTCATGGATAAATTAGTTTTCACACTTTTAGTTTTATGCGGGTTACTTTGGTCTTTATAATTTTATATTACAACATATGGAACCTTGATCTTAGTAAATGCAGTTAGGCCCCTTTAGGCAAAATACGTAGAGGAAAGGGCTTCCACTGTATACTCTTGAGCAATTGCCAGGTTTCTTTCTCTGTTCTAGTTAGTAAAATTCTTAATAGACAGTTAACCCCAAGGGGTTGCTCAAGTGGTAGTGGACATCAGTTTACGTGCCTCTAGTAGGCTTCATAGAAGCTCTTTAGGGCCAAGAGTATGGAAGTTTTACGGGCACATAGAGATGTGGGTATAAGAGGAAGCCTCAAAAAGCAAAGGCCGAGCTGTAGGTTACGTGACTTCATCCAATGCATAAGAAAGGATAGTGGTTGTGTGTGCCTTGTAAAACGAAAGGCTAACTTGCACAATATTAGAAGTATGGTTTAATGGATAAAATTACCCGAAACAAGAAGCTTATTTATAAATAAATTTTCATGTGTGATTGATTGTGACATGCTCCTATATTTGAATTATAAGTAAATTTGTTTGCAAAACTGATGGGTGAGATAGGACAATTTGTACTACTTTATCCCCCACAATGGATTATTTTATCTTATGATTAGCCCGTTACTTAATCTCATGGACTATTTTTGTCATTTTTAAGGTCATTGAATGCTGGATTATAATTCTAAGTGGAAATGTGGTATTATATAATCTCCCTTTTGAGGTATCAAATGACCGTAGAAATGATAACAAATAGTCTATGAAACTAATTAATAACGGACTAATAATGGGATAAAATAGTCCCTAATGCTGTTAAACTAGTACAAACTTATCCCATAGTGGTATAGTTTATGTTTAAATGGGGACTGTTCATGAGTCTCGCGTCAAGTTTTAATTTGACGATTAATGTGTAGTACTATGAACTGATCCTAGTACCCATTTGGCAGGTCTTTTCTGTACGGTGGATCTACTGTCTTCTTCATCTATGGCTACTGCTTGTACTATTACTTTGCACGATCAAACATGAATGGCTTCATGCAAACCTCATTCTTCTTTGGCTACATGGCTTGCATTTGCTTTGGCATCTTCCTCGTGCTAGGAACTGTGGGTTTCCATGCCTCTTTGCTCTTTGTCCGTTTCATATATGGTTCTATCAAGTGCGAGTAAAGGGGTGTTCTTCTCGCTATTCTTATACTTTTTCCTCATTTTGTTCCAAGAATTAATCACAAATAGAATGGTTCAGAATTATGTTCTACACTTAAAGAGTGCTTTAATTCAAACCAGGTATATGAAGACCCTAATATAGCTCTTTTAACTCTTTCAGTATTTGCAAAGTTTCCTGGTGTACAGATAGTTTTGGGCTATGTAATATTGTTGGGAAGATGCTTGTGTTCTAGATATATTCCTTTGGTGCCATTCATCTGTTGGTGTTAATTTGTAAAACAATGGCAGAAAATCGGAAAATTATTATCGGTTTGTGCTAACGGACAATTATCATCGGAGACATTGATTTCTTCGAATACCAGAGTAAGAAAAACGTAGGAGAGGGCGGGAAGAAGAAAATTAGCTCAAGACTTAGATTGCTTGAACTTGGAAGAATGTAATATTTATGATGACTAATTATAAGTTCTATTTTTAGATTGGGAGGCATCTTTTTGAAGACGCATCTTTCAGAACGAACCATTGTATTGATTGAACTATTATGAAGAATTTGCTAAGTGGCAGATGTGAAGTACGGATTTATTTTTCAAATAACATAATTTTTATTTTCTTATTCATTTTATATATAATAATTATGAATATCTTTAAAAATTTAACAAATAAATTTAATATTGCTAATAAAATATCTACAAACTTTGTTCGAAAATATAAATGAATATGTAATGTGATTTTTGAGCAAAAATATACTTTGCTCCACTAATGTTGGCACATTTTGTTTAATAGCTCACTGAACTAAAATTTTTTTGCAATTAGGTGACTAAACATTTTAAAATACTTTAATTAGTCCATTATGTCAAATTAATTGGACTGGCGTCACTACAATAATTTCCTGCGTGGCCGAAAAAAAAAACAAAAATATGTCACAAATGATGTGGACCGTACAGATTGGTTTTGGCGGCAAAGTGAGACATGCCAACTTATATTTATCGTATATAACAGATCGGGTTAGCATTTGGGCGTGAATTAGTAGAGAGCAAAATGATTAGGGTTTATTCTTCATTCTCAGCAATCGATTATGACAACAATTGATCTGGTCTTGCCCCCAAAAATTGGGGCCTCTTCTTCTTTTCATCTCCCAATTTGATCTTAAAGTCGGCTTACCAGTGATGTCTTCAAGAATGTCGGTATGTAGTCAAAATGGCCGAAGTGTAGGTGCGGTATTGATGCCTGTATCTGCACATCTACAAAGGAAAAATCAAAAGAGAACAAATTCTTTGGCTGCCGCAATTTCAACGTAAGTATTTCCAAATTAATGTATCTCATTATTGTGTTGATTTTTAGATTCAACTTAGTACTAACATAAGAATTCTATGTACTCAACTTGTTACAAGATGATAAATTTTGTAGACACTTTCAATGGGTGGATGAAGGCATGGATGAAGTTATGAGTTCAGCTAGTAAAATAAATTTTGATGGAGAGAAATTGAATAAGAAAATTAAAAAGCTTAAAGATAAGATGAATGAAAAGGAAAAGGGAATGTCTAAAATGGGAGATTGAAGCTTTGAGCATGAGAGGGACAAATAGAAAATTGATAACTTGTTATGTGATATCTTGGATGGTCACTGGCCTTTGTATCGGCTTGGGTTTAAATGTATTCAATTATAGTTGGTTAGGTCCTAATTAGTTGTCTTGTGTAATGAATGTTGGGTTATCTGTGTAATGATGATTATGAATGAAAGAAGTTAATATATTTATGTTTGAGTATTGATGTTTTTGACTTGAATTTATGCCCTTTATGGTCCCTGCTTTTGCAGAAAATGGTTTGCAGACCATTTAATCACAACTGCTTTGTTTTTTTTTGTATAAAGACAATAGATACAGTTTGCCCATGTTGCTGCAGACTGTGTGACATGAAGAGGCCACTTTTCCTGTAGAAAATTTGACATGAATGCTCTGTTTACCTGCACATCACACAAAACATTTTGCCTCGGTATTACTGCACAAAAATTCTCAAAAAGGCACAAAGTGCACCAGATATACTACATGGAACCCAAACGTATATTGCCATCCCAAAATATTTAACCTAAACTAACAAACACAATACAGTACAAGTGTAAAACACAACAATAATTGTCTAAAATCATGAATCTCATTGCCAGCCAAGTTGATCATACATGTTAAATAACATTCACGTCCTTCATGGAACCCAAATGTATATTTGCCATCCCAAAAATACATTCATTTTGCTCTTTTCATTTTCTATTGTCAGTTGATACCAAAGACTCTACATCACCAGTCATGCAACCTAGATCTTAAATACCAAAAAGGCAATATAAAAAATATTGTGCCCTTTCCATTGTGCCTTAAGGAAACCAAAAAAAATAAGACAATAAAAAAAGGTGGTTGTTGGTCAAAGGCACTAAGGACCCTTCCATTATGCACATCTTTTCCTTGAACTTCTCTTCTCCTTTGGTGATGATACCCCAGTTGCAGCAGGCCCACCGGTTGCAGATTTCTTGGTCCCATCTTTTGCATCCTTGTTAGCCCCACCTTCCTTGATATTTTTCTTTGTCCCACTTTCCTTAGCAGCTTCCTTTGCCCCACCTTTATTAACAATGTCTTTCATTTTTACCTGTACAATATGCACACATTAAACAAATCATAAGCATAATAAACATCTTATAAAGAATTGAACTTCATTGTCAACAATTTTTTTCTTAAAAATTTGGACTTACAGATAGTTTATTAGGCCTTGAATTCCTTTGTCTTCCTTGTTCTGAGGTCTCACCTTGCTCTTAAACATCACCTTGAGTCATCTCCTTCTCTTTTCTCAGATTGCAATCACTTTTATTGTGACCTTGTTGTTTCAAAAATGAATAAGTCATAGGAGTTCCTCTCTTTGAAACATTCTTACTGTTTTTTTGACTCCTCACTTGCGTCTTTCCCCCTATTTTCTCTTTGGCCTACCCTTAATTATCTTTGAAATAAGAGGCAACATCACTAGCAACCCTGTCTCTGGCCACTCATTCTTCCAACCCATTGGCTTAATCAAAGAGGAGTATGATTTTAGGTATGTCTCTCTATGGTAGCAGTGGGACACAAAGTCCTCAACTGTCTCTCTTGGTGAAGTATGGCAGTGGCAGTATGAGGGCAAGGAATGCCAGAGAGTTGCCACACACCACATGAGCAGGTATAATTTTCAATGTTTACCTTATATTTCACACTTCTATCAGAAACCTCATATCCCACCCACTATCCCATTCATGATCACAATAGGTAGTTAACTCAATAGCTTTGTTTAGTTTTGTCACAATCCTAGGCATAGTAAACCTTCCTCTTAAGCATTTCATCTCTTTTTGTATGTATTCTATTCATTTTCTGTGTTTTAATATCCTCACACATGGTTAGGATAGGTCTATACCTAATATCTAGAATCCAACTATTGAAAAACTCTGACATATTATTTTTCACCACATCACACTTAGTGTTAGTCTTAAACCATGCTTTGCTCCAAAGTTTAGAGGTGTACCTAGTAATGCAGTATGCGCTTCCTTTGACTCCTTCCTCATATCATTCATTGCTCTTCGAAATTCATTTTTATTGTTTGCCCTAGATTCTTTTCCAAAACTACAACTTCAGAGCTACTTCTGGAAACCTTTTCCTCCAGTTAGCATAGGTGTGTCTAACACAATATAAATGCTCAACCTGTGGAAGCAATAATTATATGGTAGGGATCAAGCCCTATCCAGAGACAAAATAAAATTATCATTAGAATAAAGCAAGATAGGAAACATAAGTAAATGATAAAAATAAATTAACATTACAAGCTAATAGTATAGGTTATACCTTTTGTTGGCCAGTTATGACTGTCATGTCCTTCCTATTAGAATATGCATGTCTAATTTGACGATGTGATTATAGTAATGTATTATTGTTCAGTAGTTTTTTGTAAAGTCCTTAAATGAGATATAATTGTACAAGGACTTAGAATAGAACGATCAAACTTATTAGGTTGATCATTTGAGTTGATTTAATGTATAATTGATAGGATCAAATCGATCGTAGAGTTATTTTGCCTGTTCGTAGTGTAAATAGAGTTCGCAGAGTAATCTAGTTGTTCGTAGAGCATCTGTTGGATGATCGTAGAGCTGCAATGGTTTCGTAAAGCAAAGTCAGAATTGCAGAGTCTACAGGCAGATCGTAGAACTGTCTCTTTAATCGTAAAGTAAAAGCCAAGATTGCAAAGTGAAGAGAAGTTCGTAGAGTCTACTCAAGCATCGTAGAGTGATCATCTTAAAGAGCAGATCGTAGAGAGCCATTCGTAGAGTGTGACGCCCCCAAATCTGGGGTACCTCTACCTCGAATCTGGTGCTCACGATACTACATATACATACCTCTATCTAAGCATATCTTAAATACTTAAAGATAAATACAATAATTATTACAATCATTGTTAGTCTAGTCCCAGATTCTCACAACCTTACATACACAAAACATAATACTAATAAATATTACATCGCTTTATAATATTATAATACATCATTTAAATTCTATTCTTGGACTTTTTCTTTGCCCTTATCCTTACTTGATCCAGTGGAATCTTCGATCTTAACTGAAAGCATGAAAATATAGCAAGGGTGAGCAACTAAATGCTCAACAAGTATAAAACAACTTAATTTAATAATAATAAACCTCATCTGAAATCTTCAACAATTGGACAATAATTGTGAAGTAATTTGAATAAACAGGAATAAAAGAGATTCTTTTCATTAAATATTTTTAGAACAACATACTGAGCGGTCGCACTAGACCTTGAACTTGTCTTTTTTTTAAAAGGTATTACAGTACTTACCAACTGTAAACCGACAAAATATTCAACAATCATAAAGACTGAAAAACATTCTTTGCGAGCACTTTAGGTGATCAGCCTATCGTAATCTGATATTGTGCACAACATTTAATTTTAAACGGCTACTTGTGTTTCTTGTTCTTGACACCATTGGTGCCTTGCCGGATATTCTGGACTAAAAATATTCCCCAATACTAGAGATGTTCAACTTAGTTTTAACATAAGGGTCCACACTAAGACAATTCGGTTTAGATTGCTTTAAATAGCTTCAACGAATTTTCAACAGTTCAATAAATCATTTCAATAGCTATCTAGCCGAAACAAATAGTGTAGACACACTTCTTATTACAGTTCATGCACTAATAGAACTTTAAAAGCTTTATCAATTCAATAACGGAACATTTCATCTCATTACTTGTCTAGCCGAAATAACTGGCATAGACTCACCTTTTAAAATAGTTCAATAATAAAACACTTCTTTTCAAGTGCACATAAGTGCAGTTATTGACGAATTCTTTGATCTATCTCCTGCTTTACTAAATCTATCCCAAGGCAATAAAGGTGGTTCTAAAGATGCTTTAGCTCAAATCTTGGAGCGTCTTGCGATCATTCCTACCAACGAGCAACTGACTGATCTAATAGTTCAAATGTCTCAAGACATTAATGAGAAGCTTGAGCAAAACTCCATTGAGCTTTGAGACAGAATGGATAAGATCACAACTACTGCTAGTCACCTACCAGGAGATATGGGCAGAGAGCTGAACAAGCAATTGAAATCTATGTTCAAAGATATGTCTGACCGTCTTCATGACCGAGATAAAATCTTCTTAAAGACTATCGATGATCATAAGCAGGCTGTTCTAGCACTTCAGAAGTAGAATGAGAGCTCCATCAAATCATTGACCGATAAAGTCTTTGAGCTCAGTTCTTCGCTCTTAGAATTCAAGAATGCTATGATAATTAGTGTTGATAGTACAATGGCTCTCGTTGCTCAACAAAGTGATCAAGCTGTTGTTCGACAAGAAGAGATTAGAGCAGATATTGCTATGTCCTCCTCCCAAATTCAAGAGTTGGTCGATTCAGTCAAGCATCTCTCTGGAGTTCATGATGACAAAAGGGGGAGAAGCAGAAGCAAGTGGAGAAGCAACAGTCTTAGGGGGAGAAAAGAAAAAGAAATCAGAAGCAGATATCTATAACTCCTCCGATCTACAGATCGCGATCGCCTCCTCCTCCTCCAGCAGCCGTTCCCATTGATCGTGGCCATTCTTCCTCACGACATGATTCGTCGAGCAGAATTACTCCAACTGACTTACGAATTTCATCTGGTGATCCTGCGTATCTCAATAGAAATCTTCAAGGGATTCACGTCATAGGAAAAGAAAGGATTAATATGCTTGATCTTGGCCTAGGGATGATAAGAAAAGCTGCTAAGGACAAACCAAGAAATGATCGTAGAGTCGAATCTGAGAAGAAATGGCTATCAAGGGAAATAAGAGGAAGAAGTTAGAAGATTTTAGCTTAGTAATATATATTTTTTTGTAATATTATAAATTTTCGTACTTTGTAAAAATTATTTCATACATCAATAAATTCATCATTTTTGCTCTAGCAATACAATGTCTTACTGTATTTTAAGTCATGTTTACATTTCAAGCAACTGCATTATAGATCTGATGAATGTTATAAAACTATTGGTTTTGTCATCATCAAATAGGGGGAGATTGTTAGAGTTTGCATGATTAATTTGATGATGAATGTGATTAATATATATTTGTATCAATAAGTTTTGTAAAGTCCTTAATGATGATTTGATATTTGATGTACAAGAATTAACACTATTACTTTTAGCACTACTACTAAGGTTAGGGCTAGGGTTTAAGCCGCTCCTTATTTCAAAAACAAGCATCTTTCTTAATCCTATCACTTCACCACTCCCATTCTTGACTTCCCACCGGTGCCGATGTTCTTCCTCATCTTTCCGGCGACCGCTTTCTTGGTTAACTTGGTGAATACATAAATAGTCTTCTTGACTATTTTTCCCAGCTTGCCTGTTTCCGATACTAGCCAATGATTTCCATCGTGCAATACATCCCAAGGATCGCCGACACCATAGAGTTGTTTCTCCTCGACAATGTTACAAGTCAAGATGTGTCCCATAATCTTTGGCCTCAAGTAGGAGTTGATGAGTTCCTCTTCAGTTGGGAAAAAATGACAACCAGCCGAAATTACTATCTGCTTCATTTTCTCTCTCTTAATTTCTTGATTTTCTCTCTCTACTTTCTTTTTCTCTCTTCTCTGTATTTTTCTGTCTTAATTTGAAACTAACTTGACTTATATATATCTTAAGTAGAGTGTGTATTTATATAGGAGGGGAAAGTATTAGAAAAATATAAATATAAAGATATATACGTATACATATACGACTCTATTATAGGTTTATTTAACACTATTTTTATTACAATGATAAGTAGTAAATTTTTTTTGATCAGTTGGTCATAATTATTATGTCCCAAACTCACCAACTTAGGGAGTCACTAAACCAAGTAAGTGACATATCACCACTGAAATTACGGAGAGAATATATTTAATGAATCTTATAATGAAGATACGTTTCCAAATACCAATTTAACTTTGTATGTTTCCTAATATCAATATATATATATATATATATATATCATAAAATATCTTTATATATATCTTAATAGAGTGTGTATTTATATAGGCTACAAAACTTGAGGATAAAGTATTAGACAAATATAAATATATATCTTTTGTAAATTGTAATCTAATTATGAAGTGAAGGTATATATGTGTGTAGTATGGTATTCGTTTTCAGTTAATTATATGTGTGTGTGAGTGTGCCCTAAACTCACAAAGATTTAACGAAGAAATAGATCACTACTGAAAAAACGAAAAGAGGAGATTTAACAAATCTTGTAATTATGATGTTTCCTATTATAGTTGGGGTGGGTTTCTTAATAAACATAATTAACTTTCTCTCTCCCTTTATAATATAGATATATTTATATATTAGAAAATATGTTTCTACTCAATAACTCATATTACAATTGATCCGTTTTCTATTGAATGAAAAGAATTTTTTTTTTAACTAATATGGATTACCAACAATATTTTAGGGGAAAATTAATTTTCAACACTAAAACTTAAATTTTTTAAAACTTAATTATTCTTGACTTTTTGTTTTGAGATTTTTATTTTTCTCTCCACTATATTTTTGTTAATTATACTTTTAGGCCATATTTGTTTGCAAGGATTATAATTCCGAGACTATATATATTTCCATAGATTATAATCTCAAGACTACTAATTTTGGGATTAAATAGTCCTAATCACATGTTTGTTTAGAATGAGATTATTTATAGGATAACTTAATATAATTCCAAGTTATGTTTGTCTTGTCCCGGATTATTTAAAGGATTGAATAAAAAAAATTATCGCTTTGACTTTTATACCCTTACCAATAATAAAAAGATCGTATTTTCAGTAATATGATAGATGGATAGAATATGATACATCAATCATTTTTAAAAAAAGAAAAAGGTTAATTTTGTACACAATTTCTTTAGTCCTAAATAGTAGGGATTATAATATTTGGTTAAACATGATATTAAATAGTCCTCCATTCTAAGTCATTTTGTTATTCCTCGACTAATAATCTCAAGTCCAATTTTTAAAACAAACAACAGACTTGAGATTAATTATCCAATCCCAAGTGTTATCCTTACAAACAAACATGTCATAGTGATCTTCTTTATTTCCCATTTGTTATAATCATATTGTGAGTTGCTTCTCATTTGTTAATATTAAGAATAAATGACTAAAATTATTTCAATTAAAGTTATCCCTAGTCATATATATAGCATAATAATTAATAATTTAAAATATTACTTAATTTTCGATGTCTGCGTGCGTGTATTGTGTATATTAATAATTTAAGAAAAATCTAGACTAAATTCCACTTTGCATCCTAAACTTTAATCTTAAAATTAATTTTTACCCTAAATTTTATTTTGAATTAAATGCACCATAAATTTTGAGTTTCAAAATAATTTGCACCCTTCGTACCCTCTACTTCAAAATAATTTGCACCCTAAACTTTGGTATAAATTGTTTTGAAACTCAAAGTTTATGATGCATTTAATTCAAAATAAATTTTAAGATGCAAATTGATTTTAGGGTTAAAGTTTAGGGTGTAAAATGAATTTTACTCAAGAATTCTAAAAGCATAAGTAAGGGGATGTTTGTTTGGAGCTAAATGACTGAATCGGTCAGTGCGTTTGTTTTGGTCTGAATGGCTGAATCGGTCAGATGATTGAGCTGAATGACTAAGTCATATTTTTTAGCTGAATGGCTGAATGAGCAGCTGAATGAAATAAAAAAGAATTAAAAGAATGAATTTTTTTTTAAAAAAGTAACTATTATATTAAGTAATATTAAATAAATTTACAATAATTTTGAATTTTTTCAGATGAGTAAAATAATAAAATTCTGTCATTCAGATGTTTTAGACATGTCAATTATCAAACAGTTTTTTTCATTCAGATTCAAATTCAGCTCATTCAAATTCAAATTCAGATTCATTCGGTTTTTATCAAATACCCCCTAAGTGTTGTAAGTCTACTAAATTTAAATAAAATACCAAATTTTAATTTGATTATACTATGTCAATAATGAGTAAGAAAGGATAAAATTAGCATAATTTATTGGCAAAATAAATATCTTATTTTTATTGATAACAATAAAAATTAGCTTTTTATTTTTTATTTTTATTTTATTTTTGCATGTGCAATCCTTTCCTTCCTATATTTCCATATCTATATGCAGTTATCAGCTAAGCAAGATATATACTCATAATTATCAAAATCAAAAACCTATTTTATATTACTTTATTTTGTCATTATTAAACACATGAAAATGCAACAAAATCTAGAAGGGGATTGAATAGATTATTTCTGATTTTAAAATTACTTGGCCTTTTTGAATTATTTAAATTCAATTAATTAATATGTGATAATTTAATATGTGAAATAAGTAAAGAGATAAAATTGAACCACATAGTGCACAAAAATTTATTTGGTTCACAATATACAACCCAAATATGTTACTCTTTTTCTCACCGATACAAAAAATAAATTGCAAAAATATACTTTGTCCCTTCAAGTTGACACGTTTTGTGCAATAGCCCACTGATCTAAAAAAACTGCAATTAGGAAACTGAACTATTAAAAATATTACAATTGTCCCATTCTGTTAAATTAATCAAACGACCATCCAAATCAAATTCTATTTTTCCTATATGACCAACTAGAATAAAAAGAAAAATGACGTGGAAAAAAATAAGTAGCCAAATCAGTTGACTCACATGACCCAACAAGGAAGTTCATGTGAATGAACTTATAAAACCTTTAAAAAAATGGTCAGCAGCCCAGAAAAGAGGAACGTTACTTCGCACAGAGAAGAGGAAGAGACCATGCGCCGGAGAAGATGAAGATACCGGAGCCCAGGTCGCCCCAATCATCAGGCTAGAAGAGGTTTTGATTTGAGATTTGAGATTTTAGGGTTTTCTCATCTTGTTTCTTTTTCTTATTTTTTATTTGAGACTTGAGATTTTAGGGTACTCCTCATCTCTTTTTCATACTTTTTTTATTTGAGATTTGATTTGAAATTTTAGGGGTTTTCTCATTTTTTCCTCCCTTTTTGGTTGTTAGCAATGGTGAATTCCAGGGATATAATTTTGGGTTTCTAATTGATTTGGAAGAAAGGAAAAGAGAGTGACGTGAATAGGAAAAAGAGAGAGAAGAAACCATAATTTTTTTTTGAAAAATCTTTTTTCTTTTCACTTTTCTCTTTTGTGTGTTCAAACCCACCTTTGATTTAACCTTCATGCCCAACTTTGATTTTCCCAAACCTGTAGTTTGCCTTATATGGGCCCAAGTACAAATTAGGGTTCACATATGACCTAAGGAATTGAATAAAAGACGAAAAAGCCAGAAATAAATGAACAAGGCAAGCAATAAATGAACAAAGGGGGAACACCTATGGTTTTGCCCCCCTAGGGTTCGGCCACCCCTAGGTGGTCCCACCTCGAGAAAAAATCCAATAACTTCCCCGATTGAACTTGATTTGAAATAACGGAACGAAACAAGGAAAAAACAAGAAAAACGAACGGAGAATGAACAAAAAAGCTAAGGTGGCCCCCCTAGGCACCTTAGGGTTCGACCACCTAGGGGTTGGCCTCCTAGGGGCACACCGTTTCATGTTCTCGAGAATCCTGCAGGACACAGTGGTGCAATGACGGAATAACAAGGCTATACCACAAAAAGAAGTAAGGGAACTTGTGAGGGTCTAGAAATAGTTTTCCTTGGATTTACCACGACAAAAGAAGCTTCTTACAGGGCCAAGAATCAAGATAAAATGATGAAAATTGAGTAAGAAAAGCCAAGTCGAGCGAAAAAAATCGAAGAAGGCGCGAACCTAGGGTTCGCCCCCTAAGGTTCGGACACCCTAAGGTTCGACCCCCTAGGGTATGGCCTCCCCTATCCCGTGTCAAGCTCCTCCGAGGTTTTCGACAACGGGATTGAATCATATGATATTCAGATAAAGAAAGAAGAGCGGGAAGGTATGGATTGAGGAGCAAAAACCTTGGACTACGAGACTTGAGAGAGACCTCCATGAGTCCCAGGGCAGAAGGCTTATGGAGGCAACTAATTTTGGAAATTGGTTGAGGGATTGAATTGTCAGCTAGAAGGACATGGTGATTTTAGCATTACTCGGGTAACTAAGGGTATTTTTAGAATTTTTCCAGAGGCCACGTGCCAATCACACGACCCAGACATGTGCCAGACACGTGATCACTTTCTAGGAAACTCTATAAATACTCATTCCATTCCAGAAGAAAGGACTTTTAACTTTTGATTCTCTCTAGACCCGAGACATCCGAGAAGGCTCTTTCAACCTAAGAGTTCTGCCACGTGTTACTATAGTAATTGCATACCTGTTCTTCTCCCCTCTTCAACTCTTCAATCAATTCCATACTCTTCGTGAATTTTTCTCCTCCTCAACCAACACGAAACCTAACCCTAGCGAGGTACGATTTCCTTACCCATATTTCTTTGGCAACTCTTCTGGGGAGGTGTAGAATTCGTGAAGGGTATAACCACAACTCGAAGTGGAAGAACAACAGATTTGGTTTTAGTTTACTTACGATAAATGAGGCCTTGCAAAATATGGTTATGGGTTGGTTTTAGTTTATAAAATTTGGTTATAGTTCCATTTAAGAACTAAAACTACATTACCTATTTTTAATATATGTTGTGTGGGTTGGAACCGTATAGTTATGGGCCAAATATAGGTCAACCCATATTTTAAATTTCAAGCTTACCATTATTATGGTCAAATTAAAAAAATTATTTATGATATTTAATTTCTATATTCCTTCACCTTTTATCTCTAATGTTTTATACATTCTTCCTCTTACTAAAATTTTTTATACACTCTCTCTAAAATTTTTAGATTTTCTCTCTCTAAATTTTTTTTATACACACTCTATCTCTAATGTTTTATCTCTAACGTTCTTTAAACTTTCTCTCTCTAAAATCTGATTACACTTTCTCTATTTCTCTCTCTAAAATCTGATTACACTTTCTCTCTCTAAATCTAATTACACTTTCTCTCTCTAAATCTGATTACACTCTCTCTCTCTAAAATCTGATTACAACTTCTCTCTCTAAAATCTGATTACACACTCTCTCTCTCTAAAATTAGAATGAATATGAAAATGGGTTAAAATATGGTTATCTAGTTTGGACCTGTTTTTTATTTCAAAAATACAGTTTCAAACTTTAACCAATCCAACTCCTATAAAATAGTTAACCAACCCAATAGTTCTAATTAAATTTGGGTTGACCCATGGTTTATAACTTGTATTGTCAGACCTATATATGATGCATGTTTTAAGTATCATTTACTATCAAGATAAAAATTCTTTAAATTCCATGCTTTCTGAATTCTAATGTCAGTTTCCCTTGCCTCTCAGTGACTGCCACATCCAAATTGCAAAGGGCATTTCTTGCTTGTTTAGTAAAGTCTCGCTTTTTGATAGTAGTAGGGTACTTTGAAAAAGAAGGAACTCTTCTTTCTATATCAATTTTATAAAGTTGTCTTAATTTACCATATGTAAATTCATAAAAATTTGTTGCGTTAATAATAATGATTGTATTTGTGTAGCCCCATAAAAGGGATCTTAGATATAAATGGATCTTAGATGATACCATGGCGGATTCGTGTGACCCAACAAAGGGGCCTAGATGATAAAACAACATATGTAATCTTTAGCGTTGCAAAATACAAAAAGTTTGGAAAACTTGAATATGGATTTTTTTTTTTGTTAATACATCCAATTCAAAATCAATTGACAATAAACATAATATAGCGATTCTAATTTTTGCCAAATTAAGGCACTTTCATGTTGAAGCATTTTACTTTAATCAAGTGAAAATAAATGGAGTACTCGCTAAAAGTGTAATGACAAACTATGGCAAACACAATAAATCAGCGCAGAAAGATAAAGACCATAACACAAGGTTTTACGTGAAAACCCAAATCAAGAAAAAACTACGGAGAAACGTAGAAGAAATCCACTAAATAAAATCTGAAGAATACAAGATAAAGAGAGAACTATAAGAATTATTAGAATACTTCTAAATTTCTCTTCTTTAAAAACCTAGCACCTATATTTATAGGCCATAGGAAAACTCCATAACCAAATATATAGGATAAGAAATACTAAATTGAGTATAACTAGGAAAGTTAATTTTTCTAAACCAAAACGGATTCTAGGTAATACCTAAATCCAAATCCAATAAGGATTCATGCCATACCCAACAAATCTCTACCTTGACTTGAATCCTCCAAATATTGTACAAACAGTGAACTTTCTCCTCTGCTCAAATGCACAACTCAAGTTCATTGAACAGTAACCAGTTCCAAGCAATGTTCGAACTTGGTACGTGGTAATGGTTTCGCTAACATGTCAGTTGGATTTTCTGCAGTACCAATCTTCAAGATCTTAATGTCACCATCTTCAATAATTTCTCGAACAAAATGATACCTGACATCAATATGCTTCGTCCTCTCATGATACATCTAATCCTTAGTCACAACGTTACTATACTCAACTTCCTCGGCAACTGTCAAGGCATACACAACATAATCTGAATACCCATATCTATATGTTGGTCGCACTATCCTTTTTGCGCTGTCTCTAGTGAGACTATATTGATTGTCCACGTGTTTCTCCTCTGGAACTATATTCTCATCTACAACAGTAGTAGTATTATGCACATGATCTGAACTCTGTTGTGCTTTCTAAACCTAAGGATAAGTTATTTCAAGCTCCACCTTCTAACCAACATTATCAAAGCTATCAATACAAGAAACAAATGATTCTTTATACTTATGAAGCATAACAGACTCATCAAAAGTAACATCTCTGCTAATGATGACCTTTGTTGACTTCATTTAAAGAAATACTAATTAATACCGTGTGTGTGTGTGTGTGTATATATATATATATATATCAGAATATAATTTATATGTTAACCAAACGCGTGAAAGTAGTATGCCCTCAAGCCAATCACATAGGATGTGATAATCATTTACTTTGTAATCTTATTAATTTATTAATAAATTTTTTTTTATTTAAAGGCATTTTTATCCATGTTTAATTAGTTAAATTAAATAAATGTGATAAACTCATAGTTTTGAAGCAATGCTTTTAGAATCATGCAGAGTTCATGCTAATGAGATCTAAATTCAAGATAGCTCAAGACTAGAACGTTCCTAATCGATAGATCACTAATGTGGGGTTCTTGCATCCGGATAGATTAGTACATACTATGCTTACTCTGTTGAATATGATGATTGATCTCATAATTATTTGTGTGGAGACATTAAAGCAAGTATGTAGGTGCTTATTGGAGAATAAGTTCACTAAATGTGACTCACTTAAAATAACACCTAATGGAGTTTTACTTGTCTGTCAATAGGAGTTCCTATAGTGATAGTAGTACAAGTGATCCTTGGACTTGAGACCATCATAGTAACTTGCGTTTAATCCGTGGATTAGAAGAAGTTTGCAGGATCAAAGGATTGGAACTTGAAGATTTCTTCAAGGAGTTGATCATCTTCATAAGGTATATCTTTTATCCTTCCTCAATTAATAATATTCCATAAGGTGATTCCTGGGATTGCAAAAAAAATTTAAATTCGATTTATGTCATGCTTCCGCTATTTATTACAATATGATTGTATGTATGTTCATGTTTTTGCAAACTTACAGTGGTATCAAGCCATCCTTATGCGAGTTATTAATTATTTTTGATTCATATATATGTTGATTTGTGTTTAGAACAATTTAATTAGGCATAAATGTTGGTATAAAATCATATTTTTGGAGAAAAACAGCAAAAATCGCGATCTGAAAAACCTGAATCGCGACCTGTTAGAGTTGCAGCGTCGCAGCGCTGCCTCTCTGTTGCCGTAGCGCCGCAGCGTTGACCCATGGCGCTGCGACCAGCATTGCGGCGCTAGGGCATCAGGAATCTTAGTTGTTTAGTAATTTTGAAATTAAAATAAAGGAATTTGTTTTGATTTAGAATTGGATTAAAATAAAGAAGTTTATTTTAATTGAAATTGGATTTCATACTAACTAATATTGCCCATTAAATGATATTAATATATATACATATATATATATATATTGAATGTTTATTTTCATGAGATGAATATTTTTATGATACATGTGATGACATATATGATGAATTTTTTATTGATATATGTGATGACATGTATAATAATAAAGGTGATTATGGACCATTGACCAATGAGATTGGATTTAATTTTTATGGATGTTTGAATGAATGATTTTTTTTATAAATGGGGTATGCGTACCTCGGTTATCTAGTTTTCTGATGTAAATTCTATCTCCCTCATATGTATTTCCCCTTGACTATTGATCAAGGTTTCTGTTTTATTAAAAAATAGTTTGTAATAGGATTTTGTAGAATTACTCAAGAAATTGGAGCTAAAGAGCAGGAGCATTGAAGACCCATTTGTATTGGAGCCCGGGTTGAATGTAATAATTATATTCAGTGTTTTATTCTTGCACCCTAAGTTTGACCTTTTGGTTCACTCGATGGCTCGAGCGAATCAAACTAGAATTAAGTCCATAATCATCCCAAATAGAATATAGTATTGTATATGTGCATGCTAATTATATAATAATATATTATTATACATAAGATGTATGTTTAATATGATGCATATTTTATATATATATTTGTATGCGCGCTAAACAAGATGAGACAATTAAAAACAAATCCCTCGAAGAAAAATATTACGTTGATTACGTTCAAACACATTTAGAATGTCAGGCGTAGCCTTCTACCATGATAAAGCAATAGAGTATTAAATATTTAATATAGTTTGTTGTGCACACACAAGGCTCATATTAAGTATTTGAGATGTTGGCTTTATTACATTGGATGTTTATAAGGAATTGAACAATACTTGTTTTGTTGTGCACACACAAGGACCTTATTTTTCTCTTCACTTAAGTGGAAATACTAGTAATGACTTAACTTAGATTATTTTAGTTCGGATGTGCACACACTTGACTATTATAATCTAGAGGCAAAATGAAAAGGTGTTACATAGTTGATTTAATTGACACGAGTTACATACGATGAGGCTATGAGTAGTAGACACTCAGAGAAATGACAAATGACTATGAAATCCGAAATGGACTCCATGTATGGGAACTAAGTGTGGACTTTAGTTAACCTTCCAAAAGGCATAAAGCCTATAGGGTGTAAATGGGTCTTTAAGAGAAAGACCGGAGCATATGGCAATGTTGAGACCTATAAGGCCAGACTGGTGGCAAAAAGTTTCAAATAAAGGCAAGGAGTTGACTATGATAAAACTTTCTCACCAGTAGCAATGCTTAAGTCTATTCAGATTTTGCTTGCGGTTGCAACTTACTATGACTACGGGATCTGACAAATGGACGTGGAAACAACCTTCCTCAATGGGAAACTAGAAGAAGATGTATACATGATACAACCAGAGAGTTTTGTTTCAAAAGATGGAACAAATTTAGTGTGTAAGCTACAATGATCCATTTATGGATTAAAGCAAACTTTTCAAAGATGGAACATCCATTTTGATGAGACAATCAAAGAGTTTGATTTTATCAAAAATGAGAATAAACCATGTGTACAAGAAGATGAGTGGGAGCGATGTGACATTCTTGGTACTATATGTTGATGATATACTACTTATAGGGAATGTCATACCAATGCTATAATCAGTAAAGATATGGTTGTCTAAACACTTCACCATGAAGGACTTGGAAGAAACATCCTACATTTTGGGGATAAAGATCTATAGAGATAGATCTAAGAGGATGCTCGGCTTGACCCAATGAACGTACATTGACTCAATGCTAAAGAGGTTTAGCATGAAAAAATCCAAGAGATGACTCATACCGATGAGCCATAGAGTGAATCTCTCCAAGAAAATGTCCCCAAAGACACCTGAAGAGAGAAATCACATGAGTAGGATACCTTATGCTTCGGCAATAGGATCTATCATGTATGAGATGATATGTACGAGACCTGATGTTGCTTATGCACTAAGCGTGACAAGCAGATATCAGTTTAATCCTGGAGAAGAACACTGAAAAGCCGTGAAAAACATCTTAAAGTACTTAAGAAGAACTAATGATGTCTTTCTAGTTTATGGTGGGTCTGATTTGAACTAGAGGGCTATACAGACTCAGGTTTTTAAACCGACCAAGACGACAACAAAATCGTTTCAGGGTATGTGGTTACCTTAAACGGTAGAACAGTGAGTTGGAAGAGTTCCAAGCAGCAAACGCTTGCTGATTCAGTGACGGAGGCAGAGTACATAGCTACAAGTGAAGCTGCAAAGGAAGCTGCTTGGATGAAGAAGTTCATTACAAAACTTGGAGTGGTTCCTAGCATTTAAGGACCAATGCCTGTGCATTGTGACAACACTGGAGCTGTTGCACAAGCCAAGGAACCCAGGTCTCATCACAAATCCAAGCATGTGTTGTGGTGCTTTCATTTGATTAGAAAAATTATTGAAAAGGGAGATGTCACCTTAGAGAGAGTGGACTCTCAGAACAACATTGCAGATCTATTTACTAAAGCATTATCTCAACATCAGTTCAATTGCCACTTAGAGAAGATGGGTATTACATACGAGGGCAATTGACTTTAGTGCAAGTGGGAGATTTAAAGTAGTATGCCCTCAAGCTAATCACATAGGATGTGATAAGCAAATACTTAGTAATCTTATTCATTTGTTAATAAAAAAATTTGTTTATTTAAAGACATTTTTTATCTATGTTTAATTAGTTTAATTAAATAAATGTGATAAACTCATAGTTTTGAAGCAATGCTTTTAGAATCATAAAGAGTTCATGCTAATGCGATCTAAATTCAAGATAGCTCAAGACTAGAACGTTCCTAATTGATGGATCACTAATGTGGGGTTGTTGAATTCGAATAGATTAGTACATACTATGCTTGCTCTGTTGAAGAGGATAATTGATCTCATAATCATTTGTGTGGAGACACTAAAACAAGTATGTATGTGCTTATTGGAGAATAAGTTCACTGAACGTGACTCACTTAAAGGAACACCTAATGGAGTTTTACTCGCCTGTCAATAGGAGTTCCTATAGTGATAGTAGTACAAGTGATCATTGGACTTGAGATCATCATAATACCTTGTGTATTATGAGTTATACTTTGCCACATTCCTTAATACTTCAGTGTATATTATAGGGTATGTTCGGGTATAATAAAGTGTGCATGGAGGTAGGTGAATGATCGACAAAGGATCTATCACTTCCAGTAAAGGGAGAGAATGTCCTCTGCGATTCGATAAATGACAACTCAGAAATCCCTGGCCAGGGTGAATGAAAATTAGAAAGGAGTTTCTAATTTACATTAACTAGAGTTGTGCATTTTGAATCGAAATGCATACGATCAAATAAATAAAACTTGACAGAAATTTCATGTTTTATATTTGATCGGGACATTGTGGGGTAGAAGGATTGAATTGTACGATAACTAATTACTGAATAAGTTATATGTGATTAAACGTTGATTTCATATTATACGGATAGTCATGATATACTGATGTAAGGTGTCCCTAATGATGTAGAATAAATATTATTTATTTATATATGAATTAAAGGAGTTTAATTTATTATAAATAATATTGGAATGGTTCTAATTTATTTATTCTAATATCGACATAATATTGAACTTAAAGCGTCACACTGCAAAAAGAGAAATATCATTTTAGAAGTAATTGGCATAATAATAATAAGTTAAGTATATTTAATTTATTAGTGGAATAAGTTAAATAGCTTAATATTTATAATTAAGTATTTGGAGAAATACTAATTATAAATTAATAAAAGGAGTCTTATTATTTATTATAATTATAAATAATTTAGTTCCTAATTAGATTGAGAATTAAATTAAAACCTCATGTCCTAAAGGCTTTAAGATGTGGATTTGTCTATATAAGCAGAGCCCTTATGATAGATTGGATATACATAATAGAAATCCTATTAGTCATTGGAATTTTAGAATTCTCCGCAATCTAAGGAGTTAGGTGAGAGAGAGAATTAGGGCTAGCCTCCCAAGGTTTATTGAAACCTAAATTTACTTCTTTAATCAATATACTCTTGGTGGATCACCTTAGAGCGTTGCACACACTGAGTAGCTTGCGTTTGATCCGTGGATTAGAAGAAGTTTGCAGGATCAAAGGATTAGAACTTAAGATTTCATCAAGGAGTTGATCATCTTCATAAGGTATATCTTTTATCCTTTCTCAATTAATAATATTGCATAAGGTGATTCTTAAGAATGCAAAAAAATTTTAAATTCGATTTATGTCATATGCTTCCGCTGTTTATTATAATATGATTGTATGTATATTCATGTTTGTGCAAACTTACAGCATGGAGGACGTGATCTTAGTTAGTCTATCTTCCTCCAGTTACATTTTCATTGATCCGTATTCTGCTCATTTTATATATAAATGCTTGGAAGAAGATGACTTTATAAGTGTAAATATGTATATCCTCCGATGGAATCCTTAGGTATCCTGTAAAAAAGGTATTAATTAGTTATTTTTTTAATGAAATTAAACCGTATATAAAACAGAGCAAAACACAAGCAGCTTAATAATAAACTGTTATGATTATCCTACACCCAAATATGAAAAATCTATCAACAATCAGTACAAGTTATTCCAACCAAGAAAAAAATGCCTAGAATAGAGAAAACAAGATCTCATAAATGAAACTCTATCACAAAGAATTAATAAATTATCTCATTAAAAAAAATAAAATTCAATACAAAGGTGAGTAAAATACTAGCAATAAAAAAATAAACACAAAAATTGAAATATTAGCCCCAAAAATCTTCCCAACTCTAACTAAAATTTGAAATATTTCATATAGATAAATATTTAATTATTTATATATATATATTAATGAATAATTAAATATATATATATATATATATATATAAGGGTTAATATTAGCCCCAAAAATCTTCCCTCCCTAGCTCTCTCACTCAGATTTACCCTCTTTCCCACATCGCGTCCCTGCCCTAAGTCTCCTACTCTCATTTCAGCAGCTGCATAGAAAGAAAAAGAAAAAACCACGGCGGCTCAAGATATTTATTCTTCTCAACATCACAATTTTGCAATTCCTTTTTCCTCATTTGAGACTAAAACAACTTATTTTTTTTGGTAGTATTTCAAGATGGATCCGGTAAATTATGATGGTTATGGGGGGTGTTGAACATGTATCGTTCGATTTAATGAATTTGACTACTTTTTTAATTATAGTTCTCTGCTCAGCATTAAATGTTTACTTGTGTATGTGTTCCTTGGTGACCCCCTATCTGATCAATGCCATGCTTGTTGATATACATATCATGATTACCTTGTATATATATAGGCTATCTGGAACTCATTTAGTGCACATTCCTCCTACATATTCACATTCACTGCAATTAGAGTTTAAATATGCTTAAAAGAGCTTCTACTAGTGGCATTAAATCTGATTCCTCTTCTAAAAAGAGAAAATATTATATTATTGATGAGCATCCTGATTTGGTCTAACCAAATTTAGTTTCCTCATCAACTATTTGCATATCCAAAAGCTGATGGGATCAACACTAATGGATGTTGCTCAGTCAAACTTGGTTAAGAGCGGGCAAATAAGTATAACTGTGCGTTGCCCTTGTGGTTCCAAAAAGAGATACAAACGATAATTTTACTTCTCATTACCCACTAAAGGTCCAATACTTCAGTCAAGTGTTTATTATTTTTTGCTAGTAAGGAATTCATCTGTGTGTTCAAACAAAGAAACTGAATTAATTCCTCTAATTTCATATATTTAACGTCTTTCTTGATACTTGTATCCCCCTCCTCTTCATCTTTTGTTATTCATGTGACTACAGCCATACACGAGGAATGTAATTGAATACATATTGCAAGTCAATAAGGACCCTGATGATGAAGTATCTCTTGAAGCCTGTGAATTTTGGTAATCCCTCCACCTTATGCACTCATGCTCTGATGTTGTGAAAGCGAGTAGTAGCCATGTTTGTGTGTACTGGATTGAACAATTATTTCCCTAGTTAAGTAGTGATCTGGTATTTCACGAGCAGTTTGTTGAAGGTGCCAACTTTGTACACGTGTGGTGTGCTGTCGCAGACAACCAAAAATAAAACCTTACTGCGAAAAATATGAATGTAGTAGTGCAAGCAAGAGTCGATCCCACAGAGAGTGATTAATCTATTTTTATATTTTGTATACCAGAAAAGGGGGTTTTGAATGTAATTATTAAAGTAAACTAAAAATAATGCAAGATAATTTATTAAAGTAAATCAGAGAAAACAAACCTTGGATTAAATCAACTTCCACCTCAGAAACTTACACTGATCATTGACTCAAGCATAATCAATTAATATTTTGAATATTCACCGTTAGAATCAATTCACCATTCTGAATTATTCCGTGTCTTTCCTTAATTTTAGTTAGATAGAAACAAGCGTTCTAAATAACCCTAACTACTAAACAACTTCAGACAAGCGCTAAAAGTTTAATCTAGTAGATGCTTTAAGAATTAGAAAAACCGATGAAGCTAAACAACACAAGCACAAGCGGTTGCATTTAATTTAGTTGAATATTCATCCTAAGACATAATAATCTCGTGATCTGCAGTCAATTATTAACCTTAGTTGCTTCGCAAATTAGAGTGACCAAACAATTACGGATTTGATATCTAATTTAGCAGTAGATTTCAACACTTAATAAACTAGTATGCATCCTAGCAATTAAATATATCAATCATAGAATTCAAGTACAGAAGAATAATCAATACTCAAAATAATAATTAAACAATTAAAATCAATTAGATCTCACAGTGTAATAATCTGAGGCTTCCGTCTCCTTAATCCAAGAATAAGAATTTAGTTACACATGACTATGAAAACACCAAAGAATAATAGAGAGAAAAGTTTGTAGACAATTCCCTAAACTCTCTTGGTAATCCTCTATTTATAGGCATAAAACATTAATTCTTTTCCATGTAGGTTTCAACTTCCTAGTGGCAATCAAACTTCCTTCAAAAAGATCTTCTAGATAGATTTTCCTTTCCTTCATTGGATTTGACTTGCTCACCAAGATTGTTCCACCTCTTTCCTTCTCCTTATTGGATTCTCCTTTTATTTCTTTCCTTCCATGAATAGAATCATTAAATATTGCTTGATCACCAAGATATTGACTTTAAAATATTTAATCCTACAAAATAAAATAAAATATATTAATTAAATAAACTAATATAATTAAAAAGGAAAAACATTTAATTGCACCTTAAATAAAAATATAAGAATAATGAGTGTATTTAGGTACAAAATAAATACAAAAGATTAAGTATTAAGGGATAAAAATATAACATATTTTATTCTCATCAAATTCCCCCACACTTATCTTCTGCACGTCCTCGGGCAAAACAAAAATAAATTATAATAAAAAAAATTCAACTAACAAACTTGACAAACCTGAGCCACAAATTAATATGAACATCGACATTAACCTCAAAAATTTCAAAACAATAACTCTTGAAAATTTTTAAAACAATGTATCATCTAAAATTCGGGCTTATTTATCAATCTTACTTTACTCTCAACCCTTTGTGTGTGTGTGTGTGTGTGAATCCAAATGTATCAACACAATCAAAACTCAGAAAAACTTATAAAATCAAAACCTTGAAGGAATAGGAGAAACTCGAGCACTTATTTTCACACCATTCTAAGTTAACACAAGTAATCAACACTAGAGGATCAAAAGGCTTTTTTTTTTCTTCGGTAAGTGCATTTTATGCTCCATCTTACCAGCGAGTGCGTTTTACGCTCCATCTCGCAATGTCACGTGTTTATGAGTGAGTGCGTTTTACGCTCCATCTCAACCCACCACATGAAGAATTTTTTTTTTTCACTTTTGTTTTTTTTTTCATTTTTTTTCTTCAATTTGCCTTAATCATTTCCCCTTTCTCAAATAATATCTCATATTAACTTCAAATTATGATCAAATAAGTAATAGAGTTCCAAAATTTCTCCCTCAATTCATTCAATCAAATAAATTACTTCCAAGTTAAAACTAGATTGACCAAATGGACATGTGCTCAAAAATGAAGGGTCTCAAATAAAGTAATAATCAACAAAGAAATCCAAATTTAGACTACCCAATGTCTATCAATCGTCCAAGAATTTATCAAAAAGAAATCAAAATTTTATCATCGGTCAAAAATCAAAATCCAAATCAACTCATTGCTCAAGTGACACATTCTAAAAACTATCCCATTTTCGTAGGAAACACGATTGCACTTAGCATGTGCAACAAGCCTTTAAACCCCAAGGTTACCCCAAGTGGACGAGTTTTGTCTCGTGAGGGTTTGCAGTGAATATACCCACAAAATTCAAAATCATCTAAAAAAATAAAATAATCAACCTAAAATAATAAAAAAAACAAATAATCAAACGAAATATATAAAAATAAAATAACAAGTACCCTTAAATCTTCCCCCCACACTTAAAACTTACATTGTCCCCAATGTAAAGTAAAATGTATAGAAAAAGGTAGAAAGATACTCCCCTATGGGTTGCCTCCCATGCAGCGCCTTTGTTTAAAGTCGTTGGCTCGACCTCATTCCTTTGTCTCAATCTGGTTCAAACACACAAATTGTCTTTTCATGTTGACACTTGCTCTTTTCATTGAATTCCTCGACATCATTATACGAGTGAAAATCCTCAAACTCATCTTCATCCATCAGCAGAAAATAACTGTCATCATTCGACTTATCCTTTCTTATATCCTTGATCACATTAACCCGAAAACATCCCTCACAACCATTTGGAAGTTTGATTGCCTGTAATATAGATGATAGAGACTTCTCATTAAAAACCGGCAATTCAACATAAAAGGTATCACCTGCCTTCAGAGCATCATTCAACGCTGCAACAGATCCTTGTAATTTTGAACTTTCCTCATCAATGTTTGCAATTTTTAAAGCATCATTTTCATCTAGTTCAAAAACTTCTTGTGCTAAAGAGTCAACCACGTCAATAGAATAAACAGGTTTATCATCACTAGGAGATTTCATGGTATCATCAATATTAAACTTAACAATTTCACCATCAAATTCCATTGAAAGTGTACCACTATGAACATCAATTTTAGTTTTGGATGTCTTCAAAAATGGTCTTCCTAACAAAATCGGTGCATTTTGGCCACCATTTTCCATATCAAGCACATAAAAATCAGCAGGAAAAATCAAACCATTGACTTGGACAAGAACGTCCTCAACTACACCTCTAGGATAAACATTAGATCCATCAGCCAATTGAATTATAGTACCAGTTTTACTCAAGGGTTCAAGTGACAAAGAAGCATATATAGAATATGGCATGACATTAATAGATGCTCCTAAATCTAACATGGCTCTTTCAAATCTAGTGCTACCTATTGTGCAAGGAATAGTGAACATACCCGGATCTTGACATTTAGTAGGGAGTTTTCTTTGAATAACAGCTGAGACATTTTTTCCTACTTTTACTTTCTCATATCTTTTAAGTTCTTGCTTCCTCTTATGGGTACACAATTCTTTCAAAAATTTAGCATATCGAGGTACTTGTTTGATAGCATCTAACAATGGAATATTTACCTCGCATCTACGGAAAGTTTCCAACAAATCTGAGTATTTATCAATTTTTCTGTTTTCAGTTAAAGCAAGAGGGAAAGGGGGTACAGGTTTATATTCAGAGAGAGGAGGAAATTTACGCTTCGGTACATCAATGTCACACATAACACCACTGTCTGCATTGTTCGTGTCTATTTTGCTTTGCTCTCGCGATATAGGTGCTGACTTTTCTGGATTCTTTACCTCTTTGTCATTTCTCAAAGTGATTGCACTTACATTCTCTTTTGGATTCACCACTGTTTGAGAGGGTAACTTCCCCGAACATTGCGCCTCCAAACGACTGATTGCAGTTGCCATTTGTCCCACTTGCATACCCAAATTCTGAATACTTGCCCTTGTTTCCTGTTGAAATTGCAAAGTGTTAGTGGCAAGAGATTTAACAATATCTTCTAAAGACATAGAAGAGTTAGAAGATTGGCCCTGTTGTTGTCCATTGGGATATGGTTGTTTGTATTGCTGATAACTTAAGAAATTTTGATTAGCGGACTGATTTGCTTGTGGATTCCCGTAACTAAAGTTAGGATGATCCCTCCATCCAGGATTATACGTGTTCGAATAGGGATCAAATTTTCGTTGTGGTTGTCCAGGGAAGCCACCTGCTACATTCACTTGCTCAAAGGACTCCTCTTGAAGAGTTGGGCACATATCTGTTGGGTGTCCTACTACCGCACAAATTCCGCAAGCTTTTACTTGTTGTGTATTACCTGCAGCCATTTGACGAACAAGAGATGTTAGACTCGCAATTTGTTGTTCAATTGATGAAATTTTTACCTCATTAACATTCTTAGGTGCAAAATCAAGTCTAGTGCCAAATTGCTGAGAATTAGCCGCCATGTTCGCAATTAAGTTTCTAGCAGCCTCGGGAGTTTTATCTACCAAAGCTCCTCCACTAGCAGCGTCGATCATGCTCCTTTCGGTAGATGAAAGGCCTTCATAGAAGTATTGGATAAGAAGTTGTTCACTGATTTGATGATGAGGGCAACTGGCACACAATCTCTTGAAACGTTCCCAATACTCGTGTAGGGTTTCTCCGTTGTTCTGCCTCACACCACAAATTTCTTTCCGAATGTTGGCTGCTCTTGAAGCGGGGAAATATTTCTCTAAAAATAATCTTTTAATCTCTTCCCATGTGGTGATACTTCTGGAGGGTAGATAGTAAAGCCAATCCTTAGCCAAATCCTTCAGAGAGAATGGAAAGGCTCTCAATTTGATTTGTTCCTCGGTCACTCCGGTCGGTTTCATACTCGTGCATACTACATGAAATTCCTTCAAATGTTTATGGGGGTCTTCACCTGCCAAACCATGAAAAGTAGGGAGAAGATGTATTAGTCCAGATTTCAATTCAAATTGAGTGTTAGTATCAAAATTAGGGAAAGTTATGCATAAGGGTTGTTGGTTCAAATCGGGAGCCGCAAGCTCTTTCAGAGTTTGGTTTGCTGCCATGGCTTCCTTTTCTTCACAATTTATCCTAGCTTCCTTCCTTAATCTGCGAATAGTTCTCTCTATCTCTGGATCATACTTTAAATCACCTTGATTAGTAGATCGAGTTTCGGGCATAAACAATCAAGGAAATTCAAATTACTTATTAAAAATAAAATAAGGATAACAAAAATATAAAAACAAACTAAAATCACTCCCCGGCAACGGCGCCAAAATTTGGTGTGCTGTCGCAGACAACCAAAAATAAAACCTTACTGCGAAAAATATGAATGTAGTAGTGCAAGCAAGAGTCGATCCCACAGAGAGTGATTAATCTATTTTTATATTTTGTATACCAGAAAAGGGGGTTTTGAATGTAATTATTAAAGTAAACTAAAAATAATGCAAGATAATTTATTAAAGTAAATCAGAGAAAACAAACCTTGGATTAAATCAACTTCCACCTCATAAACTTACACTGATCATTGACTCAAGCATAATCAATTAATATTTTGAATATTCACCGTTAGAATCAATTCACCATTCTGAATTATTCTGTGTCTTTCCTTAATTTTAGTTAGATAGAAACAAGCGTTCTAAATAACCCTAACTACTAAACAACTTCAGACAAGCGCTAAAAGTTTAATCTAGTAGATGCTTTAAGAATTAGAAAAACCGATGAAGCTAAACAACACAAGCACAAGCGGTTGCATTTAATTTAGTTGAATATTCATCCTAAGACATAATAATCTCGTGATCTGCAGTCAATTATTAACCTTAGTTGCTTCGCAAATTAGAGTGACCAAACAATTACGGATTTGATATCTAATTTAGCAGTAGATTTCAACACTTAATAAACTAGTATGCATCCTAGCAATTAAATATATCAATCATAGAATTCAAGTACAGAAGAATAATCAATACTCAAAATAATAATTAAACAATTAAAATCAATTAGATCTCACAGTGTAATAATCTGAGGCTTCCGTCTCCTTAATCCAAGAATAAGAATTTAGTTACACATGACTATGAAAACACCAAAGAATAATAGAGAGAAAAGTTTGTAGACAATTCCCTAAACTCTCTTGGTAATCCTCTATTTATAGGCATAAAACATTAATTCTTTTCCATGTAGGTTTCAACTTCCTAGTGGCAATCAACTTCCTTCAAAAAGATCTTCTAGATAGATTTTCCTTTCCTTCATTGGATTTGACTTGCTCACCAAGATTGTTCCACCTCTTTCCTTCTCCTTATTGGATTCTCCTTTTATTTCTTTCCTTCCATGAATAGAATCATTAAATATTGCTTGATCACCAAGATATTGACTTTAAAATATTTAATCCTACAAAATAAAATAAAATATATTAATTAAATAAACTAATATAATTAAAAAGGAAAAACATTTAATTGCACCTTAAATAAAAATATAAGAATAATGAGTGTATTTAGGCACAAAATAAATACAAAAGATTAAGTATTAAGGGATAAAAATATAACATATTTTATTCTCATCAACGTGCCCCAATAAATCATTTAGATAGTTGATTGTAAAGATGATGAATGATCATGTACCGAATGATTTTATTTAATTAATAATATTTGAGTTTTTTATATTTCTGCCATAATTTGTTATGGGGTCATTGAGTCACGATTTATTTTGTTTGTAAACTAATTTCAACATTCGTTACATAACAAAGAAAAAGGCAATATTTATATCGTTGCAAATCATAACAACTTTCGTTACACATATAAAGCAAACGACAACGTATAATTTCATTGCTAATCGACAACTTTCGCTGCTCTCGAAAAATAATCAACATCGAACATTATCATTGCTAATTGATAATAATTATCCATAACAAGACCAAGGACAACGAATAATCTCGTTGCAAAATAATATATGAGCGATATATTTTTTTTGCACATTTAGTAACGAACATCGTTGCCAAAAAGTATACAATCAGCAACGAAAACTAGTTAAGGCAACAATTTTCATACTGTTCAGCAACGACAAATATCGTCGGCAAAAGTGTCTTAATCGCAACGAAATTTCATCTTCGTTGACAAAAAAAAGGTTATTTTCGTTGCCAATTAGAAGGATTTTGCAACGAAAGTTGCTTTTCAGTAACAATTTCTTAATAAATTTGCAACAATACATTTCATTACTAAATGATCTATGCTTTTACATGAAAACCAACTTTCGTTGCGAAATATCTCACTTTCTGCAACGATCAAAATAATTTCGTTGCTAGACAATTTGAAACGCTCATTGCGCAATGTATGGTCTAACGACCGAAAAATCATTGCACATGACATTTGAATCTCTCCAAGTTTATTTGATTCTACACCTTCCTCCTATGCCCTTTGAGCTTACAAGTATTTATGTACATGTGCCTATAAATAGGAGCATTGTCAAGAGAATGATGTACATACAAATATAACTACAATTATAAGATTAAATGAAATAAAAGTGCTCTCTATTTTCCTATTGTTCTTATTATTTAGTATCATTTCACAACAAAGGAGACTTACTATTAGATATTTTACACATTTTCATTAATATGTAATATATGAGTCTTACTTTTTGTGCACAACTTTTTGTGTATAATTTGTGCATATTATATAATTCCATTTTTATAGCAAGTAGAAACAATTATTAATTACTCTCTATGTCCAAAATACGCAATTACTATTTATCTAAAATACTAAAATACTAAACAATAAATTTTAATTGAAAATAAGTCCTCTTATATTACTCCAAAAGTTTATTTAAAATTTTTTATTTCCCGCACCCAAACCCACCCGCCCGCCCGCCCGTTTGTAATTGGTCGACAACTTTTCGAATTCTCTATGAAACCGATTTAGGTTTACTTGTTACTGAAACTCCAATCGAATTGGGGCTTTATTTTCTGTTGATTTTCTCAGCTAAATGTACGACGAAATCGTTGCAAACCCCCAGCCACATTCAGAGTAACAAGTTCTTCGTCGCCAAATCCAAGAAGAAGCTGAATGATAAAATCGCGGCCGCCGCCGCCGCTGCAGTGGCGGAGAGAATCGAGCCTCGCGGCGCCACCAATAAGGAGATTATCGAGCACGAACGCAAGCGCCAGATCGAGCTTAAGCTGGTTGTCCTTGATTGCCGAGATTGCCAATGTCTACATGTATGTGTATATATTTTTAGGGAATGTTTTTGAATTCTGAAATTTATAGGTGTTGTGCCCTCTCTATTGGGAGTATACTTTTTAAATAATTTAATATATTCATAAGTATATCAACTAAGATTAAACAAATTCATATAAAATTTAATTTTGAAATGTTTCAGAAGCAAAGTAATTGGATCGTTTGTTTTTAAATTGAAAAGGTTATTTCTTATTACTACTAACTTTTTTATTATGACATGAGTGGACAAGAATGGTTTGTAATTGTAGTGGCACAGGGCTTATTCTTCTAAGTTCTAACCTTACTGAAATTCTTCATGTTTCTTTTTAATTTTGGAATTACTGCAATTTTTGTTTTGAATTTCTTATAAGGACACCCTTAGTAGTACAATGCATCTTGATTGCAATGTCAAGCAAGATATTTGTATGCTTCATTATTTTTACTGCCACTATTATTATACTCGGCAAGAAAGCTTCTTCAAACTTTTAGAATAATGGGCATGTAGTTCAGCAATCAAAAGTATTCGAGTGGTGTTTATATCAGTGTTTTGGGTTTTTGTTTTTATATCTGCACTGGTATTAGATTCAAATGGAAAGCAGTTTCGTACTTTCTGCACATATATAGATATACTTGTTTTTCAGATGTTGCAAGCTGTAACTACATTTAGTCGTTGTTACAGTTGTCATTTGCCGAAATGGGTTAAAGAGAAGTGTGTGATTTGGAGGTTCTGGTTTTCTGTGTTTGGTAAATTACCTTACCACTTGGTTGCCTGTTTTAAATTGGTTTTTTGTGTCTTCATGACATATAGATGTATGTGTATATATTTTTACTGAATGTTTTTGCATCAATATGGTACTGAAATTTTAAGGTGTTGTATCCTCTATTGGGAGCATTGAGTAAAGAACTGTTTTCTTCTGTTTCCAGAAGCAACTAAAAGTAATGCTGTTTTTAGCTTCATATTTTGGATCATTTGTTTCGAAATTGAAAATGTTATTGCTTATCACTACTAACTTTTTTTATTATGACATGGGTGTGGTTTGTAGATTGTTGTGGCAAAGGGCTTATTGTTCTCAGATCTAACCTTTACTGAAAATTTTTATGTTTTTTTTCTTTGATTTTGTTATGAATTTCTTACAGGGTAGGGAAATGCATTTTGATTTCAATGTCGAGGATAATTTTATAGTTCATTATTTTTACTGCCACTATTATTATGCTCAGAAAAAAAGCTTCTTTAATTTTTTGGAATTACGGGAATGTAGTTCAGTAATCCTTTTGCATTCAAGTGGTGTTATATTTGGTGGTCTGGGTCTTTACTTTGTATGACACTGGTCTTAGATTCAAATGCAAAACAGTTTTGTAGTTACTGCACATAGATATACTTGTTTTTCAGAAGTTGCGAGTTGTAACTATTTTTAGATGTTGTTACATTTGTCGTTTGCTAAAATGGGCTGAATAACTGCGTGATTTAGGGGTTTTTAGTTTGTACTGTTTGTTTATTGTCTAGAAGCCAATGGCATGGATATGGTAACTTTGAATGTTTTAGTTCTTCATATATTCTTTCTTGTGACGTGGAAGCAAAGAGCTAGCGGGCATTTTGTCTTGTATCATTTATCAAGTCTTGTTGTTTGAAAGGATTACTATTTCATTTCTTTCTATTATTATTTTGTAACAAATTACAGTTTTAATATATTCAGTCAAGAAAAGAAAAGTCTTGTTAAATATTCTGATAACAACCAGGAGGGCTTCTTTATCATATATGCTTGGATTATGGTTTTCAACTTTACTCCTCTTGCATGTATTCAGTCTCACTAACCAAGAAATCCTCCATACTCATCTCTTCCCCATTTCATTTTCCCTTTTCAGCAACGCATATTTTTGATATGTTCACCATCCTTTTCCCACTTTTCTGCAAATTATATATCCAAGGCTTTCAGTTATTTTTAACATACCACCAATACTATAATATGGAAAAGTAAGTCATTATGCATTATGCAAGTTTCCTTATCTACAAAAATATGGAAGTTATAAGTAATTTGGCACAGTAGCATATCTGCATGTTTTGTATAGAAATCAAAAATTTTGAGAGACAATTATTATAGAATTAGCATACCAACCCTTAAATTCAATCCAACGCATCTACATAGTCTCAAAATCAACAGTAATTTTCCTTAATTACCATCCCCAGCTAAATCCAATCATCACATATAGCTAACTACTCTCAAAATCAAAATCAAAACTAATTACTGATTAAATAATCCAAATTAAGTTCAGCTCTATCCAACACAAAACAAAACAGAACAAAATTAACCCAAAAACTTAAAATTACATAATATCTTTCAGCTGCCTGCATGCCTCCGAACTTCTTCAAACTCGTGCATCAAATCAAATCTGTGCATGGATCGAACTCCGAGTCCAGGAGTTCATCAAGGTTAAATAAATCATCCCATTCCAATGTTTGTTCTTGAGACTCCGTCATCGGCATCAACTCATGATCAGTACTACTAGTATTAGGATATTCATCAAGGTTAAATAAATCCCATTCATGTGGTTGTTGTTGAAATTCTATCACCGGCATTAACTCATCAGTACTAGTACTAGTACTAGTATTAGGATACTCAACACCAAGGGGTGCTTTACTACTTTGTGATTCCATACAAGAAGGACCAGCTTCATGATATGAATCCAGTAATTCAGCAAGCTTAATTAAATCACCCCATTCCCATTCCGAGTCCGATGTTTGTTCTTGAGATTCCGTCGTTATCGACATCAACTCATCATCAGTACTAGTACTATCAGGATACTCAACACCAAGGGGTCGTACTTGTAAATATTCCACACCAGAAGAAGAAGAACCACCTTCATCATGTACTAGTGCCGGAACATCAGCAGAACAAGAAGTCATAATATTCTCATCGTCTTTTTTCTCTTCACCAATTGTTATTAATCTTTTCGGATTAATAACAACTTCCTCATCCTCTTCTACTACTCCCCTCTTCCTCTTGTATTTTTTCTTCAAATCAAGAATAATCTCACAAACCACATAATCCGATTCACCACCCGGAAGAGAGTACTCGTGCATAATCCAGTGTCCCGGATTAGCACTACTACTAGGGTTAGGGCTAGGGTTTAAGTCTCTCCTTATTTCAAAAACAAGCATCTTTCTAAATCCTATCACTTCACCATTTCCATTCTTGACTTCCCTAGGGCCCGTCTGCCCATCCCAAGTCCCGCAGCCCGCCGCCCGAACAAATTGCTCCTTCCCACCAACGCCGCCGTTCTTTCTCAACTTTCCGGCAGCCGCTTTCTTGGTCAACTTGGTGAAGACATAAATAACCTTCTTGACTATTTTACCCTTGTCGGTTTCCAATACTATCCATTGATTTCCATCGTGCAATACGTCCCAAGGATCGCCGCCGTCGTACAGTTGTTTCTCTTCGACAATATTACAGGGCAAGATTTGTCCCATAATCTTTGGCCTTAGGAAGGAGTTGATGAGTTCCTCTTCAGTTGGACGGAATCGAAAACCAGCCGGAATTGCCATCTTCTTCATCATTTTCTTTCACTACTTTCTTCTCTCTCTTCTGTATATTATATTTTTTCTGTCTGAACTAATTTACAGTACAATATATATAACCTTCGTGATCTAACAGTGAAGGGCTTAACCGTATATTTCTTAATTCGAATCCGGCGGTATATTTAAGAAAATAAATACTTATTTTTATTATACTGATAAGTAGTAAAGTGTTTTTCAGTTTATTAGTTATAATTATGTCCGAAACTCTCACCGACTTAGGAATTAAAGAAATCTACTGATATTTCGGAGAAAAGATTTTTACGGATTCGTCTAATTAATGCTATATATATCAGAAGATATGTATGGATACACGTATTAATTACAATTGATCCATTTTAATTGATATTGTTCTCTTATTATTTAGTTGCTAAAAAGGAAAAATAAATATAAAATTATATTTAACTACTATAGGATGACCAACTATATTTTAGGAGAAATTAAAATTAATTTTAAATACTAAAATTTAAATTTTAGCAAATCTTATTCTTGACTTTTTGTTTAGAGATTTTAATTTTTTTAAAGAGTTTTTAATTTTTCTCCCCACTAGATTTATAGTTTAACTTTCTAAGTACGTTTTTAATTTTTCTCCCCACTAGATTTATAGTTTCACTTTCTAAGTACTTTAGTTATTGAAAAAAAGAAGAAAAGGAAAAACTCTTTATTAGGACACCATACAGTTAATTATACTTCTAGTGATATTATTTTTCCCATTTGTCATAATTTTACTTTGAGTTGCTTCTCATTTTTAATGTTAATTAAAGGTATCCGTAGTCATATATCTTATGTGTGCGTACGTGTATTGTGCATATTAATGATTTAAAAAAATAATCTAAAAGCCTACTATCTAAGTATTGTAAGTCTGCTAAATTAAATAAAATACCAAATTTTAATTTGATTATAATATTTCAGTAATGAGAAAGGTAGGATAAAATTAGCTTAATTTATCGGCAAAATAAATATCTTATTTTTATTGATAATAATAAAAGTTAACTTTTTTATTTTCGCATGTGCATTCCTTCCTTCCTATATTTTCATATCTATATGTGCTATGCAGCTCCCAAACCCAAACAATATAAGTGTTCCACAATAACAACCTTTTTAATTGATTGAACATATCATAATAAATTAAAATCATCATTAGCTTTTGTATTAGAATAGTAAAACAAGTGATCTTATATTTAATTTGTAACGTTAAGTATTGGATATATTTTAATAAAATTAATTATTTTAATATAATATTATTAATTATGAGTTATAATCTTCATGGGAGTTACAAAAGGATTAAGTGGTTTTATTTATATTAAAAAATATAGTTAATAGCTGTTTTTTTAATTAATTGTGATGGAGTCACATTTTCACGCTTTATTCAGTATGCTTTACTGCTGCATACTTGTTATATATTGGAAGGTGTTGTCCATTTAACAAGAATGAGAGAGAGCTATGTTGGTTTTAAAAAATCAGTAGAGCAGGTGAAGGCATATTCATGTGTGGCATTTTTCATTAGAATGATTTAGAAAGCGTTTGCTAGCTACTACTGATAATGCAAGCAGTCATATAAAAGAATGTATATGTGAGAAAGATAATATATTATGTGTTATAAATTATATTGGTATTAGGTAAGGATAAAGCGATGTTGTGTTCGTAGAGTTTCAAACTCTCCGACTTATGTAGACCTTGTTAAAAGTAATAGCGTGGAAGTTGAACTATTATCTCCTAGAAGTGACATGTCAATGACTCGCTACACCAGATACATCAAGCAATGATCTCTCAGCGATGACGTGAATCATCTTAAAAAAAACGTTTTTATGTACCTCAGTTCAACGCCTGCTTTTTTGGTTGTATCATTCTTTATTATTTAGTTTGTGTATTTTACTTGTTAAATATTATTTATTTGTTCTTAATATTTTTTTATACCGAAGGAACGATAATTTTAATTAAGATGATTCAACATCGTAACGTGATTTGAGTTTTCTTGGATGTGGTTCATTGGCGCGAGTCCTACACATTGTGAATCTTGATAATCCATGCAGTGAATGAGTGACTAAAATTAGCAATGAAAAAGATTCGGTGAGAATTTATAATTTGCATTTGTGCTACAAGGAAATACCAAGCAAGTGACTCTTACACTCTTTTCTTGATATGCATAATTTGGGAAAATATTTTTCGTGAAAAGTACCATAAGAGTTTAATAACTCCATTGACATGCTTTTCTAAATATTGATGAATTTTGAAAATATAAACATGGAAAATTTCTTGAGTCAAAATATAGTATAAATCATGTAGTTCACAATGAACTAGTGAACCGAAACATGTTAGCATATTGCTATTTATGAGATCATCCATATGTAAATTTAAGATAATCAAATTTGATATAATTTAATTGTTAGTATAAATTTTAAAACTACTAGGAAAATGTGGTTTTTTTTGGTGTTGATTCTAATTTGGTGCTGAGATCAAATGGTTTCGATTGTTGGTGAATAATGAAATTAAACCGACCAAGACGACAACAAATTCGTTTCAGGGTATGGGTTTACCTTAATCGGTAGAGCAGTGAGTTGGAAGAGTTCCAAGCAGCAAACAGTTGCTGATTTAGTGACGGAAGCAGAGTACATAGCTGCAAAGGAAACTGTTTGGATGAAGAAGTTCATTACAGAACTTGGAGTGGTTCCTAGCATTCAAGGACCAATGCTTGTGCATTGTGACAACACTAGAGCTGTTGCACAAGCCAAGGAACTCAGGTCTCATCACAAATCCAAGCATGTGTTATGGCACTTTCATTTGATTAGAGAAATTATTGAAAGGGGAGATGTCACCTTAGAGAGAGAGTGGACTCTCAGAACAACATTGCAGATCTATTTACTAAAGCATTATCTCAACATCAGTTCAATTGCCACTTAGAGAAGATGAGTAGTACATACGAGGGTGATTGACTTTAGTGCAAGTGAGAGATTGAAAGTAGTATGCCCTCAAGCCAATCACATAGAATGTGATAAGCATTTACTTTGTAATCTTATTCATTTGTTAATAAAAGAATTTGTTTATTTAAAGACATTTTTTATCTATGTTTAATTAGTTTAATTAAATAAATGTGATAAACTCATAGTTTTGAAGCAATGCTTTTAGAATCATAAAGAGTTCATGCTAATGCGATCTAAATTCAAGATAGCTCAAGACTAGAACTTTCCTAATTGATGGATCACTAATGTGGGGTTATTGAATCCGAATAGATTAGTACATACTATGCTTGCTCTGTTGAAGAGGATAATTGATCTCATAATCATTTGTGTGGAGACACTAAAACAAGTATGTATGTGCTTATTGGAGAATAAGTTCACTGAACGTGACTCACTTAAAGGAACACCTAATAGAGTTTTACTCGCCTGTCAATTGGAGTTCCTATAGTGATAGTAGTACAAGTGATCATTGGACTTGAGATCATCATAATACCTTGTGTATTATGAGTTATACTTTGTTACATTCCTTAATACTTCAGTGTATATTATAGGGTATGTTCAGGTATAATAAAGTGTGCATGGAGGTAGGTGAATGATCGACAAAAGATCTACTACTTCCAGTAAAGGGAGAGAATGTCCTCTGCGATTCGATAAATGACAACTCAGAAATCCCTGGCCAGGGTGAATGAAAATTAGAAAGGAGTTTCTAATTTACATTAACTAGAGTTGTGCATTTTGAATCGAAATGCATACGATCAAATAAATAAAACTTGACAGAAATTTCATGTTTTATATTTGATCGGGACATTGTGGGGTAGAAGGATTGAATTGTACGGTAACTAATTACTGAATAGGTTATATGTGATTAAACGTTAATTTCATATTATACGGATAGTTATGATACACTGATGTAAGGTGTCCTTAATGATGTAGAATAAATATTAATTATTTATATATGAATTAAAGGAGTTTAATTCATTATAAATAATATTGGAATTGTTCTAATTTATTTATTCTGCTACCGACATAATATTGAACTTAAAGTGTCACACCACAAAAAGAGAAATATTATTTTAGAAGTAATTGACATAATAATAATAAGTTAAGTATATTTAATTTATTAGTGGAATAAGTTAAATAGCTTAATATTTATAATTAAGTATTTGGAGAAATACTAATTATAAATTAATAAAAGGAGTCTTATTATTTATTATTATTATAAATAATTTAGTTCCTAATTAGATTGAGAATTAAATTAAAACCTCATGTCCTAAAGGGTTTAAGATGTGGATTTGTCTATATAAGCAGAGACCTTATGATAGATTGGATATACATAATAGAAATCCTATTAGTCATTGAAATTCTAGAATTCTCTGCAATCTAAGGAGTTAGGTGAGAGAAAGAATTAGGGCTAGCCACCCAAGGTTTATTGAAACCTAAATTTACTTCTTCAATCAATATACTCTTGGTGAATCACCTTAGAGTGTTGCACACACTGAGTAGCTTGCGTTTGATCCGTGGATTAGAAGAAGCTTGTAGGATCAAAGGATTGGAACTTAAGATTTCATCAAGGAGTTGATCATCTTCATAAGGTATATCTTTTATCCTTCTTCAATTAATAATATTGCATAAGGTGATTCTTAAGAATGCAAAAAAAATTTAAATTCGATTTTTGTCATATGTTTCCGCTGTTTATTACAATATGATTGTATGTATGTTCATGTTTGTGCAAACTTACAGCATGGAGGACGTGATCTTAGTTAGTCTATCTTCCTCCAGTTACATTTTCATTGATCCGTATTCTGCTCATTTTATATATGAATGCTTGGCAGAAGATGACTCTATAAGTGTAAATATGTATATCCTCTGATGAGATCCTTAGGTATCGTGTAAAAAAGGTATTAATTAGTTATTTTTTTTAATGAAATCAAACCGTATAGAAAACAGAGCAAAACACAAGCAGCTTAATAATAAACTGTTATGATTATCCTACACCCAAATATGAAAAATCTATCAACAATCAGTACAAGTTATTCCAACCAAGAAAAAAAATGCCTAGAATAGAGAAAACAAGATCTCATAAATGAAACTCTATCACAGAGAATTAATCAATTATCTCATTAAAAAAATAAAATCCAATACAAAGGTGAGTAAAATACTAGCAATAAAAAAATAAACACAAAAATTGAAATATTAGCCCCAAAAATCTTCCCAACTCTAACTAAAATTTGAAATATTTCATATAGATAAATATTTAATTATATATATATATATATATATTAATGAATAATTAAATATATATAAGGGTTAATATTAGCCCCAAAAATCTTCCCTCCCTAGCTCTCTCACTCAGATCTACCCTCTTTCCCACATCGCGTCCCTGCCCTAAGTCTCCTACTCTCATTTCAGCAGCTGCATAGAAAGAAAAAGAAAAAATCACGGCGACTCAAGATATTTATTCTTCTCAACATCACAATTTTGCAATTCCTTTTTCCTCATTTGAGACTAAAACAACTTATTTTTTTTGGTAGTATTTCAAGATGGATCCGGTAAATTATGATGGTTATGGGGGGTGTTGAACATGTATCGTTCGATTTAATGAATTTGACTACTTTTTTAATTATAGTTCTCTGCTCAGCATTAAATGTTTACTTGTGTATGTGTTCCTTGGTGACCCCCTATCTGATCAATGCCATGCTTGTTGATATACATATCATGATTACCTTGTATATATATAGGCTATCTGGAACTCATTTAGTGCACATTCCTCCTACATATTCACATTCACTGCAATTAGAGTTTAAATATGTTTAAAAGAGCTTCTACTAGTGGCATTAAATCTGATTCCTCTTCTAAAAAGAGGAAATATTATATTATTGATGAGCATCCTGATTTGGTCTAACCAAATTTAGTTTCCTCATCAACTATTTGCATATCCAAAAGCTGATGGGATCAACACTAATGGATGTTGCTCAGTCAAACTTGGTTAAGAGCGGGCAAATAAGTATAACTGTGCGTTGCCCTTGTGGTTTCAAAAAGAGATACAAACGATAATTTTACTTCTCATTACCCACTAAAGGTCCAATACTTCACTCAAATGTTTATTGTTTTTTGCTAGTAAGGAATTCATCTGTGTGTTCAAACAAAGAAACTGAATTAATTCCTCTAATTTCATATATTTAACGTCTTTCTTGATACTTGTATCCCCCTCCTCTTCATCTTTTGTTATTCATGTGACTACAGCCATACACGAGGAATGTAATTGAATACATATTGCAAGTCAATAAGGACCCTGATGATGAAGTATCTCTTGAAGCCTGTGAATTTTGGTAATCCCTCCACCTTATGCACTCATGCTCTGATGTTGTGAAAGCGAGTAGTAGCCATGTTTGTGTGTACTGGACTGAACAGTTATTTCCCTAGTTAAGTAGTGATCTGGTATTTCACGAGCAGTTTGTTGAAGGTGCCAACTTTGTACACGTGCCCCAATAAATCATTTAGATAGTTGATTGTAAAGATGATGAATGATCATGTACCGAATGATTTTATTTAATTAATAATATTTGAGTTTTTTATATTTCTGCCATAATTTGTTATGGGGTCATTGAGTCACGATTTATTTTGTTTGTAAACTAATTTCAACATTCGTTACATAACAAAGAAAAAGGCAATATTTATATCGTTGCAAATCATAACAACTTTCGTTACACATATAAAGCAAACGACAATGTATAATTTCATTGCTAATCGACAACTTTCGCTGCTCTCGAAAAATAATCAACATCGAACATTATCATTGCTAATTGATAATAATTATCCATAACAAGACCAAGGACAACGAATAATCTCGTTGCAAAATAATATATGAGCGATATATTTTTTGCACATTTAGTAACGAACATCGTTGCCAAAAAGTATACAATCAGCAACGAAAACTAGTTAAGGCAACAATTTTCATACTGTTCAGCAACGACAAATATCGTCGGCAAAAGTGTCTTAATCGCAACGAAATTTCATCTTCGTTGACAAAAAAAAGGTTATTTTCGTTGCCAATTAGAAGGATTTTGCAACGAAAGTTGCTTTTCAGTAACAATTTCTTAATAAATTTGTAACAATACATTTCATTACTAAATGATCTATGCTTTTACATGAAAACCAACTTTCGTTGCGAAATATCTCACTTTCTGCAACGATCAAAATAATTTCGTTGCTAGACAATTTGAAACGCTCATTGCGCAATGGATGGTCTAACGACCGAAAAATCATTGCACATGATATTTGAATCTCTCCAAGTTTATTTGATTCTACACCTTCCTCCTATGCCCTTTGAGCTTACAAGTATTTATGTACATGTGCCTATAAATAGGAGCATTGTCAAGAGAATGATGTACATACAAATATAATTACAATTATAAGATTAAATGAAATAAAAGTGCTCTCTATTTTCCTATTGTTCTTATTATTTAGTATCATTTCACAACAAAGGAGACTTACTATTAGATATTTTACACATTTTCATTAATATGTAATATATGAGTCTTACTTTTTGTGCACAACTTTTTGCGTATAATTTGTGCATATTATATAATTCCATTTTTATAGCAAGTAGAAACAATTATTAATTACTCTCTATGTCCAAAAATACGCAATTACTATTTATCTAAAAATACTAAAATACTAAACAATAAATTTTAATTGAAAATAAGTCCTCTTATATTACTCCAAAAGTTTATTTAAAATTTTTATATTTTCCCGCACCCAAACCCCACCCACCCGCCCGCCCGCCCGTTTGTAATTGGTCGACAACTTTTCGAATTCTCTATGAAACCGATTTAGGTTTACTTGTTACTGAAACTCCAATCGAATTGGGGCTTTATTTTCTGTTGATTTTCTCAGCTAAATGTACGACGAAATCGTTGCAAACCCCCAGCCACATTCAGAAGTAACAAGTTCTTCGTCGCCAAATCCAAGAAGAAGCTGAATGATAAAATCGCGGCCGCCCGCCGCCGCTGCAGTGGCGGAGAGAATCGAGCCTCGCGGCGCCACCAATAAGGAGATTATCGAGCACGAACGCAAGCGCCAGATCGAGCTTAAGCTGGTTGTCCTTGATTGCCGAGATTGCCAATGTCTACATGTATGTGTATATATTTTTAGGGAATGTTTTTGAATTCTGAAATTTATAGGTGTTGTGCCCTCTCTATTGGGAGTATACTTTTTAAATAATTTAATATATTCATAAGTATATCAACTAAGATTAAACAAATTCATATAAAATTTAATTTTGAAATGTTTCAGAAGCAAAGTAATTGGATCGTTTGTTTTTAAATTGAAAAGGTTATTTCTTATTACTACTAACTTTTTTATTATGACATGAGTGGACAAGAATGGTTTGTAATTGTAGTGGCACAGGGCTTATTCTTCTAAGTTCTAGCCTTACTGAAATTCTTCATGTTTCTTTTTAATTTTGGAATTACTGCAATTTTTGTTTTGAATTTCTTATAAGGACACCCTTAGTAGTACAATGCATCTTGATTGCAATGTCAAGCAAGATATTTGTATGCTTCATTATTTTTACTGCCACTATTATTATACTCGGCAAGAAAGCTTCTTCAAACTTTTAGAATAATGGGCATGTAGTTCAGCAATCAAAAGTATTCGAGTGGTGTTTATATCAGTGTTTTGGGTTTTTGTTTTTATATCTGCACTGGTATTAGATTCAAATGGAAAGCCGTTTCGTACTTTCTGCACATATATAGATATACTTGTTTTTCAGATGTTGCAAGCTGTAACTACATTTAGTCGTTGTTACAGTTGTCATTTGCCGAAATGGGTTAAAGAGAAGTGTGTGATTTGGAGGTTCTGATTTTCTGTGTTTGGTAAATTACCTTACCACTTGGTTGCCTGTTTTAAATTGGTTTTTTGTGTCTTCATGACATATAGATGTATGTGTATATATTTTTACTGAATGTTTTTGCATCAATATGGTACTGAAATTTTAAGGTGTTGTATCCTCTTTTGGGAGCATTGAGTAAAGAACTGTTTTTAGCTTCATATTTTGGATCATTTGTTTCGAAATTGAAAACTAAAAGTAATGCTGTTTTTTTATTATGACATGGGTGTGGTTTGTAGATTGTTGTGGCAAAGGGCTTATTGTTCTCAGATCTAACCTTTACTGAAAATTTTTATGTTTTTTTTCCCACTTTTCTGCAAATTATATATCCAAGGCTTTCAGTTATTTTTTTTCTTTTTTGCGTTTTAGTCATAATTTCATTAGGTAGTAGTTGTTCAGCCCCCTAATGTTTTCCATATCACAAAGTCTTGCTGCCATTAATTCTTCAGTTATTCATTAATCGATCCTTTATAATTAATTAGAACTAATGTTCGACCATTATTAATTCTCTACCACTATTAACCATTCACTTATCTTATAAAGTTATAAGTAAGTGCAAAGATTGAATATAAAACAAATATTTGGATAACCATAGACATTAAGTTGACAAAAATATGGAAATGCTAAGATTGAATATAACATTAATATGGAAAATTAAGTCATTATGCATTATGCAAGTTTCCTTATCTACAAAAATATGGAAGTTATAAGTAATTTGGCACAGTAGCATATCTGCATGTTTTGTATAGAAATCAAAAATTTTGAGAGACAATTATTATAGAATTAGCATACCAACCCTTAAATTCAATCCAACGCATCTACATAGTCTCAAAATCAACAGTAATTTTCCTTAATTACCATCCCCAGCTAAATCCAATCATCACATATAGCTAACTACTCTCAAAATCAAAATCAAAACTAATTACTGATTAAACAATCCAAATTAAGTTCAGCTCTATCCAACACAAAACAAAACAGAACAAAATTAACCCAAAAACTTAAAATTACATAATATCTTTCAGCTGCCTGCATGCCTCCGAACTTCTTCAAACTCGTGCATCAAATCAAATCTGTGCATGGATCGAACTCCGAGATAATTTTATAATGTGAAAATAGAGTGAAATTTTTATGAATTGAGATATTTCAAAACATTTTATTGATGTGAATTGAAAATTTAAGATAATCAAATTTGATACTTCCTCCGTCCCAAATTAATCGCTCAGTTTTGACTTTTTTTAAGTCAAATCGACTATTTTTAGAATTAATAATTAAACATATATAAATATATTTCTAAAATTATAAAAATTGAGATTAGTAATAAATTGTATGTACTTTCTTTTGGTTATAATCTCTTCACCTATATTTTAGCAAAAATAGTAAAAAGATTAGTTTTAAAAATGGTCAATTTGACTTTAAAAAGTCAAAACTGAGCAATTAATTTGGGATGGAGAGAGTATTATTTAATTGTTAGTATAAATTTTAAAACTACTAGGAAAATGTGGTTTTTTTTGGTGCTGAGATCAATTTGGTGCTGATTCTAATTTGGTGCTGAGATCAAATGGTTTCGATTGTTGGTGAATACGGTGGATAATGAACCAATTGAATACTGCTACCTTCTTTTTTTTACAGATCTGGGCAAGGTTTAGGTTTTTTTTTTAAGAAGAAACAAAGAAAAAAGTTGTATATTTAGGAATTTTTTTATTTATTCTTTAAACAGAAGAAAGTAGAGGAAGAATTATAGTGGGCTTGCAATTTTTTAGCACAACTAGGTGTGGAATATTTTGTGTGAAAGAAACCTGCAGAAGATTTTAATGGTGGCGGCCTAGGTTCCATTGAAGAAGAACATGAATGATTTTGTGATTTTGATGATATTTCTTATGTTTTATTTTAACTTTGGTTTAATGTTAGATATTTGATGATTGTTTGACATATTTACCCTTTGATGTTTAGTGAATATGAAAAATATATTTAAAATAGTATTTTTTTTTTTCAATTACACATAAGTGTTCAGGCCTAATCAGCGATTCACGTCATCAATTTATGACATGACAAGTTTAATTGAACAAAAATGAAAAAAAAATTGATAATTTAATTACTTAATTAAAAAAATTGAAAGGTCAATTACCGAAGTGAAAAAAATGACAATAATTTAGAATAGTAATTTATATGTAAGCCTAATAGTTTTAAAAACTAACCATTATTTTTATACCCCTGTTTTTTTCTATATCAATTGTTTACTTTCTTGTAATGTAATGTAACTTATTACTCATAACAAATAAAATTCAACTTGAAAAAAATTGTAATTAATTTGAACCGAAATGCATAACAATTTATGTTCTTAGTCCTTAAAAAAATACAAATAACTAACATTATTAATGATTTATTATGAAACATCATGCTGCAAATTATGTTTACTCATGAGAAAGAAACAGTCAAAATTTTCAATGTTATGAAACTAACTAATATGTATGTAAATTATAAAAGAACACATAAACTGGAAATTTTCAAAGAATTCAATAATTAAGTGGCCATTTCAATTTCTATGTAAAACTATATTATCAAATACTATTTATATGTAAACAAATAATATCTCCGTTTCATAATTATTTTTTTTTAAATCAATTGATATCTTAAAATTTAAAATTATATGATTCGTAAAAGTTTTTATTAAGGCTCCTTTCCTTCTAATTAATTAGAGATACATTTTTCATTCTAATCAATTCAAAACAAAAGAAGAGGTATATCTATATATATTTTTAGAATTATATAGTTACATAATATTTCTAGTTTGTCATTATTTTTTATTATTATTTATAGTATCACACTTCTATTACTAGTTTTTTTAATTAACAATAATGTACATTTGAAAATATAAGATTACTTTTAAAAGTTATCTTTTTAGAAATGTATCCCTATTTTTTGAACTGGATGGAATAATAATTTATTTTATAATTTGTAATACTTTTTACATACTTTACATTTATAATAATTATATTAATTAAAATTCAATGCATAATTCTAGATTAAATACTTTTTCATTTAACCTATTTTTTATTTTTTTGCATGTAATAAGATAAAATCTATACGTTATAATTCATTTAGGAATTTACGAAACTATATATTTTTTCTTTTTCAAAACCTAACTAAAATTTATTCCATTTTTTTCACATACCGTTACCACTATTTTTACTATAATATAATACTAGTAATTGCAACAATTAGTGTTAATATTTGATTAAGTGTTGATGATTAGGCTCACTAGAAATTTGACACATCTCACATCACATTTTTTATACCTAGCATATATGTGACACCTAGCACCTATTTGAAAAAGCTACACAATCAAGGAACTTAATAGAAAAGAAGGGGGAAAAACTGTGGAAGAGAGCAAGGAAAATACAAAGAGGAAACTAAGGAAATTTGTAAATGATTCCTAGCCTATGTACTTACATATAAAAGGTTAGGAACTCTACTACATCTTTTAATCGGTATACTTGCTTGTTTTGATTCTTGATTTGGCTTCACATGATTACTTACTTTCTTTTGTATAACTTGATTTATTAAAGATATTTTATAATTATTCATGCATATTTTCATAATTATGTGATATTTAAATATATATGAAGTTATTCTTGTTTACAAGTTTATTAGAGATTTATATATGTATCATATATGAGTATATGGAATATTTAAAAGCGATGTATATTAACATATACATGTGCTGAATTTGTAATCGGTCATAATTTTTTATACAAGTTCCAAGGTTTACATTAAATACATAAATGTATCTTTCACTTGTGAATATTTATTATTTAACATCTGCAATTATTTATGTATAATTTTACAAAAAAAATTTAAATTGGTCGATTTGAATCATAATTTATATTGTTAGATCAGGTGAATCATAGAAGCAAATCATAATTTATTATGTGATGAATCAGATCATTGATTCAAAATAATAACTAATTGAACATACATAATCAGAGCATAATCTGCTTTAATTTGACCCATTAACGGTCTTAATTGTATTATGTGGTAAATTTAATGGGAATTGTGGCATAATTTTGATGTCAATGTGATATATTTTTGAATTTATTTAATTTAAGTCAATTTAATTATAAATATTATAAACAATATTATTAATTATGATATTTATTACCGTATTATTAAGTTTGAACTTACTTTTATTTTTTAGTACAAAGCTAGTATATAAATAAATCAATCGTGTCTTGTCATCAATTATATAGTGATTAGTGATTTGATTAAACATGTTGTAGTGATTAGTGGTTTGATTAAATGTAAGTATGTCTAGTTTCTCTCTACCAAAAATCAACCTAATCGGAAGTATTTTAGTATTTCACTAAATTACTTCAGGATGGTAGCTCATAACTTTCTACACACCAATTTTCTGCACCGTGGACCGACTTTGAAGAGTCATGTGTCTCTCGTTATAAAACATAATTTAGTGATTCTTAACCTAAATTGTAACTCCAGAAGTCTAGTTTCTAGTCGAATTGGAATCAACTTTAAAAGTTTTGTAATGATTGAGTTACAACGATTTTATTGTCATGTGCTACTTGGATTTATATGTTACGTACACTTGCTTGAATAAGTTCCTTAATGATTCTTACTTATGTATTTATGTACTTTTTGTATTTATCTTGTAAGATATGTTGGAAACTTGATAAAAACATGTAAATATAGGTTGTGTTGCGTGTTATTATTGATACTTGTACATTATATGCCGTGCATCGACAAGGAAGGTATGGCAATAAGTTGCTTAAGATATCAAAGTTTAATTGTGTTGTTGAGATTGAAAGTGTAAAAGTTGGTTCCTAGCTAAAATTAGGATATAATTTTCCTCGAGAATGACTCCGGGACAAATTTCCGTGAGAATTGTTGGTTCTTAGCCAAAAATAGGAGGTTACTAATGGTTGGTTCCTGACCAAAATCAAGATGTTACTAATGGTTGGTTCCTAGCCAATATTAGTATATCAATTTGTTAAGATGTTAAAAAGATTATATTCTTGTTGAATGCTTATGAGAAAGAAAGATGACAAAGATAAGGAAAGTTTATTGCAAGTTAATTATGTTGCATCAAAGTTTAGTTTTATATTTGCACGATTTTGCTTATGGTTGCATTATACTTTGATTTAAAGTTGTACTAGTATTCTTTATTGGGCTTGTGAAGCTCACCCTTATATACCTTTTTTCAGAAACTCCTTTGAAAAAGAAGGAAAGAAAAGAAGTATGAGATAACTTGACACTATATGTGCTAAGTGTAACGGTTAACGCATGATCATGCTTTTGTGTACTTATATATGAAATACATCTTTAAAGCAATATTCTTTTATTTTAGATGTTTAAATTTTTAATGTATTAGTATAGTAAGCCAATGTTAAAATTTCTTATGTTGAGTTTTTGTTTGAATTGGAGTGTTTTAAATAAATTTACTTAAAGTTAATTAAAGGTTACTTCTAAAACCATATCCCCTTCCCCAATTTCCCTAATCATGCCTTTCTAAGGGGCAGGGCATGACAATAAGATTACTCCATTTGGATGTAATTTTTATTCAGGCATTCATGAAAAATATTGAAACAAAATAAATTTAATAGATGTAATTTTTGCATAGTTCCCTACTATTTTTTCAATATTTCTTATGATGACTAGTTATACCCTTTGTTTTAAGTCGTTTCAATTGACAAACAAAAGTTCTTATATATATATATATATATATATATATATATATATATATATATATAATAAATGGAATAAAAAATGACACTCTCTCATGATCTAAGCTCCCTCCTGAAAATAATTCTTCAGATGCATAATTCACCATTTTGAATATCAAACTCATACAACCAACCTTCCTTGTTAACTGATAGAAGAAAGAGACTTGAAAATAAATACTTCAAAGTCATCTGTCCTTCCAGAATTTGATAGACTTGCCATTACCAATTTGTCATTCCCATGCTCCAGTTTCTACTTGTCTAGTTGTCTCTTCACATAGCATACCATAAACTTTTACTCTTTACAATCTCCTCCCCCATATGAGCATTGAGTCATAATTTCAATCTTATTTCTCATAAATGATAGTCTTTCATAAACCATTATTTTCCCAATTAAATTTCCACCACAGTAAAGAAAAATTCTATTAGTAGTTTATACTTCATAATAATTTTTGAATCATTCTGTTAAAAAGTGTATACTTAATAATAATTTTTAAGTACTTGTTTATACCATTGACTATTGCATGAATCAAAATCAAATAAATTACTCACATCAATTTTGAGTTTTAAAATTCCACAAACTTGACTAGATAAATAATTCAAATGAAACTCTTTCTATAGAACTGAAAGAATAAAATGTTCATATCATTTTATAATTTAAAATAAAAAAATATGTTATTCCCAAAAGCACTCGAGAGAATTTAGAAGGGGAGTTGAATTGATTCTTTAAAATTTCTTTTTAAAGATTAATTACAAGTAGTTAAACAAGTTAATTTTACTTGATTTGCACAACACAATATTAGTTTGAAAATCCCTTCAAATATTGAAAGAAAATCACAGTTCTAACTTTAGTGTTAACTGCAGAAACTAGTCATTAATTAAAAATGTAGAGTGACTGAAAAAGTAAATATGCAAAAATTAAATAACACAAATATTTTTAAAAGGTTCAGAGTACAAAAATCTCATAATCCTCTCTTATACTCTGCGAGTAGGAATGATCCACTAAAGATGGGTTACTTATAACTAGATGTTCACTAAGAACCAGTACAACAAGATGATTCTCAAAGAATCAAACAAGTCACTAAGACTTGGTTACAATAGATCACTAAGATCTATACAATTACTGAGATATAGATGTTGTTTGAGGTGTTGCTAAGTTGCGTTAATTCCTTCTTCAATTGACTTAGCAACAATTTGCAGTATTCTTTCAAAATCGTAGAGTGGAGCTTTAAGAACTTAGACTTTTATCACTTTGTTTCTTGATTGATTGTTAGTTGCATGCTTGAGGTTTCAATCCTCTTATAGTCTTCTTGGAATTTTCCCGTTAGATTGTTACCGTTGCTCCAATCTGTCTGGGACACTTGTCAATTTTTGATTCTTTGACTTTGAAATGTTGTCATCTTGGACCACCTCAGGTTGCTTTCTACAATATTTGAATATTGCAGTAACAAATACGATTCCTTTATCCTTGCTAATATAGTTGTTGGATAGAGTTTTCGTTGTCTTGTCCTTATTGCCAACACACATGAAGATCAATCTTGGGGAGTGTGTGTTGAATATTTATATATGACCTTTGTCATAACTTACTACTGACTTGTCAAACTGATGTGCTCTACGATTTTGGCTTTAGTAGAGTGAAATCGTAGAGTTGGTCTTCAGATAGTAGAGTAACTTGACTTCTACTTTTTAGCTTTACGATTCTATAGTGGTTCTGTGATTCTGGCTCTACGAACTGACAATTGCTTTACAGTCACTAAGCGACTTCAATTTACTCTGTGAACATAGAGTAACTCTGTCTTCTACTCTACGAAATGCCTTTTGGCCTTGGACAATTTAGCTATTACAAGGCATACATATACATGATCTACGATTTGGATCAACCTAACAAGTATACTTTATATTTCAAGTCATCATCAAATCAAATAAGAGTCCACATAAAATGCAAGTACTAACAAAATATAAATTAAATTTTAATATAAACTTAAAAATTGATGGGGTAAAGCTTATGTTATTTACACAATTAGTTATTGAATTAAATTTTTTTGCACTGTCAGTGTATATACAAGCGGTGTTATGATCAAAATACCTCATTATATTGGACATCATTATTCTTATTTTAATGACGTATCATGATCTTAACACCGCCCGTAAATACACTAGAGTCATGCTATGTACTGCGATAAATTTATGTCGAATTATAATTGCAAAACATATCAATACATGAGATTTGATAGAATTATAAGAAGGTTCCACTTATTACATATTTCGTCAAAAGAGTTGCCAATAATATTTATCAATGTAACTGACTTCAAAAAGTCAAAGTAATCATTCGCAATATATCTCATTTTCCTGTACACTATCACCGTATCAATTTTAACTCTATTACCATGCGGTATACGCATCCCATTTCCTTCACCATTTCCACATATTCAACCTTGGTCAACAATTTTTTTTCCAGCAGTGTCATTATCCTATCGCTATATCTTTTCCTTTTACACATCTCTGCCAAATCAAAAAAGTTTTAATATTATTTTCACTTTCATGTTTTTATTTTTTATTTATATACATTTTTATATGAATTTACTTTCACTTAATTCACGAATGATAATTGTCGACGCCGAGAATTTTTGCTTTTAAGAACAATCTATTAGGTGATTTTAGAAAAAATCGACTTATGTTGACAGATTTTGAAATTTTGATTATTTGGTGGGCCAATTAGACGGAGTCGCCAGTTGGTATAGATTCAAATGAATGTACCAACTCATCTGAACTTTTAGTTTTAAGAAATGAGATGGCCTACATGTGATTCCGTAAAATTAGTCCGCAATCGAGATTCAAAGAATTCGGGGGTTTGCTTAAGTGAAAGAAGGTGTTAAACACTCCCTACTTTCGTGAAATACGGTTACCGTTTTCGTAATATTTTTTCTAAAATTTAAATAAGTTACTTTAAAAATAAGTGTAAAAGTGTGTGCTTAGTGTCTTGTGCTTAGGTTAATCGTGTTTTGTACGCTTAAAAATATGCTATATCTAAGTGCATTATCTTGAAAGCAATTTGGGCCTATATTCCTTTGGAAGAGATATTTTGATTTGATAGTCTTTTGAAAACTTGAATGCCTCTTGAAAAGTTGTGTTCTATTGAAAACATGTCTTTTAAGATTTTGAAAATCATTCTTTAAGATTTGTTTTCTCAAAATAGTAATATATGTATAGATCTATAGGGAATTAATACTTTGAAGGTTAGTTTCACGAAAATGTTCTTTTTAATTTGAAAAATATTTGATTATATAATAATATAGTGATAAAAAATTATGATTTTAGATAAGGAAAATAGTTTTTGGAATCCTTTTGTTAAATAGAAATGAAGCTCAAACTACTTCCAATTTTATCCTAAAATTTGTTCTAATAACCTAGTTGATTCAATTTTTAAAAAAAAATTTGATTGATTTGTTTGAAAATCATTTTCATGTGATAAAATATATATAAATAAAATAAAATTTAAACCAAGTATCAAGATAGAGTTAGAGCTACCCATGGACATGTAAGTCATCAAAATAATCCCAAACACCTCAAAATAATAAATATCCACTATAATGAGGCTTTAAATCCAACTTTTTAATGAAAGTCATTTAAATTGTTTTAAGGCCCAAATCACAATTACAAGTCACCAAACCCAAAAATTACAACCATTCTCTAAGTCCATCATGGGAATATCATTCAATTCTCATTAAACATAAAATTTAAGGGTCTTGAATTCATTCATAGGATCATATAATTCATATTTCAAGTCCAACCATGGGCGGATCCATGCAGGGGGCAGGGGGGGCTTGACCCCACTGGATTCTATGCCTGGGGGATTCATGCTTGGGACAGTTTCATGTTTAAGACTTAAAAAATTAATTCTATTAATCTCACTAGTTTTATTTAATGTTATCTTAAAATTCTCACATTCCCACCATGCCACTATCTTGGACTTAAAATTTACTTAATATTGTCTACGGACCAAATTCCAATCCCACATTTCCACTAGTAGTCTACTTGTCTCGCTGTCTTGGTACTTCATCTGTAAGGCAAATAGGCAATTAAGATCTGCAACTAATTCAGGTATATTTTAATTTTAGTTTTTTAATTTCATCAAATAAAAGTTCTTCAAGTATGTGTTCTATTCTATTTTTACTTTCTTTAAATTTTATAATTTATTTTGTAATGTTAGTTGTTACTTGTTAGGGGTTTAATTGAGAAAAAAGAACATAATAAATTAAAAGGGGAAACGTAAATTTTAAAAAAAAAACTAAAAACGAAAAGGAGTAAAAAGAGAACCAAATAAACTTATAATCTGCATAGTATAATGTTTAATGTTGATATTGTTTTGATTTTTATATTTGTTGTTTTCATTTGGCTATACATTAGTTATTAATAATATACAACAGTGGATATTGCTCCAGTTTTTGAGCAAAACCCAACCCTTTTATCCTACATGCATGTGACATTATTACAACCTTACGACTGCAACTGTTGAAAGGATATTTTCAGCTATGAATATCGTGAAAAATGAACTATGTAACTAAATGAGAGATGAATGGATGAATGATTGTTTAGTAACTTACATTGAGCGTGATATTTTTATAACTATTAAAAATGAAGCTATCATGCAACAATTTCAAGTAATGAAACCTCAAAAAATATTATTGTAAACAATATTTGAGCATTATTTAGTTTTGTGATTTATTTTATTAAATTTGTTTTCTTATGAATTTTTTTTTTCAAATTTGACCCATTGAACTTCGAGGCTGGATCCGCCCCTGAGTCCAACAAAATAGTAAGATCTATAAAATGAATTTATAGTTTAAAGAAGGAAGCCCATAAACCCTAGATCTATAGATCTAACAAAGTACCAACAAAAATCACATATATAATACTAATTACCTTATAAGAATCTAATTACATCACCAAAATACTAGTAATCATGAAAATCTAGCTACACCAAGTAAGATCTAATAAAGGAATTTAGGATTTAGAGATTGAGACTCATAAACCCTAAACTCCAATAACAATAATCTAACTATAATTCAAATGACACCCAAAAAAGATTTACTAAGAAGTTGGGAGAAATTTCAATGTGTGAGAAATTCTCTTAAACAACCTATAATCCAAAAATAGAATTCAAACACCACTACTAATAAAATATGATGCTTAGAGAGCCTTGCAATACATAATAATCACCAAGTCATCAAGGTCGAGCATTAACAAGTCATAATAATGGAAAATGAAGAAGAAATAGTAAGAAATTGGACCTTGAGAATAAAATAACTTCAAATTGGATAACTCTTTCTTCTCTTCAAGCATACCAATGAACCCTTAGATGTATATGGAATAAATTTGAGAAAAGAAACTAGTATATTCAAAACTTCTTAATTTATTTTAGGAACAATTTCTCTTAATTTTTGGGTTTTTCTCTCTCTTTTTCCCCATTTTTTCCGTTTTTTCTTCTACCTATCTTTTTCTCATCCAAAATGAGGCAAAAGAGCCTTAAAAGGCCAGCCATGGGCTGGGTCCAGCATGCAGGCGCCATCCTGTGGGCCCCACTTGCTCCTTTTTTATCTTTGCGCACTAAACGACTATATCTTGCAAACCAAAAAGAATTAGGAGATGTGTCATCCCAATTCAAAAAACTCTTTTCGAGAACTTCGTAATGGTATCCAATTTGACTATGTTTGGGTATGATATGAGGGAGAAAATCGGAAAAAAAAAAAACCATCCTCTTATATGCACTACATTTCCTTTGTCCTTCCTTTTTGCACTTTGGTACCCCTCATGTGTGCGCGCTCCAAGTAATCCTTCTGGACTTTATAAATTCTTTTGATATCTCCAATTATTTGTGGATTGACATTATTGCCTTCATGTCACATAATTTAATAATACGTGCAAATTTTGGGTGTCTACATATATGCAATAATACATATCACGCAACATATGTAACATCTTAGTTTCGCATAAAAATATATAAAATAATATCTATATAATATATAAAGGTAGTAATCGAGAGTTTCTCCTCACAAAATAAAGTATTTTAATAGTCTCCAATATTTTTAAACTTTATCCACCACTAAAATAACTATTAATTAGCAACAAAAAAAAGGACAAACAAAAAAGGACACCGAAACATATTCTTCTTCTCACCAATTAAATCTCTTGCCTAAATATATTTTTGGTTTAAATTAAAATTAAACAAACTTCTTCTACCAATTGAAAGTATTTAATAAGTATATCTTCTTTTTTTAAAAAAAACTTCTTCTAAAACTAAATCTCTTTTTAATTTAAATTAAAATTAAACAAAAATAAATATTAACTAAACAAAGCATACTTATTTTTTTCTCATTTTTTCTTCACTCTCTCAATTCCGAAAACAACAAAAAAAGTTCACATAAACCTACATCTTCTTCACACGTAATGTTCACCAATATTATTCAGTTGCCGCACTTCTATCTACCTTCTCCCTCCGTCTCATCGCATAGGTATGCATACAAAATATCATGCTTGAGCCATTGCAACATAATTAAATAATAAGTACAATTATTGTCAAGCAACATAGTGCTCTTTACATTGATAGTATGGTAATCATCATATATTTCTTTATACTTTGTGAAGCAAGGGGAACAACTAACTTATATTGCATAGAAAGTAAGGATTCCTAGCTAGCTGTTCCGTTATTTAATTACATTAATATATATAAATATATGTTGGAAACATTTCTGTATCAAATCAAAGTCAGTAAAATTCCATTACATAAATTATATTTATCAATTTATATAACTTTGCAATATATTATTTAACTTTTAGTGCTACCAAAGTCCTCGCTTTCATATTTTTATTAGTCGGCTCGATCTATGAATATATCTTATTATCTTTTATGCTTTCATCTATACAGTTTTCCATATGGTCACACATAGCTATTTAATTTATAGTGGGGATGTATACGTAGTAATTTAGCCGAATTTAGTTGTGCCTTTAGATTTGATTCTATATATAATATATATATATATATATATATATATATATATATATTATTAATACCAAAATATAAGATTATTATTGACTTTTAAAAGTGAATTTAGGATATTTTCTTACTTAAAATTGACATTTTATCTTTTTACTTTTTAGCTTTTAAAATTAGAGAGGAAAGACAAGGAAAAGGAAATCTAATCTCCATCCGGATATTCAAATTGAGGTATGAAACTTATAAGCATATAAGCTACTAAAGATTTAAATATATTTTTAAGGTCATATTAGAGTTCTTAAATTTTTGTTCATGAATAAGTCTCAAATAATATGATACTCCATCCGTCCCAAATTAATTGCTCAGTTTTGACTTTTTTAAGTCAAATTGACTATTTTTAGAATTAATAATTAAACATATATAAATATATTTCTAAAATTATAAAAATTGGGATTAGTAATAAATTGTATATACTTTCTTTTGGTTATAATCTCTTCACCTATATTTTAGCAGAAATAGTAAAAAGATTAGTTTTAAAAATGGTCAATTTGACTTTAAAAAGTCAAAACTGAGCAATTAATTTGGGACGGAGGGAGTATTTCATATATCAATAATATTTTATGTCATTGACTAATCATAAGAGATGTATCTAACTAATATAAGATGTCATATTATTTTAGACACTTTTTAATAATAAAAATATGAGATCCGTAACATTAGTCATATTATTGTTCTTCTTTTCTCCTCATATTAGCTCTTATATCTCTAATTTTACCTTATGTTTGGTTCTCAATAGAAAAGAGATTATTCGTCATAATTAATGAATCTGGTGGTACTCGTAGTAGGCTGAATTGAACTGTACATCCAAATATATACTTCAGGTTGGTTATTTTCATACTGAAAACTTATATTCATCCATCGTTTCTAGAATTGGTCAATGCCACATTTATTTGAACAATCTACTTATTAACATGCAATACTCGGATTAATATGATTAACCAGGTTAGATACATTGTGAATGCATGAGCATGGTGGTAATAATAAATAATCATATGAGAATTAGGCTCTAAAAAGTTTCCTTATGTTGTAAAAATAAGACTTAAATATAAATTACTACCCTAAGTTATTGACATTTTTCCACTTCAATGATCGACCTTCCAATTTTTGCAATCAAGTCATCAAACTATTAATTTTTTTCCACTTTGGTTCAATTGAAACTGCCACGTCATAAATTGATGACATGATTTGAAAATGTAAAAACTGATGTGTTAAAAGAATACTCGAATTGTAATTAATTTAAATCATTTTATGAAATTAAAAGGGCAAAAATATAATACAACATTATTTTTAAAGTATAATAGCAAAAAAAATAAAAATTAAAATGGAAACATTAATATAAGACCACCTCAAATAGCCGACACGACCACTAACTCCATCAACACCACCCTGAAACATCCACCCCAAAGCCACCTTTACATTACCAGAAATACAGCTTCCCAGAAATACCTCATTAACCGCCTCGTCGACTACATCGACCCGATAACACTCTTCCGCATCATTCGGGAATTTTATCGCTTTGAACGCATTGAACTTAACCTCTTGATCGTTGTCTCTCACGATAAACTTGCCATTCTTCACATCAATAAGATTTCTCCCAGTGGCTAAGAATGGTCGTCCCAGAATGATAGGAATCTCTCGGTCTTTTACGAAGTCAAGAACCACAAAATCTGCTGGAAAATCAACTTATCCACTTTTACCAATACATCTTCAACAATTCCCCTGGGATAAGTGATTAACCTGTCCGTCAATTGCAAGGTGACATTTGTAGGCTTCGCTTCCTTTAAGCCAAACTTTTGATAAATCGACGGTGACATCAGATTTATACTAGCTCCTATTGAAAGGAGTTCTCTTATTATTAGCCTCATCTTCAATTGAGATGTTTTCAGTATCCTTTTTAGTGCTGCAAGTTTTTCATCCCTGATTTTCAATGTCTACATCCACTAGTTCAATCTAAGAAGTTCTAGGGATATAATGGGCTAGAGAGGGCGTAGGTCTCCCATAAACAACTTCAAATGGAGACGTGCCTAAATGATAAGAAGAGTTATAAAACCACTATGCTAAGCCAAAATATTTAAGCCATTGATCGAGGTTCCTCATATACAAAACATCTTAAATACTGCTGTAGACAGTTATTTACAATTTCTGACTGCCCATCAGTCTTAAGGGTGATAGGAAGAAGAGATTTTTAAAGTTTTCCCTCGAAGTTGAAGCAATGCTTTTCAAAAATTAGACAGGAACACTACATCCCTGTCACTAACAATGGACTTTGGTATGCCATGATGTTTCTCAACAATTTTCCAAAAAAGTTGGCTACTTTGATTGCTATGTAATGAGTAGACAAAGTCCCAAAATGTGCAGCTTTGGACAGTCTGTCTACTACAATAAGACTGCATTTATAGCCACGCGAACTAGGCAAATGAGTTATAAAATCTATACTAACCTCTTCCCAAATTTGATATGGAATCTCTAGAGGTAGTAGCAGTCTATATGAATTCACATTTAAGGCTTTAACCTGTTGACAAATATTACACTTTTATACATATTCCTATACGTGACGCATCAGCTTTTCTATTTTTCCAACAAAAAGAGGCACACCCTCTAGTGTAGAATGAAATTCCTTCAGAAGTGTGGGTTTGAGTTTGGAGTTTTCAAGTATAATTTTTCCCTGAAATAAATAGACTCCATCTTTAATAGACCAATTTTCATCAGCTGTGACAGACTGCAGTTCTATTGCCTGTGCGTGTCCCTGTTTTATGTCTTTAATTATTAGAGTTGTGCGCCTTGTGATAGCCATTAGGGAATCATCGTTGATCATAGTATCTGGCCTTCTAGACAGTGCATCAGTTGTAGCATTGGATTCCTCAGGCTTGTACAAGATCTTTTCATAAATCGACAGTGGCATCAGATTTATAATCTTGGTTAGAAAGGTTGATGTGAAAAATAATGTATTGTAGTTTTTGATGATGACATAGCTTTTGTATAGGATAGGACAATATCATTCCAATTTGTATTTAGTAAATTTATTTTACTTTGCATTACCTGATATAGTACTTAAACAGATGATCAGCAGCGTTTTGTGTACTTGCATAAATCCTCAGGAGAGCAACAGGATCACATATAGACAAGTTTTCTGATGATAACTTGGAAGGAAAATAGTATATAAGACAAAACAAAACGTTTGAATTAAAATTAAATTAAAGAGGGATCCAATTATGGTGAAGTTGTCGCACCACATACCATTGATTTTGCACTATTTGCATAGTAGCGTTGTTGTAACAAAATATATAAGACAGAAAACATTTGAATTAAAGCTAAAAGATGGATCCTGTTATGGTGAAGTTGTCACATTACATACCATTGGTAAGTTTTATAATTTTTTGTTATACTGGTTATAACAAATGTTGCATTTGAAAAATGCAAAAACTTTCACAAACGCACAAAGTTACAGCCGTAGTTCACGTTAGCATCAGAACAAAAAGTAACTTTCACTACACAAAAATATACTAGACGACAAGAAAGAAAAAACTTATAAATTTGGTCTATAAAAAAACCGACTGATCTTTGCGTTATTGATGACCATCTCTCTCTTCTCACTCCCTTTGTCCCTCAGCAAAAATATTATTAAGAAATAATTTAATGAGAGAAAGCACAAATATAGAGAAAATGAGTCTTAACAAAACTAGCTATGAGCAAGAAATCCACTCGACGCTATCAGTTCCTACAGATAAGAAGGTTGAGGTTGCAAATGGATTTACAAAATCAAGAATAAGTAAGATGGTCAAGTTGAGAGGTTAAAAAAGTCCAGGTTAGTGGCCAAAGGCTTAACACAAACAGAGGGTCTTGCATACTTTGAAAGCTTTGCACCTGTTGCAAATATGATCATAGTTGAGAGTTTTGTTGTCTGTTGCTGCTATAAAGGAATGAACACCAAATCAGCTTCATGTCTCCAATGCTTTTTTTTAAAAATTTTTTAGAAAGATTTAATGGAAGAAGTATATATTCCTCTCCTACGTGGTTTTCATATACTAGAGAAGTTACCTATCAAAAACAATTCTACAAGCTCAAGAAATCTCTATAAGGTCTCAAATAGGCTCCTAGACATTGGTTTCACAAGCTCTCTTCAGTAATCTAAAATCTCCGCTAAAATCTCCGCCTAGGTCCGGTTAATCCCTGCCCTAGGTCCTAGACAGGTTCTCTACCACCTAGATTTGCTAGGCACCTAGGCCAGAACTCGCCTAGGTGGAATTATACCTCTAGCGCATCGATTTAATTAAGGTTTTAAAGTTCTACAATACTTGAAATGAATATGTTAAAAGATTTTTTTTTTAGTAATTGTTTATGTAAATTTTTAAAAATTACATCTACTATATGCTTTGTATTGTATAACAAGTATATCTAACAAAATAAATAAATAAATGAGACCACATAAGAAAACGCCTAGGCACCGCCTAGGCGGCCTAAGCGCCCCCTCCACCGCCTAGGTCTGCCTAACAACTTTTAGAGCATTGGTCACCTATGGATTAAAACAATCACTATGTGATCATTCTCTGTTAACATTCTCAACCAATACCCTTTTGCGGTTCTATTGGTGTATGTAGATGACACGATCCTTACTGGTTCAAACATTGAAATTCTCTCCCAAAATCAAAACTATCTCCGGAGTAAATTTAAGGTTAAAGACCTAGGTGTTAGTTTTTGAATTCTTGATGTTTTGAATGATAACAAAATCACATGTGCTTGCATGTTTTTGCATGAAATATGTTTTGGGCTAATATTATATGGTTGTATATGTGAACATAATTTAATGGCCAGGATTGAATATATTGGGCTGATTATAGATCATTATAAAGATAAGAAAGTTGGCTAGCATATTTTATGTTGAAAATCTGTCTCTCAATATACTCGGTTAACCAAGCTATTAATTGGAGTATATCAAGGAAGTTGGTTATGCTGAACAGAGTATTTGAATTTGAATTAATATCCTTTGATCTTTGAATATGTTATATATAACAGGCTTCTATTATATCTTTTTATATCTCCTTAATTTAAGTATGTTTCAATTTTCATACCTTTGACTTCTGAATTCTAGGAGATTATTATAGTTGTTACTCTCATCTGATTTTGCTGAAAAAATCTAACTCTTTCAATCATTTGAGTATTTCATGGGTTTAGTATTCACATAGCCCTTGGACATTGACGTATATATATTCGTCTTGCTCGGCTGTTAAAGTGAGGACTTGGAAAAAGCTTCAATCGATCTTATATAGTTTATTCAGTAGTTTTTCTAAGTGTTTCCAGTGATATATTTGTACTGTTCTTAAATTGGTTAGTGCTGGAATATTGATATTTCATGTTATCAAAATCCTTATTCTGAGTATAAGCCGTGTGTGGCTTGGTCTATCTAGTAATAGATAGGATCTGTTCTTAGAGAGCTTTCAAGGTTGCAGTAGTGTAAAAGTCTTAGTGGTGAGAAGGGTTGCAGAGGTGTAAAGGGGCAGTTGTGTCCATCTCAGAGGAAAGCTAATTGGAATAGGAAAGTTATTTTGTATTTAATTAAGTTAAATCTTAATAAAAAGAGTCTTCAATACCAATTGGTATTGGACGTGGATTAGGCCACTAGACTAGAGGTTAGGGGCTGAACCACGTAAAAATCTTGGCGTGATTTTACTGTTTTGATTATTCTTTATTCTGCTCTTTAAATTTCTGGGCTTAGTTTTACTGATTGCTTGAAAATACACTAAAGCAGGCAGCAAAATAGACGGGGTATCTTGTCTGATAATACTCAAACGAAGAACATTAACTAAAGCAGACAGCAAAGCAGACACCCATTCTTGTTTGATTTCTATCTGCAGAAATAAATTTAAAAAGTTTACTTTGTTTATCAGTTTCACCTATTCACCCCCCTCTAGGTGTGCTATTACACTAGGCACTCTCAAATATTTCCTTGGAATTGAAATGGCTAAGATCAAATGAAAAGGTCTCTGCATACACCATACACACCGGGAATATTACAAGATACGAGTCTGGTAGCTCCAAGACTAGCATCATCCCTATTGAACATCATCATAACCAATATTTAGGTGAGACTTTCCAATATCCTACCGAATACAAAAATGCTAGTAGGTAGATTAGTGTCACTATCACTAGACTTGACATTTCATATGCAGTCCCCATTCTCAGTCAGTTTTTAGCCTCCCCTAAAGTAGATCATGAATGCAGCCCTGAATTCAGTGAAATACCTTGGTTAATCGCCTTACTCATACTTTTTGAGATTTAAAATGTAACTCCAGTGCCTATATTTTGTTACAACAACGCTACTATGCACATAGTGCAAAATCCTGTCCTAAATGAAAGGACTAAACACAAAGTCTTTCAAGGTCAAATTCTACCTCTATGTTTCACTCTTAAAAACATCCTTACAAAACCCTTTCTGGAAGGGTAATTTAATTTACAAGGCAAAAGGAATGTTGAGTCACAAATCTGCAGGAGCGCGCTTTGGTATCCCATTTTATTCGTTCTTTATACAAAGTTAGTTATAGTTGTAGATATTTTTATCATTGGAGAGGTAGAGCTAGATAGGTATATATTCTGCAACAAGCCTTGTACACTTTCTCAAATAATTGAAAACATCTCCTTGGGACAATCCTCTTCATTCTGAATTTCTTCAAATAATTCTAAAAAAGCAAGCTAGGATTACTATACTAAAGCATGAGAGCTCAGTTAATTCTAAATAAATATCACTCTTTTTGTTGCGAAATGCAACATAATAAATATTCAAGACCATAAATTACTTGAATCGAGTGAGTTTTGGTATGTTGATTACTTGATTTATAAAGAAAACTCTTATTTTGGGATGTCCTAAAAAGTTAATGTGCACTCTTATTTTGGGACAAATGAAGTACAAGATACCTGCAGGAAAAGCCCATTTGACGCTTTGATCATTTATCTACTCAGAATTTGAAGGTTAGAGGGGAGCCAACTCTATTTGATACAAAATTTGTAGTCTATGGTGGTTCCTTGTCCTTGATTATCCAGTCCAATGAACTGTTTGCTAAACACCTTGAAGTTGAAGCTAGACAGGTAACTCTTCATAGCTGCAGACAAATTGAAGCATAGTTTTTTTAGTAAAGAAGAAAATTAAGCACAAAATTAGAAGCATACCGAGAAAGTACCCATCCAGTGCCATGCAAGTAATTGACACACGAGCTCCACGAGGCCTGAAAGACTTTGGTAATGCTCATTCTATGCTTAGAACTGTTTTCATAAGGAAAAAAGTAGAATGATTAGCAAAAACATTGTCAATGGATTGTTTCAAATATATAGTTTTGCAAATGTGGGAATTGTTTCTCCATGAAAAAGTAAACCACTTTTTGATATTTGATTGAACTCTAACAAATAATGCATGTGCACGATTGTAATGCACAAAACGTACCTTAATCTATAGGCATTTGAAGACTGGTAATGGAAAGGCCAACTCAATAGACAAGAACAAATGTGTGATAAAAATAAAAAATAAAAAAACATCAAAATATCAAGCAATCTTGGGCCTGAGGTTTAAGTTGCAGCGAAACCAACGCAACAAATACAGGCACATAAATATTGCACACCAAGATGCTAAGAAGACTTTATCTCTTCATTAAAATATCAAAAGATACATCAAATTATTGAAACAATGCCTTAATAAAGCATTATATATTTAAGAACAACACAGCATGGTGGTTAATGCACTAGCCTTTAAGGTTTATACTGTTATTTATAATCAACTGCCTGAGACTCCAGCGAGAATTTGTGTTCTTGTACGACCAAAACGCCCATCCAAATGTCGCCTTCCCATATACTTCTAGTTGGGCTTTTGCATAATCTTCAATTGGTGCATTCTTAAGTTCCCACTCTGCTGTCCATTCCCCTGCATTTTGATATCAAAAGTAAAAATCACTCAATTCGTAACAAACATAAAAAGGACTATGGTAGCCAAGTTCATTGTTCTTACCAACAAAGCTCAGGGGGCCATTGGATTGGGTAACCTCTTGCAGCTTTGCTGCCCTATCTTTATATATGAAATCAATATTCTGTTGCGGAGTCATGTTTTTAAAAAGTTCATCGTCAAAGAGATTATAGTAGTGCACATCAATGACTGAGCTCGGAAGGCCACTGGCAAGCGAAAGTAACTCCTTATTGTTAGCAGGTCCCAATCGGTTCGATAGAATCACATATGCACTCTGAGTGTACTTTCTCACTGCAGAATAACCTGCTTTGTAGTACTTGCTTAAGGCATCCAAAGTAACACCAGGTGCCAGAGGCTCATTCATCAACTCAATTGCTCCAAGGCTAGCGCGATTCGCATACCTATAATACAAATTACATACAAATTTGTTTCTCTTTCATCTTTCCAATAAATTTTAGAAGGATGATATTTAAATTTTATACTCAATTTAATCAATTAGACAAACCATTAATTATATTTCTTAATGTACTTGCTTCCTCCTAAAACATCAATTAAAAAAGGAACATAAAAGAGAATCTCCCCATTATTCGACTAAGCACTGATCATCGGGTTGAGTTTTTCACCTTGCTGCTAGGAAATCTATAACAGAAACAGTTTCATCTATGTAAGAATCTCCCCATTCCTGATATCCATCTCTGGTTCCACTGTGATCGTTTCCATTTTGTGATCCCGGAGCTGCGTGTAAGTCCACTATGACTTTCATATTGTATTTTCTGCAACAAAATCCAGGAATGAGTGAAACCAATTATATTCAATTCCCTTACTAAATTAGCCAAGTTAATTGATTTGAATGATAGGATTTAGATTAATTACTCAGCCCATGTAAAAGCTTTGTCTAAAGCTTGCAAGGAACCTCCAACAAAAGGTGGAGGCGGATTCTGATCATACTTTATCCACCACCCAACTGCAATTCTTACTGCATTTAGACCACTCTCAGACATGAATTTGAAGTCTTCTTCCACAATGTAGCTGTCCCAGTGCTCCTATTTATCCATTCATAACAATTAGTAATAAGTATATATCTATAGAAAAAAGTTATATCTGGTGTAATTAAAAAATTAAAAATTTTGTCCTCCAAATGCAACCTTTTTTTTCTTTTTCTTATATGAGACGTACAGAAAAAGTTGTATCCGTTCTCTTTTCCGATTTTTCATCCGGTGCCCTAAATTTATTACTAAAAAATTGGATGAATGTTTATTTTTCTGTTAGTTTCTAGGAAAACGTATTGGATGGATGTTTTTCTTGTTACACTTTCTAGCAAAATATTTTCAAGTTTTAGTATTCATACCCTCAACTTTTGTGGAGCCTTATCGGGGCCATAACCATTGGTTAGTTGGTATTCACCTCCAAGCTTCTTGATGATCTCCATTTTGAATACAGATGGATTTTCATCTCCCCAGTCTGATGAGCTACCTCCATAATCTGCCGTTACCAAAGACTCTGTATCTGCCTAGTAATAATATGAGAAAGATTAAGGCATTTGAGCAGAAAAACTTCTAACCACCCTTTGCACTTGGTCAACTACCAAGTTTGTGAAAAATAAATTGGCTAGCCCAAAAAACTTATGGCATGATGAGAAAACAGAGTTCACTTAGCCCACCTAAACTTCGTGTAGTCGAGTACCAAAAGAACATAAAATACCTGTAGAAATTGACCATTAGACGCCTTGATGCGTACTTTGTCATTATTCCTAAAAATCTGAAAGGTTTCAGTTGTGTCGGGTGTATTTGATACTGCAACCACATTGATACCTTGATTATTCAGTCCAATGAACTGTTTGTTAAACACCCTGAAGTTGAAGCTAGATTCATCAATTCTCCATAGCTGCCAAAGATATTTCATATGTTTGATTTCGTTAAATTTATGAAGAATCACAAGGGAAGTGATCAGTAAATACATTAGCAGCATAAATTTAGATCTGTTGTCACTTCATCCACGATCCCATCTCATATATTGGTGTCAGGTAATACTTATCCATTTAAAAAATTAACTGTAAATAAGTAACTACATTACGCCCGACAACAAAACATAACATGAGACACGAGATGGACCAGAAGAATCGGACTCTATTAGCATACCCTGAAAGTTTCCCAGCCAGAGGCACTTGGGCGGTTGGCAACCAAACCTGCTCCGCCTCCATCTTCTGCAGACAAGTACTTATTATGCTTGGTAGACCTGAATTGCACTTGATTTCCATCCTAAAAAAAAAAAATTAATATTTCAAAATCACAAATTTCTTTATTTAAAAAACCCATTGAATATGAAAAATGGGAACGAAAAAAGAAAAACATTGATGAACAAAAGAGAGGAAATCAGAAAAGGTACCAAGAGGTCATTGTTAATAATGTCTTGAAATGGAGATGGGTTCATCCAACTCTCAGCTACAAGCCATGCTCCAAGGTTCACTGCTTTGAAAGGAACACTCTGAGCAATTTCTAGGGGGAAAAGCCATGATAAACAACACAGAACTAAGAGATTCTTCATGAAGAATTTACTTTGTTTCCATTGAAGATGGCATTTTTGCTTGTATTTATATAGAGAAGTAATAACTCTACAGTACAGTATTAGATGTAAATTTTAAGTAGACAATTCCAAAATTACTGTAGATTTTGCACTGTTGGACTTTTGACTTGGAAGTTTTGCTTCCTCACCACATGTATTTCTTTTTGGTCCATTGGATGACTTGCATAGACTTGTCGAACTTTGATTTACCCAAAAGAAAGGAAAAAAATAGAGACTTGTGGAACTGCTGACTTGGTGCTTCTTCGTTTACACTCATAAACACACTATTAGGAGTCGGACGCGGTACGCCAAAATTAATGTGGAACTTTTGGACCTCCAAACACATTAAATATTATTGTCAACACTTGGGGATTAAATGCAACGCACCAAAATTGATGTAGTGCTTTTAGACCTCCTAACACATTACATAATACTAATGCAAACGCGGTAAATACTTGTAACCAAAAGTACCCCTTGCTTCAAGTCTATCTTTCTCTTTCTTCTGGCTAATCAAGTCAACTTTTTCATGAAAAATTGGGTAACCAGACATAAATGGGGAAGAAGTCTATCACCTACTTGTACTATGTTGGCAGTGATTGGCATAAATATTAGTGCTAAGTGATTGATTGACAGTCCATGAGGAATGAAAGAGTGTCGTAATTGTACCTAACATGATTACGACTGGTTCCATAGTTAATGCCTAATGGTAAAGATAAGCAGAAGTTATGAATATGAGCAATTTAAATCAACAACATAGAAAATGAAACTACTAACTAAAGGGTCTTGGCTCAATGGTTATCCCATCCCTTGTGTATCAAGAAGACGTTTCAAAACTTGACAGTGGCAAAAGTTGGGTGTGTGTGTTTAAATTATGTAGCAAACTAGCAAAAAAAAAATGAAACTACTAAATGGATGTTGACTTAGCTGAATTGAATTTTTGCCTAACCAAGCTCTCTCATTTTAACTTTGGAAAATGATTTATTGTTTGATAAATTCATTCCAGCATAGTAATCAAACAAAATTATTTAGAAAAAACTATTTCAAAAAAAAAAAACACAAGCTCACTAGGAGACCTGAAGTGTGAACTCAAATCGAATTTTGAAATACTTGTGTGATTTCTCACAAAACAAAATTAAATTGGCCCTAAAATTAATGGGATGAAGAAATTGCAGACCTAAGAAATTTGCTGGGAACAAAGCGCATCTTGAGGAAGAGAAAATTGGCAATCAATATATATATATATATATATATATATATATAGGACTGATTCATAGTCAACGTTGTAAAGATAAAATTATCCTTACAACAAATCTCAACCGTCTATTTATGGATCGAACGGATAGGAAACGGTAAGGAGGATATGGGCTCCACAATTTAATATGGGGATTTCTCAGTATTAAACTGCAGATTGGATGATGTCCAATATACCCTCTAAAGTTAATTTTTTTTTTAAGTTTTTCGGGCTCCGTAATATTAAACTGCAGATGTCAAATTCAATTTTTTTTATAAAGTTATAGATGCAGTTGCAGTTGAATCTTTCCAATGATGTAACGAATATGATGTATTTGTTTCTTTCCAGATAATGCTTGGAAGGGGAAAAAATTGGTGAATGACAAAACCAAAATCTTCAAACTTCAACTAACGAGTCCAAATGAGGTTACGCTCAAACTTATAGACACAACCAAGATCAGTCTTTCAGAAATTGAGCCCTCTCCAAGCACTAGGAGAAGAGGTAACGATTCAGCAAACCACAGTGGTGAGCATCCACCTAACGAGGATAAAGCTATCATTCCCAACATACCTGCTCCACAAATGGCCAGCGGAGAATATGAGACTCTAAGTCTGATAGAACATGCAAAATTTTTGGAAATCAAGAATAAGGTCATTGATGATTCTAAAGGACCAGAGGTTGAGCTTAGCTTAAAGAGGCTAAGATTTGCTAAAGACACTGGGAAAGCTATTTAAATTGACCGCAATGTTTAGAGACGTTCAAATTCAATTGTGGAAGCCAAATTTATTTATTTTTTAAAGTTTTCCGAGATCTACAATATTAAACTGCGGATGCTAGATTCAATTTTTTTAAAAGTTTTCCAGGCTCCGCGGTATTAAACTGCGGATGCCAAATTCAAAAAAAAATCGTGTATCTAGGGAAGGAAGAAAGACAATTACCAACAAGTTGGGTTCAAATACTACATTTGCACACGTGTAGGTCACTGGTTGGCAAATCTAATTCCCAGGTATCAGTTGGAAATTTTCAAGATTACAAACCTTATCCTGGACAGATAAAGAGGCTCACTTATAATGAAATGCAAGAAAAGACAAAGGATTAAATATTGAGGAAAAGTCTGAGTTACCATTAGACAAACAGGAGCACGACATGGAGATTTCTATTCATGTATTAAATGGAAATACATCAGACACTACTGTAAGAATCAAGGCCTTAGTAGGGAATAAAGAGATAATCATTACTCTACGATTCATTGACTCAATACTCTACGATTCATTGATTCATTACTCTACGATTTTAATCATAATAGTACTTTTAGAATTGGTATTCCACTCAACAATCTTAGAGTTCTCTTTGAGCACTTCTTTACTCCGCCATAGTAGAGTGAATTCTCAGATCGTAGAATGACTTAACTCTACGATAGTAGACTTCAGTGTAGAAACGTAGACTGAATCCTCAGAAACGTAGAGTGAATCCTCAAATTATAGAATGAATTAACTCTACGTTTCTACACTAAAGTCTAGTATCGTAGAGTTAAGTCACTCTACGTTGCCCTTTTATGAATGTCATAGTTTTTAAATAGTAGAATTGTTCAAACATCAATTAAATGTCGACCTTATTTTCGCCTCTGATATATCATGACTTTACGATCTAAGTTAAGTCATGACTCTACGATCTAAGTTGATATTAGAGTGACTTCAACCTTTACTCTACGAACTGGTATTCCACTCAACAATTTTAGAGTTCTCTTTGAGCACTTTTTTACTGTTATGATTAAAATCGTAAAGGAATGAATCAATGAATCGTAAAGTAATGAATCAATGAATCATATAGTAATGAGTCAATGAATCATAGAGTAATGTTTGAATGAATGAATTTGTGTAATTAAATTGGAAACAAAAGAACAAAGAAATAGCAAATAAATGACTTCAACCTTAAATAGCGCAGAGTAACTTCAGAATTTAAACAAAAGAACAGAGAAATAGCAAGTAAATGACTTTAGCCTTAAATATCGCAGAGTAACTTCAGCCTTTACTATCGCAGAGCTACTCTACTATCGTAGAGTGACTTCAACCTTAAATATAACTTAAAATATAACATTAAATCTTCCCTCTTTTTAACCTCGTAATCTATCACCAATTCGTAAAACCCTAAACGCCAATGGATTCTCAGGCGAACAATCTCTACGAAACGGCATCCCAGCCGAACACCGGTAACGACGCCTACACTTTCTTTTAATTTAAGACCGAGCACACGTGTAGGTACTGTGGGGTGCAATATCCAACGTGTATTATGAGGTGTAATGTGCCATCTTGTCGTAAGTGGTTCTATAATTCAAGGGCGAGTACTTTGAGGTCACATATTGTCAATCACCTGGTAAGTGGAATTTCAATTTAGTAGGATCTTTTTTCGTTATTATTAGTTTTGGTTTTACTGTCATTTATTTATGTGTATATGAAAGTAAAGGTAGGAATTTTGAAGTGTAGGGATTAAGCCAAAAGTGAATATTGGAGTATTGGGAAGAGAAGGTGAAAGAAATGATATATTTTTTCAGTATTATTTTAGTTGTGTTGTTGGTAATTGTGTTTCTTCCCTCTCTGGATACACGAAAAAAAATTGAATTTGGCATCTGCGGTTTAATACTGCGAAGCCTAGAAAACTTTTTTAAAAAATTGAATTTGGAATCCACAGTTTAATACTACGGAGCCTGAAAAACTTTTAAAAAATTGAATTTGGCATAAGTAGTTTAAAACTGCGAAGCCCGAAAAACTTTAAAAAAAATTGAATTTGGCATCTGTAGTTGAATTTGAACGTCTCAAAATAATGCAGTCAGTTTGAACAGTTTTCCCAGTGTCTTTAGCAACTCTTAGCCTCTTTAAGCTAAGCTCAACCTCTGGTCCTTCTTTAGAATCATCAATGACCATTTTCTGCGTTTTATGAATAGTGTTTTCGGCGTTTTTCTCAGAAAAGTTATATTTCGTGTATGAAATCGCAACACGTATACATAATCACATATCACATTCATTATGTCAATATCGACCTTTAAATCACATAACACACCATAACATCAATAAAATTCTCATTTTATTCAATTATATTTGGAAACTCGAATTACAAGGATCCGAATATTTATAATCGTTGCACCATGAGTTGGGGGTACACCCTGAGGTCGACCCCAACTCTCAAATTCAGCCCCAAGGGGTGCTCCCCCTCATGGTGGGGCTACCCTTATACTCTCTCATGACATTTCACGTTCAACACTTAGTCGAATTGAAGGAAACTATGCAAAAGAAGACCTAAGCACAAGGAAGTAAGGGAAATGCCTCATGGAAGCGAAAGAAAAGCCACCATGAGGTAGAAGCCCCCTATAGGGTTAGCCCCAACCTCTAGGGTGGACCCTAAGGTGGCTCCCCCTAATGGCGGGATTGCCCAAGCATCCTCTCATCATATATTGTTCTCAACACTTAGCCAAATCGAAGGAAGCTATGAAGGAGAAAACTAAGACATGGAAAAGCAAGAGGAAGCCACTATGAGGTAGGAAACCACCTTAGGGTTGGTCCCAACCTCTATGGTCAGCCCCTTATGGGAGGCTCCTTCATTCACCAATAGCTTCAACACGTAGCCAAAATTTCATAAATATTTTTAATTAAGGACATTTCAAGGAAAGGGAAAAGAAAGGCTCTACATTAAGGGAAGGCTAAAGAAAAGAAGGAAGATTTATCTCTTAAAAGTAGGCCCAAAGTGGGCAAGTAGGCCCGAAGTGGGCAAGTAGGCCCGAAGTGAGCAAGTAGTCCTGAAGTGAGCAAGTAGGCCCGAAGGGAGTAAGTTGAGCACCAATTCAAGCTTTTAAATAATTAATTGGCACCATGAGCACAAGGTGTATGCCAAGGCTTCAAGGGTGACTCTCCTTATAAGAATGATGATATCATGGGCAACGTCACCAAAAATAACGATGATGTCATACCAAGAAGATCGATCCTTTCCGACTGCTTCTGATTGAGTCGATATGAAAAATTACTGACAGAAATGACTACTTTAGATAGATGGATTACCTTTCTAGCCTTCGACAAAGGGTTAGAGAAGTCATCTAAAAGTGGGGTTTGGTGAGGGTTTTAGATTGGCGACTGGAGACGTAAAGCAAAACGGATTCTGAAAAGGCAATATTCACACTTAGAACTGATATTGTAGTCACAGACTATAAGTGACAAAATTAGGTCATGTGTACGACACATGGGGGCACCCCCTCATGAGACCTATAAATACCCATCCTTGTCATTTGAGAGAGGGTTCAAAACTTGAGAAACTTAGAGAACTTCAGAGCTTCTCTATCTAGAACTCACTTTCTTTCTCTAAAAATCACAAGCACCAAGTTGCTAGCACCAAGAGGCCTTCCTTGTTGGTTGCGGTGGCTAGATTCTATATTTAGTCCCCATAAGCCCAAGGTACTTTTCCAAGGACTTAGCCTGCACAGAGTTAAGTCTCAACACACCCAAAATCCATATACGCACACGGTCTTAACACTAAGGGTTCTGCCCATATTGCTTTGAAGAGTTCGCCTACGATCTCTGCCCTCGTCCAAAACTCTGCCCAATCTCACATGCCTTTGTGGAATTCTCACCTCACCCAATCAATCAACGAACCCGACCGCAACAGGAATTGTAATAGTATAGGATATCATTGTATTGTACTTAAAGTTTGTAATGATTAAGGATTAATAAAGATATAATTTTCTTAGTCAATCTTGTTTATTAGTCTTTCAATTTTACTTTATATTTCTCGGTCTTACAATTTATAACAAGTACCTGAGAAATTATATACTTTGTATATTGAACATCTTACGTTCAAAGATGATTTTAATACGTGTGTTTATAAATCATTAACGATCGATGAATTCAAGGAGCGTTGGGAGTATTCAATGACAGAGTATAAATTGCATAGGCATGATTGTGATGCCCCCAAAATAGGTCCACACAACCCATTTTGAGTTGCTAAAATACATACTATAAATACAAATTTTTCTATTTACAACTATTATACTATAGTGCAAAATACGACAACACACATACTGTGACTTCAATACAAATATCGTACCGTATATGGTACAACAGTATCCAAACCCAAATTATTACAATGCCGTAAAAAGACGGCAACACACATTTTAAGTCTTCAGTATAATTATTATTATACTATGTTATAACTTGATGAGGACAACCATTAACTCGAACCATTACTTCATTCCCCGACTAGTCTCAGCTACACTTTCCTTTCCTGAGAAGAACAATGGGACAAAACTGAAAAAGGGTGAGCTCAAATAGCCCAGTAAAGAATATCATGACTAAGATAATGAAGAATAAATTATCTTTAGCATTCAACAGTAATAAATCAGAGACTTAAAGATATTATAAGTGTTTCAACAACAATAACTGCAGCGGAACAAATAATCCATTAGAAGAGTCAAGTAGATTATAATATCTACCATCTTCTATAAGTTAAAAGTTAACCACTAATATTTTATCTCTGTAACACCAATCAACAGTTCCTATTTATGAACATCCAAATCAACAGTTTATCTTTGCACTACGGGCCAAAAATATTTATTTGTAACACCAATCAACAGTTCCTGTAAATCAATAGTTTATCTTTGCACTACAGGCCAAAGATATTCATTTGCAATACCAATGGTCATGATCATGCCAAACACCAGTTCATCTTTGCACTACGGGTCAAATAGAACTTTCACCACAAGCCTTTGTTTGTAACACCAAAGGTCAAGATTATACCAATACACAATTACTGGTCATAATCATGTCAATCACCAGTTCATCTTTGTACTACGGGCCAAAGAGAACTTTTCACCACAATTTTAGTATGAGAATTATGACAATAATATAGAAGATGAATAGAAATAATATAAACAATGAGATCAAGAATAAGAATAAATATTAGAGATTGTAATTAAGTTTATCCAGAGACCAAAAATATCCAAATTGTCAACATGATGATCAAAATATGGAGTCAAATTCAAGAATGATATTCAAGATTCATATTTCAAAGATAACGATAAAAATTCAATAGAAAGATTCAGGTGAAAAGATACTAGATGAAACACAAACTATTAAGGATATTATACTAATTTTAGGATTTTTCACCATTTAATAATATTGTTATGGAAACGAATAATAATTTCTTCCATAAATGGAAGAGTATGAAAGAAAATGATATCTTTTACGAGTACAAAAGAAATGATACTACTTACGAGTATGAAGAAAGTGACATCCCTTACCTCAATTAGCAAGTGACTGGATGTTACTTTCTATGAAGTTTATCAACCTAAATATATTTATAATATAATTAGTAACTATCACATATGGTGTACACTAACTCGTATATTATAAAAATCAAAAGTGATTATATAATATATTTTGTGTAGTGGAAAGAATAAACTTTAAAAATAATATTTCAAAATAAAATCTTTCAAAGAAAGTTTTTCAAAATAACTCTTTTAAAAGAAGAATTATAAACACCATGTGGTGTGTGTGGGTGCTTGACCAACTTTTATAGAAAAACTTACTTGAACAATATCAATATTCTTACTGATCTTCACAAAAAAATTCAAGATAGTCTAGCACACTTAGAGAGAACTTACACAAAGAAATTTAGAGAGTGGAAGGGTATAAGCAAATAAGGAAGTTATGATTTTCCTTATGCTAAACCCCCTATTTATAGTAAAATGTTATCAATATCTACCACACATCAATTATCACACTCTTTTTATATCATCCATCCATTTTTTCTTCAATATATATCATCCATCCATTTTTTCTTTAATCTATATCATCCATCCATTTTTTCAAAAAGATTAATCCATTATCAAAAAGATAAATCCATTATCAAAAAGATAAAACCATTATTTAAAAGATAACTCCATTATCAAAAAGATAAATCCATTATCAAAAATTTTATTATTAAAAAATTCATTTTCTATATTATTGTGTTAAATGTATTAATATCACATATATCATATACTCGCAATACTGACAACTAGATCATTCCCAAGAAAGAGGGGCCCTTCCGTAAAAATGGCGCGTAATTAAATAACCTCTTTCCTCGACAGAATTCTAGATATTGCCAATAATGCTAACTAATAATATCCTTTCAATAATATGAGTTACTGTGTCGTGACAATTATTGATTTAATAATGTGAAATACTGTGCAGTTATTACTGTGATAATTATTAAATCAATAATATAAAATACTATGTTAGTGTCACTGTAGTAATTATTGAACCAATAATATGACATACTGTACAATACCGTGTGCTACTGTGGAGTACCGCGTGTTACTATTCTTTTATTACCGGGTATTTCAACAGTTAACGGTAAAAGTCCTGCCGCCAATTTAAAAAGTTATCGCTTTTTATATCCGACAGTTATTCCGTTTGTGGGGCCCACCAATGTTTAGTTATTTCGGCGTCATCGTACTTTACCGAATATAATATTCCCCGACAGAACGAATATTTCCCGACAGAACGAATATTCCCCGACATACTGTATAATTGCACATATCATCCTTAACTTATCATTATATCAATTTAACACCTAACAGTTAGAATAATAATAATAAGAAAAGTTAAAATCTTATTCATAAAAGGTTGGGGTCTTACAGTGATGTGCTACATTCCCTTTATGAAGTCAAAGAAAAGTAGATAAGGGCCTATTCAAAGAGGTATTTTGCAGTTGAGATGACAACAACTTCAAGGAGTGAATGAATGAACAGCTTATTTGATGAGTATGTTAATAACATAACAAGTATGAAAAAGTTTGTTGTAAATTCCTAGAAAGCAATTGACGGGCGATATTTGAGAGAGAGGGCCACTAACTATGAAACCAACCATTGGAGGCAGAGTATGCACTTAGTTCAACTTTAGAAAAACATGGTGCGATGATTTATATAAATGAACGCATATTAAAACAATTATATATATGAAATGAAGAGTTATTTATATTTTATTGTCAAGTGCCCTGATATAAATAATTCTAGCCTTGTTGACGATTCTCCAAATTTGAAAGATGATTATGATTTCGATATAAAGCTAGACTTTGACTTGATAGGTATTGAATACAAAGAGATGACTGATGATGAAGTGCCTGAGGAAATCAAAGGATGGGTCGAAGACAAACCTAAACCAAACCTCGAACAAACCACAACTTTCATGCCCACGGATCGCCCCGACTCTATTTTGATGCTTAATTTCCCGTTTATCAGCAAAAACGATTTCTAAACAAAACGACAAAGATTTTCTAAAATAAAACTCAAATCGCTCGGGTTAGTAAGACCACTTTAAGTTAAAATTGAAAGTAGCGATGAATCTCGATTCCTATTTGGCGAAGGGTTTGAAAACCATTTTTTCTAAAACGTCATCCTAAAAACTTTTATCAAATTAAGGCTAAAATGAACCTTTTCCTCAAATTAAATCCCTCGCGCATAGGTTCAAAGAGGTTCAAAATTGCTCTGAAATCAATGGCCACAATCTCTCCCGAACTTCGCCTTCTTCTTCTAACTCCAATTCCATTCGGATCTCAGATCTGCTTCTCTTTAAGCTTAACCATGGCGGTCTCGAATAATGTATAACTCTCTAAATTCGGTTAGTGTTTTTCTTTTTTTGTGATGGAAGAGTACTTCACCATTTAATTGGATGAGCTACTTATTGAACTTGGAGCTTTGAGTTTTGATTCATTGCGATTTATGTAATTCTGTTGGAATGATTTTGATTGAGTTTGGTTAGAGAGAGAAAAAGATGAATGTTGTACCTAGTCCACTCTAGAGTTAATATCCATGTCACAATATCCATCTCATTTTTTTATTTGAAAAACATAAATTTAAAATCCATGTTATAAAAAATAGATGGTCAACACAAGTCAACTAACGTCTATTACGATTTTGTGTAAAAATAATTTCTCTCTTAAGTTAAAAGTAATTTTGTGTAAAAATAATTTCTCTCTCTTAAGTTTAAAGTAAAAATTTTGTATTTGGTTAGTTAAAACAGAAAATAAGTAAAAACTAGTTGGTTTTTAGTATTATTTTTGCCTTTTGCTCTCACAACAATTCATACGTTACAAATGATCACCCAACTCCTCGCCCCACTATTTCTTAAAGTAAAATCCTAGAGAGAGAAAGTTGAAGAACATGTGAAAGGGTTCTTCTGAAAACATGCATTTTCTAGAGAGAGAAGGAAAAACTCAAAAACAAAGGTCTTAATAGTTTATTTTTCTCTCTAAAATAGAAAATAAGTGAACCTCTTTTTTTTTTTTTTTTGTTTTTTTGTTTTTGATAATTTATAAGGGAACCCTTTTGCTTTCACGATTCATACTTTACAAATGATCACCCAATTCCTTGCCCCACTATTTCTCAAAGTATTCCTAGAGAGAGAAAGTTGAAGAACATGTGAAAGGGTCAGTCTGAAAACATGCATTTCTAGAGAGAGAAGGAAAAACTCAAAAAAAGAAAAGAAAAGGTCTCAGTAGTTTCTTTCTCTCTCTAAAAATGGGTTTCTAGAGAGAGAAAGTTTCTGCTTTGACCCGCCTCTCTCTCTGCAGGTATCCGTCTGACACCCGTTTTTCTCTTTGGATGTAATAGAGAGGTGGAGGAGAGAGAAAATCAGCAGAAAAAAATGGAGTTTGTGGGGAGAAGAGTGAGGAAAGAGGTTCTAGGGTTTGGGGTTTCTTCTGGGATGGTGAAATTTTACAATTCAGAAACTGGGTTTTTCGAGATCAAGTACGAAAATGGTGATTCTGAGGAATTGGAATTGTCACAAGTAGCTTCAATTTTGGAGGAACAATCTGAGTCTGCTGCTGCTGAGGTGACTGATGATGATATGATTGGCCGGAAGCCGAAAAAGCGGCGGAAGAATGCAATTCTTGGTGATTCAGGTAATGATTGTGGTAATTTAGTTAGTGATAGTAGTGTAGGTGGTAAAACCCTAGAAGAGAATTTGGGTGTTTTAAATGGAAATTTTGATATTAATGCTAATTGGGGTGATGATGGGGTTGATTTGAATGATGGGAGTAATTTGAAAAATGGGTTAGATTTGAATGTTTCTCTTGATGATGCTGAGCATATAGAGTTAATTAACAAGGAAGGATTGAAGAAGGGTGAGCTTATTGATTTGAATGTGTATGCGAGTGAAGAAGATTACTTGGAATCGAAACCGGCGGGGTATAATGTGGATATTCCAAAGAAAGAACATTGTTTTGATTTGAATTTTGGTGTAGATGATGAAATGAAGTACTCAAATGCGGATGAAAACCAAGTAAAGGGGTTTAATGTTTCTACTGAAAATTTAGGGGTTAATTTACCTCCAAATGATCTAGCTGGTGATTCCACTGGTACTATGACGAGAACTGCTACTTTTGGAGTTTTGGATGCTAACTTTATGAATGAGAGTGGTTCTTCAAATAATTTATTGATGGGTCCTTCTAATACCAGTCCTGCTGTGGTTAATTATGAAGGGAATGTGGGAAGCACATTTAAAGGAAACAGTAAAAAGAGAAGAAAAGTTTTAGAATCCGCAACAAAAACAGTATTGAGAAGAAGTGCTCGTACCGGAAGAGCTGCTATTTCTGTTCAGGAAAATTTTTCTTGTGCGATTGGTTTGGATGAAGTGAAAGATGAATTGGTTTCTCCTGCACTTAGTGCAGTTTCAGAGGGAAAAATTACAGTCTTGGGCTGTGAAGAATTGGAAGGACGTCATATTCTTCCTCCAAAGCCACAGTTACCCCCATCTTCAATAAATTTAAATGTAGATGGCATTCCCATATTTGATCTTTTCTCGGTTTATTCTTTTTTGAGGTCATTTAGTACTTTACTGTTTTTGAGTCCATTTGAGTTGGATGATTTTGTGGCTGCGCTGAGATGCAAGGCTCCTACTTTATTGTTTGATTATATACATTTGTCTCTTTTACAAACTTTGAGGAAACATTTGGAGTCTCTTTCAGATGAAAGTTCTGAATCTGCTTCTATTTGCCTGAGGTATTCTGCTCTTTCGTCCCCCAAAAGGTTAATCCAGTTGTTTTTTTGAACGATTTCCCACCTTGTTCTTAACGTCTTCATATTTGTCTTTTGAAATGTAGGAGTCTTGACTGGAATTTTTTAGACTTGGTCACCTGGCCCATCTTTATGGTTGAGTACCTCCTAATGCATAGTTCTCTATTAAGTCCTGGTTTTGATCGGTCTCGCTTGAAGTTATTTGAGAGTGATTACTACAAACAATCAGCATCTGTAAAGATTGAAATGCTTCGGTGTCTTTGTGATGATGTGAATGAAGTGGAAATCATAAGATCAGAGCTTAATAGAAGAACTCTGGCAACGGATCCAAGTATGGATTTTGATCGAAAAATGATGTTTGAGACTCCCAAAAAGAGGAGGGCTGTAATGGATGTTTCGGGCACTTCTTACTCAACTGAGGAGGTTGTTGGTGAAACAACAGACTGGAACAGCGATGAATGCTGCCTTTGTAAGATGGATGGGAGCTTAATATGCTGTGATGGTTGTCCTGCAGCATTTCATTCGAGGTGTGTTGGAATTGTCAGTACTCTTTTGCCAGAGGGTGATTGGTATTGTCCCGAATGCACAATTGAGAGAGATAACCCTTGGACTAGAGTAAGGAAGTCGATTCGCGGTGCGGAGCTATTGGGAATTGATCCTTACGACCGGCAATATTATAACAGCTGTGGTTACCTGTTGGTGTAAGTTTTTTTAAAAAATAAACTTTTTTGAGGTTAACTAAATAACTGTTTTTGTTTTTATTATTATTGACATATGATAAATTAGCTAACAATGTGTTACTTATCAGTGGATTGTCAAAGGTATCATAGCACAGTGGTAAACTTGCCTTCATGGCATCAAAAGGCAGTGGCGTCATGGAGTGAAAATTTCCGTATCTCACCTATAAATTTGGGGAGTTAGAAGTGGCTAATTTAGAAAATTATTTGCCATGACCTAAATGTGGTCTTGTTTATGGCGTTGGTTATTGTTGTCTTTATAACTATTGTTATTGAACCATAACAATGTACTGTTATAAAAAATTACATTACATGTGCTGTGAAAGATGGTGGCTTCACTGATGATAAAGAGAATGAGGAAATTATATATTTCTCCAAACATTCTCAATCGCTCAATGTTATGTGCTGTTATAACTTATAAATTAAGTTCTTCAGTCTCTAAATCTATTATCATGGGAACTCATCTCTTGTATGATTTTTCAGGCCAATTCTGAATAATTGAAGTAACTAGAGCTTAGATAGAGAATGGATGCTGGTGTACAGATAATAATGATTTAGAAACCCTTTTGTATCGTACGTTGGTTTCTTGTTGAGTAGACTATTCTTGTAAGAGTTTGAGTTTGGTAATTGAGGAGCTAAGAATTGGATCAATGCCTATATTTGGTGTTGCCTACGACACAACTCTTGTTGAATTTTCACTTCTTCATTCCCATCTACTACCGTCAATATTGTTAGTTTGTGTCCACTGTGAATTGTAAAGAATGTGTTCCTTGCTTGCTCATTGGATGAGAACTTTAGAGCCATAGTGATGCCCTGAAAGGTTGTAGCTCTATTGAGTGTGGTGGACCAGATTATGTCTGTGATGAATTGGGCATATAGAATTAGTATTTGATGTATTGCCATTGCTTAGTTAGAAGACATAAACACTTGAAGATGTCTAATACTAAAATATGGGCTCTCTAAGTGGGTTATGTGGAATACTCTTCATTTCCTTGGTAACATCTCTTATGCTTTGATGAATTACTATTTTCCTTTGATTAGTAATTCTTTCTTGAGTTTTGTTACTATTCACTGCCATATTCTCATTTAATTGGCGGACTGACTGAGAAGCTAGCTCAGGGTTTATTGTTTTTTAAGTAAAGCCATTTCCTTTTTTGCCAAACAGCACCTGTCTCATTTCTAAAACTGTGCCTTACCAGACTAGTCAAATGCTTTCCTATCATTTGGATTTCAATATAACACTTAGGCCAAATACTTTTTTGCCATGATTACTAGCTTTAAATTTTCATCAGCTAGCATTTATCACTTTGGAAAAGGTCATTCAATTCTTCTCAGTTTTGAAATCTCCTTTGAATCTCCTACTTATAAACCTAAAGATCCACTAGTTCTGATAGTCTTAGTTCATGACAAGTCCAACACGATGGTAGCACGATTTGATGTTTTTTAAAGGTAACTAGGATTAATATATGTCATCAGAGTTGATAATTTTGTCATCCAGCTTGGAATTCCCTTCTGGTTCCCATCCTCTTCTCAACTCTTTCAAGTCAGAAGAGTTTGTGCAAACTAACATGCTCAGTTTGTCAACTCAATTTCATTTTTCTTTCTCGAGTTTAGTTTTAAAAACCCTATGGACTTCCATCAATTCACTTAATTATGTATTGGCTATTGTGCTGTAAATTTTGGGGATTTGGTCATCCTCATTTTCCTGCTTTTAGAATCATTTGTATCAGTCACGAACAACATTTGATTATCAGAAACCTTTTCTTTATCTTGTTAATTTTGGTTTTCTCAAATTAACTAGCTGCATTATTTGGTCTTTATTATCTCTTACAGTTGATTAACTTCTTTTAAGTTCCTTGGATGTGCAACTAAGGTTACCCAAGCACTGTAATTCATCCAAAGCTTGACAAAATCTTAATGCTTCAATAACCAAAGAATACTTTCATTTTGTTGATTCACTCATAAGCATGGTTTTCAATATCTTACATCTACGATACATAATCTGTAAGATACGATATGATATGATATACGGGAAATTTGATGTTAGGGTATCTTAAATTGATATATTGTCACACTGTATCTTATTTTATATTAAGACGCACCGTTTCTTACGATATGGTAAGACGCACTATGTCTTACGATACATTAAGATGCAGAGTGTCTTACATTAAATGAAGATGCACCAAGTCTGACGATACATTAAGACACACTCGTATCTGACGATATCATACATTAAGACGCACTCGTATCTGACGATATCATACATTAAGACGCACTCGTATCTGACGATACACTAAGACGCACCGTATTTAACAATACATTATGGCACACCGTATCTGACGATACATTAAGACGCACCGTATCTGACAATACATTAAGACGCACCGTATCTGATACATTAAGACGCACCGTATCTGACGATACACTAAGGCGCACCGTATCTGACGATACACTAAGGCTCACCATATCTGGCGATACATTAAGGTGCATTAAGACCCACCGCATCTTACGACATGGTAACAATACATAATACATTTGAAGTTAGAGAAGTTAGAGACAGACTTGATAAGAGTTAAGACAACACATTAAACCTTTCTTTTTCCAAGTAGCTGGTATTCACTCGTTCAATAAGCCTTAAAATGCTTTCTAGGGTTCTTATCTTCTTCTAACTCGTTCAATAAGCCTTAAAATGCTTTCTAGGGTTCTTATCTTCTTCTAAAACTTTGTTTCCACTATTCTTTTCCATGTCTCTTTATCACATGGAGACATAAATACATAGCCATGTAGTTGATTTCGCTCTCAACTTTGCATTTTGGGGCTTAATTTTTATACTTATATAGTTAAAGGTAATTTCCCCCTTATGTTTTCCTTTATAAATATTACTCAAGTAATATTGACTATTAATTAAGCCTCTAGTTCTGTGTCTTCAAAGTGGATTACCGGGGAACCCCATCCGCCCTGTGAATTGCGAATTGGGAACGATTGTTCCGCATTTTGAATCGTGGTACAGGAATGTAGATACTTTTTATATTTAGCGTTCCTCGTACCTAATTTTGTTTTGCGTACCGAATCGAGCCACATTCCTGGTAACCATAGTTCAAACTATAATTTGAACATCTAAAGTTTGTTTCTAGGCTTACTTTCGATTACTTAAACATTAAATTTAAGTTGGTATGCTTTATTGCCCAATATTCTCTGTATGTATAGATATATAATTACTATGTTGCATTTCTTTCCATATTTTATTATATGATTTGCAATACACAATACGATACATGATTCGTGACACACAATACGATACACGACTTGCGATTCGGGATTTTTGATGCATCAGACGATTCACGATTTGACAACAACTATGATCCTGTGTATAATGATATCAGCGATTACCTAAGTAATAAAGGCAAAAGGACGATTGGTTCAATCAACTACCCTTTTGCACATTTTTTGGATGTTAGTGGAGCTTTGCTTATCACTGGTTATAGGGGAAATATTAGCTAGTTTGGGAGGAAAACCAATACGACCTCTATAACTTTTTTTAGTTTTTGATAAGCTTGACATTAAAATTTTAACAAATACAAGATGACCATACAGGTACATTCTAGCTTCATGGCTAAGTTTCAACGAAGAAGAGTTATTAACGTCTCAATGGTTTAGGAGTTGTTTTAAATTAGCTAGCTGGTTCAACTTTATAAATTATTAGCTAACCTTGTTAAATAAATTATTAGCTAACCTTGTTATCAAGAGTCAGGTATCTCTTATATGATCCCTCCCCACGTAGATAAAATTCAAGCACTGTAGATGTCCATTAAGATGGTCCGACGATTTTTCTGTGGGAATAACTCAGGATTACCTTCATGTTTGTTCACAAATTTGTGGTTGCTCCGTAAAACCTTGATAGGATTCATTTTCCTATTTTGAGTGTTTCCTCACTCTGAATTTTTTGTCTAAGTCTGACCATTTGCCTCGTTCCTACTTATTAATTTGTGAGCTTAAGGTCTAGGCCTTGCCACCTACAATGATTGCTTTCAAAACTTATTTTCTAACATTGTGGACCCGAAGATGGATTCTTTAGTATGATATTTCTGAATTCAAATGGGAAAAGCTGATTATGATGGACTCTTGGAGAATAATTGATACTAACGACAAGCCTTTTAATCCAAGTTACTTGAGACTCTTGTTGACCTAGTGCATTGCGTTTTAGTACATCTGCTCCCTAGTACTCTAAGGTTCTGGAACTCTAAATTTAAGCCCCCAAATATTTCTGTCTTCTCTATTTTTCCCTCTTTTTGTTTTAACCTCGAATTGCACAAATATCAATATTTTAACTTAGTATTGGAGCTCAGACATCACATTTGTACAAATCTTTTTTCTAAAATAACCAACTTGTTGGTGTGACTGAAAATTTTCTCTAAAATTTAGCTTTACTGCATTTAGATTCTAAGAGAATTCTTAACTACTAGAATCCATAGAAAGCTACCTGTAGTGTATCACATTTTAGTCTATGTAGTGTAACCACGTTTCCGTATCTGCTCAATTAATCGAAACGATCCACGTTCTCCTCCCTAAAAATTTTCTTAGCTCTGCGTGAATTTAGAAGTTTTGTTTTAGTAATGTGACTACTATAACAACTAGTAGCTGACTACAAATGAAAGCAAATTGGGGATACAGATTACAGACTGAGTTAGAGATTTAACATGCAGCATAATCTAGCTAGACTAAAAGGTTGATTGCTGTACATGCTGGGCATTGGTAGGATTCTTGCCCGTAATATATTGCGGTAGATACTATAAACAGTGAGTTGTTTATTGCTCTGTCCAGCTACAACCAATAACATCTGTTTGGACATTTCATGCCTTTGATCAGTATGTGATATTTATGAGAGGTGTTCATCCTTTATCCCCCCCTGAATATACCGGGTTTAAACTGTTGAAGTTTGAGCTGATAGCCTGATATTAATAGTTGGGTTTGATTTGTAACTGAAGCTAGATAGTATGTAAGAAGTTATAGATTGATGTCTTTATCTAAAGAAGTTATAGATTACTCTCTTGAATGAGTTTCTTGGTTATTAGACTGTGTAATGCTGAGACTGACGGATATTACTCTACTCTTTTTTTGAGGGCATATACTTTGTAGACATTTAGACATTAAACCTGTGCCCATCATGATAAATAAATTTGAAGCAACATCGTAGGATTTACTTCTAAACTATAAATTAAGCCAGTAAGAAGGTGCAGCCATACATTCTTCGAGAGTTGAAAGCTTTTGTTTATTGTTATTGTAATTTACTATTTTCTCATTTTGCAACATCGCAATTGATATTTTGGAAGATGGTTTTGGGTTTATTATTTGTTATTTAATATTATTTCTAATTACATAACTGATTTAGGCAAACTTCTTGTCCTCTCTGTTGTCCTATTTTCTCCATTCTAATTCTTTTTTATAGCTCAGAAAATAACGTCACTGATGTAGACATCAGACCCCAATCCCTTTGATGGTGCAAAATTACCCAAATGAAAGTGGTTCTGCCAAATCTCTTACACTAGAAAATATTAATTATTCACTCCCTCTGGGAAGGAGAGTCCATTTTATAAGAATAATTTATATTTCTGTTGTTAATCTGCATTAATTTTAAGTATTAATACACATGTTGCGTAAGCATGTTTAGTTTAGATGGTTAATTTAAAGCACAATAAAAGTAAAGGGTAGCATATTACTTTGATGATATACTTTTATTTTGAGATATGCCATCAAAAAAAACTCTTACATTACTTCTTGTGGATTTTTTTTATATTTGTAAGCATGATTTAATTAGGTTTAAATTTTATATGAAGATTGAGGCTTAAACATATCATTATCTCAATTGTTAATGATTACCAAAAAATATTCTAATAAAAAAATAATTAATGATTACCAAAAAATGATTTTCCTGTCATTACTTATTAAAAAATGATTACCACAATACGTTATGAGAGAAATTGACAAATAGTAAAACATTCTTTTTTCCTTCTAATAAATTAACTTAAAATTTTACTCTTAAATAAAGATTAGAAGTCTAGGTTCTCTAGGTTAAACTAAATAAATAGACTACTCTATCTGAAAGGATAACTAGTCACTTAAGCTGGAGATGATAGTTTCAGCCTTTAGATAATTGTTTGAAAAAATCTGGAAATTGCAAGATGTGTCTACAATTTTGAAGTACTAATCTGAATCACGGTTAGAAGTTTGAAATGAGGAATCAACATAAAAGAATAGTATGTTTAATACCTTAATTAGAAGATTGTGTGATATATCGAGAGTATGGAATTATAAAGACTTCTTTAAACGACTCTTAAAGAATCCGTCCTAAATCAAATAGATCTAGATTAGATATGAGGTACCTAATTCGTGTCTGGGAAAAAATTTGTTTTATTTCTCCACATGTATTATTCAAATTCAAGTCATATGCATGAATAACTTGCTTCTATATATATGCATCATTTATGGAAATTATGTTGCAAACTGTAGATTTTGTCATGGTAAATGGTTGCTTAGACTGAAATGTGCAATGTTCAATGCTGCTTCTATAGATTATTTGTGGCTGATGTAAATGTGTAACAGATATATAATGGCTATTTATGCTTCGTTTTGGTTGTTACTCCTTTAAATTTCATAAATTTAATATCATTGATTATAATAGTTGCATGAGCTACTGTTGTGACCCTTCTTTAAAAGCATCTTTGAGGTTTTTCTGACAGGTAATTATAGTTCTAGTTGAATAACTTGAATGGTAATTTTTGTAAATTTCTATATTCATTACATTTTATGTTTTGTTCTTTTGAATATTTGTCAATTGACATAAGTTTGATTATAAGTTGAATAAATGCCTACTAGTTTTGTTACCAATATTAATCCCTTCAACCATGGCCTTATTTACTTTTAAGTTTATCTTTCTGATGCACATTTCTGTATTAGTCTTGATCGTTTCATCTTGTCATAATATATATGATTGCTTCAAACATGTCTTAAGGTTTGGTGCGTTTGAACTTGTAGGTCAGATTCAGGCGACATGGAATCCCCCTTCAGATATTACAACAGAAATGATCTGACTTCTGTTATTGAAGCTATAAAGTCGCCGCATATATTTTACAGCACATTATTGAGTGCAATCATGAAGTTTTGGAATGTATCTGCTAAAGTAAAAAGTGACACAGTTCCACAGACTGTTAGTGCCTCCATAAACTATATAAGGAAAGGGCAAATGCCTGATATTCCTTTGCTGCCACTTTCAGCACCTTCAGAAACTTGTGTTGGGAAACCCGAAGAAAAATCTATGACATGTACATGTTCTGGTACTGCAGGGTTCGAGGTCTCAGAGCCAGTGGTTGTGGACGATTCCATGAATATCGGAAAACCAATAGCAAGCTCAGAAGGGTCAGCTGAAATTTCTCAAGCTATCACAGACATCCATAATTTAAAGAATACTAGGACCTCAAAAAGATATTCTGGGGTTTTGAATGATTCTAAGATTACTGGGATTTTGAATGATTTTAAGATTCCAGAAAAACCTGTGTACGATGGAGACTGTCCTTTGTCATCTACCAATCAGGTTGAACATGGAAAGAACGTTCAGTTGGCAGACCATGGCAATCCACCATCTAATGTAGATACTACAGCGAATATGCCACAGGGTCAGCATGGTACGAATTATGTGAACCTTTATAGTTTTGCTCGAACAGCCTCATCAGTTGCGGAAACTTTATTGTGCAAATCATCAGATAAAATCTCCGAAGATTCTAGAAAATCTGTGGAGGAAATGATATCAACACAGCTTAAGGTCTTGTCAAATATAACTACTGAGTTTTGTTGGTCAAATATTCGGAACCTAGATTTTGATGCTAGGAAAGAAAAATGTGGGTGGTGTTTCTCTTGCAAAGTTCCTGAAGATGGTGGGGATTGCTTATTCATCATAAAGGACACAAGCTCCTTTCTTAATAATTTTACTAGTGACTCTCTAGGTATTCGTCCTAAAAAGAATTGGAAAGGACATCTTATTGATGTCATGTGTCATATCCTTTGCATTGAAGATCGCTTGCATGGGCTCCTGTTGGGTCCGTGGACGAATTCCCAATATTCCAGCATTTGGCGTAAAGCTGTTTACAAGGCATCTGATGTTGCATCACTGAAGCACTTTCTGATCATGGTAAGAATATTCCTTTCCTCACTTGTGTTGATCTGAGAATTTTACATTGTAAACATGGGGTACAAGTGAAGCAACAAGGTTGGGTGGTCTATGGGATGGTTTGGAGGGCATTATCCTATGATATTTAGTCTACTATGAACTTTGAACTTATGAAGCATTATCCAAACCCTACTATAGGTCGATTATGTTTATTGAATCTAACTCAGTTCTATTATTAAACATTCTGATATATCCCGTAGGTATCAGGGTTTTAATCACACCTAGTTTTTAAATATATTGGCAGAGAATCGATGACATTTTTATTTATTATATTTTAATGTCACCCAACTCTATTTTGAACTTTGTTTTCAAGTGAGAGGAGACAATTGAAAATAAAACTGCACAATGTTGTTGATTTGTAGATCAGTAGGTCCTATTTGGAATGAACAAGATTGCAATGAGTCAAAGTTGTCAATATTTTCCTCACTTTGTACTGTGCTTTGTTAAGCTTGGTGTGATCCATGTTTGCTTCTGTCTGCCTTATTCTGTAGTCTGTAATGGAACAGTCCAATTTTGGTATGGTTTTGGGAACTTCCAACCATAGTTATGTAATCTTCAGTAGATTTATCAGAGGGAAAACTTTATGGAAGTTTTGAGAATAATTTCTTTTATTGAAGTTTGCTTATTTAAAATCAGAAGAATAAAGCTTCTATACTTTGTGGACAGGATGGTGCTTATTTGACCTAATATCTGAATTAGTAGTTGGTTAGTTGGTAGAATTTTATGTTCATTCATGGAGTTGAATGTATTGGGAAATGGCTTACTGGGTGGTGCAGGAGGGTAGGACTGTAAGTCTGTAACAAGTGTTATACACCCAGCCTCACTCAGGCTGTAGGACTTCTTAACTGTCGAGCTGTATCCTGTGGGAAGTTCTGCATTTAATTTGATAATAAAAACAGGAAACCGATTGAAGTTCTGTATAATTTATTTAAACCAGACAGATCAATTTGAGTGGGAGGGTATTTTTGCTTCATATAGTAACTTGAAATCGTGTTTCAAGTGAATTCACGAAAGCCACATGATTTTTTCAGAGGATCGTCAATCTAATGCCCTCACGAGTCAGTCCAGTCTTTCTACTTGTCAATGTTTAATTTTCTAAAGTACATATTAAATTAAGTGTTTACCGTTTACACCAGGTTCTGGAATTTTGCTTTGTTGGTCGGAGCATATGTTTAGAATGGATTTGAGCAATTCCAGAGTCCAGATGAACTAAACCAAAAGATTTCTTTTTAATTAAAAAAAATACTGCCCAGATTAAAAGAAACGTAGAAGACAGATAATTTATATAAAGAAAAGCACAAATTAAAAGAAGAAGAATATTTTTCTAAAAAAAAAAGTGTGTAGGATGAAGAGTGTTGTTCATTATACACTGATTTTTGGATACATACTTATAGAAACTTATATTTACACGTACCTTACCTGACTTGTTAAATATATATATATATATATATATATATATGTGGCTTACTTGCTTATGAAAAAATATGAAAGAATGCCATCTATATGTCAAAAACCAATTTCTACAAACTTTAAGAGTTTAGAACCTTTAAACAAATCAATAATCATTGTAATATTATTCATTTTCCGTGATAGGTTTGTAAGACTATGTAAAGCCACATGTGAATGGACCACCTTGAGGGTTCAAGTATTTCTTCTACCAAAACTATGTTCATGTATTCTTACATGAACAATTATTACTTTTGAACTACTAAATCTTTTTGTTTTTTGATTTAATATAAGTAACACTAATCTTCTACATATGATGTATGTCCTTATTAATATGTAAAAACGGACCACACCTAAAATTGGGTCAAAATACAAGCCTCTGCAGTGAGGATTTGTTCTGAATCTCATTATAGGATCACTATTCACTTGTCCTCCTTCCTTCTGTACTCCTTTTTCTTCTTTTTAAAATGATCTTTAATGGAAAAACTCACATGCTAATCTTCTTCCTCCCTAATTTATGATTACCATCTATTTGTTTGGATATGACATCATTTAATTTGAGAAGTACCTTTTACTTATAATTTATTTTTGAGAAGTATCTTTGTGAAACTGAGATGGTTTGGCTGGTTTCCTATTGGGTGAGCTTGTGATACTGTTGTGGTATCCAAATTTATAAAGAATTACATAAAATTGTTAAAATTTGTTATAAAATAGGCTATAAGCCTAATAGGAAATAACCTTTGTAGGCATTTGTGTACCTATTACTTATATAACTAAAGGTGCTACCTGTGTCCCATTTCTTGTGGCAACTTCATATCGACACTTATTGAAGGAGAGTAAAGTTGAATACACAATGGTGCTTCGGCCCTTCCTTTAATTTATGGTGGGGTCCACAACTTTAAAAACAAAAATTATTTATTTGTTTAAGGGTAATACAGTCAATTCTTATCAAAAAGTATGTTGTGTATGAAAAGGTAGCCACATAAAATTGGACACACAAAGTAGTAAATATTTGTTAATACATAGACATTGTACGTATGAATCTGAGACATTTTGAAACATAGACCTTATGTATTTAAATCTTAAACAAGCTCATCATTTTGAACTTGTCCAAGAAGACCTTTACAATGCTTCTAGCACGGCTCATTATATAGATTTCTACCGCAAAGAAAAATATTAATTTATAAACAGCGTGTATCAGATAATTTGAAACAGAAAAGACAATGTTAAAATATGCATATATGCATTTTAATCTTAGACAATCCCCAGCTTTATGAGCTTGTGCAAGCAGGGATTTACAATGTTTTAACTTTCCGCCTCTCTCCTTGTCGCTGGTTGAGTGCGAAAGTGTTTTTTTTATCATATGAGCTCCAAATTGGAGCTCAAGGGCTACTCATTTTTTATGATGAATGGACTTGAGTCGAGCCCGTACCAAGCTGAACCCCGGGTACTATGAGCTACTTGGTTAATTTGCTTCCCTATGGTTATGCTAATATATTTCAGGATGGTAATACAAGGACTATTGTATAAATATTTATCAAAACAGGATACTTTGAACTCAAGATATTGGTGAAGCAGATTTAGGAAGAAGGGTTGAGCTATAGGAATTCCTGGAAACAGGAATTTTAGTATGAAGTTTATGTAATCAAAAGCGTATCAAAACCTTATAGAGAATATCATACTAATACACTAATTAGGTAATGCTGAAAGCATGGTTATTGACTGTTGGACATTTCCTAAAGGACAAGAAGTCCATTTCTGGTGTTGGTACAGTCTATTCCTCCTAGTGACTTATGACTCTGTATAAATTAGAAATGATACAGCATATTAAACTAGCAGACACAAACCAAGAATTAATATGAAATAACATTCTAATTACTTTGTTTTAAGTGGCTATCTTAAATTAGTTGTTGTTTTCCGCTAATGAATTGCTTTGAATTAAATTTTAAACCCATTGCATCAGTTTAGCTAATAATCATCCAACTAGTTATCTGTTGACTTTCTGCCACTTTTGGTTCCAGTTAGAATCAAATTTGCACATTCGTGCATTTTCAGCAGATTGGCATAGGCAGGTGGATAGTGCTACGACAGTGGGTTCTGCTTCTCATATTGTGACCAGCTCCCTTCGTGTGTCTTCAAAAAATGGGATCAGTCGAAGAAGGGCCAGTTGTCCTGATTCGGAGTCAAGTCCTTCTTCAAATGCTGCCAGTGGATTGGGTCTATTTTGGTGGAGGGGTGGTAGAATTTCTCGTGAGCTGTTCAAGTGGAAGGTTTTGCCACGTTCTTTGGCTTCGAAAGCTGCACGACAAGGTCTCGGATTTTTGTTTCCTTTATCGTCTTCACTTTTTTACAGTTCTCCTTATTTGGATACTGATTCTGAACATAGTTGAAGAATTGAAGTTTAAATTTTGCAGCTGGAAGTAAGAAGATACCTGGCATAGTTTATTCTGACAGTTCAGAATTTGCAAAAAGAAGTAAATATGTAGCCTGGCGAGCTTCTGTTGAGGCATCTTCAAGTGTGGAGCAGCTAGCTCTTCAGGTATGTTATTTCTTTCTATAATCTATATTGGTAATGCTTGAAGGTGTGGCAGTGACCTGCCTGACAATAACCTACATTATCCTAGTCCTGTTTTTATGAGAAAGGATTACAGGTCCTTGGACCACATGACTATTGCGTCTTATCACAATTCACCGCCATAAAAGCTGTTAGGAATGTAAATGTAATTCAAAGGAGTTGCCATGCAGAAATAATGGGCGAAAACTATTGTCTTATAAAAAGTTGGCTTAATCTTTTTTGGAAAATGATGGACCAATAGAAGAATCTAATAGATGATCTACGTCTGATCACACTCACCAGCATAATGGCTGTTAGGACTGTAAATGTAATTCAAAGGAGTTGCCATGCAGATATAACTGGCGTGAACTTTTATTTTATAAAAAGTTGGCTGAATCTTTTTGGAAAATGATAGACCATTAGAAGAATCTAATAGATGATTTATGGAATGGGTGTCAATAGATGATTTACGGAATGGTACATAACTACATACCATTTTATTTGCTATAAAAATATTTTTTTTTGGTGATTTTTACTTGGACTTTAGACATCAGAGGATATTGGAGGAGATGTGGTTGAAATTGTCATTTGTAGGATGACACCTTATGCTGGATGATATTCTGTTGGATTCTTTTCTTGGTTGAGCATTTATCATCTTTCTTTACGCCCTAATTTGTCTTTTCAAACCTCTTATCATTATTCTGAGCTAGATTTAAACTATCATTAGATTGTAGTATTTTATGTAAATGATGTCGATAATTGTTTTTCTTTTAATGAATTTTACGTTTATCTACTGTAAACTTGCTGTCACTTGATCACCGTCTTGATGCATGTGAACACCATGTTTGAAGTAAATATATTTTGCTTTTTGCATCCGTTACTGAAGGTTTGTTACGCTTTGCATTTGTCACTGTGATCACAATCGTGACAACAGTGTAACACCCTGAACTCGCTACAGGCCTGAAGCACTACATGCCGCAAGCCCGAAGGCCCGCAAGGCGACTAAAATCTAATTGCGCGGCTTCAAACAATTACAAAACCAAATAAATAATGTAACTATCAAGAAACCTTAATAAAATTTTCATCAAATGAGCAAAAGTATTGAGCCTAAAATAATACCAACGGAGGTGCAACTCCTCTAAATTAAAGTCCAACAAAAATCAGACCACAATATTATACCGAAATTTAAATTAGTCATCTCATGTTTATATTTGTCTTGACCCATAGCGTCCCAGTTCTCGAAATAAGGTAACCTGTAATATTGTAAGGGGTGAGCGATGAATCCCAACAAGTAGCAATCCTTCCTATTTAGGTTGATCAAGTACAATTTGCACAAACACTTTTTCGAAATAACTCTTTGCTCGATAACAATAGTAAATATACTTTCAAAACTAAAACAAATAATAACAAAGTAAATTCAGATTCAAAAACGATTTCAATGTTTACAATATATCTTTTAATCTACAGTCCTCGCGACTAAGGTTACAATAGCCCTGTAACAGGACCCAAAGTTTAATAATGTCAATAATCATGCATCCTACTAAGGTATCTATAAAATGCACGCTCCTCGTAGGGCATCTGCGCGCCTTAGTAGGTCTATATTAGCTCCGGAACTAAGCGTAAACACTAACGAGTTCTATACATAGTCGGACTGAGAATTTCAAAAACTTTTCTCAATTTTATCGATATTCTAAACTATACTTTTTTTTTCACAATTCAAGATCGTATAATCTCATTTTCTAAATCAAAATTGTATTTCGATACTTGATCCGAATTTTAAAATAAAAGAGTAACATTTTCATTTAAATGGAACCTTAAATAAAACATAACTTTTGAAACATTACACTTAGGCATCCGAGTAATTAACAAGGCATACATAAAAGTATGATAATTTAGAAAAACACTAGATAGTTAGTAAAGCCACTTACAATACATAATTTCAAAATATTAAATAATTCAGATAGCCACTTACAATACAAGTACCCAAAAGATTAATTTCGTGATACAAAATGTCGTCTCAACTAGGGAATCAATAACCACTTCACCTCGTAACACTCCTCTGCATAATTAGAGTTTTAATAATTAATCATAAATAATAAATCTCCAATTCCCAAATCTGTCCAAATGTCATCAAGGCCTCAGGCCACTATTTCTGCCAAAACTCTCGTATTGAACTTATTTTCTGAATCTAAAATCGTAAACAGAAACTAGACTTCAAGGGCACCAATTTAGCCTCAAGAATCACCCAAATCGGACATAAAATCACCAAATTATCAAATTTTGAACATTAGTCTGTTGCGAAAAATCTAGATCAACAATCTCTTAAATTCCATAACAAATAAAATATTTAACTTCAATGGTTCAAAATTGGTGGACATGTTCCCAACTTATAGAACTACAACATATCTAAAATTGAGAACGATCCAATGGTCGGATTAAGAGTTATTGACTACACAACGGACTGCAAAAATAATAGAAAACAAATTTCAGATTTAAGTTTCTTACCTTCAATGGAGTTCTTTTCCTTTTCTAATTTCCATTGATTTTCACTTCCAAAACTCCCAAGAAAAATATCCAGATATCCAAAATACCAAATCAATATCTACCATTTAAAATCAAAATTAAAGAAGAGGAGGAAGAGCTCTTACCAAATATCAAGTTTTCATCTTCAAATCCTTCTCCACCCATCTTTCTCTAGTCTCTCTTCTTCTTTCTCTCAATGTAGTTAGTCTGGAGTAATTTTAAAGTTTTTACGTTTTAATTGTGTTGTCTTGTTTATTATAACAATAACTCTTTTTTCTTTTCTTTTTTTAATCTACAGGATAACTAGTTGTTAGGATAAGAATCTTTTTGAAATTCAAAAAGATCAATATCACAATAATTAGTTATCTTATGTTATAATTATCCGTACATAAGTAACTACTCAATTAACTTTATTATTTTATTAATTATCATTGTTATTAACCACCAAGTACTTATTTTTTTTTTTTTTAAAAAACTTTAATTATATTATTAAAAATTCGAGATATTACAAACAATATGGATTTAAAACCAATTAATAGGTCCAATCAGATCTAGAGGACTTTAGAGAGTGCAATTTTAAACTGTGATTTATATTTAAAACCATAGTTAGAATGTCAATCGGGGACTGCACTTTTTCCAAATAGTTAAAGCATAAATGGAATGTGATTTATTATGGACACCGAAATGATGCCATGATTTAGACACTATGATTTATCCTATCTGAGTTCTTGCAAACCCTAAAGATATCAGGATATGTGTCCGTTGTTGTTCTTGTGCTCTCAATGAAATTCTATGTCCACTAAATTTATTTATTCTTTTCAGGTCAGAGAGCTTGATGCCAACATTAAATGGGATGCCATTGAAAACACTAAGCTTCTTTCAAAGACGGATAAGGAATTTGGAAAATTAATCAGGTCTTTTAAGAAGGTTATCATCCGCCGGAAGTGCTTAGAGGGAACAGCGGGGAAGTATCTTCTTGATTTTGGCAAGAGAAGATTTATTCCAGATATTGTTGTGAAACATGGATCCATGCTTGAAGAATCTTTGAGCGGTAGGAGAAAATATTGGCTGGAAGAGTCTTATGTTCCCTTGCATCTTGTTAAAGCTTTTGAAGAGAAACGAATAGCCCGAAAGATCAATAAGACGAGTTCCACAAAACTTCATGAGAATGGAAGAGTATTTAAGAAGTTCTCCAAGAAAACGGGGTTTTCATACCTTTTTTCGAAGGCTGAAAGATCAGAATATTATCACTGTGGGCACTGCAACAAAGATGTTCTGATCAGGTATCCAACAATTATGTTTTCCGACTATATATTTATTTTATAACCATCTCATACTCGAACTGTTTCTCACACAACTGAACTACTCCTAGTTCTACTACATGTTTTAGTATTGACCACTTTCTAGTTTTCTTAATGCTTTATGTTCTGTTAGTGTCAAATCATATTCATATAGCATTTGAATCAAGGTTACCAAATATTCTTATTGACTTAGCGAACTGCTTATTGCTACTTGCGTACTCAAACATAACATGGTGACATTTTTAAACTCTAAATTTAGTGTACCCACATATCTCTTTGTTTTAACCTTTAATTGCACAAATATCGATATTTAACTTAATATTGAATGCTCAAACATCACATTTGTACTAAATTATTTTATAACACAATCGATTTGTTGTTGCAATTAAAAATCTTTTATGATTTTAGCTTTATAGCATTTAGATTCTAACAGAATTTCTTACTATAAGCATCCATATATAGCTAGCACTAGCATAACACATTTTAGCCTATGTAGCGTACAACGTTCTCATTTTGGTTCCATGAATTGAGATGACCTGTGTTCCAGTAACATTGATTTGAAGTTGTGTGTATAAGGTCATAAGAAAATATTGCCATGTTAGACTGAAAAAAGGAAAAAATGAACTTATTGAATAGCAAGCCGTGTACTCTAAATAACATGTTCTTAATGCACTCTCGTGTTTGCCTGTGTATAATGAATTATGCTTGTTTAGTCTTTTTCCCTTGCTAGGAAACTGTTTAGTTTTTATTCAGTAGTTCTCTATTTTACAGAAAAAAGTCTACATTTTATTTTAGGGCAAACTCGTATAACTATCTTTGTGATATTTAACAAAACAAAACGTGGTAATGTTGGTTCTGTCCATAAGATATATTAGGTTTCCTTTACAACATAGGTCAAAGTTTCGACTGGTATGTGTTGGTATTGGCAGTAGCCGATACGTGTCGGTATCGGTCAATATGTTAAGGTATCGTCCGATATTGGTGTATGCAAGTTACAAAAAGAACTTGCAAATTTGCATTAAGAAAATGTTAACAAGTCTAATAGCTCTGTATCATATGACGTATCCAATGGTATATGTAACAAATGACAACTTTGTATGCATGTAATTCATTATTTTAATTCATTCTTGTTTTTTAGAATTTTTTTAAAAAAATTTATTAGGCAATATGTAGCTTTTTTGTAGTGTATTGCCTGATACCGAGACCAATACCTAGTACAACACATTGTTATTTAAGGCGTGAGGCGCAAAGGTTTCCTTGGGGCCTGGGCATGAGGCGAGGCGAGGTCATCGAACTGAGGCACACATATTTAAAAAAAATTAAAAATATATACACACACATTTGATCATTTATGTATCAAATTTATCAACCATTGGTAATTTTAAAAACTTCCAAGTATGTTCAAAAAGTTTCTATAACAAGTTCTAGGAGTGCAACATAGTGATACACTGATATAAATTATATCATAATTACATTCTGCGTAACTACATAGTTAAATACATACAATCTTACATATATATATATACATATATATTTAAGTAGTAAACACTAAACAACAATATAAATTCATATTTAAATATTAACAAAATACTTAAAAGTTATATACACATATTTAATTATTTAATAAGTTAGTAAACACCGGAATAGTAGTGTAATAAAGTACCCAAAAAGTTTTGAAAAAAATTGGGCAGCATAGCCCCTTAGTAATTTACAAAATACCTTTTTTTGGGGCAAGTGGAGAGAATAAAAAAAGGGAGAAGAGATAAGGAGAAGAGAGAGACTTACCTAGAGGAGGAGGCTGCAATTGATGGTCTCGATTGCTTAGGAAAAAAATTAAAATTATACACTTTCGATGAAGCTCGCGCCTCGCGTGTGCCTCATTGAAGTAGCTGCGCCTCATGTGAGGCGACCAGGGTGGGCTGGGATGGGACTCCTGCCTAGGCGCGCCTTTAATAACACTAGTACCGCATTTGACATTGACAATACGTCTTCCGATATCACGCCTTCGAAGCCTAGTTAACAACATTTTGGTGAGAATCTACTGCGAGAATATAGATGACTCTGGTAATAGACATTAAAAATTCTCCTCTCCTTTTGTTGAGAATTTATCAAAATCAATGGGGGTAAACTGTGGTTAAGCTATTGATTGGTACTATAGAGCATAGAGTAATATTATTTGAGCAGTGCTATTCTATGGGGAATTTGGACGAGAGGAAGTTCTAGGTGTTTGATTCTTTTTTAACTTCTCTTTGGGCTACAACTGTAGGAGTGTTTCTAGAGGGGTGGCATTGTCGAATATCCAGAGTTTAGTAGACTGCTCTTCACTAACCTCTTAGTTTTCTCTATGTTTGTTTGCTAAAATGTACCTGATACAGTTATATGTGCATTTGGTCTTAAGATAAGTTGGTCAAATTCTAATTGAAATAACTAAGGTATTCCTGGGTCCAATTTACTAAGGGGAGTTTTAAAAATAAAAAGATATACTTTCAAGAATTTATTTTCGCATTTAAGCCTAAATTTTATTCTACTTTTATATTTTGCTTTAAGGAATTGTGAATATTGATAGACAATATTTTTACGATAACATCTTGTTCTGATTTGAAATATACTTAGATATCAGTTTGTAAGTCCCCCTATGAAGAAAAGTACTGGCTATGCCATTGCCTTAGTCTCTCTCTCTGAGTATGTACTACCTTTTCAACATTTATAACAGTTTTAACTTAGTTCTGCATGACTGATACTTTTCCTTTTCATTTGCAGGGAGGCCGTGAGTTGCCAGTATTGCGGAGGTAAAAGTTAGTAAAAGACTACTTGCTCTTTGAGTGCTTTATTATGTAGTTTATGCTTTTGAAGCTGGTATTCTTCCCTGTTTAACCTTTACTTGAGTACTCAATACGTTGCTTTACATAATCTGGATCTTGTTACTCTATTCCAATTCTATTTAGGGGCTGCTGCTGTTTAAAACTGTCTGACTAGCCAGATTGTGTTCCCCTGAAGAGTTTGTATTTCACCTCATTACCTTAAAAAACTGGGTCTTGTTATTGTTTTTCCAATTCCATATCCAGGCTGGTGGTGGTTAAATGATCTAGACCAAGCTGATTGTTTGCCTCAAGTGGTTTTTGAAAGTTGGCTTTGACATTAGTTAAAACAATAGCAGGTTTCTGTTCAAATTCTTAAGATTTGTTCCCCTGTAAGCAGTTTTAACTTTGACGGAAATGTTGAAACTATTTTCTTTAAGAGATTTTCATTGTATAGTTTTTTATTTCCTTAGGTGGCCTTATCTATAGCCTTTTGTTATTTAATATTTAATTTTCATTTAATTGTATTTCTGAATTTTTAATGATTACTCTACTTTTTGAAGTCTTTTTGTAATTTTTCCTTATTATTTTTCTCTTTTTTTGTGCTTTCTTCTTTATTCATAAAACTACTATTGGCTAGAAGATGAGCCCTTCTTTATTTTGGTAATTCTATTTCCGATTTTTTCGGATGTAGACAAACCATGTGTCATTGTGTACAGTCTTGGGCATTGGTAATATTGATAATTATCCTTCTTAAGTTACTGTTGTATAATATCGATAAATGAACACTGTTTTATCCACTTCAATTTTTTATATGGGAAATATATATTTGATATACGTGTCCTTAACACGTCTCTCGCAAAGTGTCCAGAGTGCTATCCATGTCCATGACTACACGCCCGGTTGCCTATTGTAGAAGTGTTTTTTTGAACAGGCTAATATAGGGTGAGTTATAATTGATGTCATTTAAAAAAGAATTAAGGTCACGTAGTAGGACTAAAGAGCACTTAGAGGAAGGGAAAAAGGTCGTCCTTTGTCATCACACAAGATCTGCTCTCACTTGCCAACAACATAAATGCTCAGTATTCAGTACTAAATTTAAATTTTAATTCCATTCCAGTTTGTGGAATATTTTAATACATACATGCTATTAGAAAACCTAAATCTACTCGATAGGGTTTAGAATAAAATGAGTTGCCAAACTTAGGGCTGTTTGTTTACTTCTGAATGAGTCTGAATCTGATCAAATAAGTCATTCAAACCATTTGTTTTACAATTTTTAAACTCTGAATGCGTCTAAATGTATCTGAACGATTTATCCAAAAAATTGTGGTTGAATCGATAAGAAATAGTGCTGAATGATATTTTTACTTACATACTCTCATTGACAATTAAAAATTACATTCAGTATCCATCCATTTTTGCAAACAAATTTTGTTGTGTACAAATTGTTTTTGATCTTTTCTTTAACAAATTGGTCAATAACCAATTTAATGAATGTTGTTGTACTCTTTTGTTTTGATTTTGATTTTGATTTTATGGACTGCTAGAATGCTATTAATAATTTTAGTGTTTTATTCCTAAAATTATATTACTAATAGTATACTCCATAAAAAATTGTTCAAAAGTTTATATTTAATTTTTCTTAGATAACATTGTTTATTTATAATTTGGCTACTTCTGTATGGTCTTACCGAGAACCCGTTAGATAGGGTATTTCCATGTTTGACTTTTTTTAGAATTTCTTTCATTATTGACCGGTTGAGGCATACCATACATCTCTTTTCTTTGGAGCAGATAGACCTAGAGCAAAGCCCTTCTTTCACTCACATCTAGTATCGTGGAGCAGTACCTATGGAAAGGATCAAGACCTTAGGGGAAGGGGGAATAAGCTCTTCGGAACGGATATCAACCTTTCCAGGAAGACATAATAAATTTGTTCATAACAACCTAGAATGTTAAAATAAGAAAATATACGTATTCAGATGTTTTAAACAGACAATTATCAAGCACATTATTTCATTCTGTATTTAGAGCTTCTATTTCATTCAGCTCATTCAGATTTCTTATACGTTCAAAACTTTTCATTCAGTTTTATCAAAAACCCCTTGCCCAATAAATTGAGTTTTCGAAAATAATATTTACACCTAAAATCTTTATGATATTTAAGTCCTGAATTGCCTTAAATGCGTATCCAAGTATTCTACATGTGAAATCCCTATAATGTTTTGAAGAATTTTATTTAACACTCGGTGTCATTAGCTTGCTAGCATTGTCCATCCTTTTGAGGGATCAGTCATCTTCTTATTCTTCCTATTTTGCTTCTCTGATCTTTTTTCTTTTACTCTTTCATATCTCACTAAACACTTTTTAGACTCTTAACCATCATTCTACCCTCGACTGTAATTTGTTGTTTCTATTTTCCTAGCATTATCCATCCTTCCCTAGGATCAATCATCTCTTTCTTCCTCCTTTGCTGCTCTGATTTTTTTTCTTCTCTTTCATACCTTCGCTTTCTCTATTTCGCTTTACAACTTAGAATTAAATTGATTTTTCTTTTGTTTATGCAAAAAATCTTTCAGTTGCTACAATGATATGACTGATATATCATATCTCGACTGGTTCTTTGGATCCAAATAATGCGAAGTGATGTTTTTGGTATTAATCCTATATTGTGCTAGGGTTTCAAGATCTGTGTCCATATCAGTCACTTTTTTAATAAGGGCCTAAACTCTTTTAAGTCGTCACATATTGATATTGCTATTGGTGTGAACTATTTTTTATAAAAGCAAAGCTATTGATGTGAATATATCCGTATTTACCTACCTAAATAGTTGAATCGAATTAAATTCAGTGTTCTAAAAATCGTTAGACAGACCTAGGCGGCGAAGGGGGTGGCGTACTAAGCATTTTCTTAAGTCGTCTCATTTATTTATTTTTTTATTGTACATACTTATTAAACAATACGAAGCATATAGTAGATGTAATTTTTTTTAAATTTTACATAAAATATTACCCAAAAAAAATCTTTTAATGCTTAACAAATTTATTTTAAGTATTGTAGAGTTTCAAAATAGAGGTCTGATTCTGCCTAGGTGGGGGTCTAGGTGCCCAGCCAAATCAAGACACTAGAGGATCGCCTAGCGCCTTGGCGGGGATTAATCGGACCTAGGCGGGGATTTTTAAAAATTTGACCATAGTTGGTTATTTTACTGACGTATGAGACCAGATCTTAACCTGTTGATCAGTTGAAAGGTTCTGAACCTGTTTTTCAAAGGCTATATTATATATGCTGTTCCTTTAAGTTTTTTTACTTTGAATTACATTTTAATGTTCGAGGTTACTGATTAGTTCACCTCTTACATTTTGTTTTTACTCGATTTAGTTGGATTTTAAGCCTTAGTAATATACTACTAATTTTACTTTGGTTTATCTGCCATTAATTTTTGAAATTTTGTTTTATCTGTATGTACGCAGCACTTCATACAGATTTCTTGTATGGCTTATACTTGTTATAATGTTTTTTCATTTGACAAGTATTAAACATGTTAGAGCTTTTGGAACCATTGAATCTAATACTTTTCAAGTCTTTTCTTAGATTCAGCTTTTTCTTTGGTTCTGGTGATAATTTTACAGGATTTTTCCACAAAAGACATGTGAGGAAGTATGCTGGAGCGATCACCGCTGAATGCACTTATACATGTCACAAATGCCTGGATCGGACATGCGTGAAAATTGATACCAAGAAGGGAAAACGGAAGTTGCAGAAAGGCAAGAAAGCCTCCAAGATCAAGAGGCCAGTGCATCCAAAAATCAGTACACACATTGGCAAAGACAAGCAACTAGAACAACGTCGAAGTAATAATAAAAATTCTGTTGTTGTTCCTTTGCGGCGTTCTGCGAGGAAAGTTAAACTGATTTCACAACAAAGTGAAAAGATTGGAGGCATAAAGCAAGGGCAACAAACCGCATCCAGGAAGGGGAAACTGAAGACACCAAAGAAACAAAAGACACAAAAGAAACAAAAGACACAAAAGAAACAAAAGAGAGGTACTTGTCAGAAGAAAAGGACATTGGTATGTCATTCTTACTGGTTGAATGGTCTTTGGTTGTCAAGAAAGCCTAATCATGAAAGACGCGTGCAGTTTGGGAGTGAAAAACTTCTTGTGGCTTCCAAACAGTTGAATGCTAACCTTGAAAAGCCTAAATGCAGTCTCTGCCGTGAACCAGAATCTACATCTGCATTGAATTATATTGGTTGTGAAATGTGTGGAGGTACGTTGGAATAGTAAATTTTATTTCTATTGTCCATTTTATGGGTATGCAGATGTTTATTGGTTATCGAAGCATCTTAATTTCCTCGAACTTTCAGTACTTGTTTGCATAATTATTTCGTAAGGTGGCTTCATAATATTGCAGATTGGTTCCATGGGGATGCATTTGGACTTGGTGCTGAAAAGATTGAATATCTTATTGGATTTAAGTGCCACAAGTGCCGAGATAGGGCTCCTCCAGAATGCCCCCATATGCATGCAATAACAACTGATGAAGGCCAATTAGGTAGGTCAAGTGCTGCTGGGGTTGGAAGCGATGCGGATATTTCTAATAGTCCTGCACTATCGAATGAGGTACTTTGAATTTAGAAATCTTACTCGGATAAAGATTTGAAACATTTACTTTCTGCTGACGAGTGTTCCTTTACGAACAGCATGCAGGAAATGATCCTTGTTTGTGTCAGACTATTGTATGTGATACAGAAAGTGAACATATAAACATTAGTTTGGAGCAGGCAACAGAAGCAATTCATGATTGTAAGGAGAAAAGTTGGAGATCATCAGATGAATTGATGGAGTTCAGTGAGAGTAATTCATTTGGAGATAATTCATTAGAGATGGGTGAAGGACGTCAAAGGTGACTACTCTTGCTAAAATGGACTTCCCATTGGTCTAGTTCGATGTGGATGCTACTGGCAAAAAATTGACATCATCAGTGTGTAACAATTGTTCGGTGGAAACAGCAACCCTGCTATAGGGTCAGCGGTAAATCAAAATCCTGTTGACTCATCTGGGTTGCCTGCGGAAGCAACTGCAGATTCTGGTAAATTTCTAGATAGAAAGATGTTGTAGAATAGATTTTCGAGCTATACTTGACTGATGTAATGAGGTACCTATACCATGGAACTAAACCATTTGTGAATCTCAGTGCCATTTAAATTCTAGCTCAAATTTAGGACTATAAAGGGTGGTTCTTTCAAATTTAAAAATAATGGTTACTTTTGGGTTTAAACCATTCTTCGCATCATATGCTGTAATTTAATTCAGTAAAAATAACTTCATGTGTTGCAGTCTTTGAGATGGAAATGTCCATCTTAACATACTACATGTGTTTTGCATCTATCCTAAACGTATTCACTAACAGTCTTTCTCCTCGAGTAAAAATATCTATCTTTCACTTGCTTTTCAAATTCTTTTGAGTAGAACCTCTATTCAGTTGGATCGCTTAGAGGCGTGCTTGGATTGGACTTTGACATATGACCTCTGTCTTGATTTATGGAATGATTTTTGGTGACCCGTCGTAGGTATGGAGATTAATAACATATCATCATCTTTGAAGTTGCTTAATATGACGAACTTTTAATTGCTTATGTTTTTTAGTCATGCTTGGCCATAGTCTTCTCATTTACTTTCCCCTCTTCGTGTATCCCTCAGCAATGCTATCAGGTATTCTGCTTGGATGACATACTTATTTTGCCTTTTCTGATCCATTGTAGTTTATGAATTCTTCTTTTGTGGTTGAGGAACATGATAAATTGTTGCTTTACCTACTCACATGATTAGAAAGTTGTTTGAACAGTCTAGTAAGAATATGTATTATTAGAAGTCTCAAAATTCGAGAAGTTTGTTTATATCCCTTTGTTTATCACCAAATATGTTCAGCAATGTGTTTGTACTTCTCAAGCACATCCATTTAAGAGGGTGTACTACTTGAATGCTGAAAGTTTTCAGTCTTAACATTTCTTCATCTGGGGTTTTGGTCAAGTCCTGAAGTTTCTCCTTGGTAGTTGGGATTATATTCTGAAAAGAATCACTTTGTAAAAACTTTTCATCACGGATTTGGAAGAGACACTTAGCTGGGACCATCGAGTGTAATTTGGGGTTTTAATCTAGTTCTTAGTCACAAGTAAATATGAAGAGAAGTAGAAGAGTGGACAGAGGTGAAGAAAATGATATATGTGTATGTTATGTATGTTTGTATGTATGTATGTATATATGCATGTACTTACGTTTGTTTGTTGATAACTATAGCCTATAGAAATGACTTCAGTCTTATTGAGTAATTGTTCTTCCTTGCTCCAAATAGTTAATTTGTCAGTAATTTTTCTCTTCAACTATTGCTACTTATCCCATGTATCAAACATGTTTGTTTTCTAATATTGGCTACAACAAGGAGTCCATAAGAAAGACCCTAATACACCCTGTTGGACTTAACTTGGTCTAAAAGCTAAAGTTGTTCAGTAATGAGCTCAATCTTCTATATTTTAAACCGTCAACTTCACACGGGATCACCGGTGTTGGATTATGCCAACTCATATGTTACGTTAACAATTCTCCCCCTCAACATACACGTGAGTCCCAATATCGTTGGAACTTTTGCTCCTTAGTGTGGACTTTAACACTCGTCACGCTAAGGTACTTGAGCAGTTACTTTTGAACACTAACTCTTAACACCCAACTCGCCGAGGTGTGCACATTACTTAAGAGATTACCAGATCGTGGATCGGGTCCAAATTTGTTGATGAGTCCGAGTTTCATGATGATGGTCCCTAATACACATACAACTTGAACCAAAAGCTTAATCTGATAGGACTTTACTTGCGTAATTACTTGAAAACTCTGAAAGCATTTGATAAGCTGCACCCTGCGCATTACTTTAGTTACTTTTGAAGTCTAACATAATCAAGGATCATGGTTGTTGGTTCTGATACTACTTGGGAGTCCATAACGAAGACTCCAATACACCTGGACCGAACATAATCCAAATGGTTAAGCTGATAGGTCTTGGGTCCGACCTTATATATTTAGTCTTTAACCTCACACTTGAGCATCGATGCAGGACTATGTCAACTCACATCGAACCTTAACACTAATTTTATCTTCTCACATAGTCATTCTTGTATATGCATCCACGTATGGTTCAAAGTCATAGTAGTGACTTAGGTTGTAGAAGGTTTTTTTGGACTTGGTTTCGGTTTCGAACTTGTGCTAGTTAGGAACTTAAATTTTTTTAAAAAAGATTATGAAAAAAATTTAAACAATAAGAATAACAAGATGGATTAATTAGATAAACACAAAAACACCATCTAGTACACATGGCATCGTCCAAATGGTAATACAGACATCCCGCACACTTGTCTAATGCTGTATTGCATATTAATTGAACACTAACTATTTTAGAGACACTAAAAATTACATAAATACAATAAAAGAATTTAAATAGTTATAAATCAATCATCCTCGTACTCCTCTGCATCATCTCCCTCTCCATGTTTCTCAACATTAGGTGGTGAAACGGAGGTGGAGTCAAGAATTTATGTTAATATTATTATTTTTTGGATAAGTTAGCATGTACATATACATATATTTTTTATTACTATTATTTTTTATAAGTTAGTATGTTCATAACACATGTACATATCTACATATATATATATATATATATGTTTTTGATAGGTTAGTATGTATATGTGTGTTTTTTATTTATTATTATTATTTGATAAGTTATTTATTTACTTATTGTTATTTTCTGGTAAGTTAATATGTAAATATACATATTTTATTTATTATTACTCTTTATGTTTCACAAATAGCGTCCAATTGTTTATTATTATTATTATTATTATTATTATTATTAGCGTTTGTTGTTATTATTACTCTCTCCCTTTGTTCCACAAAAGAGTCTCATTTTTCGATTTTCTGTTGCACTGTTATTTTTCCGTTACGTTGTTACTTCTCATTATTTCTCCGTTACGACGTTATTTTTCCCCATCGCAGCGAATTTTCGCCTATGCACAGCCTTTACATTAATAATGCTTGAAATTACAATTCATGACTTGTTATCAGATCGGTGACTAAGGAAGACCAAACCGAGTCGCCAAGATTTTGGCGACTCAGCGACTTCTTGATCTGTGCATCCAGGTATAGAAATAATCTTAAACATAGTCTTTAAGTCGGTTTCAGCGGTTTGGTTTGTAAACAATGCTGATTCTATATGTTGTTGCTATACCTTTACTTAATGGTTTTGATTTCCCGATTCCGCACAAGTACTTGTCCCCTTAACGTTTCCAACTTAGTTGTGAAAGTCAACATTATCATTTATGCCAACCCCCATGAAAATGAATCCTAGGTAATAATAAAATACTCACTTTTGTAAATATGGCTTTCACCATCTCTTTAATTTTATTTGCATCTCTACTGAGTTTTGTTTCTAGATATTCAATTCTTAATATAATACTCCTTTTGTCCCACATTTATTTTAACACTTTTTTTGTTGTCTGTGGCACAAAGTTTAAGACGTGTCAAGAGTGTATTCAGATATATTATTATATATAGTTCTAATTTTAAAAAAATAATAATATTCGAATATCTTTTTGGCACGTCTTAAAATGCGTGGTGCACACTAAAGGAAGTATTGCAATAATGTGGGACAGAGGGATTACAAGATTAATAAAATATGTTGGATGTAGTCCTTTTTAGATACTGTACACACAATGCACAATTAAGTACTTGATTAGATTCTTGAGCTGTCCCATTTTTTGTCTCACTGTTCTTGAATATCTCAAAACCGGTGTCATTCTTTTGAAAATCAATTTTGGTACTTGTATTATGAAGCTATGTGTAACACATATTTAAAGTTTTGGTGGGTTATTTAAAAGTTTAAGCGTTTCTTTCGTCATGTCAATGCATTAAATAAATATTCTAAAAAAGGTTAGAATTCCTAAAAAGGGAATAGAATGATGGGATAGGAGTATGTTTGATTTTATTGGTCAGGTATGAGAGGACGAGTATAAATATTAAGGACAAAACCCATATTTAATTGATGGATGATGCTGATATTTATGACTTGATAATCCTGTCATTATTGAAGGCGACTGATTAGGAAATATGAAATGATTAATTATTTGCTAGGCTGCACAAGTTTACCTGAAAGTGACGTCTGTTTCATTTATTCACTGTTTGCCTATTTTGTTTGGTTTTAATTGATTTGCATTATAGACAGAATTTGATAAAGATAAGCTGACAACATGTGGATACTCCATCGAATGAAAATAAATTAAGGTGATGATTCCTTTGTCGTTTATTTATTTATTCACAATCGTTATTCTCATTTTCTCAATATTGATTGTCCAATTATAGTTTTTGTTAGTTTATTTATTTATTTATAAATTTTATTTTATTAATCATGGGTTTCCGAACCTCTTAGAGCATTCAGCTAATCCCACGTGTACACATCCACCCATAAGATGGAAAATCCAAGCATAAGTTTGTGTGGGTACACCTTGGAGTTTAGTTTTGTTAGTAATCCTCACATTTTTATCAATCCGGTATTCTTGAACATATAGCGATCACTGTTAACCTAATGTATCTACTGAATTGTTTGTCAAATCATAATGTTGCATCATCTTCTTTTATTTGATATCGATATAATTATAATAAAGAAGTTATTGCAGGCAAAGAAACTATATACTATAAATGTCACGGTGATAATAATATAAACAAATATTCATTTTTGGTCTGATAAGGTTAGTAACCAGAGTAGACTCATTAAAGTTATTAATAACAAATAAAAATTACATACAAAAAAGGAATAATATTAGTTCAGAAGCATAGGAGGAAAGAATTAAATCATCTTTATGATGGTGGTCCGGTCAATGGATTTTAATTTCTTTCTTTATTTACTAGTTTCGATGTTAGACAGTAGTTTTCGCTCTTCTAGTCTGTTGGAGAAATGAAGGAGTTATACAAGGAGAAGTTTTGGTTTTTTTAGAACTCTATTCAGATCCCCAATTTATCTCAAAGTAGGCCAAAATAATTAATATTATTTAGATGTTTAGTTGTCGCTGTTTACTCGCTTTTATATATGTTCTTTAGATTCTGTATTTTGCTGAAAGGGCAGAGAAGTTCATGAAGAAGGCGGCCTGTGTTGAAAATAACAGGCTATTGTGAGTTTAGTATTTGAAACAGCTGTGTATTAACTACCTGTGAAAAAGTATAAAGACAGTTGTAACTGCTAATTTAAACATGATCCAATATATGTATTATGAAGATTTGACAGAAGACCTTAGAGCATGCAGGATAAAATCGGAAAGTGGCCTGTCTAAATGTGGTCATCTATTGAAGATCTATTGATGAAGGTTGTTTGGTTTTTCTTTTGGTAGTGTGTTTCAGAGCATCTATTCTTCAAGACCAAGACAGTTTCTCTAGGTTTTCTTGAAATAGGGTTATTCATTTTGTTGGATTCGTAAAGTAGTTAATATCTTGTCTACTCCTAGGATATGAAAATTCTAAAACAAGACCTGCAATAATTTTATTAATTTATTTATTGTTTGCTTGAGTGCACGCATGCACATTCTGATAAATTGGTTGTTTTTCTATTAAGATTTTTTTAACAGTCAGCTTTGACCAGCCATTTTCAATATGTCAAGGCCGACATGGGAAACACAGCCTTGTCCAATAAGTATTAGTAATTAATGATGCCAGTCCTGGTTGTTCTAACTTTAAACTTATGTGCACCATTTCAATTGGGATTGTCTTATGAACTATGTAATAGTAGTAATTTTTTAAAACTGATGGCAGTTTTACTGCCTTGTTTCATTAAGTTTGTTGGAATCTTCATCACTATTTAATACTCCATCTTTTAGGTTTAGGATGTCCGTTTAAATTTTCCTTGGAAAAATCCCCCAAACAGGTTACACCAGTAATGAATTTCCTTCATTACCATTTGCGAAATGGTTGCTGGAATCTTCACCACTATTTTTTGCTTAAATTTCTTAAGATGGGGCTGGGGGATTCATAGTTATCATGGCGACGCTTAGGCGTCTTGGCACTAGAGAAGAGCAAGACGACACCTTGGATGTCGAGTTGCCAAGGCTCACGCCTTGGTAGCTAGCCCTAGTTAAGTGACCAAGTCATTTTATACCTATGACTCATCATAACCCATGAACTTGCTATGTGGTGTAATTTTATTACTTATTAGACTTGTAATGTGTGATAAGTGGTGTTTATTGAATTGTTCTACTAATTTTTAATGTCAAGTGTTTTATTCATATAATTGTGTTTTTAATTGTATTTCATAGTGTTAGTTACTCCCTCCGTCCTGATGAGTAAAGTACAAATTTCACACATATTAAGAAAAGCAAAAATAGAAGAAAGAGAGTAAATAAAGTTCCAAATTCCTCCTTAGTGGTTTCACAAGATTCATAAAGTGATGAATAGTTTTATTTTTTTATACTAATGGACCCCACTAAATGATGTAATTACACTTCACTTTGTATACTTTATCTCATCCCTTTGGGGACAAAAATAATTGTACCTTTAGTCATCCTTTTGAGGATGGAGGGAGTATTATATTTTGGGTTTTTAAGGTATATAAAATTTTACTGTTCAATATATTTTTGAAGTAAAATAAATAATGTATAAATTGTACATTGTTAACGACTTGTCACTATACAGACGCTGTGGCGGACGTCGTGGCGGACGCCCGTCCTGGCGGTCAACTACTGCCGCGTCTCGCTGTGACAGCTATGGGGGATTTAGTTTAGAAATTTACGCTTAATGAATGTGAATGCGTTAAAAGTTTTCTATTGAAATGGTGAAACATTTATGATAGGGGAGTGTTATTTCCTCAAGTGTTCTTTTCTCCACAAGGTTCCTCTCACATGAAAGTAGGTCGGTCCCATCACCATGTGAGAGGAGGGCTTGTGGAAATATCAGAAACACTTGGGAAATAACAATCCCCTTGTGTTAAGCTAACTTGACCAGATACTTGGGCATTACTTATTGTCGTTATGCTGTAGAGTATTTTGTGGTTGGAGAACAAATTTGTTGATATGATTTGATACCTTTCCTCGTCTATATGTTTGCAGCAAGTGGCATCATCAGGATTTTATTTGGCTCTGGATCTTTTCTGGAAGAGTATAAAAGCTTACAAATTCTCGCTTATACATGCTGAACCCAATTCCTTTTCGCAGTTGATGTCGGTGTTTGAGGTAACTTAGAAGTAGAGTGTTATACAGTTGTATGTCGTGGTTATTAACTTTTGATCAAGACTTGGTGGAAATCTGTTGTCTTATGGAATCTTTATGATGTCTTTCTTTCTAAAGCTTCAGTCATTTGAAAGCTGATAACGAGTGTTGATCAACTTGTGCATATGCTCAAGCATTATAATTGGATTGGACATAAAGATTCAGGTGTGAATTTCTTTGTCCTTACTGATGGTTCGTGTCTCTAAACTTCAATATTTGACTTAAATTACTCTCTTTATAATAATGACTGCTATATTTTTAAATTAGAGATCAATAACATCCTTTAGAACAGATAGAACCTATTTCTGCATGCTCCTTTAGGTGAAATAGTTCTGCTTATTTCTGGAAGCTTGTGCCAGGGTTTTGGGACAACCAAAAAAGGGAAAGGAGGATGTTTAGACTGAGATGGATGGGGTACTTATTGCGTGATGGCCATTTTGCCCTTTTCCTCTGCTTTCAAATATATATATATGTGTATACAGTATATAGACTCGCATAAAAATAATACTGGTTGCTAAATTGCTTTTAGATATTTAATTTTTTGGGTTTTATTGATTATTTTTTAAATTGAATTCCTGGAAGACCTAAGAAGATATATCATGCACCACTATTTAGGTTTTGGAATAATATTACCTAGAACGTGGTTCATTCCGGTCCGTGAATTCCGGTTTGGGTAATTTATACGGATACACAATAAGCTACATAAGCTTAAACGCAATATGCTATGCTAGCTTTATATGAGTGCTTATAGTTAAGAATTCTCTTAGAATCAAAATGTAATAAAATTAAGTTTTATAGAAGATTTTTAGTTGAATTAACAAGTCGATTGTTTCATAAATAATTTACTACAAATGGGATGTTTGAGCATCCAATACTAAGTAAGAAACTAAGAATATTGATATCTGTGCAAATATAGGCAAAACAACAACGACAAACAATATTTCGGTTCGCTAAATTTAGAGTATTGGTATGTAAGAGTACCATGTTTGGGAATACAAGTACCCATACACGGTCCGCTAGGTCAAGGGCTATTAGATTAAAAGAATTACTTTTTGTTAGGTCCCTTGGGGCTACCAAAAAGATTAGAGGTTAAATAAATAACCAAATTAACTAATTAAAGCAGATAAATAGTTTGTTAGTCAATTATGCAGCGGAAAATCAAAATCCTCTTAACCTTAATTGAAATTACAGAGTAAGTGAAGTCCACAAACACGCACTAACAAATAAATTAGGTACTGAGTAAATTACAAAAGTGTAAATGTCAACACAAAATTTATAGTGGCTCGGAGTATCCAACACTCCTACATCGGCTCTTCTTCTCTCCTCGGGAGGAATCGGTACTAAGCAAGTCTCACTTAGAGAAATCAGTTTTTGATTAACTGAAAACCTTAATAGATTAACTAGCAATCGAGATAATCAGATCTAAGTCACAAGGACTTGAGGCACTAAGAATTTAGGGGGTTTGTTGAAAGTGATTTGCTGCTATAAATATCTTCAGAAAAAATATGGATGAAGCTGATGAGTTTAAACTCCTGCTCTTGATTCTTCTTGTTTGGATCTGAAACTCTCAAGTCTTTGTGACTTGATTTTTGAGCTGAAGGCTTTTTGAGTTCTTCTATAAGAGAGTCCCAGAGAGTGAAAGATATCTTTGTTGAAGATGAACTTCTCTTTTTCAGGTCACATGTCAATCATCATGGCTTCATATAATGATGTGAAGCTCTGTTTTACCTTGTGGATAATAGTCGTTATCTCTGAGTTGGTTATTGTTGTCTCTTGTTTGAAGTCAAATGTCAGGATATGCAAACTGTTTGATATAGCTGTTCTGATTGTCCTTTTACGACAGATGTATCAGAGTATAAAGACTTTTAAAGGATTCGTTGATAGTTTCTACACGTTGCATCATATTTTCAAAATATTCTGAAGTGTTGTTCATGAAATCCACACTGCTGTTAATCTTACAAAGTTTGACGGAAGTTTACTCTGTTTTTTAGCTATGCTGATGACTTACTTCACTGTGAACTCTACTCTGCGAATTGCTTTTCATAATTTGATGAAAACTGCTTTTAACACATGTCAACCAAAAAACTACTCTATGGATTACAAGAAAAAATTACCTATACATCAATTCTACTATTTACAGGGGAACACATTATTTACACCAACTCTACTGATGTACCTATAAAGTTTATTCTATAGCTAATTAAATAATTCTACTGATTACAACTTAAAATGGCTCCCATCTAGTTACTTTGTTTGAATGGCGTAAGGGTACCTCTCCTACTAAACATAAACCTTGATTTTTGCCAGATGTTCCAAACAATTGCTCTAAAGTGGCAATTTTCTCAAGGGTATGAGTGAGATTCTCGGGAAGATCTCAAATGCAAAATATTTGAAGCTAACTCAACATGCTTACAGGTAATCTTTCTTATCCTCTAAATACTTTCTCTATTTTATGCTTTTCTTTCTTCTACTGATTCATCCTAATAGTATTTATGTGGGATTAACAATATCATTAATTGTAAAATTTCTTTCTTTTTGTGACAGACTTGTCTTCACTCCTCTGCCTATGACCTGCCATTGTTGATTGAAATGAATCTTTTGGACATGCCAGTTGAGAATAGACAGACTTGATGCTTAATCTTTTGTACAAAGGTGAGTTTGGAAATTGTAGATAATTTTTGCTGCATGCTTAATATCTGAAATATGTGTGTAATTTACTTCTTCTTCTTAGGTCTATTTATTTATTTTGGTTGTCAAGTAATCTCATGCCTTCACATTGAGAGTCTCCTTGCCCTCCAATTCACTGTAGTATGTGGCACAGCATCCACAAAAAAGGGTTCCAAAGTGCTTGTTGTCACATGTGGCTAGAGTTGAAATTAGATGAAACTTATAAAATATTTTTTGAAGAATTTTAAGATTCTTAACCGAATGGTGATTTGTTGTGCTAGCTAGTTTTCTCAGAATAATGGAGTCAGAATTTCTCAAGGAAATATTACTGTTTCCTAGAGGGCCAGAGGCTCTACCACCTGAAAAAAGTTGATGTTTACTGAGGCTTTATTAATTATTTATATAGGAATTGGTTTATCCAAATTTAGACTTCCACAAAAAGTCAATATATTTTCTAAGGAGGAATACTACCTCCCATGTTGGGGGATTGGAAATCTTTCCTTATGCGGTGTCAGATATGATCATTTATATAAAGTAATACCAAAATTATCAGTCAGGTGCATTGGACATGTTTGCAGAACTAATACCTGCAGCTTTGGTGTATTTACTGTTCCTCAAGTTCTCTTTAATTTTAGCATTTTAGACAATTTCTTTTTTTTTCTTAAGATAAGGATGCTACTCCTGATAACTTCTTGTGATTATATTAATTTATTGCCCACATATGTAGACACAACGAATTATTTCAATGAGATCCTGTGGACGAGGAGCACTTCAGGAAAAGTTCAGCAGATAAAATAGTTGAAACCCATATTTAGGGCTGTGAGAAAACAAAGAAATTGATGAATATGAGAGGTCAAATCTTTCTCATCATTTTATTGTATATATACTACATTCTGTTACAATCAAACTACAATTAAGACTCTAATTAGAGTTGTAATCAAGGCTAAATACTACATTTCCTAAATAGCTAGATTCTAATAATATTCTAACAGATTTATAGAATATTCTGCATTCTAACACTCCCTCTCAAGTTGGTACGTGGATGTCTGGCAAGTCTAACTTGAAACATAAGGGATGAAATGTTGTACTACTGAGACCTTTGGTCAAGATATCAGCAAGTTGATGATTTGTCTTGACAAAAGGTATGCAAATGAGACTACTAGTTAACTTTTCGAAATGTCTGTCAATCTCAATGTGCTTCGTTCTATCATGTTACACCCAATGTTCGAAAAAGCTAAAAGCGGTACTGATGGCTGCTTTATTGTCACAAAATAATCGCTCATTAATTATGATTCCCAAGTCTTCTAACAATGTTCGCAACCACATTAACTCACACACACCCAAGGTAATAGCTCCTCGATATTCGGCTTCAGCACTAGATCTAGCCACAACCGACTGTTTTTTGTTGCGCCAAGTGACAAGGTTGCAGCCTATAAATGAACAATATCTTGATGTGGAATGGCGATCATCAATACAACCAACCCAATCTGCATTGGTAAAAGCTTCAATCCTCATATGGCCATGATGTGAGAATAATATTCCCTTTTCAGGAATAGATTTTAGATATCTCAGTATTCTATAAACAGCTTCCATGTGACAATCCCGTGGATCTTGCATATATTGACTTACTACTCCCACAACATAGGAAATATCAAGTCTAGTGTGAGAGGTAAATTAGTCTTCTCACTAACCGTTGATATCTCTCCTTATCAACAGTGGGTCATATGCCACCTGTAAGATGATGATTAACCTCAATGGGAAAGTTAGCTGATTTGCATCCTAACATGTCCGTCTCTGTTAACAGATCAAGTACATACTTCCGTTGGGACAGGAAGATGCCCCTAGAAGATCTTGCAACTTCTATGCTAAGAAAATATTTCAAGGGACCAAGGTCCTTGATTTCAAATTCATTAGCAAGTTTTGCCTTGAGATTAACCATCTCTTCTTCATTATTTCCAGTTACTACAATGTCATCGACAGAGACAATGAGAATGGTAATCTTGCCATTTTCACGTTTGACGAACATAGTGTGATCTGCCCGACTTTGCTTGTACCCAAATCTCATCATGGCTTTATAGAACATGTCAAACCATGCTCTAGGGGACTGTTTCAACCCATACAAAGTTTTTTGTAACTTAAAGACATTTCCATTAGTTGCTGATGAGATAAATGTAAGTTTGCAGAAACAAGAACATACATACAATCATATTGTAAAACAGCGGAAGCATGGCATAATCGAATTTAAAATTTTATGCAATTCCAGGAATCACCATATGCGATATTATTAATTGAGAAAGGATAAAAGATATACCTTATGAAGATAATCAACCCTTTGATGAGATCTTCAAGTTCCAATCCTTTGATCCTCAACGCTCTTCCAAATCCACGTATCAAACGCAAGCTACTCAATGTGTGCAGCGCTCTAAAGGTGATCCACCAAGAGATGCTTATGGAAGAAGTAAATTTAGGTTTTACAAACCTTGGGTGGCTAGCCCTAATTCTCTCCTAACACTTTTAGATCTTTGAGAATACTTGCAATAGTTACATTAGTCCTTCTCACAATAAGACCCTTCTTATTTATAAACCAACTTTCCATCCTAAACCTTTTAGAACTTAGAATTTTAATTTAATTTTAACTCCCAAACTATTTATGAATTAAATAATTTATAATAATAATAATAAGAATATTTCTTATTAATTTATAATTAGTATTTCTCCAAATACTTAATTATAAATATTAAGCTATTTAATTTATTCCACTAATAAATTAAATACACTTGATTCATTATTATTAAGCCAATTACTTCTAAAACAATATCTTTTTTGCGGTGTGACCCTTTAGATTTAATATTATGTCGGTAGTAGAATAAATAAATTAGAATCATTCCAATATTATTTATAATAAATTAAACTCCTTTAATTTATATATAAATAAATAATATTTATTCTATATCATCAGGGACACCTTACATCAATGTATCATGACTATCCGTATAATATGAAATCAACGTTTAATCACATAAAACCTATTCAATAATTAGTTACCGTACAACTCAATCCTTCTACAACACAATGTCTAGATCAAATATAATACATGGAATTTCTGTCAAGTTTTATTTATTTGATCATATGCATTTCGATTCAAAAATGCACAACTCTAGTTAATGTAAATTAGAAACTCCTTTCTAATTTTCATTCACCCTGGCCAGGGATTCTTGAGTTGTCACTTATCGAATCGCATAGGACATTCTCTCCTTTTACTGGAAGTGGTAGATCATTTTCTGATCATTCATCTACCTCTATATACACTTTATTAAACTCAAACATACCCTATATTATACTCTATAGTACTAAGGAATATGATAAAGTATAACTCAGAATACACAAGGTACCCAATGATCACTTGTACTACTATACTATAGGAACTCCTATTGACAGACGAATAAAACTCTGTTAGGTGTCCCTTTAAGTGAGTCACGTTCAGGGAACTTATTCTCCAATAAGCACCTACATATTTGTTTTACTGTCTCCACACAAATGATTATGAGATCAATCATCTTCTTCAACACAGCAAGTATAGTATGTACTAATCTATCCGGAATCACTAACCCCACATTAGTGATCCAACGATTAGGAATATTTTAGTTTTGAGCTATCTAGAATTTAGATCTCATAAGCATGAACTCTTCATGATTCTAAAAGCATTGCTTCAAAACTATGGGTTTATCACATTTATTTAATTCAACTAATTAAACATGGATAAAGAATGCCTTTAAATAAACAAATTCTTTTATTAATAAATGAATAAGATTACAAAGTAAATGTTTATCACATCCTATGTGATTGGCTCTAGGGCATACTACTTTCAGTAAAGCTCGGAGGGACTTCCATGTATACTTCCTCTTTAAGGATCCCAAGAAGAAATGCATTCTTCACATCAAGTTGCTGGAGGTTCCACCCAAAGTTTGTTGCACAAGATATAATGGTATAGATGGAATTTATTTTTTTCCACTGGAGCGAATGTCTCATCATAATCAATTTCATGAGTTTTAGTGTATCCTTTTGCAACTAGTCTGGCTTTAAGTCTCTCAATCGACCCATCGAACTTTTGCTTATTTGCACCCAACCGGTTTCTTCCCATGGGGAATAGGAACTGACTCCCATGTCTCATTCTTTCTCAAGGCATTCATTTTCTCTATTATAGCTTTTCTCCATTTTTCATCTTGGATTGCTTCCTTCCACCCCTGAGGAATAGAAATAGAGGATAACGAGAAAACAAAGACATGATAAGAGGTAGATAAATTATCACAAGAGACAAAGTTAGAAATAGGATGTTGAGTACATGATCTAACTCATTTCCTAAGAGTAATAGGAAGATTGATATCACAATTTTTAGTAGGGATATTTGAGTTATTACCATTAGGATCAATAGAGCAAGCTGGAGAACTAGGATCCGAGTATGACTGTTGTGGTACTATAGACAGGAGCGGTTCCTTATCTCGGGAATAGGTCTTCAAATCAGGTGTGTTCTATCTATCATATGACTCCCCTTGTGAAGAAATATCAGTGATTACAGGATAAGTGATGGCTAAATGAATGCCACTACTAGGCTCAAAGTTCATCAACTCCTCTGCACTAGTAGATTTCTCCCCCTGAAGAGATGAGGGAGCAAGATAGAATGATTTAGATTCCCAGAAGGTGACATCACGAGTAATATAAACTCGGTTAGAAGGAGGATGAAAACATTTATACCCTTTTTGTGTAGGAAAGTACCCAATAAAGACACAACAGAGAGATTTGGGATCAAGTTTATCCCGAGTAGGATTTTTATCATGGACAAAGCACACACAACTAAAAACCCGTGGAGAAAGTGAAGGGCTAGGAAAATGTTTGAGAAGTGAGATTGGGCTCCAATTACCGAGAACTCTAAAAGGAAGCCGAATGATGAGAAAGGTAGCAGTAAGAACAGCTTCACCCGAGAAAGATTTGAGTGGTTTCATGGTGAACATGAGTGTGCGGACTTCTAGTAACTGACGGTTTTTTCTCTCGGCAACGCCATTTTGTTCTGGAGTTTTAACACAAGTATGAAGAATAATGCCATGGTTAGTAAGATAGGAACCAAAAGCACCATCGATAGATTCACAAGGTTCTAAAAGGCGCTAGGCTGGAGGCGGGCGGGCGGCCGGAGGAGGCCTAGCGCCTAGGGGGCCTAGGCGGGGCCCTAGGCGGGATTTTTATTTTAAGTCAATTTTAATATTTTATTTTACATTTATCCAAATAAAACAATAATATAAAGCAAAACAATCTATAATAAAGATAATAAAGGCCTTTGCTTAAAGTTCAAACACATATCCATATTGTCAATGTCAAAGTTCAAAAACAAACATGCAATTGTTCAAAGTTTAAACACAAACAAATAATCAAAAATACAAACTAATAGTCCTCATCTCCATATCCCTCTATCCCTCTAACTCTTCTTCTCCATATCCCTCTAAGATAATGTCCCCATCAGACTCACACTCATACTCCTTCAAGATAATGACCCACGACGTTATTTTGTAGCTTAGTTATTAAAATAAAAATAGAAATAAAAAAACAATTGCAGCCCTAATTTCTCCGCCTAGGCCACGCTTATGGGCCTAATTTCTCCGCTTTGCCCGCCTAGGCCCCGCCTAGTCCCACCTAATCTCCTAGAGGGATTTTTTTGCCGCTTTGGGCCTAGGCAAGGCGCCAGGGGGGGGCTAGCGCCTAGGCGTGGCGCCAAGGGGGGCCTAGCACTTAGGCGGGGATTTTTAGAACACTGTATATTCATGAGCATTGTCACTATGTAAAATTTTGACCTTAGCATCAAATTGTGTTTGTATCATTTTATGAAATTCTCGAAAACAGGAAAAAGCTTCATTTTTGGAACAAAGAAGATAAAGCCAAGTTATACGAGAATAGCAACCAATAAATGTAACAAATCAACGATGACTAGTACGAGAAATAACTCGAGAAGGTCCCCAAACATAAGAATGAATAACAACAAATGGTCCAAAATGACGATTATGAATAGCAGGATAAATTGAGCGTTTGTGTTTAGCTAATTCACAAGGCTCACAAAAAGAAACGATTTTTATTACACTGCTTAGTTAAATGATGAAACAAAGATTCTAAAGTACTAAATGAAGGATGTCCCAAACGACAATGCCATTGATGAAGGGAGGCCAGACTGGAGTCATAGATAGATTGAAGAGCCTGAGTGGAAGTCCCTTTCTCAACCAAAAGGTAGACTATACTGAGGAACATCTAGATAGTAGAGGCCACCAACTGCACTACCACTGTCAATTCTCTGTCCCGTCACCAAGTTATGAAAGATACAATGAGAAAGAAAAAAAGTGACCGAGCAATTTAGAGACTTGGTGAGACATGGAACATATAACAAATTTGCAGAAAAAGAAGGTACGTGAAGAACAGCTAATAAAGATATAGTGAGAGTACAAACTACGGAGCCCTTTCCTGAGATAGGAGAAAGTGAACTATCGGCTATTAACACTTTATCTTTGCCGGAGCAGGGAGTATAAGTGGTAAATAATTTGGATGAACCAGTCATATGTTCTTTAGCACCTGAATCAATAATCCAAGAGGTACATGTAGAAGAAACATTAAGTGCATGAGAAAATATACCTGACTAGACATGATGAGCGGAGCTATGAGTGGACAAGAGTTCCCGAAAAGCTAATATTTTCTCAAGAGTGAGACCACTGGGATCACCACTATTGATAGAACTAGATTCTGCCATGATATGGTGTATCAAAAAACAACAGGCTTAAGGAACACTATATGGCAGTAAGGTAAACAATATAGTTACCGGCAGCGGAAAAAAATAGAGATAATACCACTGTATACGAGAAAAATTGAACTAAACAACACACGGCTATTGTAGATGAAAAGAGGAGAGAGAGAGAGGCGAGCAGTCTGGAACTTATCGCGCACTGATGAACAATGTCGATGAACATTAATTTGCTACAGTGTCGATGAACCAGGCTCTTAGACCAAGTTGAAACTCATATTTAGGGCTATGAGAAAACAAAGAAATTAGTGAATATGAGAGGCCAAATCCTTCTCATCATTTCATTGTATATATACTGCATTTTGTTACAATCAAACTACAATTAAGACTCTAATTAGAGCTGTAATTAAGGATAAATACTACCTTCACTAAATAGCTAGTTTCTAATAATATTCTAACAAATTTACAGAATATTCTACATTTTAACAATAATTGTTGAAGAATTAGAAACAAGGATTAGAACTACTCTTCTGAAAATATCAATATCGTTAATGAATTATTTGAAAACCCTATGGCTATATTTGGAACTTGTTAAACTCTAGGGAAAAGGAAGGGATATGGCTACATTTGGAACTTGTTAAACTCTAGGGAAAAGGAAGGGAAACGGAAAAGGGAAAGGGAATGAAATCTAAAATTTTATTGGAGTATCTTTATTCATTTTTTACGCTATATTTAACATTGTTCCTAATATTAGATCTGTTAAAAGTATAGATGGTTATATTTATTTGAGATATATATTTTCTTTTCTTTTCATATTTATTTTTATTTTCCTTTTCCTTTCTTTTCCTCTGCGTTTTCCAAGTTCCATACGGAACCTATATTAACTTATTGTGCAATACAAAAAAATAATGTCGCTTCAGTAGAAGAAATCAAATGACTAGTTTCCTACAAGTGAAACATATCATTAATCTAGCCAACAAAGTAATCTTCAGCACTTTGATCTTTACTCCGTGTTAGATGAAAAGTAATTCTATCCCATCTTTCCTTATATTTCCTTGTAGTCCTTTTGTTTTGCTCGTGTTTAAGTTGTGCTTCTGAACTGTCTGGTTCAGAGAGCCTTTCCTCTACCATCTCCTATAGATCTTGGAAAATTAAGAGGCTCTCATTAGAAGGTTCCACTACTTTCCCCATAAATGCAAGTACAAATTCTATGCTAACCCTTATTTTCACTTGAGGTAGGCTTTTTTCAGTTATTTGGTGTTAATTTTATTTTTGAGGAATGTACATGGCAGCTGGTCTTTTTGATTGGACCTAAAGCACATGGTATCAACATTATTTGATTTAGTTTAAGATTTTTGGAAACACTTTGTTGGTGGCGGTTTGATTTGATTTAATGATTTATTTGAATCTGTGTTGGCTACTTTATTTAATTCAGCGGCTTTGTTAACTTCAATACTAATTTGGAGAGCAAGTCGATTTGATTTATTGATCTAATGTGAAGATTTATATATGCAGCACGTGTTTTTGTGTATTAAAAAAATGATTTAATTTGGAGTTCGCTCTTGGCGGTTACTTAGTTTGAACTAATAATTTAATCTCATACTTAACTTTGGAGCTTACTTTCTTCGCAATTCAGTTTGATTTAATGACTTGATTTGAATAAGTTAGATTTTGCTTATGGCGGCAATCCTATTTCATTTTAAATTGTTTAGTGTTTCAGTGTGTGGTTTCTAGAAAATTCAAAGAACTATCTTAAATAAATAAATACAAGGGATGGGATGGACCAAGTTTCCTGCTTGTATTTGTTTAGGAGTTGGGCTTACACTAGTTGATCCTAGTGCGAGGTCGCTGTACTGAGCTTAACAACAACTCTTTTTAGGTAATAAAGCTCCAAACCCAGCCGGGGAACATCCTGGTTTTGATTAATGATCATAGGGATAGCTAAGGAATAGAGAAGTCAATCATCCTTTCTAAGCTGAGCAAGTCTGCTTGAAAGTCTTTTGAAAAATATATATATATTCATTTTATAGAAAGTATCTCTAATTATTGTGGAATATTCTTCCAACTTTAAAGACAAGCTTTACGGGGGGAAAATTAGGCCTTGTTATGCACCTTAGATAAGATCGGTTACATGGATGGATAAGATATGACTTTATATATCCAATTTATATTCTATGCTTGGTATGTGTATTGGCTTTTAATAAGTTATTTGTTGAACCTATGGTGGTTAACAAATTGGGGCGTTCGCGAGCCCGACTTGGTTCTATTCAAGTTCTCTTAACAAATTGAGTTAAAAACAAGCCCATTTACCCGTTTAAATAAACTAGTGGAGCTCGAGTTATGTCATGTCCAACTTAAGATTGGCTCATCTTATCCTAGCTCGAGATCATAGTTGTCATGGCGTCTCGACGATGGAAGGAATGGCATGTCGTGAGTCAACTTGAGGCCGAGCTGCCAAGGCGCAGGCTCTAAGCGACGCTTTGAGACGCTGAGCTAGCAAGGCACACGCCTTGGCAGCTCTACCCCAAGACTTTAAAACATGGTTTTACCTGATATCAATAATGACCCATGGGTGACCCATCGATTAAAAACAAAGGATAAAACCCTAAAACAAAAAATTGAGACTTATTTGTCTAAATTAAGTACTCCGACTCTTCTTCTCGACTTCTTCTTGACACTTCGCGACTCATCACAGACCCATCGTATCCCATAGCAGCTCGTCCCATCGCAACTCCATCGCAGTCCTATAGCAACCACACAGCAACAACTGCGACTCGTAGCGACCCAGCTACTAAGTCGACCCAACCCTTAGTTTCTCTTTCTCCCCTTCAGTTGCAGCGACCCAGCCCTCTGAGACCCTTTCTCACACAGCTATAGATTTGTTTCTCTCCTCCTTGACTCTCTATTTAGATTAAGTAGTAATTTTATTGTTTTTTCAAAGTCTTTTAGTATATCTTTGTGTGGGGGGGGGGCTGATTTAAAAGTGGGTAAATAGCCCATTAACTGTTTATTTAAGTTACTGACTTTTCAAGTTTTAGTTTATTATTAGGAAAATGCTATATTTTTCAAGTTTTAGTTTTAGATTAAGTTACAATTTTATTGTTTTGAACTCTGTGGGTTTTGTTTTATCTTTAAAGTGGGTATTCTATGTTTATCTTTAAAAGTGGCAAAGTTGGTATTGCTAATCTTTAACCGTGGCATAAATTATAAAATGTTTTTAATATCAAGTGTTTTATTTTTTGATTGTTATTGCGAAGTATTTACATAATTATGCTTTTAATGGTATTCAATAGTGTTATGTTTTGGGTTTTAATGTATATGAAATTTTATTGCCAATATACTTGTGAAGTAAAATAAATAATATATTAATTGCACATTGTGAACGACTTGTCGCCATACGGACACCATAGCGGTTGCCTTGTCGCCTAGGCGTCTTGGCGGTCGGCTACCGCTCTCGTCGTGGCGCCGTGATAACTATGCTCGAGATTGCTCGTTTAAGTGTGACTTATTTAATACTTTATTAATTAAATAATTAGTTATACATGTATGGTATTATGTTATGATTAATTTCACATTTATCAAATTTTCTTTTTAAATTTGGTTTCTCTTAGATTAGCACTAAAGTTGTACAGGAAAAATTGAAAATTAATGAGTTCGCCTTAAGCTCAACCTGGACTGAACTCGATTAAATGAGTTGGGCTCACACAACGAAGCCCAAGTTCGTTTACTCGACTCACTTACAAATCATCGATGCCTTATATTCACTTTACGAAATATAATAAACTTATACAATATGCATTGCAAATTTAAACACGTATGTAGGGTGTGTATAAATAAGAACCGGAATCTTTTTCACCTAATTTAGAGTCGGCGAATCTCCTATTACTATTTCTTATTTATCTTAGAATATATGTTAAAGTACACATTACGAAACAAAAACCCTTGCGGCAAGAACAAATGTGGAGGTGAGAGCCATAGCCACCATCGTCCAAGATCTCCACCGCCAAGCCGCTGTCCAAGATTTTCACCTCCATTACTGGTTTGTATTTTCTTTAATCGTCATTCTTTCTCTGTAAACCTCTATCTATCTTCCTATTTATATAGCTTGTTCTAAATGATTTGTAGGTTTTATTCAAGCCCTAGTCAACACGCATTTTGTCCAACTAGTTGAGTTTTGCTGAAAATGAATCCTATATGTCCTTCGTTATTTCCCAATCCATAAAGTGAGTTTCGTTCAATTTAATCAACACTTTATTAATTAACATATCCAAACAGGCTTAAACTGACATAATTATGTGTCGACATTGTACCGTATCTAGTGGGATACTATTTTCTACATATAGTATAGCTCATGATATCTTGTCCTATAGAATAAAAATTATAGCACACCAGTCACCAAACGAGAACTTATTGTATGTATGTTTTCTCCTTTCCATTTGCACTCTCCTAATCTTTCTAGTCCTGAGTGAAAAAATTTCATATTTGGGGCTATAAATGCATTTCAATCATATTATTAAATTTCAAACACTCATTAAAAGTCTTTATGGTCTTCATATTGGATAAAATTTCTATTTCTTAGCAAGTAAAATGATTTTATAAAGAGGATAATTTTGAGACAATTTTTTTTATATTTTATATACCATCACTTCAAAATAGGTAGTGATATGACACATCATTTTTTATGAAATAGACTAAATACTCTACATATATGTGGTTATATTGTAATTAAAAATTTTGGGTTCGTGAAAATGGTCAGCAGTTCTCCTTTGCAAGCTGTACTTTATCCATGTAGTACTGTCCGCTTTTAAATTTTGAACAACTATATATGCACAATAAAAATCAAGCTGATTTTATTTTATTTTTCAGGGTCACAGACAGCTATTCCCTGTATGCTTATAACAAAATTTATCCTTACGAAAATAAAAAATTGCAGGGAAAAAAATGATAGACTCCACGGCACACTCATCAAAAAATCAGAAAGATTTATAAACTGCTCTTTTCCATAGTCCATTGGCATATTCTTTTCCTCTTCAAAACCCCAATCTCTAGCCAAAATAATAATAGTTGATCAAAAAAATAAAAAAGACCCAATCTTCTGGTAGAATTTCATTATTGTTATTTTGTTGTGTGTTTATGTATAAAGAAGAATAACTTGAGGTTACCCTAACACAAGTCTAAATTTGTCTCCTAAGTAGAGAACATTGGAAAGAAGCTCAAATGGGGATAGTTTGGGGGATAATTTCAATAAGAAACTGAAAACTGGGAAGACGGAAGAAGATTGGATCAGTAGGGTACCAAATGAGGTAATTTGTCGCATATTATCTTTTCTTCGCACTAAAGATGCTATCGCGACCAGCGCTTTAGCAAAAAGAGCTGGAGATACCTTTGGAGGTCACTTGACAGTTGCGAATTCGAAGATGATTGTTTACAAGTTTTTTCTAATAAAATTGGTCCAAAAAGTGGATTCTTTGATTTTGTTGATGGGGTTCTAATTCGTAGCAATGTGCTGCATATCCGGAGATTAAGCCTTGTAATTGGGCTGAAATACAATTTATCACGGATAATTGAGTGGATTTGCACTGAATGTATGTGTGGTGTCGAGGAGTTTGATATTGACATTTTGGGGATGGAGATCACTAGCTTGCCTCGGTGTTTTTTCAATTGCAAAACCCTAGTGATTTTGAGGTTAAGTTTTTGTTTTTTTAGTAATTTCTCTACCTCAGTGTGCTTTCCTAATCTCAAGATTCTCCACCTTAATTCGGTTATTATGACAGTTGGGGATGATGACCCTATCAACAAGTTTCTTAGTGGTAGTCCCTCCCTTGAAGAATTTCATTTCGATGGCGCACATCGTGGGGACATAGGACGAGCATGTGTAAACTCGTCACGATTGAAAAGACTTGTTTTATCTGTTAAGAGATCTGAGCAAACAAACTTCACCGCTTACACTGCTGATCCAGTAGAACAACAAGAAGACTATTCTTGTGGCTACTGGATCACTGGAGCATCTTTATCTCTGTGTACCTTGTTTGACTGACTTTAAGGTGAATGAGCTACCCCTCCTGCAGAAAGCAAACCTTGATTTTTCCAGATGTTCGAGACAGATGCTCCACAGCGAAAATTTTAACAAGGGTATGAATGAGATTCTCAGAAAGATCTCAAAGTGAAACATTTGTAGTTAACCCAACATGAATACATGGTAATCTTTCTTATTCTCTAAACACTCTGTTTTATTCAGTTCCTTCTGTTACTGATTATACAAACCCCCCAACCCCCACCCCCCAAAAAAAAAAAAAAAAAAATACTGCCTACAATCCAAAATTAGATAATAAAATTTTCCTTAAAAGTCATTATTTAGAAATGTATCTCCAATTTTGGAACAAAGGGAGGACTATTTATATGGGATTAACCTTTTCATTGCAAATTCCTTTCTTTTTAGTTTCAGAGTGATCTTCATTCATCTGACTATGAATTGCTATCGTTTATTAACATGACTCATTTGGAGATGCAAGTTGTGAATTGCTGGGAATTAATGTTTAAATTGCTTGAATGTTCGCCTAATTTGGAGGTCTTAATTTATTCAAAGGTGAGTTTAGAAGCTGTAGATAAATTTTGCAGCATGCTCAATTTCCTAAAAATGTATGCAAGCTGAAGCTGCTACTGCTTCTTAGGTCTTAATTATTTTTCGGTCATCAGGTATGCTCATGCACTTGCATTCACAACAGCCTTTATGCTCCAACTGACTGTAGTTTGTGGAGCCGTCCAATAGAAAGGGTTCCGGCGTGCTTGTCATCGCACCTGGACAGAGTTGAACTCCGAGGATTTGAGGGGTGTCGAAATCAGTAAAACTCTTGAAATATTTTTTGAAGAATGCAAAGATGCTCAATAGAATGGTGATTTGCTGTGCTAGCAGAAAAGGGAGAGAGAATTTCTCGAGGAGCTATTGTCGTTTCCTAGGGCCTCACCCACATGTCAAGTTGAGTTCTACTGAGGTTCATCAATTATTCATGTAGTAATTGGTTTACCCAGGTCACTTAAATCAAAGATTATTCCTCGTTTTGTTATTTCTTTGGTTCATTTTTGTTTCTTTAATCAATAAATACTAAATACTTCTTTTGCATGAAAGATAGTCTCCAAATTCTTGGAAGTTCTATTTAGATGGTTTCACGAGAAGTATTTACTAAGCTTTGTCGGACACACTTTGACGAGAGTCCAAGAAGAATTAATTTCAGTTTTATGAATTTGTCAAAAAATGTCGGGCGTAGTATCCAAGCATCCACAAGTATTGGTATCCAATACTGATACATTGTGGTCTAAGAGGTATCTGTGCTTCCTTGGTCAAGTTTGATTAAAAGAATATTTATGATATATTCTTTCATGGGGGGTGGGGGAGATTTTAAGAAATCAAAACTATGAACTCGAGTAGAATTAAGAGTGTATTGACACAAGTGTTGGGAATGTTCGGCTCATTTATACTCATCTGAAACCACATCTTAACCCAAAAGGTTAACTTATTAGGTTTATGGTCTATTAGAGCATTAAATGTCCTCAATCTTTCTCCTTATGTTTCGGTGTGGGACTTTATTATCATGTGGTACCTCAACAATCTCCCCCTTAACGTGTGATATCTCCATCGACATTGACACCAAGCTCCTCCTTTGAATTTCAACCATCCTCTTTTGAGTATTTACCCATCACTTCTTCTAGTTAACGAGTTACCCTTCTTCATTATCTCTTATTTGATCCACCAAGAGCCTCTGCCAAGTCCATCAAGTCTCCTATCTGATAAGGTTATCTCTCAATATCTCTCGTTTGATCCATCAAGAGCCTCTCCGAGAAGAGTCCATAATTTGCTCATAGAGTACATAATCTATCAAGCATCCATAACTCAGAGAGCCTAGCCTATCACGTCTCCTAACTGATGAGTCAACACTCTTCAATATCTCTTGTCAAGAGCCTCTGTGAGAAGAGTCCACCACTTGCTCAATGAATTATTTTCATCCATCATGCGCCGTCATACTATATCCATGACCCAAGCCCCATAGTCATGGCTCTGATACCAGTTGTTAGGAATACTCGGCCCATATATGCTTATCTGAAACCACATCTTGACCCAAAAGGTTAACCTATTAGGTCTATGGTCCATTAGAGCATTATATGTCCTCAGTCTTTCTCCTTATGTTTCGATGTGCGATTTTATTATCACCAGGTACTTCAACAGTAAGAAGTCATAATATTGAATGTTATAGGTCCTCTAATTATAGTTGGTAGGTGAAAGAGTGCCATATGCTGTTTAAGTTTGCATGGTAACTTGGTAAGGAATTTTACCGTCCATGATGGCTGCCAACTCTGACTTGTATGTACACTAAAGCTCCTATACAGTTTCCACCTAGGTGGTGATTGGACACTGTCAGGGAAGCTTGCGTTTTTTCTGTGTCTCAGTTATGGAATGGTTAAGGTTATCAAGAGAATATATACCAAGTGAAGCCCTTCTTTTTTTTTAAGTCAAGTGAAGCCCTTGGTTTTACCTATAAAACCAAATACTAGAGGTTAGTAACTTAGTATTTGGTTCCAAAAAGTGGCCTGAAGCATAATATGGGTTATCCTAGCAGCTGCGCTAGTGAATCTCAAGTGGCTTCCTGGGTGGTCTCGCCAAGGCTGGAAGAACGTAAATTGCTAGTGGAGCTCTATGCCCCATGGCGGGAAGCTCTGTTTGGAAGGGAATCAAGTCATGACCTGCGGTTGCAAAGTGCTTACCTTGACCAAGTTGCAGGCGTCAGGGGTCTTCTATACTAGGTATTCTTTACATGAATTATCAACCCATTCCAGTAGGGGTTATCGCCATACTACACTAGACGTTAAGCATATTTGTCCTCCGTGCTTCTATCAAAGCTTTGGTAGATTATGTACTGAGACTTGCTCCACAAAAAATTGACCTATCTGATATCTTTAAATTGATATTAAAAAAAAACAAAAACAAAAACAAAAAAATTAATAACCACCATAGAGAATAGTAGTAGTAGTAGTACCATGATGTGGCTTACTCGAATATTAGCTTGTTATAGCTCAGAAGCTGGTGTGGTATTTAGCATAATTACGTTACAGGGAAAACAATGTTTATGAATAAACTTCGTTACTGAACATATGAAAGTATGTGTGTTCTTTATAAGGTAAAACCAACTAAAATACTTGTTCTGTATTTGTATCGCAATAGATTTGTTTTTAAAAGGTTGAATCTATGGCTCAAATGCACTAATTAATTTAATATACTGTGTGTATGGATGTGACTGCTCCAATGAATTGGAATCCCTCCTTCCAAACCCTATGTTGAAGTCTCCCTCAAAATTTGATATTTTGATCACTTAATTAAACCATGGTCTCTATTTTTAAAGCTAGGCGTGCAGAGAGCATCTCAGTTTTCAAACCATTGTAGGGGACTGGTAAATAAGTTCAAAGCATTGATATGAACGTGGTCTTAACAAAGTAAATAACAGCTTGTCAGTACTATTGAACTTCAATTGCTCATATACTACAATAAATATCAATCATTCACATAGAGACATAATTTTACTGTTTACATGTATTCGAATGTGGTTGAAATTCTCGAAGTCATAGCTACAAGAATACCTTTTTAATACCTGTAATTAATTCAGGTTGAACTGGTCATCCTTCCACGTTCAAACATCAGTGAGAACCCTCCTGAACAGCAAAACCAGCAGCCACCACCTCCACCACCCCCTCCACAAAATCAAGAGTCTGCTGAAGAACAGAATGAAGAAGATAATCAAGAGTCTGCAAACCTTGATTTTTCCAGATGTTCGAGACAGATGCTCCACAGCGAAAATTTTAACAAGGGTATGAATGAGATTCTCAGAAAGATCTCAAAGTGAAACATTTGTAGTTAACCCAACATGAATACATGGTAATCTTTCTTATTCTCTAAACACTCTGTTTTATTCAGTTCCTTCTGTTACTGATTATATAAACCCCCCAACCCCAACCCCAAAAAAAAAAAAAAAAAAAAAATACTGCCTACAATCCAAAATTAGATAATAAAATTTTCCTTAAAAGTCATTATTTAGAAATGTATCTCCAATTTTGGAACAAAGGGAGGACTATTTATATGGGATTAACCTTTTCATTGCAAATTCCTTTCTTTTTAGTTTCAGAGTGATCTTCATTCATCTGACTATGAATTGCTATCGTTTATTAACATGACTCATTTGGAGATGCAAGTTGTGAATTGCTGGGAATTAATGTTTAAATTGCTTGAATGTTCGCCTAATTTGGAGGTCTTAATTTATTCAAAGGTGAGTTTAGAAGCTGTAGATAAATTTTGCAGCATGCTCAATTTCCTAAAAATGTATGCAAGCTGAAGCTGCTACTGCTTCTTAGGTCTTAATTATTTTTCGGTCATCAGGTATGCTCATGCACTCGCATTCACAACAGCCTTTATGCTCCAACTGACTGTAGTTTGTGGAGCCGTCCAATAGAAAGGGTTCCGGCGTGCTTGTCATCGCACCTGGACAGAGTTGAACTCCGAGGATTTGAGGGGTGTCGAAATCAGTAAAACTCTTGAAATATTTTTTGAAGAATGCAAAGATGCTCAATAGAATGGTGATTTGCTGTGCTAGCAGAAGAGGGGGAGAGAATTTCTCGAGGAGCTATTGTCGTTTCCTAGGGCCTCACCCACCTGTCAAGTTGAGAAAGGGGGATTTTGTTTGGTGTCGCAATGAAGGGAAATGTGAAATAGAACACTTTCAGCACGGATATAAAGCTACTTAAAATAGGTTGAAGCTCTTAAGTTTTGAAGCACAATTATGGGTGGATTAATTGGATGGTTAGTAACGAAAGAGTTCAATATTTTTAAATTTAGATGGTCTGTTTTTTTTTTAAATGGCTACAGATGTGTTTGCTTATGTAGTGTTTTGCATCAACAACAGTATGTCAACTATATATATAGATTATTGATAATATCAAAGTATTAATTATATTATCAAAATAATAAATATCATTAAAAATTAAAATGTTGTTTAAATAAATATAAAATTATCGTTAAATACATATAATTGCGAAAATATAAATATTGCTAAGACATTATTCAATGTCTATACGATAACAGTAAAAAAGGTGGGGCTCGGGTATCAGGCCAGTTTTCTACGGCATCCAAAAACAATGTCAACTCCGTATATTTGGAGTATTTGCATCAGCATATCCTCTTGTTAATTAATCAACAAATGTTCCCCCCCTAAAATACTATGTCTCTCTATTTAAGTCAAATTAAACCAAGCCCTTAATTGTTTTTGTTGAAACCATATAAAAATAATAATAAATAAACTACTACTAATCTCAATCTATATTTTTTTTTCTCACGGTTATCTGTTATCTTTATCTCTCTTTATTATCCAAAATTTATTTCCATAGTTATTTTTTTAAATCTTGTTACTTTTAATTTTTAATATTTAAAAATTATTAATAGACGCTTATGTGTGTGCCCAATAATTTTTTTGAAACATGTGTCAAAAAGTGTAATACATTAAAACGAGTAGATTGATAATTTTACATAAAACCGTATAGAATATTTACTCGTTCTCCAACTCCATTTAGTAACATCAATTATTTTTTTTTAATCTCGGCATCTTAGTTAATAATGATCCAAATATAAATACTCGATGATAATAAATCAATTGTACAAAAAAATAGAATTATGAATATATTTTTACCGTTAAAATTTAATTATTATTTTTAATCATTTAAATTGTAATGAAAAAAATACATATTCATTAAATCGTGGGAAAAAATGTCAAATAAATACAACAATTATTAGTTTAATTTTTTTTACTCCGTAACAACCTTGATTTGAGCATCTCCCAGGAGCAAGAAGGTCTAATAAGAATTATTAAAGTCAATAGTAGATAGTGGTAGACTTGAAGCTAGCTGTAGATAATTTTGACAATTATTTTTTGATGCAATTTAATATTAAAACTACATAATAAAATATTAATTTGGATAGAGTTTTATTATATATATAGTGAAAATTATCTGTAAAACACCAAATACATAAAATTTGATAAAATTATAAAGGTGCCTTGATCAATATATTACATGATCTCTTTAAAAAATTACACTTATATTTATCTATGTAGCTCATAATAAAAAATTATATATATAAAGTCATAAAATATATAATTTTTTTAATTATATTTATTAAAATATAATAATGTAAATTGTAGTGTATTGATTGCAATCTGAGGAAACCTATATTGTAGCAACCCTAGTGCTATCTTACCCGATAGATTGCAAAAGATGACATGTATGATAAGGAGATATCCACTATCCAGTACTAGTAGATAACTGATAAGAAAAGAGGCAGTTGCTTTTTCTCTCTTTTCTCTTTCTCTCTCCAAATTGGCACACATTCATGGCGTTTTCACCTTCAGCTCCCACATCTTCTTATTTCCAATCCTCCATTTTTCAACCCATCAAATTATACCCAATTCTTTCTTCTTGGTTGAAGCCAAAACGCCCCACCAGAAATCGTCTGCGCATTCGTGCCGCTGCAACTCTTGAATCCGCCAATGGCGCCGCCGTTGGTGTTGCTCCCGAGAAACCCATTTCGTACGGAAGACAGTACTTCCCATTAGCAGCTGTTGTTGGACAGGTTCTTTTATTATCTCTCTCTATAACCTTCAGTTTTGCTAGTTGAGGAGTGTTAATTTGCATTTTTTTTTTGTCAATTCCTTTGATGGGTCAGTGTGTTTATACTTTTGCTGAATATGGGTTGTTTTTAGATTCTTCTATTTTTCTCTCTAGTTCTGTGGTAATTGAAGTGGAATTTGTGTTAGTGGCTTATGAGTTGGCATTTCAATGTGTAGGCTTTATGGGTCACTATTAACAATGAACAATGGAGTGATTGTGAAAGTACTACTTAAAGAATTTAAACTTGACAAATAGATTTCTGTACTGGCATGTGGAGTATGACATATCATCTTAATTGTTAATATATACTACCGTCAATCCACAAAAAAGATCCCATTTACAAATTTTACAAATATTACATAATGAAATTGTGATAGTAAACTTGAGGGCATTGTGTCATTTTATACTACTATAAAAAGATATGGGTAATTGGAAGGTGAAATATATAGAATACGCTATAGATTCACAACGATGTCGTGCCTGATATTTTACCGGGTAGAAACACTATGATCTTTACTAGGTAGAATGATTCTACTTATTTGTCACACCCACACTTTGGCCACTCTTTTCTTAACCAATCTAAAAGAGTTTGTAAAACGGATTCTGGTAATTAAATAAAATTGTGCAATCCTGGTGAAGAATTTAAGGGCGTGACATATGAAAACTTTGACAAGTAATTGGCATAAACTATATAAAAATGATGATGATACATGGATAAAAGGATATTTTGTTTTAAAGATACTATAGGTTTGACTAAAATGTTTATAACCTCTTCTCAAGGCTGGACAACCCAGATAAAAGTATGCTTTTGGAGCTTGCATAATGTAGTGATTTTGTAAAATGTAGGAGTTTAACTATGATCCGTACTCGATAATTTAACCAATTTCCAATTCAGACAAATAGAAGAGAAAGAAAGATGAAGACTTAAAAACTAGAGGTAATGAGGATGACAAAGGCTGGTCAACATTCGTAATTTTTTTTGGTGGGGTTGGGGTACGGCGGTTTTAAGTAAAATATTAAGGTTTTAAGTTTCTAATGGTCTTCTTTTTCTGTACGTTTTATGTATCTGTCACATCCTTTGGCAAAATAAAAGAATACCTCTCTTTTTAGAACTAGCCTTTTCATGTTTGCGTCTATTGATTTGTATGAAACTTTTTGGTGGTCTTTGTGTGGGTAACAATTGTGCATGTCCACAAGGCTAGATGCATTTATTTATTTTCTCCGTAAAAGCATCTATACTTTCTGGATCAGTGGGAGATTTTCTAAGGTTGGATGGACAAAGATCACTTGGGGGACAGCTTTCTTCTGTTGCTTGTAGTGCGCAATGACGGGGACGAATGGTCAATACCCTTTCAATGTTGACCATTTAATCCTAGTAGAGAGTACTTTCTCTGGGTCTTACTGTCTTACCTTAGATGGACTTTACGGATTTTGGATTCTGTTATCTAAGCAAGAAATAGTAGTAGAAGGAAATGTTTTATTAAAATGTATGTAATAGGTTTTCTGAAAATCAACTCTTTACAGGATGCTATTAAAACTGCTCTTCTGCTTGGGGCTATTGATCGTGAGATAGGAGGGATTGCAATCTCTGGAAAGAGAGGAACAGCGAAAACAGTGATGGCTCGTGGATTACATGCAATTCTCCCACCCATTGATGCAGTGGTTGGTTCAATAGCTAATGCTGATCCAGCGTGCCCAGAAGAGTAAGGTTATTAGATATTTCCTGTATTTACTGTTTAGTGGTCATTGGAAAAAATTTACACACATTAATCACTCTATTCTATTCCCACTAATTCTTGGTACTATGACTAGATTCAGAAGATAGTGAAAGAGCCTTTGCATCCTATCACAAAAACAAGAAGTTAAAAAACATTCTAGAATTACCACATGTATTACGAACTTTGGGAACCAAGCTAGTCATGCTTCATAAAATCCAGACTCTTTGATAAAACATGATATCCAAACCCTTACCTTATCCAAAACCAATGATGTCCCAAGGCCACTTTGACAAGATTAAATGTTTCTTTAAACATATGTTCTCACAGTGATAGTGAGCTTGAATGTGCTTCTGTCATGGTAGATGTAAAGTCATAAGAATATTATTCTGAGTATCATACGGGGTAACCACTGACTTCACCATAGTCTGAGAGATCTCTCTTAAATGCCTTAACCATTCTCTCTCTTGTGCTGCAAGTGTAGTAGCATAATCTTCTGCTCCTTCTTGCTGCATTACAAAATTGCAGTTGATCCGATGCTGAAACATGACTAGAAGTAGATTGCCTTGTTGATGGATTTTAGACCTAATCAGCATCTGTGAACCTACGGGAAATAAACTGTTCATTTTGTCTTGTATAATAGTAGCACAATCCCACCAGAGGCTTGTTTTAGCTGTATTAAGATGTATTTTGTGATCTTTTTAGCATTAGTTAACTAAATAGCTGATTGAAAAAGAACTATCAAGTTTGTGACTATAACGTAAAGAAAATTTCCAATCAGCACATAGAGGTTAACAAGATCTTTCAACTCTTTCACTGCATCAACCTTTAGATGCAGATTTTTCAATTGGAATAGCTTCTGGTTTGCAATCTGCCATGTTAAGTCTATCAAGAAAGCTATATTGAATTGAGCCTGAGAAAGAATGATGCTTCCTTTCACCATATGCCTCCTATCCATGAAACCATTGTTATTGTCCAATATCCGTAATCTCAATTGAACAACAAACTCTTCTTTAACATCTGGTTACTTCTTGCTCATCGTCACCTATGACAGTGATCCCCTCGGCATGCAACAAGAATGTAACATGGATTTTCTAATTCTTTTACACACATTAACTTCATAAGCTATTTACAAGTGATACACTCAAGCTATTTAGAAGTAATGCACTCAATTTGGTAGCACCATTCGTGTATTACGTAGTGATAATGCTCGAGTATTTTTCATCTCCCTTTTCTACTTTCATGAAGCAATGTGGCATCATTCATCAATCCTCATGTACCGATACACCACAACAAAATGGTGTCATGGAGCGCAAAAGTCGACATCTTATGGAAACTTCTCGTGCTTTATTGTTTGAAATGCGTGTTCCTAAACCATTATGGACATATGCGATTTTAACCATGTGTCATCTTATTAACAGCATGCCTTCGTCAATGTTACGTGGGACTATATCTTATTCTATGTTGTTTCCCTCTTAAATTTTTTTCTCTATATTTGGGTGTGTTTGCTATGTTCGCAATCATCGTCTTACTGTGACGAAATTGGATCTAAAGCAATTAAGTGGTTTTTTTGTTGGCTACTCTCGCACTCAGAAAGGTTACCGTTGTTATTCTTCTGAGCCTAAGCGCTATTTGGTTATCTCTGATGTGACCTTTTTTGAGACCACACCTTTTTCCTTTCGGCCTAAAACCATGTCTGAGATGAAGAGATACCTTCTTTTGTACCTCCTACTCAACCAGTTCACGAGATTCGTTAGGTGTGCAGTTGCCATCCAAGTACAGATATATCATCTAATGCTTCGACTTTTTTGTCAACATCTTCGTTCGAGCATCCTGGTGCTTCTCCTTCTGGTTCTGATATGTCCAATTTCGACGAACCGATTGCCCCTTGAAAAGGTAAACGGACTTGTGCCCAACATCCTCGTTCTACTTCTCTCTCCTTCCACCCATACTACTCGTCTCTTTACGATTTATATGTCAGATACCACTCTCCATGGACAGAAGAGTTCTGGATACTTATTGGATACTTCAACTTTATTATTTTGGATCTTTTTCATTTCGGATACTTCAGGATACTTCCCTACACGTTATGATAGTATTTTAATTGAATTCAAACTTTGAAGTTAACCACTTGCTTATGGTTAAGTAAAATTCTATACATACATATATCTATAAATTATATAATACTTCATCTTGTTTATGTGGTGATTTTTTTTTAAATTTTTTTTTGCTAAATATTATGTGGTGATTTTAATGTGGGTTTGTTGATAACTTACTAATTTTCTAATTTATATATCCGAAATTTATTGATTTCCTTTAATTTTTCTTTTTTGCTCTATCTTTTATCAGCTATATAATTAGAAGGATCAAATAAAGAGTCCAATTATTTTTCATATATGAACATATATATGTCTTCCTTACACATGGTTATCTCTTAGAGTTATATGTAATAATCTTATTTGTTATTAAACTTGTAGATGATTATGATACAAGTATTCCTCATTACTTTACTTGATTTTTATATTATACATTTATATAATATTAAAAATATATATAAATTCAACATATTGTATTTTGTATCCTAATTTTTTGAAAAATTCCGACTCCAGTTTCTTGTATCATGTTGAATCCGCGTCCCGTGTCCGTATCCATGCTTCCTAGGCTGTAATAAGTGGGTTTACACTGTGAAGGTGAATTTAGTAGACTCAACCATTATACCAATCAACTAGATTTTAGCAATTACATGTAACATAAAACAAGTTGCAATTAAGTGGGGAAGAGATGCCACCAGTCAATACATCTCTAAATGTGAAACTGGGGGAATGCTTAGCATAAGATGGCACATTGCCATGACAACTGAAGTCAAGGGTGCAATGAAAATGAGAGCTTAACTAATTTAACATCGCGTCCTGAACGTGGGTAGGGGTGCAATACTATTTGTATTCTTATAAATCCAGCCCCCTCCCCAAGCTTTGTGTTTTAACTAGTGCCATTGGTACAATCAAAAAAAAAAAGGAAAAACTAGTGCCATCGGTAATGACTCTTTGCATGTATTGATGTAATAGTAAGGAATCATAGAAAACATAGAAAAACATGTTTACTTTCGAGTAAGTATAAATTTTTCTGTCTTTGTCTGCATTCGTGTTTTAATTCTCTTATAAAAGTTTTTATTTTGTTTTATTTATTAATCTCACAATATTATCAGTTACAGTTTTAAAATGTTTAACCATGCATGGCTTAAAATTGAAACTGTTGTACCATCTTAATCAATGTTTCTACTCAAAGCAGAAAAGGAGTATAGACAGTCATCCATTTTGTGTGTGGCAGGATTTCAACTTCTTATTGATGTTTCATCCTGATGATAATTACACTTTAATTTATCATTTAGAGTTATCCTTTGCAATACTGAATGTTTTGACTAAACCCTTGAAGGTGGGAAGATGGACTTGCTGATAGGGTGGAATATGACTCTGCTGGTAATGTGAAGACTCAGATAGTCAGATCTCCTTTTATCCAGGTAGTTCCCATGGAGAAATTGCTTCTACTGTGACTGTTTCAATCTTTGAGTACGTTTCTTTATTTGCATTTGCTGTTGCAGATTCCACTTGGTGTTACAGAAGATAGACTAATTGGATCTGTTGATGTAGAGGAGTCTGTGAAATCTGGGACAACAGTTTTCCAGCCTGGTCTTCTTGCTGAAGCTCATAGAGGAGTTCTATATGTTGACGAGATCAATCTTTTGGATGAGGGTATTAGTAATTTACTGCTTAATGTTTTGACTGAGGGAGTTAATATAGTTGAAAGAGAGGGCATCAGCTTTCGGCACCCATGCAAGCCACTTCTGATTGCAACTTATAACCCAGAAGAGGGTGCTGTACGTGAACATTTACTGGATCGTATTGCGATTAATTTGAGGTAACCTGTGAAAAGCATTTGAAGAGTTTTTGTTAGAATATGTTAGGTGGGAAAACATGTTTCCATGTTTTCCTCTCCATGTTATCCTCTCCATGTTTTCCTATATTGTGTGCTATCCTATTTCCTATATAAACCAATGTAATGCTATGTAAATGAAGAATGAATTAGAGTAATATTAGATAATGGAATTATTCCTATTCCTTATACTTATTTGTTCTATTACATGAACACTATTAGACTCTCACTTTCTACATGGTATCAAAGGTCTGATCCTTTTTCCGGCGACTTTTTCCAGCGTGTCTTTTATCTCTCTTCCTTCCATCTGCAGTGGTCGACTTTTTCCGACGACCTTTTCCGGCGACCTTTTCCGACGACTTTTTCCAGCGTGTCTTTTATCTCTCCTCCTTCCATCTGCAGTGGTCGACTTTTTCCGACGACCTTTTTCGGCGACTTTTTCCGGCAACTTTTTCCGGAGACTTTTTCCAGCATGGTTTTTATCTCTCCTCCTTCCGCTCTCTGCTGTTCATTTTCTTTTCAATCAGAAAATCTGTCAAACAATTAAATGTTGAGAAATAAACATTATAATTGGGTGACCTGCTGTTGGGCGACCATCTCGGAGTTTTCTTCATCCCGACCCACTATCACACGCACCACCACGCGCCGCCCACGCGCCGGACTACCGATACCACGCGTCAGTGCGTGAGGCACTTTCGGGTGACTTTTTTCTGGCGTGGTCTCTTGCACGGTGGTCGCCTCTCTCTCCTCTTCCCATCTATAGTGGTCTTATGGAGAGAAAATCAGTTTTCTGTGGGTCCTGCCCTATTTTCGATCTGCCTCGCCGGAATCCATGGATTCCGACTGCTCTTGCCTGTGATTCACAGCTTGTTGTATGAGTGGGTCTTGTTTCACCTGCTGTCTACATTTGCTCCTTTGAAATGGCCTACGTGGGTTTGCTTAGTGCAGTTCAACTGTTTTTGGGTGTGTTTGAGAGGATGGTCAGGGTTCATACCCCTACCTTTTGTTTCTTTTGGGATGTTTTTTCCCCATTAGACTTGGTGGGTTTGTGCTGTTGATTTTCAGCCGCTTCTCAAGTGTCCAGCAGCTCCCCATGTTGGTTTTCTTGCTGGTCCTTGGCTGTTTTCCAGCTTTCTTCTTTGATGCACCATATTTGCTATGCTTTCTTCCCATATGTTACCCATTGTTTATGTGTACTCCAACAAGGTATTCATTGTTGATGTCTTTTCCAACATGGTCCCGGGTCTGAATTGGTTAGAATCTGCAACTATGTTGTTTGCATCTTTCTGATTTTTTTTTTCCTTTCTTCTTTTTGTCCTCCTTTTTTGTCAAATGCACTTTATTTTGTCCTTTTTATATAAAGCTGCATTTGAGGGGGAGATATAGGAGATATGAGATATGAGGTATGAGATATGATATGGTCTAGGTTGCATGAGGGGTTGTTCATGTTACGTCATGCTCATTTGCAGCCGTATGGTTTTTCGCTTCGCTTCGGTTTGTTCTTTGTTGGCTTGTGCAACTTGGGTCTCACATGGGTGCAACATTGGTTCTCGGCGTTGGTTGCTTCTTGGTGATTCCAGCTCACTTTCCATGGCGCTTTCCTCATGTTCTTCAGCTGCTTGCTAGTCATGATGGCTCATTTATGTTGTTGCAATTTTTTCTTCATATTTTTGTCAAATGCACTTTAGCTTGTCCCTTCTATGTAAAGTTGCATTTGAGGGGGAGTGTTAGAATATGTTAGGTGGGAAAACATGTTTCCATGTTTTCCTCTCCATGTTATCCTCTCCATGTTTTCCTATATTGTGTGATATCCTATTTCCTATATAAACCAATGTAATGCTATGTAAATGAAGAATGAATTAGAGTAATATTAGATAATGGAATTATTCCTATTCCTTATACTTATTTGTTCTATTACATGAACACTCTTAGACTCTCACTTTCTACAGGTTTTGTAAGAAAATTCGCTCAGACATATATGATCAGTTTGGTTACTAGGTAGAATTTTACATACGGATCTTTCCAGCTTTGGCGATTTTGATCATAATTTCACATAGAGTTGCAGATCTTGTGATCTTCATAAACTTCTCGCTTATAATCATTTAAGAAAATATCTGGTGTAACACAATTTTTTACTTATTCTATTGTCTCCCTTATTCTGCAGCGCAGATCTTCCAATGAGTTTTGAAGATCGTGTTGCAGCTGTTGGAATTGCAACACAATTTCAGGAACATAGTAATGAAGTTTTTAAAATGATGGAGGAGGAAACAGATTATGCAAAAACTCAGGTAATTATGTAAGAGATTGAATTCAATTATTGAAGGGATAAATCTCCAATCCTTAAAAAGTTCCGTAATTTAATGATGTAAATATGATGTATGGAATCAGTTAATTATATCTTATTTCTTGTCTAACGAACCTAACTATAAGTGCTCATTTCAAAATTTCTGCTTTGTTATTCCCATCATCCGGTAACCACAGGATAATCCACAATAAAGGTGGCAGGATTCGAGCCTATAGCCGGCCTTATCAGCAAATGGAAAAAGGAGATTTAGGTTGATGGAAAGATCAATTATATAGGCAGTAGCCATGCTGTATCCAGTATATGCACAAGGTCCTTAATGTGCATGTTTTTTTGCGGTTTTGGGTTCTTTGTTGAGAATTACTGCTTTATGTATTAACATCAGCCAACCAACCACCATGGTATTTTCCGGACCATTCAAGGACATGCGTCCTGTGTGCAGAATTCTTGGTCTTTTTCCTTTCCAAACTTGAGATTAATTGCAAGTGAGAAACTTTCTCAGTTAAATACTAGTAAATATGCAAAGATTCTTTCCATCTCTGGTGATGAGTTTGTGACAAGATTTAAAATGTGTGATATTTACCATGGCTATTAATTAATATTTCTTTAAAAAGGAAAAAAGAAAAGAAAAAGGCTCTACAATTCTACATAATTGCCAATGTTTAATAAAAATTCCCCAAAATTTGCAAAAGGGGCAAACATCTTATACTCTTCCAGTGTTTCAAGTAGAAGTTTGATACCATGGTTCCTATGTTCCATTACAAAACACGATAAGCCAACCATAGTACCGTACACAATTAAAGACAGTTGTATACTAGTATTATTACAGCAATATCTTTCAGTATGCTAAATGGAATTATTTTTAGTTCTGTAAAATATAACTGATTATTGATTGTTTGCCTCCTTGTTTTGTTACTTTCACAAAATTAATGTACTTTTCTGCTTACTGGACAAAACTATTTGCTTTTTCATGCCGTGCAGATTATTCTGGCAAGGGAATATTTGAAGGATGTTAGTATCAGCAGAGAGCAACTAAAATACCTTGTTATGGAAGCCCTTCGAGGTGGTTGCCAGGTTCTTAATATAGAACTCTTCCTTAATTTCTGTCAAACTTGATGCCGTTTTATCCAATGCATTTGTTTTAAAATTCTTGTGCATCAATGTTGAACATAAGAGACAGGTTTAAGTTAAATATGGACGGGAGGTTTAGGATTTGAGTTCCTAAGTAATCCATACAATCTGTAACCGTAAGAACTATATTGTGTAAATCCTGATCTAGTATGTATGTATATATATATATATATATGGGAGCCAATTCTTTACTTTAAATTAATGGGTATGTGGAGGCTAGAATATAACCAACTGCTTATATATATATATATATATATATATATATATATATATATATATATATATATATATACAGAGAGAAGGCAAAATCTACTGCACATGTTAGAATTTGAAAAAACTAAACATACTTCGAGAGCTATTCTTTATTGCAATATAAAATCTATTTAATATCTACTATGAATTACAGGGACATAGAGCTGAGCTATATGCTGCCCGTGTTGCAAAATGCTTAACTGCTCTAGAAGGGCGCGAGAAAGTCAATGTGGAAGACCTGAAGAAAGCTGTAAGTATTGCTAACTTTATGTTAGATAATTCTAAATATTTGATAATTTATATTTTCAGACAAATCCCTCCTATATAAATATGGTGGTATCCCAAATTTGAGTAGTGCCTCTAGGTGTTTCAGATATCAAAAAGTCTTGAATCAGGCAGGTAATGTTATCACATCCTCTCTGCCTACTTCATTTTAAAGTTCTAAATGATAGAAAGTTTTTTTTGTTTTTTGTGTGTGTTATCTTTATGTACTTCAGAAAATTTCATGTTAATGCATTCAATTATTGTGAAAGCCCTGGAGCGGATAATGTGCCATTTATTTGGTCTGGGGTGCGGGAGCTGGGAGGACTGGAAAGATTCTCGTTAGTTGAGGGAGGGTGTGTCACCCATAGGAAGAGGGGTTTAGGTCTTAGGTTTTTGATTTCCAAGAACCTATACTTGGTGGGCAAGTGGTTGTGGCGGTTCCCACTGACGTCTGAACATTTTTCCAATAGCAAAAGATGATAAAGAACAAGTTATATCTCCGTCAGAATGGTGGGATTTGAATCCATGTCCCTCTTCTGTTACTTTTTCAAGTTCGTCAAAACTTTTTTCTCAGGATTATTCCTCGTTTTGTTATTTCTTTGGTTCATTTTTGTTTCTTTAATCAATAAATACTAAATACTTCTTTTGCATGAAAGATAGTCTCCAAATTCTTGGAAGTTCTATTTAGATGGTTTCACGAGAAGTATTTACTAAGCTTTGTCGGACACACTTTGACGAGAGTCCAAGAAGAATTAATTTCAGTTTTATGAATTTGTCAAAAAATGTCGGGCGTAGTATCCAAGCATCCACAAGTATTGGTATCCAATACTGATACATTGTGGTCTAAGAGGTATCTGTGCTTCCTTGGTCAAGTTTGATTAAAAGAATATTTATGATATATTCTTTCATGGGGGGTGGGGGAGATTTTAAGAAATCAAAACTATGAACTCGAGTAGAATTAAGAGTGTATTGACACAAGTGTTGGGAATGTTCGGCTCATTTATACTCATCTGAAACCACATCTTAACCCAAAAGGTTAACTTATTAGGTTTATGGTCTATTAGAGCATTAAATGTCCTCAATCTTTCTCCTTATGTTTCGGTGTGGGACTTTATTATCATGTGGTACCTCAACAATCTCCCCCTTAACGTGTGATATCTCCATCGACATTGACACCAAGCTCCTCCTTTGAATTTCAACCATCCTCTTTTGAGTATTTACCCATCACTTCTTCTAGTTAACGAGTTACCCTTCTTCATTATCTCTTATTTGATCCACCAAGAGCCTCTGCCAAGTCCATCAAGTCTCCTATCTGATAAGGTTATCTCTCAATATCTCTCGTTTGATCCATCAAGAGCCTCTCCGAGAAGAGTCCATAATTTGCTCATAGAGTACATAATCTATCAAGCATCCATAACTCAGAGAGCCTAGCCTATCACGTCTCCTAACTGATGAGTCAACACTCTTCAATATCTCTTGTCAAGAGCCTCTGTGAGAAGAGTCCACCACTTGCTCAATGAATTATTTTCATCCATCATGCGCCGTCATACTATATCCATGACCCAAGCCCCATAGTTATGGCTCTGATACCAGTTGTTAGGAATACTCGACCCATATATGCTTATCTAAAACCACATCTTGACCCAAAAGGTTAACCTATTAGGTCTATGGTCCATTAGAGCATTATATGTCCTCAGTCTTTCTCCTTATGTTTCGATGTGCGATTTTATTATCACCAGGTACTTCAACAGTAAGAAGTCATAATATTGAATGTTATAGGTCCTCTAATTATAGTTGGTAGGTGAAAGAGTGCCATATGCTGTTTAAGTTTGCATGGTAACTTGGTAAGGAATTTTACCGTCCATGATGGCTGCCAACTCTGACTTGTATGTACGCTAAAGCTCCTATATAGTTTCCACCTAGGTGGTGATTGGACACTGTCAGGGAAGCTTGCGTTTTTTCTGTGTCTCAGTTATGGAATGGTTAAGGTTATCAAGAGAATATATACCAAGTGAAGCCCTTTTTTTTTTAAGTCAAGTGAAGCCCTTGGTTTTACCTATAAAACCAAATACTAGAGGTTAGTAACTTAGTATTTGGTTCCAAAAAGTGGCCTGAAGCATAATATGGGTTATCCTAGCAGCTGCGCTAGTGAATCTCAAGTGGCTTCCTGGGTGGTCTCGCCAAGGCTGGAAGAACGTAAATTGCTAGTGGAGCGCTATGCCCCATGACGGGAAGCTCTGTTTGGAAGGGAATCAAGTCATGACCTGCGGTTGCAAAGTGCTTACCTTGACCAAGTTGCAGGCGTCAGGGGTCTTCTATACTAGGTATTCTTTACATGAATTATCAACCCATTCCAGTAGGGGTTATCGCCATACTACACTAGACGTTAAGCATATTTGTCCTCCGTGCTTCTATCAAAGCTTTGGTAGATTATGTACTGAGACTTGCTCCACAAAAAATTGACCTATCTGATATCTTTAAATTGATATTAAAAAAAAACAAAAACAAAAACAAAAAAATTAATAACCACCATAGAGAATAGTAGTAGTAGTAGTACCATGATGTGGCTTACTCGAATATTAGCTTGTTATAGCTCAGAAGCTGGTGTGGTATTTAGCATAATTACGTTACAGGGAAAACAATGTTTATGAATAAACTTCGTTACTGAACATATGAAAGTATGTGTGTTCTTTATAAGGTAAAACCAACTAAAATACTTGTTCTGTATTTGTATCGCAATAGATTTGTTTTTAAAAGGTTGAATCTATGGCTCAAATGCACTAATTAATTTAATATACTGTGTGTATGGATGTGACTGCTCCAATGAATTGGAATCCCTCCTTCCAAACCCTATGTTGAAGTCTCCCTCAAAATTTGATATTTTGATCACTTAATTAAACCATGGTCTCTATTTTTAAAGCTAGGCGTGCAGAGAGCATCTCAGTTTTCAAACCATTGTAGGGGACTGGTAAATAAGTTCAAAGCATTGATATGAACGTGGTCTTAACAAAGTAAATAACAGCTTGTCAGTACTATTGAACTTCAATTGCTCATATACTACAATAAATATCAATCATTCACATAGAGACATAATTTTACTGTTTACATGTATTCGAATGTGGTTGAAATTCTCGAAGTCATAGCTACAAGAATACCTTTTTAATACCTGTAATTAATTCAGGTTGAACTGGTCATCCTTCCACGTTCAAACATCAGTGAGAACCCTCCTGAACAGCAAAACCAGCAGCCACCACCTCCACCACCCCCTCCACAAAATCAAGAGTCTGCTGAAGAACAGAATGAAGAAGATAATCAAGAGGTTTGTTGACAAGTTAAAATGTTTATGGTGATGTGCAAGAAGATCAAGACGTTTGTTGGCAAGATAAAATTTTGAGCTTGCTTGTGACAGATGGTTCACTTTGTAAGCAGGATGAAAATGATGATGAGAACGATGAAGAGAACGAACAGCAGCAGGACCAAATTCCTGAAGAATTCATCTTTGATGCAGAAGGGGGTCTGGTGGATGAGAAACTTCTCTTCTTTGCACAACAAGCACAGAGACGCAAAGGAAAAGCTGGGAGGGCAAAGAATGTTATATTTTCTGAGGATAGAGGCAGATATATTAAGCCAATGCTTCCAAAAGTTAGTTCTCTGTACCCCCGTCTCAACATTAAATTTAGTGAAAGAAAGAGGAACGATTCAGATAAATCTTTTGCTTTTTCTGAAATCATGCCAGCACTGCATTTTTCTTATCATTTGCTGGATTTTATCTGGGTATTGTCAAAGTGGTGAAAGTAGCTGGCAGACAGCAGTTGTTTATTAAGGTTTTAGAAATCTGAAACTGATTGAATCTTCTCTAACCAAGTTCCATGGTTTTATGCAGGGTCCTGTAAGGAGGTTAGCGGTTGATGCAACTCTTAGAGCAGCTGCACCATATCAAAAATTGCGAAGAGAGAGAGATTCTGAAAAGATCAGGAAAGTTTTTGTTGAGAAAACCGACATGAGAGCTAAAAGAATGGCGCGAAAAGCAGGTGCCCTGGTAGGGTTGCACTCTTCCCTGCAGTTAATTATGCTCATCTACTTTCTTCTCTTTACATTCTTTTTCAGTCTGGTAGGAACTCTCCTATGATGTTAGCAGTTTCCCAGTATTTATGTTTCTAGTTTCTCCAATCATTATGGAGGGTCTGATGACCAACTTTTAGGTCAGAGTGTGCCTTCTTATCCAATCCCATACTAGACAAGAAACTGTCATTAATGATTTAGATTCAGTGAGGGATTCAAACTTGACCAAATATGTAAATGTCAAAAAGTTGCTACAGGTTAAATTTTTTATAATGGCTCCGCTTGAAAATTAGGTCTTCTTTACTTTATGACTGAGGTCTGTCAAGAATGGACTATTCAAATCTGGTGCGTGTGTTATGCTTTTGCTAGAATTCATATGCGACGAAGGTTGCAGTACCTAATGGCTGTGTTTCTGATTTATCTTGTAAAAAATATTTAGAGAGGGAAAAAAATGAGTAAGAAGACAGCTGACAGAATTTGTGTTCTTTCTATCTTATGACAGGTTATATTTGTGGTTGATGCTAGTGGAAGCATGGCATTAAATCGAATGCAGAATGCAAAAGGTGCAGCACTCAAATTACTAGCAGAGAGTTATACAAGCAGAGATCAGGTTCATTTTAAATATATAATTTATTATGAGCTTACAATTTTGCTTAAGATATAGCCTTATAATTGCTGTTTACACTTTCATTCTAGAGCTGTAATTATTATGAATAGAAACTGAACTTTCAAATATTTTCTGGTATCATAAATGCATTCAATATGAAACTTCTTAAGACAGATGGCAATCATAGTATCGGACAACTGATGTTGATTGTCTTTCATTACTATGCTTATAAGATAGAATACCTCTGCATAGAATTGCAGTTGAGATGCTGCTTTTCTTTAAGATACTTTTTAAAGCTCGATACACTAATTCGAGCAGAATGTACAAGTTAACATATGTGTCAGTGCTGTCTTCTGATTTTTCTTTCATCGGAAGTTTCATATGGAGCAATTTTTGGTACAAGGGACATAGGACTTAAACCCTAGAATAATCACTTGGTATCTAACTTTTCAGGTCATTCTTTTTTTTTTTTCTAAATCTTAAATCAAAGATAATAGTTGATTACATACTGGTTCAGTAAGGATCAAATGTTAAACACTAGGCTAATCACTTGGTATCTAACTTTTCAGGTCATTCTGTTTTTCTAAATCTTAAATCAAAGATAATAGTTGATTACATACTGGTTCAGTAAGTATCAAATTTATTATTAAAGAGCCACGGTGAAATGAGGGGACAGTATTATTGATAAATTTAGTTCAATATAACATTAACAACCTGTATATATTGCATGTCATGCTTTTGAATGGTTGAATATTTGGTTGCATAGTCTCCATGGGTTTACTGCATAATTTCTTTTTGTTTAACATAAGAGTGCAGGTTTTTCATCTTGAAAACTTTGCCATTCAATATTGGTGCAAGGATCCTTATGATGGCACGATGTTAAGCAGCTTGGGGTGTTCCAAAAATGACAAGAGTTGTCTATTTTTGATGGCATGTCCTTATTAGTCAGGTCAAGTTGGAAGTGTTGGTCAATCTGGACTTAAAAACATGAAGCACTGCCTTTTCAAGAATGATCTATAATGATTATCCACATAATGACCAAGGGAGATTTTGAGCTTCCCTGGGTTGAGTGAAACCTCAACTCTTTGGTTCTTGCAATTACTTTATGCTAGTCATTTAAGGTTTGGTGAGCTGCTTGAATGCAGAAATGTTTTTCAAAGACTGAAGTAACTCAAAAGCCAATTAAGTCGGCTAAACGAGGATGTCTGGTCGAACCCGCCCAACCCAACTAAGACGAACCGAACCTGACAGACACTTCCTTTTTCTTTTGGGAGGGTACTCCGAGTAGTGGGTACCTCGTAGGACCTCGACCCACCTACTTGGGTCTTGTATGGATATGCAGGAAGGGGTGCTCCTAGGTGTGTGTAGGGGTTGTGTTTGTTCGTACAAAGTAAATGACTGAAATGTCCAAAACCATATTAGAGTAATTACCACTGAGAAACATTGTGGATAAAGATTTTGTTTCTTATCTCAAGGTGTACATCTCCATTTCTTAACAGATGGGAATGCGTAAAAAGAACTGAGATTGTGCTTTTCATCCTTTTTTATTCATCTCTGATCATACTTATCAGTAACATGGACCAGGTCGCCATCATTCCTTTCCGTGGAGATTCTGCAGAAGTTCTCTTGCCTCCTTCCAGATCAATTTCAATGGCAAGAAAACGTCTCGAGAGACTTCCATGTGGTGGAGGTTCTCCCTTAGCTCATGGTCTTACCACGGTATGCAAATTCAGTTTAATTTATTTATTGTTGGAATAAAATGTCTAAAAACTTAAAATCCTCTCACTATATCACAGCTTCTAACTACACTCCCAAAATCTGTCCAATTTGAAACTTTATCATTATGATTATGTGCATTATCTCCATTAACTAACAGTTTTATCAATATAAATCTGCTTAGGCGGTTAGAGTTGGGCTAAATGCAGAGAAGAGTGGTGATGTTGGGCGCATAATGATTGTTGCAATAACTGATGGTAGAGCCAACATATCACTAAAAAGATCCACTGATCCTGAAGCTGCTGCTGCTTCTGATGCACCTAAGCCATCTGCTTCGGAATTGAAGGTAAAAAGTTTGCACCATATAAGTTCAACAAATTACTTTCTGAATAGATGGGGAAGTAAATAATATGTCAAATATAATTAGAAATCTTAATCAATAGGTATTAAAACATCTGTTGGATATAAAAACTAAAATTGATCATCAAAACAAATTTTTTGTAATAAAAAGATCTGAAGGTCAAATTTATGAGCTTTCCTTTTCCCTAGAGAAAAATGTGTTCTGCTACTTCTTTATGTATTGTAATTTACTTAAAAGTAATTTAGATTTGAACCCAAAAGTGAAAATATAATTTTTTTTTATTGTTTGAATAGTAACAAAATGCACTTTTAAGAAAACCACCTGAAAATCTGATATATCAACCAAACATACCTTTATCTTACAATAGAGCACACCTATTTATAGCAAAAGCTGCAAAACAAATGAAAACTACTTGAAAGCAAATTGGATCCTACGATGACAAATATCCCACATTCCCACTAATACAAGTACTTGAAAATAACTCCTAATTAACTAATAATAACTTCCCACTTCCTTGAACCATTACTTCTAGCATTTCCTCCCCTAGTTGAAATACTTTAACCACTTCTAGCATTATTGTTAAGCACCATTATCTTCAAAGCTCCTTTGTTCCTAAGATGCCACTTGCCCGCTTTTTGTCCCAAATAAATTTTTTCCACTCGCCAGGTCCTTGGACCTCTTCATGAGGTCACCTTTCTAATAATGTCAAATAATAATCCCTTTGTTCTAAAATTAGAGATACATTTTCCTTTTTAATCCGTTTTAAATTAGAGATACATTTTTATTTTAAGATTATAAAGTGATATGATATTTTTAATTTGCCATTATTTTTTCACTATCATTTTCAGTATCACACCACCACAACCGAGGTCCTAGCTAATATTAAGGTTATATTTGAGAACATAAAATTATCCTTAAAAGTCATCGTTTTACAAATGTATCTCTAATTTTGGAACGGAGGGAGTATCAACAATTCAAATTATTTTTGGGTCCAAACTAAATAATTATTTTTTGTTATAGTAAAAACACAAATGTTGTGTTACAAAATGCAACCTAAATTGTTTGTTACAACTGTTGACCTCATACCTCTCTGTTAATTTATCATATGGGATTTCACTTGGAAATCATATGGGAAAAAATAATAATATTAAGAGATGGTTAATCTCTATGTTTGGACTTTGATTTCAATATATAATTCCTTAAAATGTATTAACATAGAGTGAGCTTTTTTGTTGCATTTATTTGAAGGATGAGATTCTTGAAGTGGCCGGTAAAATATATAAAGCGGGAATGTCTCTTCTCGTCATCGATACAGAAAATAAGTTTGTTTCAACGGGATTTGCGAAAGAGATTGCTAGAGTTGCGCAAGGTTTGATAACTCAAAGCCCCGTTGAAGTTCAATATTGTTTTGGTTTCAGTTCTGACAACTTTTTCTTGAAAAACTTTGTTTTCCAGGAAAATACTATTACTTGCCAAATGCTTCAGATGCTGTTATCTCTGCAACAACAAAGGATGCATTATCGGCTTTGAAGAACTCTTGATTATATCTAATCAACCAAATACTTGGTTCCAATTTGTAAGTTAGTTTCAGTAGTTGAGATAAACTAATTTGCTTGTCGTGTGTGATATGTGTGCGCATGAGAGAGAGAGAGAGCTATCCCTTATGTATTTCAAATCTAATTTATTTATTTTACCATGACCAAAAGTGGCATATATAGTGAGCAACTTCAGTTATGTCTCATCAGTCTATGTTGCATGAGCAATTCCAAAAATTGGTCTATTGTGTTTTGGGGCAAACCAGCAGTGATGAAGACCATGAGATAGGGGCTTATCCTAAGGCCATTTTGATCGAATTCCTGTCCTAGGATAAATCTCACCTATTCGGGGGAAAGGAAAAGAGCATATCCAGAAAAAGATGTACATGCAGATTAGGGCTTGTTTTGGTGCATTTTGGGTGTTTGGAAAGTGCGTTAGGGCGATTTTTAAGCCCCAAATGTACCACCCCACTTTTGGTTCGGCGAGTTTGCAGCTTCAAAGCTGCATTTGTAAATTTTAACAAATAAAAGTTGTGGTTGTAATAAGTTGTGTTTAGACGAACAAGATTTTGCATATTTGATTTAGACATTTTGGAGTCAAAACTCACTTGAGAATTTTGTTCGTCTAAACACAACTGGTTCCAAAAACAACTTATTCTATACGCAATTTTTTAAAATTACAAACGCGGCTTTTAAACCCCAAATTGCTCATTTGTTTTGGCACATTCGGGGTGTTTGAAAAGTGCTTTTGGACGGCTTTTAAACCCTAAATCCGTCACACCATTTTTTGGTGCGGCGACTTTAAGGTTTAAAAGCTGCGCTTGTGAGATAAAACAAATGTATTCGAAATAAGAAACGAACAAAATTCACAAGTATGTTTGGACTGTAAAATTAATAAACCAGATTACCAAACATGTTGGCTGCTTTATTCATATTTGTGAGACTCAATTTGAGGTTGAAGCTGGTGCTACTTATTGACTTGTGCTGAATGATTGGCCGTAATTCAGTGAGAAAAATTGGGTTCCCATTTCGGCTTTTGTTTTTTTAAAACAGAATAACAAAGACAAAGAAAGATATTTTAGTATATGGGCTTTCACTCGCAAATGTATGGGCTTCATGTGTATCAATTAATAGTTTCTACATCATCCGTCTTATAGTCTCATTTTGGATTTATGAATATAGTTGGTAAAATCTTAATTTTTTTAAAAAAAAATTGATGAAAAAATTATTTATGTTCCAAGGATAACAAATTTTGTAATAAATATCTTTTGGATAGTTTGTATTAGTTCTAAATTTGAAAATGTCAGAGAATAACTTCAAAAGGTTAAAATGTGATTTATTTATTTTTTTTCTAATAACCCCATTGAATTGGGTCACAGATCAAGGTTCGGTTTACTAGTCAAGAATACTAATTTAGTCATCTTTATCTATTACAAAAGCTTATCTAAAAGTCATGAGTTAGTGATTGATAGGTCTCCATCTTTTAATCTTATTTTGATGATAACAATAAATTAATATTATGATTAAATGGGTAGAATCCTCTCCATAGAATTTTATATAATTGATTTTGAATTATCCTATTTTGACCACAAATGTTTTTCATCTTAAAATTGAATTCATTTTTCTTGACCTTGATAATTTAAATATCAAGTGTCAAAAGAATAAATTCATACATTAACATTTCCTAAGGCAAGGAGAACTCCTATTTCTTTTAAATGATTTTCTCATTCTAAATTCTCAAAGTTCATTTTAGAAAGAAATACATATATATTTATATATATGTATACCGTATATATATTAATATATATATATATAATGTGTGTGCATATGTGAAGGCTTAATAGCCTCCACTTAACCGAATGCTTCACTGGTGCTTGAAAAATGAAGAAGTTCACGTGTGGGTCCATGAGCTTAATTAATTGCCTTTGCTAGAAAGTCTGCATGTTAGATTGAAACATTGAAAAGTCTTTGGACCAGCATTAAAGGCTTGACCATGTGTATGGTTGTATACTAGTCGAAGGTTGATAATTTCTATTGGTCCAATCCGCGTGATGCTTGTTTAAAAATAAAATCCGAGTCCTTCATTTTTCAAACTAACCAATCCGAACCATTGGTCTCAAACTATATTTCAAAATTACAAGTATACCCTTGGTTCAAGAAACTCTATAAATAGGAAGGCTTTTCTTCATTTCTAACTTACCAATTTACAAAAGAAAGAAAAGCTTACTCTCCTTGCCTACATTCTCTCAGTCTAAAAAGCTCTCTCTCTTCTACTCAAAAGTTCTAATTATTTGCAGAAGAGAAAAATTGGTCAAAGTATTTGAGATAAGTTATTAAAATTTCTTTTATCTGTGTTATCTCATACTTGTTTAAACTTATAGATATACGAATATAAATTGTTATACACAATTAAATATATATCTATATTTCATCTATTTATCAAATAAAAAGTCAGTACTTAAACACCGAGACTATAGCGGAGATATTCCTCTTAAGTGAGGGAATTAGCCGAACGAGGACTCAAAGTCTTAAATGGCCTTTTATTGATATTATTTATATACATATCGTAAAGTAGATACTTAATCTTCAAAACGACCCAGAGATTTTCCTCTTGAATAAAGAGTGAATTATCCGAACCGTATTTGAGATTCTTAGTAATCTATCGAAAATATTTATATAAATATCAGTTGTGAAAATTATAAATTTGGTCAGTACTTAGACATCGAGACTATAGCGGAGATATTCCTCTTAAGTGAGGGAATTAGCCGAACGAGGACTCAAAGTCTTAAGTGGCCTTATTTAGCGTATTCACTTCATAGATCAAATGTTTTAAAATATATATCTGAGTGAGACAAATATTTGCTATATCAAGTATTATTAAAACTAATTCACTTAAACTTGATATTTGGCATTACAAGTACTAGGCTTTAATTAAATATTCATAAAACACTTGTTTACATTTCTTAAACTATAGAAACACATTCTTTATTATAAAGAATAAATTATTCTTTATTTGCATCAAAGCTGTTTATCTGTGGTTACAAAAGCATTTCTGATCTACACTTAATTTAACCTATCTGCCCAATCAAGAAGCATCCTCACACAAATACAAAAGTTATATCAACTTTTATAACTGAGCCATAAATTTCATATCTGCTTACACAGAAGTACATTTCCCATATCTATAAGTCGTTGAACTTTTATATAATTACTTGATCTTTAATTGCTATCTGCTTATTCAAGAAGCACATTTCTTTCAATCATTTGTAAAAGGAACAAGGGGAGAGTTAGTTTATTTTATGTACCTGTGAGAAAGACGTGCAAATTCTTTGACCAAGACCAGAGTCTTAGAGAGGTCAGCTGGGAGTTGAGTCTCTAGTGTACTTGTGAGGTGAGGAAGAAGCAGTCATTTCAAGACCAGATCATAAAGTAGAACTGAACTCAAAAGAAATGTACAACTAAGCTTGAGGAAGGAGCTAGGAGCTTGCTGTCCAAGATAGTTAGTTGGTAGTAGTTGTAAGTTTGTCTATAAAACTTTGTAAAAGGCTTCTCCGCCTGTTGAAGGAGTATTTATTACTAATAGTAATAGGATCTCAAGTCCTGGAGAGGAGCTTGAGACTGGACGTAGCAACATACCCGTGATGTATGTTGTGAACCAGATAAATCTATGTGCATTGTGTGATTGAATTGTTTTTATTGCATATTAATTTTCAGCACTACTAATTAACTTGCTAAAAATTCAAAAAGGCCTTAGATAATTTTTTAAACTGTAATAATCTATTCAACCCCCTTCTAGATTATTATTGGACTTTCAATTGGTATCAGAGCGATGCTCTTTAACTTGTTTGTTGAGTGAATACCGGCATATCTAAGAGTAGATCCATCTATGGCCTACAATGCTACTAGTTGCGGAGAAGGACTATCAATGTCCAGACCTTCACTATTCGATGGCACAAAATTTGCCACCTGGAAGAATAGATTCAAAATCTATGCCAAATCACAAGGAATCAAAGTTTGGTTGGCAATAGAACGAGGTGTAAAAGTGCCCACAAAAATTGAAGGTGAAAAGATTGTTGAGAAAGATGCTGATGAATTCACCACTGAAGATGAAGAGACTATGAATATAGCTTCCAGAGCCGAACAAGTGCTGACTAGTGCTCTCATTGAAAAAGAGTACAAAAGAGTTAGTAATTGCAAAAATGCAAAAGAAATCTGGGAAAAATTAATTATAACCTATGAAGGAACCAATCATATCAAAGAAACAAGAAAAGATGCTCTAATTCAAGAATATGAAAGTTTCAAGCTAAAAGAAGGTGAAAAGATCATTGATATGTAAACACGGTTTTCCAAAATTATTGATGAACTGGAACAACTAGGGAAGGCATACACAACTAATGAGAAAAACAGAAGAATTCTCAAAGCCCTTCCATCCGTATGGAAAATGAAAGTGACAGCCATCAAAGAAATGCAAGATCTAACTACCTATCCTATTGATAGCCTCATTGGAAATCTTCGTGCTCACGAAGTCGATATGCTAGTCGAAAAAGCAGGATCGGATACAGATCTCAAGAAGAAAGGAATCGCATTTAAAGCTCTACTTATAGATCAAGAAAGCGATGATGAGGAGTTAAATGAAGAACTCTTGAGTCTGGATAATAATGAAGTTGCCTTGTTATCAAGACAACTCAAGAGAGTAATCCAAAGCAAAGCTAGAAAATATGGCAAAGGTTTTCTAAAGACAAACAACAATTTCAACAACTTCAAGGGCAAACAAGTCTTCAGGCCAAAAGCACAAGGAGGAAACTTCAAAGCAAATAATAACAGCAACTTCAGAAATGCCAGCTCAAATGACAATTCAAATACATATTTTGAATGCAACCAGCCTGGACATTTCAAAAAGGACTGTCCAAAACTAATTAACAACAAAGTACTAATAGCTGAGGAAGGCTGGGATCTAAGCGACGAAGAATGAACTGTTGAACAAACCGAGGAAATTGCAAATCTATGTTTAATGGCAGACAATGATTCATCACCAAGACCTGAGGTAAACTCTGAACATCAATTACCCAGTACTTCATTTGTCGCACACACTTTAGATAATATAAATGAACAACATCATGAACTGCAGGAAGCATATAATTGTTTATATGAAGATAATGAAATCATTAAAGAAGATTTTATTAAAATAAAAATTTCATTAGAAAAATTAATTAAGGCTAATAGAAATCTTGAAACTGAAAACTCAAATTTGATTATTATTAATGAAAGTTTAAAAGAAGAAAAAGAGAAACTAGAAAATGATTCTTCAGAAATTTTATTACTAAAGGAAGAATTAGAAAAATTAAGAAGAATAAATAAGGATCTTGAGATAGAAAATTCAACACTCATTATTTCTGTTGAAAATCTTGAAGTCGAAAATTCTACGCTCGCTGTTATTAATGAGGATACTCAGATACAAAATCAAGTGTTAAATGAAGATATTAAGAATCTCAAACTTGAGAATTTATCTCTAAAGATAGGTTCTTCTTTTATAGAACAAATTGAAGCATTAACTAAAGAACGTGATGATTTGAGCACTACAGTTATTAAATTCACAAAAGGAAAAGAAAACCTTGATGTCATGCTTAATCAACAAAGATGTGGCTTTAATAAATAAGGATTAGGATATATTGGAGAATCCAGCAAAACAAAAGATAAGGGGCTTTATCATGTTAAAAGTAAAGAAAAAGAAGGTCATACATCTCCCTTTACTAAATGCACTTACTGTAACCGAAACGGTCATTCTATTCACATGTGCAATGCTAGAAATGGAAACTATAAAGGAAAAATGATTTGGGTTCCAAAAGGAACTTACACTGCACCTATTATTGTTAATAGAAGAAAAGAATTTTATAATTATCAAAGAAATGAAAGATCTTTTGGAAATAATCATCAAAATTTTCTATAATATAAAAATAGAGTAAATCATGGTTTTTATAGACCTAGTACTCATAGAATGCGTGTATCTTCTAAAATTGATTATCATGTACCCAGTTTTGTAAAGGAAAACACAAATGTTCCTTATACAAAATGGAAAACTTACCCAAATGACCCTTCTTATTAAAGGGTACCAGTTTGTGAAATTAGTGTATGTTGCAGGTATGTCTTGCAACTGATACTAGTAAAAATAAGTGATATCTTGATAGCGGTTGTTCAAGACATATGACGGGAGACAAATCAAAATTGAACAATATACAAGCTACAGATTATGGTGAGGTAACCTTTGGAGATAGCAACAAAGAAAAAGTAATTGGAATTGGAAGTGTTAGTAATAAACACATAACAATTTCCAATGTACAATTAGTCACAGGACTCAGATTCTGACTATGCAGGTCATCATGTTGATCGAAAAAGTAACAGTGGGACTTGTCAGTTTCTCGGAGGATGTTTAGTTTCTTGGGTTTCTAAGAAACAAAACTCTGTATCTATTTCAACCACCGAAGCTGAATATATCGCTGTCGCACGTTGCTGTGCACAGATATTGTGGATGAAACAGACCCTTGCAGATTATAATATAAAATTTAATTGCGTATCAATATTATGTGATAATACCAGTGCTATCAATTTGAGTAAAAATACGATATTGCATGCTAGATCAAAACATATAGATGTTAGACATCATTTTTTACGTGATCATCTAAACAGCGGTAATATCAAATTAGATCACATTGATACAGAATTAAATATTGCTGATATATTCACTAAACCATTAAGTTCTGATAGATTTTGCAAATTACGAATTGAGTTAGGCATGCTAGATATCTCTTCTTAAATATAATATGCATTTATATATTTTTAAAATTAAAAAAAAAATTTGTTTGTTTTGCTGTTTAAGCATACTTATTAATGTCATTAATATTAGTTTTTTTATTATATATAAATATATAATTGTCTTTAAAAGATATTGTTATATTTTTATTATTAAGTTCTCTTTATTTATTATTTTATTGTTAATATTTTATCAACATATTCTGTTTTTATAAATATATTTATAAGTTTTAATAATATATATATATATATATATATATATATATATATATATATTCGGGTTTACTGTGCACCGTTCGATTGAATGATTTAGATCCAATGGCTAAAAGCATTGATCCGTGTCCATTCAAATGGGCCAATCACACGCAAGCACACGAATCAAGCAAATCCACCGTTCGCTCATCAAATCAGAACGAATCTCAGTCGTTAGATCAAAACTTGCAAAGTCGGCTGATGTGTGCTTCCTCGGAACAATCGTGACCGTTGATCCATTTTTCAAATTGCATTCCAACCGTTCGATTAATCAGGTAACCCTAACTATAAAAAGAAAAGTAAAACTTTTTTAATTCATTTTATTTTCTCTCTCTCTCGCTCTCTTTCGCCGACTTGTCTCTCTCTCTGTCTATATTCTCTCAAACCCTACTTCATATACATCAAAAATCTTTGATTTCTAGCCGAATTTTGAAAATTTTAATCGGTTCAAACGATTCTTCATACTTTAATTCGTGTTTCTACCGATTTTTTTTTTAAAAAATGATTCAAAATGATCATCTTTTTTTTTTAACCTGAGTATTCCGATCTTAGATTTATGTGATGTTTTGGTTCTGGTTAAATCTGAACTTTGTATTGTTGGTATTTGTTGCTAGACTATTTTTTTCGGTTCAAGATCTTCGATCTGAAGCTATTTTTTTGCACACATTCATGACTATGAATATCAATTTATATATATATATATATATATGAATATATATATATCTCCAAACATATATTTTCTTATCTATCTTCATACCCACTTGAGACATTTTTTTCTTGCATCGTCCTCATTTATGCAATTTCAGACATACAAACTCATATCTATCTTTAATCTATCTACTGAGTTTGTTGAGAGAAATAAATGAGATGACGAAGCTGTGCATATGTTCTGCGAATGGCTGTGTATGAGAATTAATAATGGATGTGCACTCGATTTACACCTAGCTATGTATTTGCTTTACAGAAGAACCTTCAGGTAATCTTTGTGTGTTGTGTATGGACTCTGATTATACCCCAAGTTCCATTGTACATTAAATGTAGTACATGACGTTTTACGGCTGGTCCATGCGCTAATCTAACATTTTTTTCTTGACTTCGTCATATCTGCAGTTGAGTGCATTCAATATGCCGTAATTATATTTTTAAAATAGTTTATTAAATCTTCATGATTTCTTGACTGCCATCTGCTCGAGTCATAACAATGAGTTGCTATATTACGTATCTACATTTGGATTTACTGAGTACATCTCTGACCCTTTTCTGTATTTTCCTGATAGTTTCATTCTATCTGTGCATTAATTCTTGATTTGATCTATTAAACTATAAGTTTCATGTATAAATTGGGTCTAGTTGCTAGAAAGCAGTCATCTCCGCGTCTTATTATCTCAACCCACCCTGCATGTGTCTCACCTGTTATTTACCTCATCTGCTCAAACATGGAAAGTACTCAACCTATTAAAAGAAAGAAGCTAGCATCTCATTCTGACATTCATCCTGACGTGGTTGTCCCCCATCTAGTCACAACTAATGCCATGTCTAAATATAAGCTTCTGCAACCTAATTTGTTGGCTGGCATGGGTATTACCTTTAACAGTTTTCCATCTTTTCTTGACAAAATTCGAACTGTTGGCTGGGAATACTTAGTAGTCTTTCATGATAGGCATATATATCCTAGCTTGATAGCAGAATTTTATGCTCACATGCATTTCAATAGGGATGAGTCTGGTTTGTTAATTAGCATTACTACATGCATTCAAGGTATTGAGTATGTTATTGATGAACAATTTATCATTCATGCCTTGCATCTGAAACCATCTACAATTAACTTTCCTAGGTTCAATGGTTATGTCCACCCTCAAGGATACTCTGTGAATGAATGCATCAATTTTAAACATAACCTTGCTTTTGTGACCAAATTGTTCCTGATATGCTATTTGATTTTCCAGTCAATATTGGTCTAGAACATTTGCTTACTCCATACCAATTCTTAGGAAAAATCCTTAGGTACAATTTCATGCCTGCTAGAACTGATCGAACTCTTTGTCCATTTGACTTAGAAATCATACAGTGTATAATGAATGAATGCATACCATACAATTTAGCCTATTTTCTTCTTACATCATTTGAGCACTGCTTTCATCAAAACTGTATGGGGTATGGACTTCTTCTCACCTCTCTCTTTAAATTTCTTAAAATTAATCTCATCAGTCATCATTTTCAAATTATCCCCAATACCAATGTTGTTTCTCGACTCAATCTTCCTCCTAAACCTTTAATAGTCTGTAAAGAAGTCGATTTTGAGTCCATTGAGTCACATATAAACCTTCAATCCCAAATGGATACACTAAGAAAACTGAACCAACTTTTATTAAACAATCAAAATTCTTTAATGGTTCAAGTAGAAGGAATACAACAGAACATTGAGCAACTTAAGGCTATGATTCAACTATTGGTGGAAAATTCGACGCAATCAGTGCCCTCTTATCCTTTGATCACCAGCACAAGCTCCGCTCCTCATGAAGATCTTGTTCCCAACTTGGGACTGCATTTCTCTCCTATTAGTTTGGGAGATTTCTGACTATCTAACTATTTGGGATTGTAAACTTATATATATATATTACTGACTACTAACTATTTGGGATTACTGTAAACCTAATACAGTACTAACTATGCTCTGTTTCTTTTTAACTCTTTCACTTTTTGCAGGTTATAACTGTTTCAAAAAGCTAAATTTTTTTCTGCAGGTGCAACAACATATAATATTCTTTTGCCCACTTTTTATGCTGACAAAGGGGGAGAAGACAAATATTATATGACTATTATATACTGCCATGAACTGCTAGATATCTGTTATATAGCATGCTCCGTACTAGCTGTATTAGAGAGGTCAAAATTCAAATTTTTGAAAACTATGCTCATTCTGAGGGAGAGTTTTTCATAGATAATATTTGTAGTTATTGTCATCATCAAAAAGGAGGAGATTGATAGGTCTCCATCTTTTAATCTTATTTTGATGATAACAATAAATTAATATTATGATTAAATGGGTAGAATCCTCTCCATAGGATTTTATATAATTGATTTTGAATTATCCTATTTTGACCAAAAATATTTTTCATCTCAAAATTGAATTCATTTTTCTTGACCTTGATAATTTAAATATCAAATGTCAAAAGAATAAATTCATACATTAACATTTCCTGAGGCAAGGAGAACTCCTATTTCTTTTAAATGATTTTCTCATTCTAAATTCTCAAAGTTCATTTTAGAAAGAAATACATATATATTTATATATATGTATACCGTATATATATATTAATATATATATAATGTGTGTGCATATGTGAAGGCTTAATAGCCTCCAGTTAACCGAATGCTTCACTGGTGCTTGAAAAATGAAGAAGTTCACGTGTGGGTCCATGAGCTTAATTAATTGCCTTTGCTAGAAAGTCTGCATGTTAGATTGAACCATTGAAAAGTCTTTGGACCAGCATTAAAGGCTTGGCCATGTGTATGGTTGTATACTAGTCGAAGGTTGATAATTTCTATTGGTCCAATCCGCGTGATGCTTGTTTAAAAATAAAATCCGAGTCCTTCATTTTTCAAACTAACCAATCCGAACCATTGGTCTCAAACTATATTTCAAAATTACAAGTATACCCTTGGTTCAAGAAACTCTATAAATAGGAAGGCTTTTCTTCATTTCTAACTTACCAATTTACAAAAGAAAGAAAAGCTTACTCTCCTTGCCTACATTCTCTCAGTCTAAAAAGCTCTCTCTCTTCTACTCAAAAGTTCTAATTATTTGCAGAAGAGAAAAATTGGTCAAAGTATTTGAGATAAGTTATTAAAATATCTTTTATCTGTGTTATCTCATACTTGTTTAAACTTATAGATATACGAATATAAATTGTTATACACAATTAAATATATATCTATATTTCATCTATTTATCAAATAAAAAGTCAGTACTTAAACACCGAGACTATAGCGGAGATATTCCTCTTAAGTGAGGGAATTAGCCGAACGAGGACTCAAAGTCTTAAGTGGCCTTTTATTGATATTATTTATATAAATATCGTAAAGTAGATACTTAATCTTCAAAACGACCCAGAGATTTTCCTCTTGAATAAAGAGTGAATTATCCGAACCGTATTTGAGATTCTTAGTAATCTATCGAAAATATTTATATAAATATCAGTTGTGAAAATTATAAATTTGGTCAGTACTTAGACATCGAGACTATAGCGGAGATATTTCTCTTAAGTGAGGGAATTAGCCAAACGAGGACTCAAAGTCCTAAGTGGCCTTATTTAGCGTATTCACTTCATAGATCAAATGTTTTAAAATATATATCTGAGTGAGACAAATATTTGCTATATCAAGTATTATTAAAACTAATTCACTTAAACTTGATATTTGGCATTACAAGTACTAGGCTTTAATTAAATATTCATAAAACACTTGTTTACATTTCTTAAACCATAGAAACACATTCTTTATTATAAAGAATAAATTATTCTTTATTTGCATCAAAGCTGTTTATCTGTGGTTACAAAAGCATTTCTGATCTACACTTAATTTAACCTATCTGCCCAATCAAGAAACATCCTCACACAAATACAAAAGTTCTATCAACTTTTATAACTGAGCCATAAATTTCATATCTGCTTACACAGAAGTACATTTCCCATATCTATAAGTCGTTGAACTTTTATATAATTACTTGATCTTTAATTGCTATCTGCTTATTCAAGAAGCACATTTCTTTCAATCATTTGTAAAAGGAACAAGGGGAGAGTTAGTTTATTTTATGTACCTGTGAGAAAGACGTGCAAATTCTTTGACCAAGACCATAGTCTTAGAGAGGTCAGCTGGGAGTTGAGTCTCTAGTGTACTTGTGAGGTGAGGAAGAAGCAGTCATTTCAAGACCAGATCATAAAGTAGAACTGAACTCAAAAGAAAGGTACAACTAAGCTTGAGGAAGGAGCTAGGAGCTTGCTGTCCAAGATAGTTAGTTGGTGGTAGTTGTAAGTTTGTCTATAAAACTTTGTAAAAGGCTTCTCCGCCTGTTGAAGGAGTATTTATTACTGATAGTAATAGGATCTCAAGTCCTGGAGAGGAGCTTGAGACTGGACGTAGCAACATACCCGTGATGTATGTTGTGAACCAGATAAATATCTATGCATTGTGTGATTGAATTATTTTTATTGCATATTAATTTTCAGCACTACTAATTAACTTGCTAAAAATTCAAAAAGGCCTTAGATAATTTTTTAAACTGTAATAATCTATTCAACCCCCTTCTAGATTATTATTGGACTTTCAATAACGTTATGTAATAAAATTAAAACTTTATATGTAATTTAGTTTATCACACATGTTTTAATATGGGACTAAAGTTGGATCGAGTTTCCAATTGGATATGTTGAACTCCTCAACTTGAGTTTAAGCAATGTTGTGATGAATTGTTATGAAAAATATTCACATTTTCATATAAAATAATTTTTAAATTGCGATAAAATTTGTTTCAAAGGTGAGAATAAATTTATTTTAAGTAGCCAATTAAACGTGCTAGTGCTCCCAAAAATTGTTGGATTTCTCGCAATATGAGATTGAATGTCACAACTCTTATTTTTACTTTACTTCTTATTGGTGCTAATGAGAAATTTGCACAAATAGAATTACATACTTGACTGGTAAGAAAGAGCTTCCGTAAGAATTTAAAGACTCTTGTATGTAAGGTAACCCTCTCTTTCGCTACTAGTGGACTGTTGCACAGAAAGGTCGATCACCTCTATTTTGAAATATATGAGTACTTTTAATTTTTAAAGTCAATTCAAGACATTTTAAAATTCATATCGTTTATTGCATAACCTTACTTATTTATCACTTGTCTCCTATGAGCGTTCATTACACATCCGCTTAAACATGATAGAAGTTGGGTCAATTCACTTTTATGCTACCACAGATTATATGTGGTCGACTTTTAACATAGGAGGTGAATGTATTTTGGGTAAAACTGTCAATTTGGCCAATCTCGAAATTCGATCAATCTCGAAATTCGATCACTCGATCTGTTAAAAGCTCGCTCGAATTTAATTTTGGAGTGAGCCGAGCCAAACTTAAACAAAAATTCAAGTCTGAAATGAAATTTGGGTTGAGATTAGTTAATAGGTCATTCGGCCCATTATAGACCCGACCGAATTATAATGTTAAGAACATATAAATATATAAACTATTTATATTAATTATTACATATTTACACTCACAAATTCTATTTTTATAATGTCTTTAACTAAAATTTAAGTACCATCTTTTTTTTAAAAGTTATTTGTTTACTTAAATACTTTGTCATATTATCTAATTTTATTTAAGTAATTTGGAGATGTATTACTACAATGATTATTTGTATGTTTGAAGTTTAAGTTTCTTAATTTTGGTGATATTTAGATCTTATGACATTTTTAGACTTTTTAAAACATATAAATACATTGTTATTTTCTCTCAAAATTAAATTATTAAATTTTGTTGGTCAGTTTTAAAATAGAAGAACTAGAAAAAAGAAAAAAAGAAGAAAAAAGATGAAGAACTTAAAATTTATGTCTAATTCTCTCTTTAAGAGTTTTTTAGTGATTAGAAAAAATTACTTTTCTTGCCAAAATTTTCTATCCATAACCTTTTTATTTTATTTTTATAAACTCACAACCAACACACACACAAAAAACACTTGGGATATCTAAACTTATCGTCATTTTCACGTTTAGTGCCCAATTTATTTTTTCATCATACTTGGTCCACGAATTTTTTAATTCCTTTAATCTTAATAACTTTGGATTGAATCCCCAAATTTTTAACGAAATTGACACACATGTGAGCGGCACACATATTTTAAGGTATATAATCGTTTCTCCACTTCCTTCCCTTGTTTATATCTAATAGCACCATGGCTACCAAGTCGGGTCGTTTCCTCATCTTGGTCACGTGCTTCACATTCTTCAGATCTTGGGATGAAAATATCAGAACTTTTATCTCCCTGAGCCGTTCCATCGCCAGAGTTCATCGTCAAAATCACCACTCAACCGCCAACACTCAACGATCAACCCATATCCACCACCAAATATGTCATAACAATTGTCGTCAAAACCCAATGGACACTCATCATACAACAAATTGATATGAACTAAGAAGTACATGGGTCCACAAGATCAGTAACACTTGATGTTAATTTGTTCATTGATTTGGGTCAGCTTATTAAAAACTTTGTTTTGACTGTGCGGTGCGCGTGTGAGCGCGTGTACGAGTGTTTGAGAAAGACAAAAGGAGTTGGTGCGTATGGGTTTTCTTTTGTCAATTTAGTGCTCATAGCAAAAAAATAAAAATAGGCTAGTGTGATGAAAAGTGAACGAGCGACGCCGTATGTAGGAGGAGAGAGAGGCAATTCAAGAAGCTGTCGTTGAGGAAACCACTGCCAACTCTTTACGACTGCCCGATGGTCAATCAATGTCCAAGGTCGCCACGGTGGTTGGTTATCTAAGCTCGTTGATCCGGCCTATTGCTTAATTTCCGATAGCGCCACCAAACTTATGCCCTCATTATTTTCCAAATCACCTTCCACCTCTAATATTCTTCCCTCAGATACTTCCAATCACGGTTAGTTAAGAAGAAAGAAGTTTTCTCTTTTATTTTCGTTTTCTTTTTTTTTCTTCTCATTTTTCCTTTATTATTTGTTAAAACGACTAATATGCCTTTATATTCATATTAATAGTTAATGGTTCATTAAAATATTTGAGAATTCCGTCCAAAGTTACTAAGGGTGTGTGTGAGCCCAATGTTTTAATCAGGACCGAATTCTAAACTATTGGTCTTTAAATTCTAATGTTGATCATTTGTATTTAATTTATTGAATTAGCTAGAATTGGAGTTCTAACTCCATCAATTCCAAAAGTAAATTAGCTATCCAAATAATAGTTCTAGAGTTGGGAGTGTCGATTCCAATTCCAAACCATTGAATCGACGTTCCCTAACAGACCCTGAGATTAAAGGAATTAAAAAGTTTGTGGACCAAGTATGCGAAAAAAATATTTTGGGACTAAACGTGAAAATTGCGATAAGTTCAGGGGAGACGTCTGATCCTAAACACTTCATGTAAAAATTCTACTACATCTATTCCAAAATTTGAGATATATATTAACTTTTTAAAATCAATTCGTAAAATCTTAAAATTCAAAATTGATATTAAGTTATTTAGTTTTAATACAATAAATATAATAATTGTAAACTAACTATAAAGTACAAATTATTATATTTTTTGTTTTCAAAAATTGAACGAAATTATATTAATTTTGAGTTTTAAAATTTTATAAATTAATTTTAAAAAGTTAAAATGTATTTCTAATTTTGAAACGAAAAAAGTGTTATTTTATTTTCGGTCCCAATGGTTTCCATTTTTTTCATATGGATCCAAAACTCAAATATAGCGTTAAAAACGCATTGCGAAAAGCTCAAAACTCTTCTCCATTTGACGTTTCGAATTTCGTCATCGCGCCTTTTTTCACATTCAACAAGCCCAGGTATGTATATTCAAACAATACTTCATTTATCTAACAAATTCCCATCGATTCGCTCTTCAAATTTCAATTACTAGGTCTTCATCTTGCACAATTCCCCTTGATTTCTTCATTTCCTTCTATTTGGGGATAAAATTCTCAGTTTAGATAAAAATAACTTCTAGGGTTTATTGGTTTTTCAAATTTCAGTTTTCAGTATTAATCGAATCAATTGATTTCTTTAACAATAAACGCACAAATTGATTTGTGTTCTACTATTAATTTTGCTTTACTAATTGTTGAGTTTGCTAATTTTGGTTTCAGATGGAGGCCCTTTACTCTAAGCTATATGACAAGTACACTAAATTAAAGGTTATACCTCTCTCTCTACATCTGCTTTTGTGTGTGAGATTCACCGAGCAAGGGATTAAGTGGAATGATGTAATTTGTGATTTTTGTTTGTTTGTAGACCAAGAGGGATACAGAAATGGAGGAGCTAAATCGAAGTCAAGAAGAGAAATTCATGGCATATGCATCTGGTATTTATTTCAACATCTGATTACTTTTTCTAAAGTTTATGCTTTTGAATTGGGTTTACATTAGGAGCAATTTGTTTATGCTCTGCCACTAGATATTCATTTTTGATACTCCCTCCGTACTGGAATTTGAAATTCATTTGTAAAATGATGACTTTTAAGGAAAAATATCCCTTACATTAACTAGAAATGTAGTACTGTTAGCATGATAGTACTGAATCAACTTAGAACAAAAACTATGACATATTAGGAACTTTATAGTCTAAAATTAGAATCGTATCTCTTATTTAGCAACGGATAGAAAATGAGGAATATATCTCTAGTTTTGGAATGGAGGAAGTTATTTTTTATTCAACTTTTTTTTTTGTGAAGATAATGAAGTAAAACTTTGGAGTATATCTTTATGATTAGCTTGGGAACAATTTGCAACTTTTGTGAAGTGATACACATTTCATATAATACAATTTGTTTTAAGCTATGATTAACTGATCAAGAGATTGCCTATAGCACAACATATAGATATGGAACTTTGCTTAGTTTGCACTTCAAGATGAGGATTGCTTAGCTGCAAAATGATGTACTACTCCATCCCAATTAAGTGCTTGGGTTTCTTTTGTGTGTATTTGGAATTTTCAATATGCTGGATACATATATACTTGTTGTATATTCACTAAATATTTAATGCATAATATAGATACATAATGAAAGTATAATTCATATATATGTTTTCGACAAGTTTTGAAATATTTTCTTGGATACACCAACTAATTTGGTTACCTAATCTAGGATGGAGGGAGTAGTTCTAAAACTTATTTAGCTTAGGTCCAAACTCGAAATGTGTTTGAACTAATGAAGTTAAATTAAGTGTGTGGAATCATAGTATAGTGCCTTTCAACTGGGTTATTGAGATGAACTTCAAAGGGGTTAATGTGATAGTGATAAAACAATATCATGATACTTACCAAAGTGGAGAGAGAATAATGATACAAAAAAGAAATTGGATTTGTCATGTGATAAAAATAGAAGCAGTTTCTCCTATATAAGTCTCACAGTCCTGGTTCATTGGTGAATGGGATTCTTTTGTCATACTATCTTAGGTGGAGCCCATTGATGGGGGCGGCGAAGAGCTGAAAATTTTATTATGTTTACTTTTGGGGAAATTGATATATGTAATTGTATATTTTATTTATTAGTGGGGATTTAGGATATTAAGAAATATTATTGTTTAGTTAGGGTATTTTAGTTATTTAGTACTTTTATTAGTCCTCAAGTAATACTAGGGTTTTGAGTTTCTATAAATAGTGATGTAATCCCCACAACATTTAATGAAGAAAGAATAGGTTCTGTTTTATTCTTGGCAATTTGATGATGCAGCTGCAGATGAACTGATACTGCACTTAAGAAGTGAAAATGATAGGCTTCTTGCAGAAGCTGATGATTTGAGAAGCGAAGTGACTTCAATAAGGCAAGAAACACCTGTAGAGCACCTTATTTTTTTCTTAAGGGATCCTGAATAACAAAATTATGAAGCCACGTTAATTTTTGCAGATCTAGCAGACATGAGCAACTTGCAGAGTACCAAAAGCTTTTGATGGAAGAGAGGCAAAAAGGTTAGAATTAGGTTGTTCCTATGGAAATCAGGAATTCCTGGCTGGTATGTTTATTTGTTTTGTGGGACATCATTCTACATGCTTAATGTTGTCCATTCTAAGGTTCTTTGTAAAAAGATCGTAAAAGAAAGAATTCTATTGTCTGAATGTGTCAAATAAATGCTATGGATTTTAAATCCCTCACAAGCTAAAGTCTACAACATAGAGAGGATGTAGAGGGGCTGTTGACAAAGTGTAGTTTGAAACTCTGAATTTCGTGGTGTTAATTTGACTATTATATTTAGGGTGTAGCATGTTCTTGGTTTATACCTCATGATTTCACTTTAGGTATTTTTCAATTTTCAGTGTACCTTACGGAACTCACACTAATTAATGAAGTTGATCATTATAAGCCCCCCATATTATACAACCAATTTCAATTATTTATGTTACAACAGCCTAGCGTTTCCAGCAGGATGCTAATATATTGAGGCATTTTCTGATTCAAGAATTAATCATATCCAGAGGAGAATATATGTTTTGTTGTACCATATGTGATGAGGTGCTAACTTGCTAATGAGCATACTTGTTACAATGATTGGGTCCTGCACTTTAAGTATCATTTGTAGTTTCCTCATCTATTAATATGGCACAAGATACCACTTAAACTTGGTTGCTTTGCAGAACCAACTTTGCATATGTTCTACGATAATTACTGAATTTTCCTCATTTTTTCATTGCTATTCACAAAAAGTGCCTTTAGAAGAAAGAATAACCATAATCATCATGCCTTTGCTATTCCTTGAAAATGTGGATGAATTTTAACCATATTTTTTTTATGGGTACACTTGGATGTCTATTTGAGCCGAGTCCTTTAAAGATTTCTTGCTTTCGGCTAAGAGATTCATGTAAAACTCTTTGCTTTAGGACTTCTCATTCTTTGTACATGTACTTAGTAAGATGTTCATGTTTATATTAAAATTTTCTCTTAATCCATTTGTTTCTCTTAATCCATTCATATTACAAACTAGCAGTATGTTGGAACCTTTTTATTTGCTGTATGTGATTCATAAACTTGAAGTCTTGAACGAGTACCTCTGTCATTATTTAATGGCTCAAATTGTTTCAGAAAGAGAACTTTCACAAGAAATTGAGAAGCTACAGAACCTACAACGAGAGGGACTTTGTTGCTCTGCTAGGTATGACAAAAATGGACAACTAAATACACCTGACAGCTCTCAGGTTGGATCAGATCCACAGAATGAAATGGCTATAATACCAAGAAAACGTCGTAGAAGTTTAAGAGCTGAGGTGGAAATCATGGTTCCTCAGTGTGGGGATGATCAACTTGGGCAGTCTGCAGTACAAGATTCAGCGGACCACTTGTCCAAACGAAGCAGATTTAGTGGCAGTTTTTCAAACAGTGATCAGGTACATTGATGATCCTTTACATTATATGCAAACGAGAACTATACTTTGTCTGCTCTTTTGATATTCTTTTGTATTTTTTTAGCCTAAATGCTGTAGACGGAACATTGGCAGTTCAGGTATGTGTCAATTCTGTAATAATATTCCGCTCTGTATACTGTCATATGTCTGATTTAATCTGAAGGGATTTCATCAGGTGGTGATGTAAATGCCACTGGTACTACCATCTGCATGTTTCAAGAGCTTGTTGAGTGCTTAGTTGGCATGAATGTATCCATTGTTACTCAAGCTGATGAAACGTGCATATCCGCAGTTCATCAGTCGAGCGGTAAGTCCCGATATGAACTTAAATAAGTAGCCTTCATTTTTACTTTTCCTTTCTTTGGCATATTAAAATGTTGTCTATGTTGTGACTCATTTTTCTTTTCAGTCTCAGATGTCAGGTCTCTTTAAATTTTATATTCAATTTCATTCTTGTTTCGCTGTCTGAATATAGTGGCAGTCAAAAGTGAGTTATCTCAATTTGGTTTTAAGTGTAAAATTATAGTTATACACACACATATATTGCTGTAGTATAACTATTAACTAGAAGTATAGGATATGTCGCATCTTTCATTACAGCAGTACATCTCTTTGTATAGTGGATTGTGATACATCTATTTATCCATATTAAGAACTGTCTCGTCTTTACGATATTTTGGCTGCTTAAAGTAATTTTATGTGATCTTGTTAATTCTCTACATATTTCAAACTCCCGTCTCATAGAATTTTTGGAAAATAGATCCATATACAGTCCTTAATTTAAACACTATAAATTTGATCAGAAAGCTAATAAATTCTAAACGCTACAAGCTCTCGAAAATGGTTGCTCAACTAGGATTTAGTTTTTGTGTTGATCAATACCTACTAGTTTTGGGATGTGTTTTTTGCTTTAGCTTTAGGACTGTTCTTGTAAAATTCAGTTATCTTTTAAGTGTTATTTTACTCTTCCTTTCCAAGCAGCTATGGAGGCTAAAACAAAAATCGAAACAATAAACTTTCTCTTAGTCCATTATTTTTTCCATTCATTCTGATTTCTAGACACTGAATGACTCCTGTATTCGTAGTTTTGCTAAATTAGTTGAGAAATGCCACGCAAATTTGCTTTGCATTCAAGGGTGGTTCTAGCCTACCAAGCTCTATTTCACAGTTATAATTACGATTACAGGTTATTCTTTCAGTCTAACATGGATAAAGAACTCATTCGGAGATGGAGAATTACTATATCGTGCATTGTCATTGGGCACATTTGAGAGAGTTGCACCCGAGTGGATGAAAGAAGTCCTGATGTTCAGCACAAAGATGTGCCCCGTCTTCTTTGAGAGGGTCTCTCGTGTTGTCAAGCTTCATCCTTGACGGGTATTTTTAGCTTCATGCTGTTTCCAGCCACCAAACTCTGTATAGATTGCTTTTCTTGACCCTAATGATTATGTATTTCTTTTTATTATCACTTTATTTGGGTTGACTGTATGAACATTGTGTGTTGGTTCCACTATTTGGTTTTATCATTTTGATACTATAGAGTATAGCCCATTGACTGGAATCCTGGGGATGGGGTTTTCATGGGTAAATTTGGTTCTTGGTTCTAATCTAGGATTTTGGAATCAAACCATATGTAGGTTGGGGTGTTCATCAGTAAAAAACTGTACCGAACCGTTTTAACCGTATTGAATAGGTTACCGAATGTTTGAAAAAAATAGACACCGATACCAATACTGAAATACCGGTATCTTGAACTGGTATGTGACAGTCCAGTATATATGGACGATATCAATAATACCGGTTAGTGACCATTATTCTATTGCATTAGTTTATAACTTGCCAAAAATAGCTAAAGTTTTAAGCTAGAAAAATAAAAGAGGCATATAATTGCTATTTATTAATTAGAACAATTTTGTAAAGTACTAATACTATAGTAGTAATGGAAATATCTCCACTTACTGTCCATAAGATACGATGATAATTTGTCATTTTTTAGTTTAGTCCATTTTTTTGTTTCTTTTGGTAAAAAGGTTCGGTCATATTATAATAAAGAATTGTACATCTTCCTAAAGAGTATAGTTACAACTATTAAAAAAATATAAATTCATGAGCAAATAATATGATTATTTACCATTAATATATTATTTTGTTTTTGTATTTAATACTAATTAAAATTTATAATATTATTAATGTACTTAATTAATTATATTTATTTAATAAATATTTATGACGTCACTAGTTCAATTATGGTTCAACCACTAGTTGAACTAATAACCCATCAACACAGTAATTATTTCGATTCGATGACCGACCGGATATGAAAACATTGCATTAAGTATCTTTCTCTATTCCCCTGTCATCCCATCTTTCCCTTTCTATGAATCCTTTTCATCTTCAAATTAAAAACATTACAACAAACATGTACAACAGGTTGGACTACTTAGTCTGGTACGGCTTGGGTCTACCAGGCCTTGGGATTTGACCAGGTTGTGCCTAGACTAGACCAAGGTTAGGCCGCAGGCCACAGACCGATCCAAGCTGGACTTTTGGCTAGGGTGGGTCATGCTAGATTTCTATCCTAAATAAGCAGTCTGTTCGTAGTCGTGTAGGCCGGGCCTTAACCGGGCCGGGCTTTGACCAGGTTGGGCCCAGGCTAGACTAAGGTCAGGCTGCAGGCCATTTGTGTACCCGTAATATTCCCTATGCCCCCAAAAAGAAAAATTCCAACTGGGTTTGTCTTAATATATATACTCTCGGTTTTATAAAAAGATCTCATTTCTACCTTTTTTCTTTAGTCTATAAAAGAGTAAATTTGTCATTATAATTTTATTATTGTGCAATACTATTAAACGAACAATTTTTATTTTTATTGTTGACAAATTTTTTAAATACACTCTTTTTATAAAACAAATATGTTGGAGCCCAGTATATATTAGTCATTCACTGAACTAGAGATGACCCAACCCCATCAATCAGGCTACCAAGTCTTCCTTCAAATAGGGCCAACTACTTGGTGGGCAACATTAAAAGCCCAAAATATAATTTTAGATGAATGAGTGTGCTTAAATAATTTCAAAGCTTGAGATAAACTAAGCCATACTTAAACATTATATCTTTTTAAAAAAATAATTTTTAAGAAAATTGGAGTTCGACTTGTACTTCATGCATATTATCTAAACAAATATAGAAAGTTATGATTGTGTATGAACAAAATACAAACTTATAAAGTAAAATTGTTGACCAACTTTTGGGTTTAGTTTTTTAAGATTTTAGTGTTCATACTTCACGGACCAAGTTCAATTTTGATTTTCTTATTTTTTTTTGGCAAAAAAGTTTTATTTCTGTAAAATAAAATTGAACCCACAAAATCTGGATTCAATTTTATATTTTTACATGTTCTACAGCTATATATCATCATCTTGTGCATTGATTCTTCAAATCAAGTACTGCATAAAAAATCTAGCAATACAAATCAACTATCCAATTTATAATCAAATCAACAACAAAAAACCCACTAAAAGCAAAGATGAACAAATCTGTAACCTGCAAATTTGCAACTCAGGATTGAAAAATTGCCTTCCATCAAAATTGACTTCCATCTTCATTTAAAATTCATCAATCGTTGTGCCCATGCCATACTCAACAAAAATTCAAACTGCTACTCTGTTGAAAATCCTTATAAAACTTCTTATTTATATTGTATTTCTTATTTAGAATATGCTCCATGCGCCTGAAGAAAACATGAACATTTAATAATCTGACTTTTTAGATAAAAAAAAAAAATTTGGCCTAGAATATATAGTTTAAGCATAATCTTATTTTTATTAATTCTTTTCAGATGGAAGGAATACTGCTAATCAAACTTCTAAACGCTATCATTTAGTTTATATTTTTGCATATATTAAGCTTTTAAATTAAAATTTAATAGTACCCTTTGGTGCATTGTAGACTGGACAAAGGCCCAACATAAGCTTCTTTTCTCTTGGATTGCAATCCCTTTTGGGGGTAATTACATATTTTAGTACATTTTTAGAAATAATTATAATAATGGTGCATAGATAAAATAATTATAAAAATAATACACTTTTCCATTTTTATTTACAATATTAGTGCAATTAGGATTCTTTAATTTAGGGGATGATATGGCAAATCTGGTGGGTTTTTTTTGAAACGCGTGAACCTTCTTTTTCTTCCAACTCCCATACCTTTTGTACCGGTATTTTTCTCTCTAAAATCTTCTTCTTCTTCTTCATCTATTGGTATTTCTAAAATCTACTGGTATTTCTTCATCTACTGATATTTCTTCTTCTTTTTGTACTGGTATTTCTACTGATATTTCCTCTTTTTTTTTTCATCTTCATCATCATAGTTGTTAGACTAATTAACTAATTGGTGGCGTAAATTGGTTAATGAATATTGATCTCCTTCAGGCTCTTGGGGGGTGCAACTGGTTTGCATAGTCTAAAAGTCCTTTATTTTTTTGATTGTTTTTTAATTTAATTTTGCTGCACTTGTTGATTCACAGGTTGTTCAAGTTAGTGAGACGAAAGTTTTGGATCAAAAAGCATACATGTTGTTCTATTATCGAGATAATAGAAATTTTGCTTCAAACAAGCCTCTTGATGTTGTTCGGAAAGAGATCATGGCGAAAAATGTCATGGGAAGAAATAAACCTTATTTAAATTTCAATCAAGAATTAAAAGGATTGTGTTTCGTACTTTGATTTTTGTTGGATATCCATAACCATTTGTTATGGTTAGTAAGTATGTAATGTTTATAAGAACTTATGTAAAAAGGATTACATATTTGATTATATTACCAGTGATTTGACATTGTTTGTTGGTTCGTATTTGCTACTTCTAAATTGTATCTGATACATTGTTTGAAAGGTGTAGTTGGTAACCAACATGCATAGAAGGGTAACCATTTTAATTTTTGGTAGTAACCACATAGTTACAAGCTTGTATCAAGACATATATCAAGTGTTAAATGTACATGTGAAAGTATACATGGGTCTAAACTGGGTTGGATATACAGGTTGTTTCTGTTTTGGTTACCATTAAAACCTGTTCTGGTTACTTTCATATAACTATTTGGTTACTTCTTTATTATGTTTTGGTTACTGTTATCTTATGGTTTGACTACTATTATTGTGCCCTAAATGTGGGATTTTGGTTACTTTTATTTTTTATTCTGGTTAATATGTAATTATTTAGTATACATGGATTGCCTAAACTAGGTTTCATTACATGATGTTTCTGTTTTGGTTACCATTAAAACATGTTCTGGTTACTATCATATAATTATGTGGTTACTGTTTTATTATGTTACATTATGGTTAATGTTATTAGTAACCAGATAGTTACAAGCTTGTATCAGGACAAACACTAAGTGCGAAATGTACATGTGAGAGTGTCCTATTTGTATAGTTAATGTATACTTATAAATTACATACTCATAAAAATTATCTGGAAATTATAAAATTGGTATTTAAATCTGCATATAGAGGTATCCATTTTATTTTTTGTGAGTAACCAAATTTACATAAAATTGGTTCAGAACAGTATCCATCAGCTATTTCAGTTAAAATGTTAGGTTGGTATCCAAACCTTCATATATGGTAACCATTTTTATTTTTATTAGTAACTAGATAATTATAAGTTTGTATCAGGACTGTTATAAAGTGTTAAATGTATATGTTTGTTTTTATTTATACCATGTCATCATGATGGAATAAGAAACTCCAATTAAGAGTTCCCATTTATATATATGATGGTCACTTATTATCTCATATTAAAATAAAAATAGTTTGAGAGATGCAGTTGGTATCCAAACCTGCATATAAGGATAACCATTTTAGTTGTTGTTAGTAACCAAATAATTAAAAACTTATATTAGAACAGTTATCAAGTGCTTAATGTACATGTGAAGGTTCTCATTTATCTAGTTGATGGATACTTTTAAATTACATAGTTATAAAAGTTATTTAGAAATGGTCCAGTTGGTAATTAAATATGAATATAGATGTAACCATTTTATTTTAGATGGGTAACCAAATTTACGTAAAAATGTTTCAGAACAGTTACCAATTGTTCAATGTATATGTTTACTTTATATTGACAACTTATGATGAAATCAAAAATCAAAATATTAATCAATAACAATTTTAGTTACTGTACACCATCAAAAATGTTACCAACCATGTGGTTAATGGTTACTAACAGTAAACAATTATATATTCCTGTATTTACACTCTTTTTGTTTATTTTCCGTTGAAGTAAAGCACAACTGGAATCATCTCCATTGTCTAACAACTGAATAAACATTGTAAAGTAACCAAATCAATATTAGACAGTAACCAAACTACATGATCTTAGTAACCAGAACATAAACAAAAATTTTACATGCAATTTTGAAGGCCTAAATGATGGAATTTGACCAAAAAACCATGCAGTCCACGAGCAACGCTCGTGACTTTTGATCGTTGACCCGTTTTCAATGAAATTAGGCTCCGAAAACGCCAAAATCTGACACTCCAAACTTGACAGAAATTACCAAATTGCCACTGGATCAAATCTTTCCATAATCTATCAAATCTTTCCATAAACTGAATCAAATCTTTCCATAAACTGACACGTCTACTCTTCAACCGCATCAATTTGTTACCAACTAAAGACTAACAGTTATATGAAGTTAACCAATGTAGTCAATAAGTAACCACCAATATAAAACAAACCAGTATAAAACACATTAATATTATACAGTAATCATAATAACATTATACAATAACCAAATTTAGATTAGACAGGTATCAACATATATCTATTTAGTAACCAGAACATAAACACATTTTTCATTGCATTTTACAATAAAAAACAACCAGTATAATGTGTTTGTTACCAACTAAAGACTAACAGTTGTATGAAGGTAACCAATGTAGCTAATAAGTAACCATGAATATAAAAAACATCAGTACAAGTGTACATTAATATTATTCAGCAACCAAATAAACATTATACAGTAACTAATTAAATAGTATACAACAACCAATATATATAATCAGATCTATTAAAAGTTGTATGAAGGTAACCAATGTAGTCAATAAGTAACCACCAATATAAAAGAAACAATTATAAAACACAATAACATTATACAGTAACCAAATAAACACCTTACAGTATCTAAATACAATTAGACAGTAACCAAGATTATAAAAAATATTTTTACATTTATTTTTACAACCAAAATAATCAGTAATGACTTTGTTACAAATTAAAGATTAACAGATGTATGAAGGTAACCAATGTAGTTAATCACTAACCATCAATATAAAAAAATCAATATAAAACACAGTAATATAATGCAGTAACCATGGTAATATTACACAGTAACCAAGTCAGCATTATATACTGACCAAATCCAAATTAGACAGTAACCAACATATATTTACTTAGTATCCATAACATAAAACATATTTTTTCATGCATTTTACAGCAAAAACAAATAATATAAAAAATATCAATATAAAAAACATCAATATGTACTTAAAGATCCAACATTTGCAGGAAGGTAACCAATGTATTTAATAAGTAACCATCAATATAAAAAATATCAGTAGAATATACATTGAAAGTATACAACAAGCAAATAAACATTATACAGTAACCAAATAAATAATAACAGTAACCAATTTATATGTACTTAGTAACCAGAATATAAAACATATTTTTACATGCATTTTGCAATCAAAACAGTCAGTATATTGACTTTGTGACCAATTAAAGAGCGAAAAACTTAAGAAAGGTAACCAATATACGAGTATATAGTAACCACAGGGTAACTATATGCATATAAACTTTAAACTCAAATACCTCAGTATACAAATCTGTAACGAATCAATCAACAATCAAAATTGTTACAGAGGTTGGTTACTGATCTTGAAGTTGCTGTTAATCTTCTCCTATATTATCCTATCTCAGAGTTGCATCTCGTCTTCTCTGATATGTCGCTGCTATGTTTTTTCTGATCTCAAAGTTGCCTGTTTTCTTTATTAGCGTGAATTTAGGACTGGTTAGAAATAGGGAGTCAATGTTCCGTAACTTTAGCAACGTATTATTGTGTTGTGTTATTCTTGTAATTATTTTGTGGATGTTTTATTTTTGTAAATACTTTAGAATTGTTGTATATTAGTGTTAAGGACCCCTTTCTTTTTTAGGAAAAGATATCCCATTTCGTTAATTTGACTTTGAGACTTGTGGCTCATGAATTTACACTTGAAGCATACAAATGTTTGTCTCATGCTCGACAATGCATCGAAATATCTCATTTAGCTGCCTAAAATAAAAAATAATCCCAAAAACACTTTTATTTTAACTTTATATTTTCACACTTATTTTTCTTTAATTAGTTAATATATATATTTTGGCACCAATATCTTATGAGATACAAATTTTGAGTCTGAAAGTCCTAATGCACTGTCTCAATAGTATTTTTCTTAGGTGCACAAGCTTACCTAGAATATCATAACCGAAAATATTGGTGATAATTTATTGAGTCATTTTTATGTTTTCGATGTAAGATTGAGATGTTATAATTTCATAACCATAATAAATGGAATGCCAGATCCATAAATAATAATAAAGGTAAATAAAACAGAATAAATGGAGTATGTTAGTGAGTTTTGGATGAAAATAAATGAATTAACTTAAACTAGGACATGATAAAGGATAAATAGAAAATTTGTAAGTTTTTTCCTTGGGAGTCTATAAAAAGGGTAACTAGTAAATTATCGATTTATTCTTTTATTAAAATTTGTGTTTTTTTTTTATTATTAAAGTCTAGGCACAACTTAAGGATCGGCAGAAATGTAGTAAATAATGTTAAGGCTTTCCGCTTCCATTGTGTCTGCCACCATGCACCTACAAAAGCCTTAGAAAATTAAAACCAGTGTCCAAACCCCTCTCTCTTTCTCTCTCCTGATAAGAAAGAAAGGGGTTTTTATTTAGTCAAAAAGGGGTTTGTGGCTCTATTTTAGAGGGAAAAGGTGGGAAGTGAAAAAAAAAGAATTTTTTTTTTGCTGTGTATTGAAATAAATGTATGCTGAATTATAATCGTGAACCATATTAATATATGAGATTAATAAGAATTATATGAGGAGCTCACTTATTACACATCTCTACAAAAAGGTTACCACTAATACTTATCCACATAACTGTCAATCAAAAAACCGATCTAAACTTTTGCAATATATATCATTTACCAAAAGAAAATTAGAAAGACCAGAGGAATCCCCATTTCAGGTTGTAGCAATGTTCTTAGTGGTTCTTGTATTGCTGACTTGCTTGGTTAGTGCGCAAGATGGTGATTAATGGAAATATGCAACTGCAACATTTGCTAATGAAACACAAGCCTCAATCATCATTGGTATGTTATGCCCCAAGATTACTATAACTAAGATCTACATCCTATATCTATAGTAGTTTTACAAAAAAATGTTTTCACAGATGTCTAAAAATTTAAGAGGAATGTGGATTTATGCTTTAAATATTAACTTCTTCTTTTTTTTTACTTTAATTTTCGTATGATTGATTATTGTAAATTTGAATGTGTTTCATTCATTAGTCAAAATTTTTCACTCGCCAACGACTGTAAATAGCAGTGTTCTTAAACCTGGACCGGTCATCGAACCGGAAAGGGTACCGGGTGGGTGGGTCACTGGTCCAATCAGTGGTTGGACCGTTATTGAACCGGTGACGTAATTAATATATAAAAATATATATTATTAGTAATTAATAAAAATTTTAAAAATCTCATTTTTTATGAACTAAAACATAATAAAGATGAGTTACAATATTAATAAAAGTTTTTAATTTTAATATTAAATTTTTTTTTTGGCCAAAAAAAATTAAAAAACCGGGCCAACCGGATCAATTAACCGGGTTTACCAGTTGGACCACCGGTTGAACCGGTGGTCAACGGGACAATCCGAATTTTGACCAATACCGGTTTTCTGGGCCAAACCGGACCGGAAGGCAGACCGATTCCGATTTTTACCGATCCAACCGTCGGGCCGATTTTTAAAACCTTTGTAAATAGTGTACAACACTACTATTTCATCTCATGTACTGAATAGTTAAAAAGTAGTGAAATAAAAAGTTAAATCTTATTAATATAATAATTTAAATGATAAGACTTAGGTATATATTAAGTTTGCTCCCTCTTTATACATAATTTGTGTACACATATAACTATTGATAACATTAATAAAGGATAATCTATTTGTTAGTGTTTAAATTTTTTTTTATTAAAGTCTAGGGCCTCAAGGCACAACTTAAGGATTGGACATCCAGAAGAAAAAGAGGGGGCGGTGCAGAAATGTAGTAAATAATGTTACTTTGGATACCATTATTGTGTCTGCCACCACCGACAAAAGCCTTAGAAAATTAAAACCCGTGTCCGTACCCCTCTCTCTTTGTCTCTCCTGATGAGAAAAAAAGGGAAGGGTTTTATTTAGTCAAAAAGAGGAGGTCTGTGGCTCTATTTTAGAAAGAGAAAAGGCGGGAAAAGTGAAAAAAAAAAAAGATTTCTATTACGTATTGACATAAATTTATGTCGAATTACAATTGTTAACTTTATCAATATATGAGATTGATAAGAATTATATGAAGGGCTCACTTATTGCACATCTCTACAAAAAGGTTACCACTAATATTTATCCACGTAACTGTCAATCAAAAAATCGACCTAAACTTTCGCAATATATATCATTTTCCAAAAAAAAATTAGAAAGACTAGAGGAATCCCCATTTCAGGTTGTAGCAATGTTCTCAGTGGTTCTTGTATTGCTGACTTGCTTGGTTAGTGCACAAGATGGTGATTAATGGAAATATGCAACTGCAACATTTGCTAATGAAACACAAGCCTTAACTAAGATCTAGATCCAGATCTAGATCCTATATCTATAGTAGTTTCACAACAATTTGTTTTCACAGATGTCTAAAAATTTAAGAGGAAAGTGGATTTATGCTTTAATATTAACTTTTTTTTTTTTTTACTTTAGTTTTCGTATGATTGATTATTGTATATTTGAATGTGTTTCATTCATTAGTCAATATTGTCCACTCGATAACCACTGTAAAAATTTATTTTTATTCTCTATTAGTCATTTGTTATGAAAAGGACACAACACTTCATGACTTTACTTCAGACTTGATGATTATTGGGAAGTTTCCTCCAACTTTCGTAAGAAATTGGTAAACAACTTCTGAATTAAGAGAAATTTATTCATCCACTCGTTTCGAAAATTAGAAGGTAGACTTTGAACAAGTCTTTGCTCTAAATCTACTTTCATTCATCCACTCGTTTTCTAGTGTCTTACATTCTCTGTTACTAGTAACCTACTGATTTTCTCTTTATTCAAATCTAGCTTCCTTGCTGATCGTTTTCATCTTCTTGTATCAATGGCTTCTACAAGTAACCAAAATAACTCATCTTATTATGTTCCTAGTTCTTCGTCTTTTACTCCTCGTTGGAACGTCTTCTTGAGCTTCAGAGGTGAAGATACACGAAGAAACTTCACTGGTCATCTGTACGAAGCTCTAGATCGGGTAGGAATCCAAACTTTTATGGATGATCCCAAACTACCAAGAGGAGAAGAAATATCACCCGCGCTTCTAAAGGCAATCCAAGAATCAAAGATTTCTATTGTTGTGATCTCGAAAAACTATGCTTCTTCAACATGGTGTCTTAATGAGCTTGTGAACATTTTTGAATGCAGAAAAAGAATGGGACAATTGGTTCTTCCTATATTTTATAATGTTAATCCATCGGATGTGCGTTATCAACGCGGCAGTTTTGCAGAAGCTTTCGTAAAACATAAGATCCGTTTTGTGGGAGACATGGATAAGGTGGAAAAATGGCTAGCTACGTTGACTGAAGTTGCAGAGTTATCAGGATACCCTGTTGATGCAAATGTGTAAGTCCAGGAGTATAAAAATCCCCTCTTCTGCTTATCATTTTGTTTTGTGTATGTCATTGGAGTATAAAAATTATCATAAAAATCATTAAAAATATAATACTAAGATACAATTATTAAATAAAAAATAAATATTAATTACTCTATCGACTAAGAATTTATAAATAAAATTAAAAACGACAATAATATTATAATTATTCAAAAATAATATTAATAATATAATTTACAAGAAAACAATTATAAGGTCATCTTACTTAATTTTAATTTGTTACCATTATTAGATAAAATTTTATTACAACTTAGATAATATAGTTTGAGAAGAAAATAATTTTCACATAAATTGTTTTATCTAACTTGAATTTGTTACTCTTGATTAAATATAATTGTAATTATATTCCAATATAAGTAGTATAATTTTAGAAAGAAAATATTTAGTTATTAGAACTATTTTACCTAATAAATCTAATAATATATTTATAATATTATTTTTCATGATATCATAACTTTATAGTAAAACCTCATGCTTTGCACGAGATGTATATGATAGTATAATAAATAGCACAAAATTATTGTTCAACCTTAAAATTTAGGAATAGAAACCTAAAACTTAGAAAAAGATATTATTTTTTTCATCTTTTATTTGATTTCTAAATCTTTTCTTCTATATTTTTACTATTATAATTATCTACTTACCAATATCTTTTATTCTTATATATTTTTTAATTAATTTATTGGTTTTTAAAATTCATATTCTAGATAAGACAAAACTTAGTTTCTTGACTTTGGTCTTTGGTATAAACCTAAAATTTAACTATTATTAAAATATTTTTTAAAGTCTTCCTAATTTATTTTATTAATTTTAAATAGATTTAGAATTTAACTACAATTAAAATACTATATCTATATCTATATTTTATATACATATATAATAAGACAAAACTTAATTTTTTGTCTACGTTTTTTATATAGGCTAGAATTTAACTATAACTAAAAACACTTTTTAAAATCTCTTTAATTTTTTAATTTTTTATTTATGTTAAGCAAATCCAAATAGCTATTAATAAAACTCAAATTTAGGAGGACTATTTTTCTATATACTTATTTTTGGTATAGGTCTAAAATTTAACCATAAGTGAAACACTTTTTAAAATCTCTTTAATTTTTTCTTTTAAAACAATCCTAATAGGCTAATACTCCTATATATTAATAAAACCCGAAAATGATATATATATATACACGAAAAAGGGAGCGTGTGTCTTAGACACACAAGTTTGTGTCCTATTATTTTAAGAGATTTTATTAATAATATTTTTTTAGTATTTTACCATTTTTATTAATGGTTGTTTATTTAATAAACATTTATAGTCATCCTAATAGTAAGTTAATTATTAAAAATAGTTGCCATTAAGTAAAATTTACGCCTTACGTTCAGTAAAAATATTTTATATTCTCAGGAGATGCTATAACGTTCTTACATAGGATCAATATTTAACTATAATCTTGTAATATTCTACTTTCCAAATTTAACACAATTCAACATGTATATTTAATTTTCACACCAGTACTTGATGAAACTCAATTAATCCTTCCCTCTTGTGATGTACTAAATCGGTTACAATAATAAGATTCTTATTTTATAATTTTGTTTTGTTCACAAAAAAGTCACTTTTTAGTCAGATGAGTATTAAATGAAATAATATTCTCAAATTTATAATCATGTTTTGTTATCGTATAACACTACTAAACTAACATTTTATCAACCGGGGAATATAAGGAACAAAATATATTCTTAACGTTGACAAAATTCATAGATGTGACTCTTTGTAGAGCAGAAATAGTAAGCATTACCTTTAACTTATAATCTTATCATTGTATAATTTTCTATTTCAATAATGATTGGCAGAAATGAACCAGATCTTATCAAGCAAATTGTGGAAAGGGTTCATGATGAAGTAAACCCCAAATATTTGAATGTTGCCAAGAAACCGGTCGGAATAGCCTCCCATGTTAAAAATATAACGCCATTGTTGAGCATTGGCACCAATGGTGTCTGTAAAATAGGAATTTATGGGATGGGTGGAGTGGGCAAAACAACTGTTGCAAAAGCTGTGTATAATGAAAACTTTCGTAGTTTCCAGGGCAGTTGTTTTCTTGCAAATGTTAGAGAGGCATCAGAACAATTAAACGGTATAGTTCGTTTACAAGAACAACTTCTCTCTGAAGTTCTGAAATCAGAGAAATTTACCATCACCAATGTTGACAATGGGATCAGTTTCATAGAAGAAAAAATTCGTTTCAAAAGAGTTCTCATGGTTCTTGATGATTTAGACCACCGAGACCAGTTACACTCGCTAGCAGGACAATGGAACCATTTTGCTTCAGGGAGTATAATCATGATAACAACAAGGAATGCGCATCTATTGGATCAAATTCAAGTACACAGGAGATACATGGTAGAGGAACTAAACGACAATGATTCTTTGGAGCTGTTCAGCCTACATGCCTTTGGAAAAACCATCCCCCCTTCAGAAGATTTCATGAAACTTTCTCGGGAGATTATAGGTTATGCCGGAGGGCTTCCATTAGCTCTTGAAGTTTTTGGCTCAAATTTGTTTAATCAAGACGAGTTAGAATGGACAAGTTTTATCAAAAAATTACGAGAAATTCCCAATTATGAGATTGAGGGAAAACTTAAGATTAGTTTTGATGCACTAGAAAATATTGATCTAAAGAATATTTTCCTTGATATTGCATGTTTTTTCATTGGGAAGAGAAAAGAAGAGGCAACTACAATATTAAGTGCTTGTTATTCATGTGCAGAAAATGACATTGGCATTCTAATAAAAAGATGTTTGCTAAAGTTTAACGATCAAAATAAGTTGAGAATGCATGATCTTCTTCAGGATTTGGGAAGGGAAATTGCTCGTAACAAGTTTCCAAGAGAGCCTCAAAAACACAGTCGATTGTGGCGTTATGTAGATATATGCAATGTGCTGGAAAAAGACAAGGTAATTGAATATATCAAACTTTTTAGTAGTTCAATAAGGTTTGAAATGAAAACTTTATTTCATATCATTGATTATGAAAATATATGACATAATCAATTTATCTCTTTTTCTTATGCTTTGTGCTTTTTTGGCTAAAAATTGCTCTTTATTTTTAATTGATCTACATTAGGGAACCGAGTCAATTGAAGGTATTATCTCATACGATAGGTGCTTAAGTCAAGTAACATTGAATACCAAAACATTTGAAAGGATGCACCGATTAAGATTGCTTGATATCAGCTATGTACATCTCACTGGAAGCTTTGAACATATATTTGAAGAGTTAAGGTGGCTGCGTTGGTGGAGATGTTCTTTGGAGTGTTTACCATCTGATTTTCATCCAGAGAAACTAGTTTTCCTTGACTTGCGGTTTAGCAATATCAATATGTTGTGCAACGGTAACTTGGTAAGAATTCAACTCCTTAGTCCTTAGATATGTTTATATAATTAAATAAATATATATGAAATTTATTATTTAAGAGTCATACTTTGAGACAACAAATGCGCCTTATTATTACTAATAGTACTTTAATGGCTAAAGAAAATACAAATTGATGTGTGTGTGTGTGTGTGTGTGTATATATATATATATATATATATATATATATAGTAATTGAGTGAAAAGCCAATAATAGTTTGGCCCTTACTCTACATTTGGGCACTGGCATAGACACTTGGCGAGGTGTGGTGACAAGGCCGTCCCCCATCTATTTCACTCTTCATCATGTTTCCACGTCTCCCTCCCTAGTTAATTACTACTACTAGGCTTAATCACCAACCCAAATTGTCTTGTTTTTTTTTTTTTGGGGGGGGGGGAGATGAATTACTTTTTAGAAAGAATGATTTTAATCTATTATATATTTAAACATGGTTTTTTTTTTGTTACTTGCCGGATAGGTACCATTCATAGTTTGTACAATCTGATGTCATTTACTTTCATAATTTGTAATTGTAGGAAGAAAAACAAAAGATATTTAAAATTATTTTGTTTCATCATGTCTATCTTATCTATTATATATAGCAACAAGGAGTATCGTCTATTTAACTATAATTTCTCACAATTACAACTGTTGTTCATGTAAAAATATAATAAATGTAAATGTAAAAAAAAGGAGTATCGTCTATTTAACTATAATTTCTCACAATTACAACTGTTGTTCATGTAAAAATATAATAAATGTAAATGTAAAAAAGATTATCGATAATAGCCTATTGATAAAATCTTTATTTATATTGTGAATGATCACAGGTTCTCAGAACAAATACCTTAGATTTTCTCAAGTTCTCTCTAAATCATAAGTTTGAAATCTAAGTATAAAATTTTAAAAATAATGATAATATTAATTTGTAGAAATACATATGAGAGCATAATTAATTTGTGAGTGATGTTGTAGAGCATCAAAGTAGATTAGTTTTGGTTTGAGCGAAAAAATATTGTATGCATTAATGTTTGAGGTAAAGGTACGTATGATAATTTCATTGCAATGACCTCAATCTCATCTATATATGGTTAATACTGACCTGTTTCCAAAAAAAAGAGAGTTTCATTTGTCAAATTTATTTATTTATTATTTTAAAAGGAGTCTCGGTTCTGATTTTCATTTAAATTCTTGTTTTGAACATAATATAAATTGACACAATATTCTTATATTTATTGTAATCATTTTATTATCATGTCATTATTATTTAATGATTTTAGAAATTACAAAAAGTAATTTAATATTTATAAAATTTGTAGATCGGAGATAGTATTACTGTATGAGAGTGGGCCAAAAATAAAAATAATAGTAGAATATATCTGCTTCCGGCTGGGCAGGGCCCATTTATTTGACAAGCTCCAATAACGTTTCATTCACAATCATATCTACGGACTAAGGAGTTGAATTTATCCATAGCTTCATTCTCTGGCTTGTAGTCTAAACATGCCTACATGTTGTGTATATGTTTCTTTGTTCAACGGTAGTTGGGAAATTTTCTAATACACTTTCTTTAATTTTGTTTATTCAATAGGTTTTAGAACAGTTGAAGATCCTAGACCTTACAGGATGTGAATTCTTGAAGACAACTGGAGACATTTCAAGTTTAGTAAGCTTGGAGAAATTACTTCTTAGTGGTTGTACATGTTTGGTCGAGGTTCACCCATCAATTGAATGTTTGGGTAAGTTGGTTTGCTTGGATTTGAGCTACTGCGAAAGCTTAACAATTCTTACAACCAGGGTATGCAACTTAAGGGCACTGAAGTGTTTAATTCTTGATGAATGCTCAAATTTAGAAAGTTTACCTGAGGAATTGGGGAAGATGGAATGTTTAACGAAGCTTAAAGCACGGTCCTGCCTATCAATTAAGAATTTACCAGATTCCATAGGACAACTTAGCAAATTAGTTAAGTTGGATTTATGTGAATGTGAGAACCTCAAGTTTCTTCCGGACAACATTTGCAACCTAAGAGCCCTGAAACGTCTAAAACTTGGTGGTTGCTCAAACCTAGAATGGCTGCCTCAGGAATTGGGGAGCATCGAATCCTTAGAGTTTCTTCAGGCAGAGGGTACAATGATTATTGAATTACCAGATTCGATTGGACGGTTGACTAAATTGTTGGAGTTGGAGTTGGATAATTGTGAGAACCTCAGAAAGCTTCCAAGCAGCATTTGCAACCTGAGAGTGTTAGAAAATCTAAATATAGATTATTGCTTAGATCTAGAAGAGTTGCCTGAGGAATTGGGGAAGATGGAAGGCTTAAGGAAGCTTCATGGTAACGGTATCAATTTAAAAAAAATTCCTGATTCCATTGGAGATATGAAGAACCTCAGAGAATTAAGTCTGCAAAGTAGACTTGATATGTACTTAGACCTTGTATTACATCCCCCAGGGCCAGTCACAAGATTTGTCCCACCTTCTATTACTGGTTTGTGTTCTTTAAACTCTTTGGATCTCAGCAACTGCTATTTGTTTGATGAAGATATCCCAGATAATATCGGGAGTTTATCCTCACTGAAAACCTTGAATTTATCTGGTAACCATTTCAGTTCCCTGCCATCCAGCCTTGTTCAACTTTCCAATTTAAGATGGTTTTACTTAAGAAGATGCGAGAGACTTCGGTCACTTCCAGGAATTCCTCCTAATCTTGAATCACTTTATGCAAGAGAATGTACATCCTTGGAAAGATTACCGAATCTATCAAACTTGGAAAGATTGACAATATTGGACCTTACGAATTGCAATAGATTGGTTGAGATTCAAGGCTTGGAGAACCTCAAATCTCTTACAGATGTTGGGATTGGAGGTTGCGACAATCTGAATAGCACTATCCGTTTGGAACTTGAGGAAATAGGAAGGAAAAGGAAAAGGGAGGAAATGGAATGGTATGTTGCATTCTAGTGGAGGGAAGAGGTTCCGAGGAGTCTCCCAAATTTATTGGTGGAGTTTCAAAAACAGCTGTGAGGTATTTTATTTATTCATCAATTCTTTTTTTTCTTTTATTTTTCACATTCAAACAAATTCCCACGATTCGCTCTTCAAATTTCAATTCTTCATTTCCTTCTATTTGGGGATAAAATTCTCAGTTTTTAGATAAAAATAACTTATAGACTCCATTCGAATTCATTTAATTTAAATTATTTAAATTTAAATAATTATTTAAATTTAATTTAACTCGATTAATCGACCTTTAATTAACCTGCATCAGATCGATGTATAACTGAAATAATGATGTAATAGCACTATAAAAACATCTTTTTACCTCTAAACAATTTTTTAATATTGAATAATCGAGTAGTCATTACTCTCCTCCTGTTGTACTAGCATATATAAAAACGCTAAGTATATCCTATTTTGGAAAGCCCCCCCCCCCCCCCCCCCCACAAAAAAATGCATAATGAGTTGAAGAAGTTCATTGTTTTTATTTTTGAAAAAAGAAAAAGAAAAAAACAGTTGTACCTTTTTCAGAGTTGGGTCATCACTGATCAGTTATCCTAGTTAAATGAAACAAGTTTAATAAGTCGTGAGTACGCTTAAAAGCATCTTATCAAGTATATTTTATATATAACATTTTATTTTTCCAAACAGATCCCTTACGGTAGTTCGAAATGTAGTACTGTTAGCATGATAATACTCAATCAATTTAGAACAAAAACTGTAATAACATTTCAAAGGGGTAAATGGGACAGTGATAAAACCATATCATGATACATACTAAAGTGGAGGACAGCATAATGATACAAAAAAGAAGTTGGATATGTCATGTGATAACAACAAAAGCAGTTTCTCCCTATACAAGTCTCAAGAGTCCTGGTTCGTTGGTGAATGGGATGCTTTTGTCATACTATCTTGGCTGGAGACCACTGATGGGGGTGTCATATGGAGCCCATTGGTGTGGGCATCATATTATCTTGGCTGGAGCCCATTGATGGGAGCGACAAGTCTAGAGCTGAAAATTATATTATGTTTACTTTTAGAGAAATTGATGTATGTAATTATATATTTTATTTATTAATGGTTATTTAGAATATTAAGAAATATTATTGTTACTCAAGTAATATTAAGGCTTGGAGTCTATAAATAGTAATGTAATCCCCACAAAATTTAATGAAGAAATAATAGGTTATAGGTTCAGTTTTTATTCTTTTCAATTTGATGATGCTGCTGCAGATGAACTGATACAACACTTAAGAAGTGAAAATGATAGGCTTCTTGCAGAAGCTGATGATTTGAGAGGCGAAGTGACTTCAATAAGGCAAGAAACACCTACAGAGCACTTTTTTTTCTTAAGGGATCCTGAATAACAGAATTATGAATCCACGTTAATTGTTTGCAGATCTAGCAGAGATAAGCAACTTACAGAGTACCAAAAGCTTTCCAATGGAAGAGAGCCAAAAAGGTAAGAATTAGGATGTTCTTGTGGAAATCAAGAAGTCCTGGCTTATGTTTATTTAATTTGTGGGACATCATTCTACAGGCTTAATGTTGTCCATTCTAAAGTTCTTTATGTAGAAAGATCATAAAAAAAGAATTCGATTGTCCAAATGTGTCAAATAAATGCTATAAATTTTAAATCCCTCACAAGCTAAAGTCGAACACAGATAGAGTATGTAGGAGGGGTGTTGACAAAGTGTAGTCTGAAACTCTGAATTTCTTGGTGTTAATTTGACTATTATATTTAGGGTGTGTAGCATGTTCTTGGATTATACCTCATGATTTCACTTTAGGTATTTTTCAATGTACCTTACAGAACTCACACTAATTAATTAAGTTGATCATTATGTTAAGCCTGGTGTTTCCAACCGTTATACAACTAATTTCAACTATCTATGTTACAACATCATGATATTTCCAGCAGGACGCTAATATATTGAGGATTTTTTGAGTCAAGAATTAATCATTTATACATGTCTTGTCGTACCATATGTAATGAATGAGGTGCTAAATTGCTAATGTGGAGCATACTTGCTACAATGATTGGGTCCTACACTTTAAGTATCATTGTAATTTCCTCATCTGTTAACATGGCCATGATACCACTTAAACTTGGCTGCTTTGCAGAACCAACTTTGCATATGTTCTACGATAATTACTGAAATTTCCTCATTTTTTCATAGCTATTCAAAAATAGTTCCTTTAGAAGAAAGAATAACCATAATCATCATACCTTTGCTATTCTTTGAAAATTATGGTTGAAGCTCGAGACTATATATAACGAAATAACTCTCTACTCTCTAACTTCTTGATTTGGGATGATTCAATTTTTCTGCAGGATGCTCCAATTTATATGCGAGTTCCACCGCCTAATCTTTGTGTGAACAAGTAACTAAATTTGACGGAAGAAAACACCGAGCTGCAATACACGAAGCCAAAATCCTTGAACAAAGAAAGCTAATAGCTTTCATTTGTTCAGCCCCATGTAAGCAAAAAGCAGAACTGACAAGTACCTATTCACATGGTCTGCAACCATGCCATGTTTTCTAAACCAAAAGCTTAAGCCATTAAATGCAGTCGCCCAACAGGTATATGAAGCATTCTCAAAAGTCGCTCCCATTCAATGTGGTATTAGTGTACCAACACTCCCCCTCACTTGCAGGCTCTCCTTTTGGGCTCTCACAAGTTGATATTTGAGGGTCAGAATGGAGCGCGGCCCTTGTTAAAGGAGTCAAACATACACAGAGTAGGCTCTAATGCCGTGTTAAATTTCCAATCCAAAAGGTCAAGCCGTTAGGTTGAGTGGCCCAACAGTTATATAAATCACTCCCAAGAGTCAACTCGCATTCAATGTGGGAATAGTCTACCAACAGAGAAGTATTGATCAAAATAATCAAAAGCTCAGTTGCACCTACACAGTTGTCAAATGATGGGTTAATGGATGTCATGAATGACATATTTCCTACATACAGGAAAAATTAATTTATGATAAAATCAGCCGATATTCCTAGAGAGAAACATCATAAAATTCTCACTTAAACATTAAGCCATTACGGATTATGCTTAAGAGGATGGTCGAAGGGCAAAATAATCTGTACCATATATCTAAACTTTGCATAAAGTTAGATGTGCACCATTTCCAACCATACATGCTAAAAAATTTACTATGATACTATAGACCTTTCAACTGATGAAAAGTTTTATGTACTTGAGCATTACCAGAAGGAATGTGTTCCATGGAAAGAATCCGGCCCCCAATCCAAGGAACCACTTTAAGAGCCCAATCACCACTTTTCATTTCCACAGGAGTCCTCGACAGCTCTAATCCCTTGCCACTAGAATTTTTTTCCGCATTTGGAATAGGCTTTGCAGTTTCTACAATCAAATTTTCATATATTAGGAAACAACATGGTGTAATATATAAACGTGAATCACGTTACAAAAATAGAATACGATTTATAAATGACTGAAAGGCTTCTATATGCATAAGTGTAAATAAAAGGGTCTCATTAATTCTTCAGGAACTGATTATTTTTAAAATTTAATAAATTATTATTCAACAAAATTGCAGATATTGTTAGTATTCTTTTTTATTATTATTATCATTACAATTAATATTGTTAGTTATTATTTTTAAATGTCTAAAATTTAGTTATAAACATATCCTATCATTCAAAGGACAAACACCGTTAGCATATTTTTACCTACATTTTACCTCTCCCAACAAAATGAAGGCCATTTCACATTGTTGGTCCCACAGTCCCAGCAACATATTGTGCACAAAGCGACTGCTCTCAGTCTCATACAATTGTTCTCAGGCAAAGCAATAACATTTAGCCAACAAATAAACCCAGACTATCATAACAATCAGATTGACTGCCATGGAGATAACATTGTAACAGGCTTGAATAAAACTTGCAACAATATTTAACAGAAAATATACAAAGTTCAACATAAAATAACTAAGATATTAAACTACGTAGATCGCAAAACAAGTGTATTTATCAATTATCACATCCAAAATAATAAAGATGGATAAGCATCCTGGCCTCTGGAAATTACTTACAAAAATATGAAATATTATTTGAAAATACCATACTTATTGATTACATTGATCATCAGTACATGTGTCCTCTTAATTGTAGAGGAAATTATGATAACAAATAGATGACATTGAATAAACAAAAGACACAAGTAAGAAGGGACTGATATTAGGTAGTTTGAGAGAAGCGGTGTTACCCATACGACTCTTGTACTTTTTCTCACTTGCGGATTCCAAATTTGACACTTCACTTTCTGAAGGCATAATGATGTGCAGAACCTCTCCATCCTCTCCCCAGGCATCAAGCTGTTTGAAGAACCTCGGGATTAACAAAAAACAATACATAGAAAATTTTGAATTTGTAGCAGTTCATTAGCATCAAATCTTGGTAGGATGACTAGTTGTACTTAATTGTCAGAAAGCATACCATAGCACCTTTACCAAGCAACAAGTGCATGTAAACGACGTTTTGGCCTCTTCCATGATCCTTCAGTTTTGGAAATGCTCACAGTAACAATAGAAGACTGAAGCTCAGCAACATATGTTGTCAAGAGATATCCACCTTTAATTTGGTGTATTCATATCCATCACCATCATCTTCATAGAGAACACCTTTAGCTTTACCTGATATTGAGAAAATTAAAGCTATATTCAGTCAACTGCATCTGTACAAGAAACTTTTTCTACAACGAAATGGTGGTTTAGATAGCTAACTAATCAAGACAAAGTTTGAGGGATGCAAGCTAGAGTTTTATATCTAGAGGGATTCAGACACTCCCACGTTCTCTCTACATCACAATACTAGATCATATGAACTCTAAACTTAAAATATACGGTTATTTCCAAATGTCTCTCAATATGCTCGTATATATTTTCAGTTCAGAATCTTTAGATGTTCCACTCCAATTCTGACCAACTAACCAATCGAAAACATAACTGTCAAATGCTCAAAGAAAATGTTTTAGTGACAGAAGTGAGTTCAGGGAAACATAAAGGCTGGAAAAATCATTTATGCATCTTCCATCCTCAATTCTGCATCTGTTGTAATCGGACCAAGTTGAAACCAATTAAAAACTCGAGAAGCGAAGTTTTCTACTGGAACATTGAGGAAAAAGTTGAAGTTTCACCCAAACTTTTGAGGCTGAAGTGTGATTTAATCTGATAACACTTAAACAAAGGAGATACTAACCAAATTTGTCAAGCAAAATGTTAAAAGGCAAAGAGAAGGAAGAATTTCCCCTTGACAAGTGACATAAGAAGATGATGAATAAACACATGAAGTTTAATTCCACTCTTCTAAATTGTTTCCATGAGAATATCTTATTCCAATATATTATTCTGTGGAACTTCCAACTTATAATGAGCCTCAGATTTAACAAGATGCCTGAATTTAGAATCTCAGATGGGAGAATGAAGTTAAGAGAGGGGGAGAGAGAAAGATATGATGTCTCATACAACTGATGGTTCAACATTTTAAGCTAAGAATAGGAGAACATAACAATATGTAAGATGAAGTAATACATAGGAAAATGAAAACTAAAGTTCAATACAGGATCATGTCCAAGTTTAATACAGGATCATGTCCAAGTTTAATATAAGATCATGTCCATTCAAAACTAACAACATCATATTTTTGACCAAATGTATTAGAGAACTTCTTTAATGTTGACAGCAAAAAAAAAAAAGTACCATGCTCATCTAAAACCATTAGTACGGATAAATCATCACGTGGATCAGTTTCACCAACATGTTGATAAGAATGACCAAAGGGAATGATTGATCCACCTTGCAGATACAGCACTGGTAAATCCTGATATATCCATAAAATAGAAATGGTGCAAAAATGTTAGTTAAGGCTACAAGAAACACTTTGAAGTTTGAATATGCTCACATTGATCGGGAATATTACCGGATGTGAATCATCAAAATCAAAATTCAACCAAATGCCTTTAGGCAATGTGTGCTGCAACTGGTTCACCCCATGATCACGCATAGTGCTGCTATCAACAAATCAAATGTTAGACTAGTTTTGCAAGTCAAAACAGAAACTACAACCCCTTCGCACCAAAGCACTGACATTGAAATTGTCAAAGGAAATAGGAAGAAGTACATGCATATATAACTAAGACCACTGGTTAGAACTTCCAAAGATCCGCAATTAAGATCAATGGATCACATTCTTTTCTTCCTTTCTCACTTATATAACATGGATACTAAAGGAAAAATGAATAAGAAAACATCTGCATAAGAAGATCAAATAAAATATGAATGCATGATGAAAATATAATAGTTGATGATTGAAAGAACTTACTCGACACAAAGTGTAACTATGCAACAATGCTTGTGACCATAATGTAAGAATGCCAGGTTAGAACCTATTTGCATAGTTATATAAAGGCAATCTATTTCATCTAAGGCAGTTTTCCGCAGATAATACAAGGATAATAAAACTTCAATTGCATGATATCTGTAGTATAGTAGTACAATAGTATTATAGTTTTCTTGAACATTCCACAATCTAGTTGCAAAAGCTACTGCCACGTGAAAACAGTGTTCACATAAAAGCAGAAACAAAAAGTATTATAACAGAAAGAGAAACTATATAAAAAGATAATGTTAGTGTGATTTACAATAATGATATGACAAGATATTGATTTTTAAATATCAAATGTCAGAAAAGAAAGACATTTGACATATCTTAGTTCAAATCAGTTTCTCAAACAAGTAAAAAAGTGAAGTAGGTAACTTAGTTTATCTTGACTGCAAGCCCTTCAGATTGGCTTAACATAGATCAAATCAATGATTAACTTGTTCTGCTCAACAATCTAAAAGGTCATTCACAAAATCTGGCAAGAACATGCAAAACATAGTGGGCCAAAGCATGTCATAGGGGGAGAGAGAGAGAGAGATTGAACAACAAAGGTCGGAAAGAGCATAGTATATCGAATCAAGACTTTCCCTTAGAATTTCAATAATTTATCAATATTATTCTTCAACCCCATAATGTATGTATCAAATAAATTTTAATTTTTTTACTTCATGGTAACATATTTAGGGGTATCCATATCGAGTACCTATCTAATAGGGATACACAAGTTTAAAATATCTGCTCTTTTTGATTGCCAGGCTGCACAATTGGAGCATTGCATATTCGTCCTAAAGGTAACCAAATGCTCACTAGGAGTTGTAACCGGATACTGCACGCTCGCTGGAGGAGATCAGCGGGAACTGCATGCATAGATGCCCTGGAAGGAGAACAGGGTCTCAGGGGAACAAATAAGATCCCAGGGGGCAGGGACCATGTGGACATGAAGCTGGGAACCAAAATGCTGTGCGTACCACAGCTGAGTCAGCAAATGAATACCTTGTGTATAATTGTGTTTCAAGATCATGATAGGGCACCCTCAAGTTACCAACATCGTACCCATATAATGCATATACTCAAGTTACCATATAAGCATATGCTTCTTATGCTCAATCAAACTATAATGCTATACCTCTAAGCTCTTGATTATGCTCAATCAAACTATAATGCTATACTCTAAGCTCTTGATTCAAGCTCAACTGCTCAACCATGATTTGTTTACATAAACAAAACAAAATTTAATTTTTTTCTTTACACTAGTATCAGAAGTCCAATCTGAGCTTCATAATAGTTACTCAATTCATTTGCAGCGTCTGCTTCTCTATTAGAAGTATAGGAGTACCCCAATCATTGATGGTTCTAGAACTGCTAAGCCTACGTTACATGCAATAGTCCCTAGAATTACTACTGGAAAAGTATATAAGAGATCGTTGGGCCAGGCGGGCTCTCCGTAATAATTATGACTAATTTATCTCTAGACATCACTATAAAATACTAAACATAAGGGTTGCAACCAAAGAAATGGAAAACGTAATTAGAATATGTAAGATATTGTCTAATCACCTATTACTTATATTACAAAAGGAAGAGAATGAGAACCTTGCATAAATGAGAAGAGTCCCAACATGAAGGAATTCTCATTTGTTCTCAACTTGGAATCTTTTGGATCTGCAGCAAGAAATTAATTATGAATGTACAGAACCTATATAAGAAAAAAAAATTAATATGTCTTATATTGAGGAAAACTGATTCAACACCAATAGAACCCACCAATAAAGAATGTCAGAGCTGCCACTGGAATACCCCTTGTATGTGCCAAATAGAAAAGCGTGTATATGTGTGGTATAAGCCGGTAGCGCCTTCTCAGTGCCAAGCGGCAAATTTCTTCGCACTGTAACATATATGAATTATGTACTCGTTAAAATTTGTTCACAAAAACAGATATTGAAGCTCGAATTTGAACAGAATTATGGAACATCTAAAAATAAATAATTTGTTACTTAGTAAAAGATAGCCGTGTCATGTGTTACATGCGCAGTTAAGTTGAGGGAGTGAGCGTGAAGTTCTTGCGTCGACACAAGTCAACACAGTTGACAGTCATAATGCTTCCTAAACTCCTTTTGGTCATCTATATAGGAGAAAATTGCCAAACATCAAAACATAACAAAACTTTCATTAAATAATTACAAATTTCTTCTGGACTCTAGACTTATCCCCATCAGTAACAGCATTGCTAATATCACAGCTATTGTGACTGATTCACCTAACTCCATTGCAAATATCATAGCTAAAATTGTCGCTAGCAGCCAATGATGCTATTTGAGTGCACATTGCTGCCTCCACTGTAAACTGGGAACATATTAGCTCAACTTAAGGGGCCCGCCTTACCATTCCCCTTCCCCTTTTGTGGAAGTAAAACAAAATTTAAAAAAATAAAAAGAAAAAAGAAAGAAAGAAAGAATCGTACTTAAAACTCATTAAGGAACATTTGACAATTCTCAAACATAAATGTGATTGATACCAATGCGCAAATAATCCGTATGTTGCTTCTCAATCATATAATAATAATAATAAAATCGAAGTGCAACAGAGATAATAAGTTTTTAAAAACTCGAGAGCAGTCATAGATCTCTTTTAAGTGATAAAATCTCCCTTTAAAGAGGACCTCAACTCAGCAAGATCTTGCCATCCTCATTGCACCAAACCCCAAACTCTGCAAAGAAGGCTGCACCCCACACTAAAATGAAAACCCCATACTCCCCCATTAACATAAACATGAAACACCAAAGCAGTCTAAAAAGGAAGAAAGAAAAAGAAACACCTGAAGCCATATGATGCAGCCTGAATTCCCAACACAAAGTTGCAGGTTGATAATATGGTTTTTGTTAACTTTCCCATTGGTAACTTTACAGAAACTTTCATATGTGACTTTTTGCCACTTATCCCAAGCCACATCATCCTCTTAGCAAGCACATGGATTTGGGACTGTGAAGTGACATGCCAGGCATGCCAACACTGACTCATGTGTCAAAGGCGACTATAAGTACACTTATTTGTGCTACCGACATGTTAACTTTGAAGCTCAAGAACATTGGTGATTCACCTCGGAACTTCATTCTGTGGTATTCTTGGCCGAGCCCCAAAGTCAACTAAGTCGAGTTATTTTCAGCAGAGGAAACCTGATGCAGGACAAGCTTGCACAACTTGGTTGGAAAAATATGTAAGGCTTTGGAAACACAAGGAGCCCAAAGGATCTAACAGTAGTTTCCTGTATTTTTAAAAAGTTGTATTAATTTTTGTTCAGGAAAGTACTAATTTTAATTTTTTCCTAGTTGAGAAAAAAAGTTGGTACCACTGTCCAATGAAATCCTATATATATGAAAGAAACATAATGAACCATACAGCAATAATATATTTGTTATTTCTGGTCCAGTTACCTAAAGTCAATACTATTCAGTAATCACTTTATTGTCAAATGCTTTAATGTCATGTGGTTATTGGAGAAAATTAGCTTTCCTTTAAGTGGTGTTATCAGATAGTGTGGATTGTAAGCATTTATATACAAACCACAAGTTGGAAGTGAATATAACTCTTAACATGATTGCAAACCTCTTCGCAAAAAGACCAAGGTTCATGGTCTGTGGTTCCCTTTTCAGAATGCCCGCGGCAGAATGGAAACATGGCACCGACACCCATCCACCTTCCAAAGAGCTTGGGTGTTGCATTTCCAGCAAATCCACCTATATCTGGCCCTGAATGTGGCTGGCCACTAAGTCCCTGGAGACGAAGTAAACTTCTGACAGAGTATCATGAAAAAAAAACAAACAAATAAACCAACAAAACTAAATGAAGCAGCATATTTAACTCCAATCCAACCAAACAAACAAATTCCAAGCCAAAAACCCAAAAAACTTTATTACACTAAAAGTTCCAAGAAAATATTCAGTTTATTCAGAAAATGAGAAACAGAATGCACAATGAAGCACTCAAGCTCTCACCATAGAGTCAATTTAACGCCAACTAAAATGCAGGTCATTTCAGTACATGGAATGTGACACCTCAGTCCCACATCGAAACATGTGGGATGCTTTGATATGTATATAAGGACTCAACCTACCATTACTAATACCTTCAGTCATGACCTTTTGGGTGAGTCTGTGGTGGACTAACATGACTTAAGAAGATATTATAAAGATAATGGATCGTGCCCTTGGTACGTTATGATTTGATTCGGACTTGAAATTTGACCCGAGTTGTTACATGGAACGAGAAGAAGAACTTGGTATGGGAACTAATTTGAATTGTGGTGAGACAGGGTCAAGCATAGATTACAAGCAAAATCACCACTCTGAGTTCAAGATGGTTTCACGTATTTGGATAATCCTCAAAATGCAGCCAATAAAGCTGGAATGAACTTGAAAAATATTCAGAATATAATCAACCAGACTGTGACACCAAAATCGAAGTAGCCCAGTATATAGGACAGAAGTAACTGGAAAAAACTTTTGTGAGTATAGGTGAAATGTAGATCGAGTCCAAGAGGAAAACCTAAACCTCAATTGACCAAAGCTAGATAAACTATAATCATATTCAAAACAGAATAAACCAGGCTCTAATACCAAAACTAGTGCAGTGAAGTAAAATAGAAAATAGTTGGATGGAAGGCATTCAGAGGTCATGGATGAAATGTGGGAGGTGCGCCCCTCCTTGGATAGATCTAGCATGACCTAATCTTCAAAATACAGCAATTGAAGCGGGAATAAATTAGAGAAATAAATCTTAAAAGAAATAAACAGAATCAATTTCATTTTGCCTAGAAAGATTAAAGTAAAACATTTTTGTAGACCATAGAATGAATGCAGACCTAGGAACTTTACATTGGCTGATGACTACATTTGACGATGACTTGCAAGACTAAAACACTTCTTTGACCATTTGAATTACCATAATTACTTCCAAAAATATATATCCAGATCATATTCTAGAATTTCAGGACATTTCCAGAACATGTATTATTAATTTAAGAAGACTTCTTCAAATTAGTTCCTCTTACTTTAGTAGGCTTGAATTGATCTCTAGTTCACCTCTTTTGGCTCACAGATTTGACGTCGTTTAAGGGATGACTAGTAGCAACTGCAGAAATTAGATTCTACTGTGTCCAGGACCTTATATTTATCAGATAAATCAACTTTTCTTTATCACATTACAAATTTTAAAGGCATTTGTTAATTAAATTAAAGCAAAGGCAATAATGTCGTACATTCTAGAGTTCACTGTTAACTAAAGTCAAGTCAGTTACAGTACTTCCATTTCCATAGGTTTAACATCATGGTCAACTCTTCTACAGCTTCCATACACCTCAATCAATACATTACATCTATATGAATAAGTCTAAGACAATTATTATGAGTAAATGTCTATAATGGAAAATGTATAGACGATGATGCATAGTAATGAAGAGAATAAAAGAACTCAAATTAAATTGGAATGCATGAATCAACCATTTCAGGCAACTGCAGAGAAAAACCGAGCTAATTACCAGTTGGAGATCCATGGAGATACTCATATGCAGGTGCTCCCAGGTAGATAGATTATCTCCGGCCCATGTTGCTGCATACCTTTGGCTACTAATAAATCCAGCACGAGTGAGAACAAATGGACGCTTACTCTCATTAGCTAATTTCATGCCTTCGTATGTTGATCTTGCCATCAGCATGCCATAAACCTATATAAATAATTAGAACTGGTAAGACGTTTAAATGATTTGTGCAGTATTACTACAACCAAAATGGAATTTGTCTTGTTATCTGCATTACTACCGTAACATATGATATATACCTACTTTTAGTGAATAATACATAAAACAAAGGGAGCAATGCAGTGGTGACGAATAATACATTGTGACAGTGTGCGTGATTCTGACGTCCTCCAAGTTCAGTATCTCCACTATGAAAATTACTCTCAGGCATTGTCTTTGTTACCGTCTGAAAAGAAACGTCTGAGACAAAGAACAAGTGGACATGTGGAAGAATGAGTTTGAGAGGAACTTGTTTAATTTCTTTTATATATAACATAGGAAAACTTGCGAAATTATGCATGTTAACAGCATAAATTTTACAAGAGACATTTACCAGCATATCCTCCAGGAACAGTGCTTGATGCAGCAAGTGCATCACCAACACGAACATGTAGGACTCCACCATCTAGAGTATGCTTCTCAAGATCAGACAACCCAAGATATTCTCTTGCTCTATCAACCAACTGAAGTATATGGAAAAGTCATTCCATGTATTAGTTAAGTGGTTAACACCAGTGAAGCAACTTAATATGCGGTCGAGCTCAACCACATCACCTTTGTGAATTTGAAGAGTTACAGAGTAAATTTAATGAAAAACGTAACTTCAGTAATGAAGGAGAATGTTTGAGTCTTCGTATAAGTCCTGATATCCGATATATATTTACAGTGGAGCAGTAAGCCCATTGACGTTCAATCTTTTCCACAAAACATTTGTACCTTGCGTAGAAAAAAGTATGAGAGTGGAAGTGTTCTCCAACCACTTTGGTTAAAGGTTTGGAAATAGAATCTTAGATTCACGGTTAATGCAGTAATAAAAGATGGACGATGTCGACCTTACAACACAATAAGTTTTTGTGGCATAAGTCTCTAACATTTTGTAGATTGAGTTCGTCCTTGATATTTATATGCACAAAATATAGAAAAGTTGAGTATATATAAGCAAAGTAATTTGCACTAATTAATATATGACCTCTTAAAATTTTGTACCATCCAAAACTTTCTATCTCTATGTTGAAGAAGAAAGAAATATATCCAAAAGAAAAGCCAATCTAGATAGGTACGACTGTTACTAAAGTAATTTCTTTGGAGAAACTGTTAGAACAAATAATATTCAGTAGAGAAGTAGGGGTTAAGTTTACTACAATTTCATCAATCTCCCAGCCTTCAAGCTGAAATGAAGGCCATAGATCAAGCATCAGATGAGCTGCTGTACCTCCACCCTGAGAATTGCATCCATTTCTTCCTTTAGTTGCTCAACTACATTTTCATTTAGTTCACAAGATGGATAGAAATATACTAATAGATAAGGCCACATGGTAGCAAAAATATCTTCTTACCAAGCAAAGATTTGCAATGGGACCATTTGGCACAATAGCTGGTAAGCTAGCGGTACAAGCAGTGTATACAAAATGTGTAAGGGAAATAAAAGGCACACATGCCAGCCAACATGCATAAACCCAACACTATACAACTGAGCCTCCTTAGTCCCTAAACATGTACTTACATTAAGCTCCTGAAGCAAATTCACCCAAAACAAGTCATGATAGAGATGGGATACACCTCATGAAGCCAAAAATGAAAAATGACAGATAAAGCATTAAAATTGGTTATGCACCAAAGGTCTCTCCTTATCTTCAAAACATTCTGTTCCACTCCTTCCAAATCATCCATCAAATGCAGTGAGGAACAAGATCGCTGTCTCCTTCTCCATTCCTTCCTTAATTTCACACCTTGCCAAGCCTCAACCCTCCCAATGCTCTTCCATGGAAATGTCCTCTCCCCATTCCCACAAAGGACACAAAAGTTATGATTTAACTATGAACCATCCACAAAGGACCCAATAGTATGATCTATCTCAAAAAGAAACGGTGATTCTTTCTTTGTAGTTATTAAGCCTTCATCTAGCAATTATGTGTGGAATATTTAGAAAATTGGTATAATTGGCATATAATAAGCTTTCAACAACAAAAATAGCATAACTAAAATGCATAACACTAGGAAAGAACTTTGTGCAAAATATATTACTCTACAAGTTACTCCTTCCGTCCCCAAAAGGATAAATATGTTATTTAGTGAGATCCATTAGTATAAAAAAATAAAAATACTCATCACTTTATATAATCTTGTGGGGCCACTAAGGATAAATTTGAAACTTTTTTACTCTCTTTCCTCTACTTTTACTTTTCTTAATATATGAGCAAATTGTAATTTGCTCATCCTTTTGGGGGAGGAAGTAATAGAATATGGCAAGCGAGTTGCACATTAATTTATATTTATAAAAATCGTTGAAACATTGATCACTTTAATAAAAATATGTAAACACGTACAGATTTACAATGGACAAAAAAAAGTCTCCTCCAAGAAAGTCTCTCCAATTGAACAGTAATCAATGCAGTTAGTAAATTTTCAATGTCTCTACTACTCCCATTGCTGAGGTTATCACAAACATCCTGAATTAAAGACATGCAAGTCCAACAAGGTATTGTAATGCCCCTTCTCTATTTCCTCTTCGTGCACCTGATGAAGGAGAAGAGTTTCAATTATAAAATCTTCCCAATCAATATCTACTTGTAGTTTTCTTTTTCTCTTTCCATTTTTTACACATCTTGAAAGGCAACGATTATTCACGTCACTTGATACATCATTTGACAGTCTCATAATGTTTTCAATGCGTATCTTAGCTGCCTCAATTCTTTCTCTCCTCCTTTGATATGCCAAGCAACCACTAACAAAAGATGAAGGCATTGCATCCATTCCTACATCTTTCTCCAATATTTTCTTAAGAAAAAGTTTTTTGCACAGTTCTGACTTGCCTTTCCACCAGTCTGTACAATCAAGAAAGTTGTCATGTCCCCTCATCCTTCTATTCTCCTTTCCACTTCCCAGTGTGGACTGAAAATCAGAAACCTCCTCCAAGAACTTCGAATAAATCAGTGACAAACATTCAGGTGAAATCTGAAGCTTCTCCAGATCAACAGAACTACAATTAAGCGACCGTTCCACCTCAAAATACTTAGAATCATTTTCATCCCCATAAGGCCAGTAACAATTAGTCAAATACTCAGCTCCTTCCTTCAAACACTCACCGACAAAATCATCTATATCAAATCTAACATTTGCAAAATTTCTCTCTTTTCCACCCTTTGATATCGACTTCATCTCCATGTATTGAATCACAAATGGAGCATTCTTCACAATATTCTTAACTGTAACATCCTTTCCCCATGGCAATGCCCTTGCAACATCCACAAGCCTCTCTAACAACTCCTTATACCTCAACCGACATGTGACAACCGCCACATTCAGTTCCTTTGCCACGTCCTCAATTTTAACATCAATTTGATTCAATTGTCCTACAAATACCAAAACTGCTACCACCACCTGAACCGGCCTCCTCCCCGTTGTCACAAACCACTTCACCAAGCATTGTACTAAAAACACCCCTTGCTTCAACATCCTCTCTATTTTATCCCTCTCAATACCATTAAAACCCGAGCAATTCTGAATTGCATGTTCATATAAATTAACAATATCAAACTCGGGCAATTTTAACTCAAGAAAATCAACAACCCTGGTAACCATTCGACCTAATTCATGAATGTCACAACTAACTAAGGCTGCCACCTCTGTCATTGGCAAGGTCTTGGTATCTTTCCTCATAACAACATAAGCACACGCGCCAACAAATATTCTAAACCAATCACCACCGCCGTATTCTCCTTCTGTAATTCTTTCAACCATATTTTTAACCTCATTAGACCTCGATACCGAGAAATTTAACCTGAACATTAAATCTTCCATTAAAGTTTGTGCTTTATAAATTTTTGTTTCTTTGTAGGTATAGTTATTACCAGAACCAGTAGTGCCGATGCGGATCGAGGTGCCGGTGGGACCGTTAATGCCACCGGTGTGGGCTTCGTAATTATTGTATTCCTGAACGGCGCAACATGATGAGCAAACCAAATTGCCGCTTGTGCTGTCGGATATTAGAGATTTTTTACCGCAATATTGGCAGGGGAGAGACCCCTCCATGATTTTGAAGGTAAATTGAGTGAGAGTAATGTGAATACCTGTTCGAGAATTTACAAAAAGAAGGAAAAAATCAGCCGCTCGGAATTTAGGGTTCGGGGGAATTGGTGTGGTAAAAGAAGAAGGATTAGCATATTGAATTGTTGTGAAGATTTGAACTATACATGTACGTATAGTGTTAACGCTAACGCCAAGATTCGTCTGCACACTTCAGCCACTAAAAATGCGCTAATCCTGCACAATAACGAGATCACACTCAGAGTTCCGGGCGATTTTGCCGCCGGGGGATAGCTCAGGCGTGAGAATTAGTACAGGCTGTATCAAGGTTTTGATAACAATGGAGGTTTGCAGTTTAGTGTTTAGTTTTGTATTACCTTCGAATTCGAGAGGGAAGCCTTGTATATATACCTCCTTATGTCATCATCACGCCTGGACCCACTTGACAGAATAAAGCATATGTCTCCATCAACCAAATCATAATAAATGCTCCAGTCAAAATATAAGTCAATCCGGTTAGAAAGTAATTTCCTTAACTGGATCACTTATCCCAACTAAAATCCTAAAATAAGTTCGGATCCTCCATACCGGGTCGGGTCTACCATCCGGGTCGGTCATCCCGAACCCAGGACCCAACATTGCCCCCTACTCTTTTAATTATAAAAATGAATTATAATAAAAGAGTACAAAGAATGAATTTTAATTCCCAATGAATGAACCAAACACTCCTTTAATATATAACCGCCTTAAATCAATACAGCCATTAATACCCCATTCGCCACGTGCCAATAACGGTCCCACCACATTTAATGAAATGGCGCCGTCTGTGGGAATCGTGCCGGGTTCAAAGGGCCACTCCCAATAAAGTTAAATCATCCCCAAATGCAACCGTCACTTTCAATTCAAATTTTTCAAATCTGTCAAATCTCCTCTGCAACTTTCACCGCGATTTCCATCCTACTCTAATCACTCGATTCCTGCACCTCGCTCTTCTGTTCATCAATGACAACCAACGACGCCTCAAGCTCTTCTAACCCATCGAAAACTAGTGCCTCAGCCTCTACTGCTAACGAAATCATAACTCCCATCGTAGCGGTGACAACAGAAGCCACCACAGTCACAACCATCGCCATCCCAACAGTTGTCGCCGCCACCGCGCCGATAGTCTCTACCTCCGCTGCACCAATAGTCCCTATCTCCGTCGCTGAAATCAGCTCCACCTCACTGGGACTCAGTACCTCCTCCCAAGATCCCATCACCAGCTCTGATTTCCCTGGCAACCCCTTTCCCACTACGTCGCCCCGCACCGAAGCCGAACTCCAGATCATGAAGATGTTAGAGGAATATTCCTCGGAAAAAACTTTCACCCACATAAATACCAAATCTTCCATTCAGACCAAAGATCTCATAGCTATTCGGGAATTGTATCAGATCCCTATATCCTACCAGATACGCACCGCCGACCTCAATGAGAGGATGTATCAGCGCCCCAATGGCTAGACCGCCGTATCTGTTCAAGCCCTAAAATATGGGCTCAGATTCCCCCTCAATGCTTTTATGCTTACTTTTCTGAGCGTAGTCGGGGTCGGACTCGCCCAACTAGTCCCAAATTCCTTCATCCATCTGGTATGCTTCATCGCCTACTGCCATGATTGCCAGGTCGAACCGACTCTGGACTTCTTCTTTGCGCTATTCACGGTCATCCGATCCCGCGAGGCAGGGTTTCGGCAGATCAGCAAGCTGCCCGCCAAAGGGGCTCAGAAGCTATCTTTGATGAAGACCCCAACTAGCAACAAAGGTTGGCACCCCCAGTGGTTTTATATCAAGGGGCCCGATACCAGCCTGATATCGGATTGGATCGGCCTCACCAAAAACACTAACAACATTGAAGCATTCCCGGCCGATCGCATGGACGAGTTCAAGCAATTCATCAGCAAGATGCCCGACGAGGAGTGGGACTTCGAGCTCCTCGGCAACCATACTTGGTTATATGACCACGGATGTAAGAACTAAATCTCGAACCCTAATTCTTAACTTTATTGCTCATAATTCCTTTTAACTCTATCTGACTTATAACATTTAACTTCTTTCAGTAACTCTCATTAAGCCAACCGCCCCAACTGAAGTCGGCCGAACCGTTCCCCGGATCATTGAGCAGAACCTCATCCATCCCGAAGGAATTCTGGGAGACGCGCCTTTAAACCAAGTGCCGATAGCGGCTCGCCCGATTACAGCCATCCCAATGACCCAAGTCCTCAAGAAGAACACTTTGGAGATGAGCAGGTCGGAAAAAATAGCCTTGATGAAGAAAAAACAACTCAAGAAAAAGGCACCGCCCAAGCCAGTGAAGACTCCCGTGGCGATTCCTGACCCGATTAATCTGGGAATTATCGACGAAGAAGAGACTGATGGCGAAGTTCTGGAGCCTTTGGCGAAGAGACCTCGTAAAGAGCCTTCGACCAGCTCGGGACCTCCGACCGCGCCCACACATCAGGTCAAAATCCATCCAGGCGGAGCCAGTTCATCCGATCCCCGGACTTCGGCTCCTTCCTCCAGCAACCAATCCAAACCACGAACCCTCTGGCCTCAAAATCCCTCTGATCCCTTTCCCTATGATCTTCTTGAACGCTTCATTATGACAGCCGATAACGAGCGATTCAGGAATCATAGCCTAGACCAGTTCTTAGAGGATTTTATCAGACTTCAATTCCAGGTAATTCTGCTTTCATCATTGTTGTGGAAAGTTACTTTACTACTTGTTCCACCCAACTGACACACAATCTTTACAGTCCAGAGCCGTGTTCGCCCGATCTCTCCCATCCTTGCTCAAATTAACAGAAAGGAACAGGGAAGTCGAGGCAGCGAATGAAGCCCTAAAGAGTAATGTTCAGACTCTGAAGTCTGATCTAGAGAAGGAAAGGGAACTTCACGCCGGCACAAAGGACAAACTCACCGAAGCCAGTCGAGAGAGCTACCAGCTCCGGAATCGGGTCGACATCCTCCAATCAGAGATCGTTGAACACAACAAGCAGATCGACCGACTCATGGAAGAGCGGGTTTTGCTAAAGGAAAATGATGCTGATAAAAAGGAGGCGATTGCAGCCCTTGAAGAACAGATGGAGCAGACACACTCCAAAATGATCGACCTGATTCACGCCCTCAATTCATTGGAAGAAGAGCACGCCGAACTGAAGAACCAACTGAAGAACCAGGGGCCTGCCTTGACCGAAGAAACCAAGCTCCAAATAATAGAGGAGTATAAGGCATCTCCTGAACTGGCCGATAAAGTCATCATGCAGTTCTCCGAAGGGTACCAAAGCCACAAAGAGAAGATCAAGGAGAAAATGATGGCTGCGGGGTTAGATACCTCTATCCTCGACTCTTCGGACGATGAAGAGGAAACAGAAGAACATGACCCTCCCACCCAATAGGATAGTTTATATTTCACACGCTTTTTCTTTTTTAAAATGTATATGGTACAACTTGTAATATCAATGAACATTAATGAAATTATTCAACATTTCTCGACTACGCAATCCGATAACATTTTATTTCAATAGACACAAATATTTACATAATTGGTAAAAAGAAATGACCATGACTTACTGGTAATATCTCCTAAGTCTCCCAGCATGCCATGTATTCTTAATATCCGAACCATCCATAGTCCGAAGCCGGTAAGTTCCTGGCTTGGGTACTTCAATAACTTCATATGGTCCCTCCCAGTTCGGCATAAGCTTGCCTGAATTTTGGGGAGTTGATGCTGCAGCTTCTCGAAGCACCAGATCACCAACTTCAAACCTTCTAACTCTCACCCCTTTGTTGTAGTGCTTGGCTGTCCTCCTCTGATAAGCCGCCAACTTTATTAGAGCTGACTCCCTAACCTCATCTAACAAATCCAGGTTGAGGCGAAGTCCTTCGTCATTATACAACTCCTTGTATTGACTGACCCGAAGTGAAGGGGATCCGATCTCAACAGGAACAAGGGCATCGGTCCCATAAGCGAGACGAAAAGGCGAATCTCCTGTCGTCGTTCGGGTTGTTGTCCGATATGCCCATAACACACTAAGAAACTCTTCGGGCCATCTTCCTTTGGCTTCATCCAACCTCCTTTTGATTCCATTGAGAAGAGTTCTATTAGTGACTTCTACCTGGCCGTTTGACTGAGGATGGGCCACCGAAGTCTTCCTGTGCTGAATTCCCAGATCTGTGAGAAATTCTTCAAACTTTGCACCTACAAACTGCCTCCCATTGTCCGATACTATCACCATTGGAATACCGAAGCGATATACAACAAATTCCTTGAGAAATTTAAGACATTCCTGCTCTGTGATCGCTTTGAGAGGTTTGGCTTCTACCCACTTTGTCATATAGTCGATTACCACAATAACAAAACTAACCTGCCCCTTAGCCTTTGGCAATGGTCCCAGAATATCAATTCCCCACACAGCAAACGGAATGGGTGATAAGACTGAGTACAATTCTTCGGGAGGTTGGTGAGGGATCGTTCCATTCAGCTGGCACTTAGGGCACTTCTTAACATATTCTTTAGATTCTTGGAAGATGGTTGACCAATAGTAGCCCTGTCTCAGAATTTTATACGCTAATGCCTTAGCGCCCATATGATCTCCACATATACCTTCATGGACTTCCCGAAGTGCATAATCCGCTTCGGAATGGGTCAAACATTTCTGCAGTGGAGAGGAGAACGACCTTCGAAACAAGTCTCCATCAATCAAGATGAAGAACGAACTTCGATGTTTGATTTTCTTTGCTTCTAACCGATCCGAAGGAAGGACGCCATCTGCCAGATAGGAAATATACGGCGTGAGCCAACAGTCCATCCTTTCTATCGGGAACACTTCCGACCTTCGAATACTTGAGTCGCCCAGAACTTCCAGATATACCGACCCACTAAAAGAGGTAGTTTCAGTTGTTGCCAATTTTGCCAAGGCATCGGCTATGGTATTGTTTTCCCGACCAACTCCTTGCACGCTATACGATTCAAAATAATGCAGTCGGTCTTTAACTGCAGCCAAGTACTTCGTCATCCTATCTCCTCGGGCTTCATACTCTCCGACTATCTGTTTAACCACTAACTGGGAATCACTGAGGATGATCAAACGCTTCACTTCCAAACTTCTCGCTAACCGCAATCCGGCCAAAATGGCTTCATACTCAGCCTCATTGTTGGTCGCCTTAAATTCAAAGCGAATGGCCTGTTGGACCTTAAACCCCTCCGGGCTAATCAAGATGACCCCTGCTCCACTAACGTCCGAAGTCGAAGAACCATCCACATACAGCGTCCATGACGTACGATCTGTCAGAGCACCCGATACCGAACTCACAATCAGTGCATGATCATTTGCATCGGGTTCGGTAAACGAGCATTCCACAATGAAGTCGGCCAATGTCTGACCCTTAATGGCAGTCCGAGGATGGTATTCTATGATAAACTGAGTCAACTCCATCGCCCAAGCAGACAGGCGTCCCGACAAATCCGGCTTGTTCATGACCTTCTTCAGAGGCTGATCAGTATACACTACCACCAGTCTTCCTTGGAAGTAATGCCTTAGCTTCCTGCTAGCTATCACGAGTGCATAGGCGAATTTTTCCAAGTTGGGATATCTGGTTTCGGCATCCCGAAGCACATGGCTGACATAGTAGACGGGGCACTGCCTGCCCCCTACTTCCCGAACTAATACCGCCCCCACTGCCAATGAGCTCGCCGCCAGATACAGGCACAGGGGTTCCGAGGGAATGGGCTTTACCAAAAGCAGAGCTGAAGAGAGATACCTTTTGATTCCTTGGAACGCATCTTCACACTCTGAAGTCCACTGGAAGGTCTTTTCATTCTTTGGTCCTTTCAAAGTGTTAAAGAAGGGTAGACACCGTTCCGCCGATTTTGACATGAATCTCCGAAGCGCAGCAATTCTACCGGTCAATCGCTGAACGTCCTTAAAAGATTGGGGAGACTTCATGTCTAAAATGGCTTTAATCTTTTCCGGGTTAGCTTCAATCCCCCTCTTGCTGAGCAGATACCCCAGAAATTTACCCGAACCAAGGCCAAAAGTACATTTGGTTGGGTTCAGCCGAAGGTTGTACTTTCTTACTGTCTCAAAGCAGCTTTCCAGGTCATCCAGGTGGTTCCGAACTCCCATGCTTTTGACAATCATGTCATCCACATACACCTCCATGCTTCGACCTAATAACTTGGCGAACACATAGTTCATCATTCTCTGATATGTAGCTCCCGCATTCAGCAATCCGAACGTCATTTTCTTGTAAGCGTATATTACTCAATGCGTAATGAACGCCGTCTTTGGCATGTCCTTCTTGTCCATGGAGATCTGGTGATATCCAGAGAAGGCGTCCATGAAGCTAAGCATATCGAACCCTGAAGTTGCATCAATCAGCTGGTCGATGTGCGGAAGAGGGTAAAAGTCCTTCGGGCATGCCTTATTCAGATCGGTGTAATCTATGCAGACCCTCCATTTGCCATTCTGCTTCTGCACCAGCACCACATTCGCCAACCACTCCGGATAATCAATTTCGTAGATGAAATCCGCCTTTAGCAGTTTGGCGATCTCATCGTCAATGATTTTCTGTCTATCGGGAGCGAAGATCCTCCTCTTCTGACGGATAGGCTTCTTAGAAGGGTCAATACACAGTTTATGAACCGCCACCGATTTATCGACTCCGGGCATGTCAGAAGGCTCCCATGCAAAAATGTCCGCATATACCCGAAGCAGCTCGATTAGATTAGTCCGAAATGGCTCCACCAGTCCCGAACCTATCTTGATCAGCTTATCACTCTTTCCAACAATCAGTTCTACTTCTTCTGTCTCTTCGGCGGGCAACGCTAATGGTTCAGAATTTCCCTCAGTGAATGGCTCCACCTCTATAGCCATTGTTTGCTTCTGCTTGCTGACCCCAACCGCCGAGGATATCAGTGAATTCCGGTAACATCTACGTGCCATGTCCAGATCACCCTTTACCTCGCCGACCCCTTCCGAAGTCGGGAACTTAATCTTGAAGTGACCTATGGAGGTAACCGCCTGAAGTGCTGCCAAAGTGGGTCTACCCAAAATGGCGTTGTAGGCCGAATCTATCTGGACCACAAAAAATCTGACTATGACTTCTACCTGCCTTGGCGCCGTGCCAAAGATAACCGGTAGCTCCACGGTTCCGGCCACGCGAACAGGATCGTTACTGAAGCCATACAACGGAGATTCCTGACCCACTTCCATCTTTGCACCCCCCAGGTCTAACCTATTGTATGCATGAGTAAACAATATGTCGACCGAAGATCCATTATCGATCATTATTCGCTTCATATCCATAGATCCGACCTGGGCTGTGATGGCTAGCGCCCCTTCATGTGGATCAATCGGTTCCGAGGGGTAATCCTCCTCGGTAAATGATATCACCGTATTGGGAAATGGGCGATCTCCCACCACAGGCCGTTCTGAAACCGATAACACGGCATCCATCAGTCCCCTCCTCTTCTTCCCGACTTTCTTTCCAAACGTTCCCCCAGTGATGACATCGACACAATTCCGTGGAGGATTCGGCGGAGGTGGTGCCTCGAGACGTCTTTCTGGGTTCGACCCTCTTCGGCCATCCGAACTAGAATCATGCCGACCCACAACATACTGCACCAGCTCACCATTTTGGATTTTCTTCTCAATCAGATCCTTTAGGTTATAGCAATCCTCTGTATCATGACCAGAAGTCTGATGATATTCACAATACCGGTTGGGGTTGCCCCGGTGGGATCGAGTTGTGGTCGGGCAGGGTTCAAACGAGGATTGATTTCTTATTTCTTCGAGAATCTTTCCCCGATCCTTAGTGAGAGGGGTATATACTTTATTCACATTCTTCTTCGGGAAAGGCGGCCGGCCACCTCCGGAGTTAACCCCTCCTTGAGCATTTCCCGACCCGGATCCACCATAGAAGTTGCCCTTCGGCTGGTTACCGGGTCGGGGGACATAGTTCCTATCCCTTCCTTTCGTATTATCCTCATACCGAACTTGAGGATTTAAGCTTTTGTAGGCTTCTTCTATGGTGATAAGTCCTTCAGCTCGACCATAGGTTTCAGCTAAATCCATTGGGGGATTAAGAATGAGGTCTTTCCACAAATCTTTCGACTTCGTGGCATCCAGACCTGTTGTGAAGAACCCGACTGCTTGCTGCACATTCAAACTAGTCACAGTACCAGCCATGTCGCGGAATCTCTTCACATACTCACCCAAACTCTCTCCCGATCTCTGTTTTACTTGTGTCAGAGCAGTGGTTAGCTTTCCTCTCTTCTTATTGCTCCCAAATCGCGCATGAAATTTATCACTTAGGTCTTGCCACGATCCAATAGAGTTCGGGGGAAGGGACGCCATCCATTCCCGAGCTGCAAGCTTCAGAGTAGTGATGAACATATGGCACTTGGCAGCATCCGGGTGATCATAATAATTCATCACTTGGTTATAGCCGTGAGTATGATCATAGGGATCGCCAGTACCATCATAAGAGTCTAGGGGAGGCATTTTCTTGGTCTTGTCTGCTTTGACCTGCTCGATCTCCCTGGTGAAAGGTGAATTTGATATGTTCGGCAACTCCCTGGCCTGAACCACCGCGGCTAGTTTTTCTTCTAACTCAGCCAATCGTATAACAACGAGATCGGTTTCGCTCCTTCGGGGCGGCGACCGAGGCCTGCCACCCGATCTAGATCCCCTTTCTTCATTATCATTACCGTGCCGAGAACGGCCTAACCGCCTGTTCTGGTCCAGAGTGCGGCTCCTGGGCCTGCTTCGGTCCTGTGAGCGGCTTCTGTGCCTTCTGCGATCGGGGGAGCGGCTCCGACGCCTGCTCATCGGGCGCAAAGGGCTTTGACGCCTACTGCGGATGGGGGAGCGACTAACTAGCCTGCTCACGTTCTCCGAGCAGCTCTATCGCCTGCTCCGAACTGGGGAGCGGCTCTGTCGCCTGCTCCGAACTGGGGAGCGGCTCTGTCGCCTGCTCCGAACTGGTTGGGAACCATCCGAACGATTAGTCCTGGACTGGTTCCGATCAGTGTACTGTCGGCCAGGGGGGCGGCTCGAAGAAACCTCCTCCTGTCCTTCCAACCTAGCCAAATGCTCAGCTATTTCTCGTTGTTGCTGGCGTAAGGCCTCCATTACTTCCTGGTCCTTTGCCCTACGCTGGGTCAGGATCCATTGTCGTTTATCCCCATGATCGGCATTACTGCCCGAACAGACAAGGGTTCGAGGCGGGTTGGCAGCCATGTGAGTCGACGGTTCAGGCGTCTGTTGGTTAGTATGAAACAGACGACGACGAACCGGGGCAGACTGGACTTGCAAAGGAGCCCTAGGCTGACCCCTTGGCCCCAACCTCTCCCTGGCCGACGATCTGAGTCGGTCCAGCACCGACCTGCGCGTCGGCGTGTGAGAGTCGGCTGATCCTTCACCTCCATTATGGGCAGTATTTACCATATCTATTTTTTAGCTTTAACAGTGACTATGAACTAACACTAAAGGCCATCCTTCTAGCGCCAATGTTAACGCCAAGATTTGTCCGCACACTTCAGTCACTAAAAATGCGCTAATCCTGCACAATAACGAGATCACACTCAGAGTTCCGGGCGGTTTTGCCGCCGGGGGATAGCTCAGGCGTGAGAATTAGTACAGGCTGTATCAAGGTTTTGATAACAATGGAGGTTTGCAGTTTAGTGTTTAGTTTTGCATTACCTTCGAATTCGAGAGGGAAGCCTTGTATATATACCTCCTTATGTCATCATCACGCCTGGACCCACTTGACAGAATAAAGCATATGTCCCCATCAACCAAATCATAATAAATGCTCCAGTCAAAATATAAGTCAATCCGGTTAGAAAGTAATTTCCTTAACTGGATCACTTATCCCAACTAAAATCCTAAAATAAGTTCGGATCCTCCATACCGGGTCGGGTCTACCATCCGGGTCGGGCATCCCGAACCCAGGACCCAACATATAGTAAGGGAGTGAAAATAACCCACTTACCGATGGTTGTTTTATAGCTAGATTGCCGGTAATTTAGGGCTGACAGCCTGACAACCGTGGAACTCCGACCAAAGTTTGAAGATTGAGAGGGTGAGAGCTGATAGCCGAGGGTGCAATACATTGCGGGAGAGAATTGATATAATTTTGAGAATTTGGATGAGAGAGAGTTGAAATGGCCTGCTGCAGAACGAAAATTGAGCATATATCATCGGGCCTAATCTTGTTTTGAGTAATATATTAGGATTAGGACCCCACGTTAGACCCATAGTCTAATTTGTTTTTATGCGTATTTAACCACACAAACATTATATCTGAATGACATAATAAAATTTGTTATAAATAATTAATAACATAAAAATAAAAATTGCTCGTCAATAATTACATCGTTAATATCATTACTTGTGTCACTGAATGTGTATTTGGTGACAGGTATAATGAAGAATATCATCATCCCTCCGTTACCCTTTTTCTTTAATATTCCGTAATACACATTAAATGGCATAAAATGTTATTTTTAATGACCGTAGTAGTGTCACATTTATTTGTGACAAATTATATTGTGTTGTTAAATGTATATTAGGATAAATTAGAGAATAGATTTAAAGGAGATATCCTAATCTAATATATTAATATTGACATTTAGCCATATTTTGAAAACAAATTGGAAAAATATTTAGACCATTTACAAATTTAATATTGAATGGTGAGAATGTGAATTCGGAAATGAAAATTTTATACTTAGATAATATGTTTAGAAATACTGAGAATCAAATATTTTTATTTTAATGTTTAGACGAGTCTGAAAATGTGTGTTATTTTATTTTTTTTAACATTCTTTTACCAATGTTTATTCATTGAAATTAAATAAATCTTACTCCCTCCGTTCCAAAATTAGATATATAATTTGACTTTTGTGGTCAAACGACGGCATATTAAACTATAAATTTATGTAAATTTATTTAACTTTAGTTGATACAATTATTATAATTGTATAGTATATAACAAAAACTATTAATCACAAAATTTATTTAATTCTAAACTTTTACTAGTCATACCAATTTTGAAGTTTAATATGTCGTTGTTTGACTTTCAAAGTCAGATTGTATATCTAATTTTGGAATAGAGGGAGTATAAGTTTCTATATAAGTTACAAGAATATAATTTTTTATAATATGGTTAGAGGTGAAATTCAATGGATGATGAGTATAACTAAGTTGAGAGTTAATTAAAAAAAATTGTAAAAGAAAGTTGATATAAATCTTAGAAAGATAAAATGAATAAATACTTCAACATTAGTACCCCTCATTCATTAGTAAATTAATTTAATCATTATCTATTTCAATGTAAATGAAAGCACTGAAAGTGGCTACTAAACTAAAAACTAAAATTTAGACGAGCTTGGTGAATAGGTAATTCACTCTTTATATACCCGTTCAAACTCTTAGGCTATGTTTGTTTATTAGGATAACACTTGGGATTGGACTAATAATTCTTAATCTCTTGTTTGTTTTTTAAATTAAACTCCGGACTATTAATCCTTGGATAAAACAATGACTTAAAATGAGGGATTATTTAATACCATGTCTAACTTGGTATTATAATCCCATTATGAGGGATTAAAAATTTGTGAACAAAATTAACATTTGTCTTTTCTAATATGACTAGCTTATTCTTAAATTAGGTTGAATGTTTTAGTTGTAATTGATTATCACCAAGGAAAACTGAAGACATATCTATAAGCTAGTAATACAAATAAGTATAACAGTAATTAAAAAATATATATATTAGAAAATTAAATTAATATTTTAAAACTAAAAAGTTTGAACACAACTTTCGTAATACGTTTAAAAAAAATATTGATTGTAAAAATTAATCATAGTATCTCTCCGTCAAAAAATAATGTTTTACTTAATTTTTTTTTCCAGTACGTACATTTAAATAATATATATGTAGTACGTATTTTTTTTGCAGTACATACATTTAAATATACATACATGTAGTACGTAAATAATACATATATGTAACACGTAAATAATACATACATGCAGTACATACTCTTTTTTTTTGCAGTACGTACGTACATTTAAATAATACATACATATAGTACGTAAATAATACATACATGCAGTACATACCTCTCTTTTTTGCAGTACGTACATTTAAATAATAAATACACGTAGCATGTAAATAATACATACATGCAGTACATATCTTTTTTTTTGCAGTATGTTCGTACATTTAAATGATACATACATGCAGTACATACTCTTTTTTTTTGCAGTATGTACGTACATTTAAATAATATATACATATAATACGTAAATAATACATACATGCAGTACGTACGTACATTTAAATAATACATACATATAGCACGTAAATAATACATACATGCAATACATTTTTTTTTTGCAGTATGTAAATTTATTGGAAGTATATATATTTCATTCTATTGTTTAATATGTTAGTATTATTAGTAAGGGTATAATAGTTCAAACGATATTTTTTTATCCAATCATTCAATTAATCCTGAAAAAAATAAACATAACATGGGATTATTTTAAGTTATCCCATGAATAATCCCATAAAAAACAAACATGTCACTAGGACTATTTAATCCTAGGATTAATAGTCTTGGATTATAATCCATGGGATTATAATCCCGAGATTATAATCCTTGCAAACAAACATGACATTAGTGTTAAAAAAAATACGAAGTATATAGACCATTTATAATAATTATTATATTTTTTGAAAAAATCTCAAATTATATTTATATATAAGATCTTTTTGACTTGACTCAAAAATAATTATCATATTTTTTAGTCGTCACTTTTATTAATTTTATTAAAAAATTTAGTTTCATACAACAATATTGAGATAAAATATTAAAACGGATAAAATGGCTTATTGATGTTGTTACTACAAATAACAATACCTTGTTAAATATTTTAAGTGAGTTATTGTAAATTATATATTTAATTTTTGGATTTAAGAGTCGATCATAATTGTACTAAAGTATTTTTAATACAAAGTTGAACGGAGTAAAACTTGAAATTTAATACTTACCTAAATCTAATTTGAACATATTTATCATATGTTCGATGCGCCAACCCTGAACTCAAACTTAACGATTTTGAAATCGACTTGAACTTGAATAACCTTGAGTCCAACTCATAAAGCCTGACTAATAATCCTATCGAAGACTATAGCATCATATACTATTATTAAAAGAAATAAAACTTTTTTTGGAAAAATAAATAAATTAAAACAGAACTATTTTTGTTACAAAAACAAACTTAATAACACGTACAAAGCTCGCAGGTAAGCTTAGAATCGACTTATCAGATAAATTTTAAATATAACATATTTGAACGACATTTTAGTTGAGTACGAACCAACTCAACAATCCAAGTTCGATAACTCAGTAGTCCAAAAGTTTTTTTTTACTTGATTCTTAGTGACAAATGATACTCCTTCCATCCCTTTTTAATTGACATTTTAAGGTTATGCACACAAATAAGAGTGTAAATGAATCGAGTCGAGCCGAGTATTGAGTTGCTCAGATTTGGTTCACAAAATTTATCGAGTATAAAATAAGGTTTGATTGAAGCTCGTTTAACTACCGAATCGAGCACAATCTCTAATCGAACCCGAACAATTTAAACTTTTTGAACGAATATGATCCGAGTATTAATAGAAAATTATAATTTGAGGAGGTTGGAGTAATTTATCGAACTTTAAAATTTAATCATATTTGAATCATTTATATTTCGAGTCGAGCTCGAATCGAACTTTTAGTCGAGCGAATACAAATCGAGCCCGAACTGTTTACTCATTTTACGACCCTACACACAGATAAATAAATGCAATTAATGTTTGTCTGATTGACTAAATTAAGTATAAAATTTCAATATTAACCTTCTAAAATTTATTGAAAAGATGACAGATAAACAAATTAACCTATAATCATAAAGAATAATAAGAGAAATTAAGCATTTAATACTTCTTTAAAATCTACAAACGACGAATAGAGTACATTGTATCATTAATAGTGAATGTGTACTAAAATTTTGTTAAAAACTTAATTTTTGACATGTTGAATCAACTTTTGGGAATACCAAAACTTATAATGAAGTAGGCATGAAAATAATAAAAAATTCGGAACTAACTAAAATACCTCCGTATTTGCCTTATTATATTTTGTTATAGATAGATAGATGGGAGTATAATATTTTATTCAGTGAAAACAAATGTGTTACGTTACATTTTGTTTGTTCGTTTCTTAACTTGTCGAAATCATAAAGCTATGGGACTCCCCTAACCTCGTACTGATGACAAATTCTAAGAGGTGACTGTTTTGAAGCAGGTCTATCCTCGGACCAAAGCTCCAAGCTAATTGTTCCAGTTCCCCAATGTAAAAGACATTTGTAAACTTGATCGACATTGAATTGGTTCACTAAAGCCAAGCCGAGGCATTTGTCAACAAGCATCCATTCACCTGAACAAAAAAATTCATAAAGAAACAACCAAATCAATTGATGCGGTGAAAGGTTTCACATTATGCAAATAATACAACGGTAACAGATGTTGGAAGGGCTAGAGTATTACATGAACAACATGGTTGTTACAGACTTACAGGTGGTGATGGCAATTTATAGCCGAACCCGATGAGGCAGGTATTTTAACCATTGATCGGGTTCGGGGTCTGGGTCGGGGTCAGGTTTTGCACTACCCTCCCCGGCCCCAGACTTGGCCACTATATAATAATTAGTTTATACTTTTATGTTTATATACATACATATACTAATATTTTAATGGTTATTGTTAGAAAACATGTGTTGAGACACATGGGCTACATATATCAGCAGTTGCTGGAGGCACATGGGTTGCACCTAATGGAGCATATATTAGCAGTTAGTGGAGGCACATGGACTGCATCTAATGGAGCATATATCAGCAGTTAGTGGAGTGCAGCAGTTAGTGGAGAATGGGCTTTAAAGTCTGATTCCTTTTATTTGTTAAATGTAGTTTTCTTATATTTATGCTCTCTCTTGAATGCTATAAATAGAGACCACTGCCCTCTCTTGTAAGTATGAAAGTAATAATACACTAAGGCAGATTATTATTGCTATTCATCCTCCTTTGTTCTATTACATAAATACTATCTCACATGGTATCAGAGCTAAGGCTATTCTAACAAAATATTCTAGCAGATTTTTCTACAGTTTTTCAACAGATTTCCAATTCTGTGAAGTCCAATTTCCAGCAGATTTTAAAGCAACTTTGCATAAATCAAAACTCCTTCTTGGTATCAAAGTAGCTTTGCAATTCTGTTAGTAATTGGACTTGATAGTCAGTAATTTGTGACTTATGGAAGATGTCAGAAGTTACAACACAGTCAGAGGAGGTAGTTTGATCCCAACAGCCTGGAGAATTGCAAAATATCCAGGCTGCCTATAGATTGAATGGAAAAAACTATCTCAAATGGTCCCAGCTTGTTCGTACCATACTTAAAGGAAAGGGAAAGTTGAGTCATCTTATGGGTACGGGGCCAAAATCGGAAGATCCCAAGTTTGAAGCATGGGACGAAGACGATTCGATGATTATGACATGGCTATGGAACTCAATGGTTCCTAAGATTAGTGACACTTGTACGTTCTTGGCTACTGCCAAGGATATCTGGGATGCAATACAACAGACATATTCGAAGGCAAGAGATGCGGCTCAAGTATATGAGGTGAAGGTGAAAACAATGGCTGCTAAATAAGACAGTAAAACAGTTACCGAATATGCAAATCAGTTAAAAGCCTTGTGGCAAGAACTTGATCATTATAGGGTGATTAAAACCAAATGTCCTGAAGATGCAGCTGTCCTAAAGAATTTCATTGAGCAAGATAGAGTCTATGATTTTCTTGTTGGGCTTAATCCAGAATTTGATCAAGTGAGAGTCCAAATTCTTGGCAAGCAGGAGGTTCCGTGCTTTAATGAAGTGGTAGCGTTGGTTCGAGGTGAGGAAAGCAGAAGAGGACTTATGCTTGAACAAAGCATGGACAGCTCAGCTATGGTAGCTAGTGGTGGAAATTATTCAGCTGCAAACATGAAAAAAACACCATTTTCTGAAGATAAAAAACCTGAACAGTCGAAGGCTGATTATTGTGACAGTTTGTGGTGCACTTTTTGCAAGATGAAACGCCATACTCGTGAGCGGTGCTGGAAGCTTCGTGGAAAACCGCCAAGGTACAATGGTCAGGCTCATGTCACAACGGCACATCAAAATGAAGCAATACCAAAGGAGTCGAGCAGTCTTAACCGAGAAGAGGTCGAGACGGTGAGATCTCTAATTGGTAATCTTGACAAACCTTCAGGTACTTATTCATTGGCGTATTCAGGTAAGTCTCCATCCTCTGTTGGATTAAATGTCTCGAATAGAATCTTTGCCGGCTCCTGGATCATGGATTCAGGAGCTACTGATCATATGACCTACTCACCAAATGTCTTTTCCACATACTTACCCTGCCCAAGCAGTAGGAAAATATCCACAGCTGATGGCTCTTTGACCACTGTAGCAGGTGTAGGAGATGTTAAAATAGGCCCATCTTTGACTTTAAAAAATGTTCTACATGTCCCCAAATTATTCACAAACCTTGTCTCCATACAAAAGCTTACTCAAGATTTATGTTGCAGTGTGATCTTTCATCATAATTATTATGTATTTCAGGACCAGAATTCGGGGAAGATAATTGGACATGCTAGAGAACTGGATGGGCTCTACTACCTAGAAATATCGAGCCAGTCAAATATCACCAAGGGCAAGTTACCTTCTTCGTTTGTTTCAGAACTTTATTCATCCAATGAAGAAAAAATTTGGCTTCACCATCGCAGACTTGGACATCCGTCATTTAGAGTCATTAAAATTCTGTTTCCGTCTTTATTTCAAGGTCTAGATGTTGAAAATTTTCATTGTGAAGTGTGTGAATTTGCCAAACACAAACGTGTACCTTTTCCAAGTAGTGATAAAAGGAGCTCCCTTCCCTTTTATCTCATTCACAGTGATATTTGGGGTCCATCTACTATTCCTAATGTCTCTGGGGCAAGATGGTTTATGTCATTCATTGGTGATTGTACTCGTGTTACTTGGCTTTTCTTACTTAAACATAAATCTGATATCAGTACTATTCTCCCAAATTTTGTTCCATGATTAAGAACCAATTTGGGGTTGCTATCAAAAGGTTTAGGTCAGATAATGCCATGAATTATTTCAATCAAGTGCTAACTCCTTATTTTCAAAAGGAAGGAATAGTACACGAGTCATCCTGTGTCGATACGCCATAACAAAACGGAGTCGCAGAAAGAAAAAATGGCCATCTCCTTCAGTTAACCCGAACCTTCTTATTCCAAAGAAATGTGCCTAAGTCTTTTTTGGGGGAAGCAGTTCTTACAGCCACTCATCTTATAAATCGTTTGCCTTCTAGAGTCTTGGGGTTCAAGAGTCCAATGGACATACTCTCAACATTCTATCCAAACATACACACTACAAATAATCTTGTCCCTAGGATATTTGGGTGCGTGTCATTTGTCCATATTCATAGTCGAAATAGGGGAAAAATAGACCCAAGGGCGTTGAAATGCGTATTTGTAGGTTATTCCTCAACTCAAAAAGGGTACAAGTGTTATCACTTTCCATCGAAGAAATTCTTTGTCTCGGTGGATGTTACTTTTAATAAGCAAACACCTTACTTCATCTCACCTTATCTTCAGGGGGAGAATTCAATACTTGAAGATAAGAACGAGGATTTCTTGTTCGATTTGTCGTCAATTCCTAAACCAATTTCTAGTATGCCAAATCTTGTGTCTGAACCAGTATCTGAGTCTATACCAAATCTTGTGTCTGAACCCGTGCCAGAAATTTCAGACACTCCCAACTCTGCCCTTGAGAATATGAAATTTGACAAAGGCAAGGTGTATTCAAGGAAGAAGACAATTGTTCCTGAATCAGTGCAAGTCCAATCATCTAACCCAGATCCTGAGAACGAGGTAACAATTTCTAATTCATCATTACAAGTTGAAACTGAATCCTATATAGACAATAATAATGACCATGACCTTCCCATTGCTATTAGGAAAGGAACTAGAGAGTGCACAAAACGACCTTTATATCCTCTTGCACACTTTCTTTCCTTTAAATATTTTTCACCATCACATAGAGCCTTTCTTGTTAACTTGAACACCATTACCATCCCTACCACCTTATCTGAGGGTTTAATCAAAAAGAAATGGAGACAAGCCATGAATGTAGAAATAGAAGCATTGGAAAAGAATAAAACGTGGGAGTTAGTGAAGTTACCTGTGGGAAAGAAACCCGTAGGGTGTAAATGGGTTTATACAGTGAAATATAGAGCAGATGTGTCAATAGAGAGATATAAAGCAAGGTTGGTAGCCAGGGCTATACTCAAACATATGGGATTGACTACCTAGAGACTTTTGCTCCGGTTGCAAAGATGAATACTGTTAGAATCTTACTATCATTAGCAGGTAATTATGGTTGGGACTTACAATAATTTGATGTCAAGAATGCTTTTTTGCACGGAGAACTAGAAGAAGAAATTTATATGGAGGTCCCACCGGGTTATGGGAATAACTTGGGTGATCATACTGTGTGTAAATTGAAGAAAGCCTTGTATGGACTTAAGCAATCACCACGGGCATGGTTCGGCAGATTTGTGAGAGTTATGATTGCCATGGGATACAAACAAAGCCAATGGGATCACACACTATTCATTAAACACTCACCTTCAGGGGGAGTCACTGCACTATTAGTGTATGTTGATGATATAATAGTGACGGGGAATGATGATAATGAGAGACAACTTCTAAGTCAGTGTTTGGCTAAGGAATTTGAGATCAAAGCATTAGGAAAGCTTAAATATTTTCTTGGGATCGAGGTGGCTCACTCTAGGCAGGGCATTTTTATCTCCCAACAAAAGTATGTTACGGATCTCTTTAAAGAAACAGGCAAGACAACGTGCAAACCAGCAAGTACTCCAATAGACCAAAATCTTAGACTTGGAATGGCAGAGGAAGACGCTGCAATAAATAAGAAAATGTATCAGCGCCTGGTAGGAAAACTCATCTATCTGTCTCATACACGACCAGACATAGCATACGCAGTGAGTGTGATTAGCCAGTTCATGCATAGCCCAAAGGAAGTTCATCTGCAAGCAGCGCACTGAGTTTTACAATATCTCAAAGGGACACCGGGAAATGGTGTTCTGTTAAAAAGAAATGGAGGTTTGGTGCTTGAGGCATATACGGATGCTGATTATGCTGGGTAATTAGTTGACAGGAGGTCAACAACAGGATATTGTACATTCCTTGGCGGGAACCTCGTGACATGGAGGAGCAAGAAACAACATATGGTAGCACGGTCTAGTGCAGAGGCAGAATTTCGAGCAATGGCTCAAGGTATGTGTGAACTACTTTGGTTGAAGATCATCTTAGAAGACTTGAAAATCAAGTGGGATGGACCAATGAGACTTTATTGTGATAATAAGTCTGCAATTAGTATAGCTCATAATCCGGTACAACATGATCGCACGAAGCACATCGAAATTGACAGACACTTCATCAAGGAGAAACTGGAGAGTAGGCTGATTTGTACCCCTTATGTGTCTACACATGACCAACTTGCTGATGTATTTACTAAGGGGTTAAGTAGCTCAATATTTCAGAATTTTATATCCAAGCTGGGAATCTCAACTAAAAAGAGGTCGAAAGGGTGAGATCTCTAATTGCCAACCTTGACAAACCTTCAGGTACTTGTTCATCAGCGTATTCAGGTAAGTCTCCATCCTCTGTTGGATTAAATGTCTCGAATACACTTCTTGCCGGCTCCTGGATCATGGATTCAGGAGCTACTGATCATATGACCTATTCACCAAATGTTTTTTCCACATACTTACCCTGCCCAAGCAGTAGAAAAATATCCACAACTGATGGTTCTTTGACCACTGTAGCAGGTGTAAGAGATGTTAAAATATGCCCATCATTGACTTTAAAGAATGTTCTTCATGTCCCCAGATTATCCACAAACCTTGTCTCCATACAAAAGCTTACTCAAGATTTATGTTGCAGTGTGATCTTTCATCATAATTATTGTGTATTTCAGGACCAGAATTCGGGGAAGATGATTGGACATGCTAGAGAATGGGATGGACTCTATTACCTAGAAACATCGAGCCAGTCAAATATCACCAAGGGCAAACTACTTTCTTCTTTTGTTTCAAAAATTCATTTATCTAATGAAGAAAAGGTTTGGCTTCACCACCGCCGACTTGGGCATCCGTCATTTAGGGTCATTAAAATTTTGTTCCCGTCTTTATTTCAAGGTTTAGATGTTGAAAACTTTCATTGTGAAGTGTGTGAACTTGCCAAACACAAACGTGTACCTTTTCCAAATAGTGATAAAAGAAGCTCTCTTCCCTTTTACCTCATTCACAGTGATATTTGGGGTCCATCTACTATTCCTAATGTTTCTGGGGCAAGATGGTTTGTGTCATTCATTGATGATTGTACTCGTGTCACTTGGTTTTTCTTACTTAAACATAAATCTGAGGTCAGTACTGTTCTCCCATATTTTTGTTCCATGATCAAGAACCAATTTGGGGTCACTATCAAAAGGTTTAGATCAAATAATGCCAGGGATTATTTCAATCAAGTACTAAGTCCTTATTTTCAAAAGGAAGGAATAGTACACGAGTCATCCTGTGTCAATACACCACAACAAAACGGAGTCGCGGAAAGGAAAAATGGTCATCTTCTTCAGTCGACCCAAGCATTCTTATTCCAAAAAAATGTGCTTAAATCTTTTTTGGGGGAAGCAGTTCTTACAGCCACTCGTCTTATAAATCGTTTGCCTTCGAAAGTCTTGGGATTCAAGAGTCCAATGGACATACTCTCAACATTCTATCCAAACATACACACTACAAATAATCTTGTCCTTAAGATATTTGGGTGCGTATCATTTGTCCATATTCATAGTCAAAATAGGGAGAAATTAGACCCAAGGGCGTTAAAATGCGTATTTGTGGGTTATTCCTCAACTCAAAAAGGGTACAAGTGTTATCACCTTCCATCGAAGAAATTCTATGTCTCAGTGGATGTTACTTTCAATGAACAAACACCTTACTTCACCTCACCTTATCTTCAGGGGGAGAATTCAATACTTGAAGATAAGGACGGGGATTTCTTGTTCGATCTATTGTCACTTCCTAAATCAGTTTCTAGTAATCTGAGTCATGTGTCTTAGTCAATACCTGAGTCCATGCCAAATCTTGTGTCTGAACCCGTCACGGAAATTTCAGACACTCCTAACTCTGCCCTTGAGAATGTGAGATTTGACAAAGGCAAGGTGTATTCGAGGAAAAAAGGCAATTGTCCCTGAATCAGTGCAAGTCCAAGAATCCAACCCAGATCCTGAGAATGAGGTAACAATTTCTAATTCTTCATTATAAGCTGAAACTGAATCCCATGTAAATAATAATGACCAGGATCTTCTTATTGCTATTGAGAAAGAAACTAGAGAGTGCACAAAACGACCTTTATATCCTCTTGCACACTTTCTTTCCTTTAAACATTTTTCACCATCACATAGAGCCTTCCTTGTTAACTTGAACACCATTACCATCCCTACCACCTTATCGAGGCTTTGACCAATGAGAAATAGAGACAAGCCATGAATGTAGAAATGGAAGCATTGGAGAAGAATAAAACGTTGGAGTTGGTGAAATTGCCTGTCGGAAAGAAACCCGTAGGGTGTAAATGGGTTTATACAGTGAAATATAGAGTAGATGGGTCAATAGAGAGATATAAGGCAAGGTTGGTAGCCAAGGGATATACTCAAACCTATGGGATTGACTACTTAGAGACTTTTGCTCGGGTTGCAAAGATGAACACTGTTAGAATCCTACTGTCATTAGCAGCTAATTATGGTTGGGAGTTACAACAATTTGATGTCAAGAATGCATTTTTGCACGGAGAATTAGAAGAAGAAATTTATATGGAGGTCCCACCGGGTTGTGGGAATAACTTGGGTATTCATACTGTATGTAAATTGAAGAAAGCCTTATATGGACTTAAGCAATCACCACGGGCATGGTTTGGCAGATTTGCGAGAGTTATGATTGCCATGGGGTATAAACAAAGCCAAGGGGATCACACGTTGTTCATTAAACACTCACCTTCAGGGGGAGTCACAACACTATTAGTGTATGTTGATGACATAATAGTGATAGGGAATGATGATAATGAGAAACAATTTCTAAGTCAGTGTTTGGCTAAGGAGTTTGAGATCAAAGCATTAGGAAGGCTTAAATATTTTCTTGGGATCGAGGTGGCTCACTCTAGGCAGGGCATTTTTATCTCCCAACAAAAGTATGTTACGGATCTCCTTAAAGAAACAGGCAAGACAGCATGCAAATCAGTAAGTACTCCAATAGACCAAAATCTTAAACTTGGAATGGCAGAGGAAGACGCTGCAATAAATAAAGAAATGTATCAGCGCCTGGTAGGAAAACTCATTTATCTGTCTCATACACGACCGGACATAGCATATGCAGTGAGTGTGATTAGCCAGTTCATGCATAGCCCAAAGGAAGTTCATCTGCAAGCTGCGCACCGAGTGTTACAATATCTCAAAGGGACACCGGGAAAGGGTGTTTTGTTCAAAAGAAATGGAGGTTTGGTGCTTGAGGCATATACGGATGCTGATTATGTTGGGTCAATAGTTGATAGGAGGTCGACAACAGGATATTGCACATTTCTTGGCGGTAACCTCATGACATGGAGGAGTAAGAAACATGTGGTAGCACGGTCTAGTGTAGAGGCAGAATTTTGAGCAATGGCTCAAGGTGTATGTGAACTATTTTGGTTGAAGATCATCTTAGAAGACTTGAAAATCAAGTGGGATGGACCAATGAGACTTTATTGTGACAATAAGTCTGCAATTAGTATAGCTCACAACCCGGTACAACATGATCGCATGAAACACATCAAAATTGACAGACACTTCATCAAGGAGAAATTGGAGAGTGGGCTGATTTGTACCCCTTATGTGTCTACACATGGCCAACTTGCAGATGTACTTACTAAGGGGTTGAGTAGTTCAATATTTCAGAGTTTTGTATCCAAGTTGGGAATGAAAAACATTCATTCACCAACTTGAGGGGGAGTGTTGGAAAACATGTTTTGAGACACATGGGCTGCATATATCAGCAGTTGCTGGAGGCACATGGGCTGCACCTAATGGAGCATATATCAGCAGTTAGTGGAGGCACATGGGCTGCATCTAATGGAGCATATATCAGCAGTTAGTGGAGACACATGGGCTGCATCTAATGGAGCATATATCAGCAACTAGTGGAGTGCAGCAGTTAGTGGAGAATGGGCTTTAAAGTCTGATTCCTTTTATTTGTTAAATGTAGTTTTCTTATATTTGTGCTCTCTCTTGAATGCTATAAATAGAGACCACTGCCCTCTCTTGTAAGTATGAAAGTAATAATACACTAAGGTAGATTATTATTGCTATTCATCCTCCTTTGTTCTATTACATAAATACTATCTCACAGTTATATATGTTTATAAATCTTTTAAATAATTGCAAATATTTTTATAGATATTTTTGTACACTCGTATATATTTATAATTTAAATTATGTAATTATATTATATTAATAAGTATTTAAGAAAAGAAATGGGATAACCAGGGTATCTAATCCGATAAAAATTGGATAGCTAACAACACTAACCCGAACCCGATGTCAGTAGTGTAAAACCCGACCCTGCCCTATTGGCATTCTTAGTGATAGTGTGAGGCTCCATGTCTGCATCATGAGGACCCCTCTGATCTGTGTCAACAAGGGACTTGGAACACTCTGGCATACCTTGGGAACAATATAGGTTATGTGTTGAATGCGTATTAGGATATGCATCAAATATAACGTGTTGATAAGTGAGGATATGCATCACAATAATGATAAAAGGAGCATTTCCAGGGGAGGAAATATGCTACAATTTGATATTTCACTTTTCAGACCTTAGCTTTTCAGGGTGAATGCATTTTATGTAGATTTGAAATATTTATCTCATTTCCACAACAAAGACGACATGCATATGCACATAGGCCACTTTTTCAGTTAAATGGTAAACGTTTAATTTTCACAGTATCCGTGAAATTTTATCATTAGATCATTCATATAAGTTTACTTCTACCTTTCTTGACAAAATCCAACTACACAGGAAGCCAATCTCTCATTATTCTCTCTTCCTTTGTGCTTGCAATAAGTTCATTCAAAGTAATAGTAGTAACCTACATAACCATTATGTGCAAAAATGGATACATTCATAGACTGAATCTTAGAAGCTATAAATTTGGTGGTACTCGAGAATTTTTTATATGTTAAATATATGTGAATCTAGTTTGTGTCTACCAAAAATCAACTTAACTGGAAGAGCTTAAATATTTTACTAAAGCATGCAAGAGAATCTTATAACATTATGAAGTTCAGCACACATAGTGTTATTGGAATTCTAGCAGTATTAACAAAAGCAACTGAACAATAAAATTGAAACAACTTATTTGGTATATGAATGAAACCGAGGCGTAACAAAGCTACGATCCTAAAAAGTGATTTCGCCCCCACTGGTCATAGCCTTTGGTACAGATGAGCTCCGGCATTCCCTCCAGGATTCAACGGTGAAGCCTCCAATTGTGTGTACTCATAGAAGGAAGACTTTGGACTTGTCAATGTGGATTGCCCAGATCAGACAGATATATATCGAAGAAGAGATGATGAAATTCTTAATTAGTTACCTAAGACCAGATGATGATTTTATAGGAGAGAAAGAGAAAGGAGAACGTTGCAAAAATGAACGTTGTTGTGCTGCGATTTCATGAAGATCAGAACGTTGCAGCGACTTAATGAACATAACGTTTTGATTTAGAAAAAGAAGCGTTACTGGATTTGATGCAGAACAAAAAATGTTGGTGCCCTAGAAATAAAAGGGCAAAACTGAATACAGTGGGCTACTTGGGTGCACCCGCGAGGCCCAGTGGACTAAGATCTGCAGCCCCCCTGCGTGGGCGTATCGCGCGTCCACACGCATTAAGGTTTTCTGGCCGAAAGTCCAAGATTCAGGCTTGGCCCAACACAATTCCTTAGCCAACCTCATGTGTGCGAGCCCATTCTTTTTTTTCTCAACCAAGTTACTAAGCCCAACAAGAAAGAGTACTAATATATTCAAGAAAGTTTTCCATAGTGAGCAATGTGGGACTTTGCTCAACACTAGGATTTTTTTTGAAGCACAACTGACAATCCCCCACATGATTCAAAAATATCATCATTAAAATTTTTACAAAGGAAGTGAAATGGGCAATGGATTTTAGATATATAACGTCGATACCTTATGGGTTTGAATCGACACTTAGTGAAACAAGCTCATGATTGCAGATTATAGATGAACTATAATCTTGAACCCATTTTCTTTGACACAAACAATTGAACTTGCACACATACAAAAAAAATCCCGAATCCACACAAGTCCGCGGTTGGGCGCGTTCAAGGCCATGTGCCATATCCCAGATTTTCATAAAGGCTCTAGAGAGTTTGTCACAGGCTCTCATAGGAAGCGACCTACACTTCCACCTTTATATAGGTGAACCCATCAAGTGTAAACTGACATACACCACCCTTTAGGGCTATGAGTTTCATTAAGAATCTAAACGATTCATCCTATCACAATTTATCAGTAAGCACCATAGGCACACTGGAAAGACATTAATAATTGCAATGCTATAATTAAGTAATTATGTGACTTGTTTTTACCTATTGAACCCAATTCATGGCATCTCCAATCACATGGGATGGGTTTCCATAACGTATTACCTACTCACGATGTTGGCAATAGTCTCATCCCTCTGGATACCTCTTAGACAATCTTTTTAGTCAATCCCTTTGTAAGTGGATCCGCCAAATTCTTTTCAGACCTCACAAATTCCATAGAAATAACAACGTTACTGATCAGTCCTCGTACAATATTGTGTCTCAAGCGAATATGTCTTTGTTTCCCATTATAAACATGGTTCATTGCCCGACCAATAGCTACTTGAGAATCACAATGCAGAGAGATGGAAGGAATTGGTTTTGAGCACAACGGAATGTCTGCCAATAAATTCCTCAGCCACTCTGCTTCTGTACCTGCCAATTCTAATGCAATGAATTCAGATTCCATAGTAGATCTAGCAGTATAAGTTTGTTTAGCAGATCTCCAAGAGACAGCTCCTCCACCTAAAGTAAACACATAACCATCAGTGGAGTTTGTCTCATCATTATCAGATACCCAATTAGCATCACAATATCCTTCTAAAACGTTAGGATGACCAGTAAAATGTACACTTACATTAACTGTTCCTTTTAAATACCTCATTAGTCGTGACAATGCATTCCAATGATCTTGAGAAGGATTATGTGTATATCTACTAAGTCTACTAATGGCATATGCAATATCAGGTCGAGTACAATTCATTAAATACATTACACTACCAATGATTCTGGCATATTCAGTTTGTGCAATACCATTCCCTTTATTTTTCTTTAAGTGCACACTAGAGTCATAAGGTGTTCCTAATGGCTCTTCATTAAAGAAATTAAATTTCTTAAGAATATTTTCCACATAATGAGACTGAGATAAAACCAAACCATCTGCAGTTTTATTAATTTTCATGCCAAGAATCAAATCTGATTCTCCTAAATCTTTCGTGTCAAATTTAGAAAATAACAAATTTTTAGTAGTTTTCACAACTTTCTCATCAGTACCAAATATTAGCAAGTCATCCACATATAAACAAATAATCACACTACAATTTCCATTGAATCTACTATAGACACAACTATCAGATTCATTAGTCATAAAATCATTAGACAAGAGAGTTTTATTAAATTTGTCATTCCATTATTTTGGTGTTTGTTTCAGACCATACAAGGATTTTACCAGTCTACACACTTTTTGTTCTTCTCCTGGAACCACAAACCCTTCTAGTTGACACATATATATCTCTTCATTTAACTTTCCATTCAAAACGGTAGTTTTAACGTCCATTTGGTGGATTATTAATTTATGAATAGATGCCAAAGTAATTAAAACTCTTATGGTTGCAATTTTAGTCACTAGTGAGTAAGTGTCAAAATAGTCAAAAACCCTTCCTTTTGAGTAAAACCTTTAGCCACAAGTCTTGCCTTAAATTTATCAATAGACCCATCAGCTTTTAACTTCTTTTTAAACACCCATTTACATCCAATAGGTTTACATATTCTAGGCAAATTAACTAGTTCCTATGTATGATTAGACATAATGGATTCTAGTTCACTATTAATGGCATCTTTCCAAAAGGTTGCATCAAATGATTTCATTGCTTCTTCATAAGTTTTAGGGTCATCTTCAGTTATAAAAGCAGTTATAAAATCTGGGCCAATTTTTTTCTCAAAACGTCGTCTTTTACTTCTAGCAGATGCAGGTATATGTTCTTTATCTTTTCTTTTAAGATATTCATTAGAAGATGAACTGCCCACATCTCTTATTTTCATTGGAAGTATATTTTCAAAAACTTCTGCATCCTTAGTTTCCAAAATAGAATTATTTTGATAATTATTAGTCTCATCTTTAATTACCAAAAATCTATATGCAGCACTATTAGAAGCATATCCAATAAAAATACAATCCATTGTTTTAGGTCCAATTTTATTCCTTTTAAATTCTGGTATAGCTACTTTAGCTAGACACCCCCACACTCTAAGAGACCCCAAGTTAGGTGCATGTTTCTTCCATAAATGATTGCAGAAAGGCAAGCTTCCCCCCACATATTAGAAGGTAAACCAGAACTGTTAGAACTGGTGCTTGTGTGTGCTGTATGTGAGTGTGTGTGCGCTGTGTATCTCGTTGTGTATCTCTTGTTTTCCTCTTCCACTAGCTCCAACTCTTGTATAAATTAGGGACTCTTGTAATTGTAAAACATAATATAGTGTATAGATTTTCTACACATTTTACATGGTATCAGAGCCTGATCCATTATCAAAAAAAACATTTCTTCTGTTTTTCGCTTCCGCCTCGCGACTGATATGTTTCTTCATTTAAAAACTAGCTCAAACAGTTACATACACTGAAATTGACATCATAATTGGGTTACCCATAGCCAGTCGACCATCGCAGAAGTTTCCATTCTCTGACCCGCCACCACATGCGCCTCCACGCGCCGCCCACGCGCTCGGCCGCCAACCCCAAGCGCCGGCGCGTGAGCCCCTCTCCGGCGACTTTTTTCCGGCGCAGTTCCTTGCACGGTGGTCGCCTCTCTCTCCTCTACCCATCTGTGGTGGTCTTGCAGGGAGAAAATAAGGTTTGCTTGGTTTTGGCTTTGTATTGGCTCGGTTGGTTCATTTCCTTCACTGTCGCTCGTTACTGTGAGTATTGCATCCTACGTATTAGGCTCATTTAACTGAGTTATACCCTGCTTCACTGTTATTAATGTATCTGAGCACTAAACTCTAAAAAAAAAAAAAAAACCTGCAGTTCCCTTTCCTACTCTAAAAACACACTGTCTTATATTTGCTTTGAGCTTGTAAGTTATCCTTGTTGTTATTTCCTTGGATAAATCTTGTTGCTCCTTTCACCGTACCCTCACCATGGCAGAATCTAGTGTTACTCATAGTGATAGTAGCATTGAAACCAATAAAGGAAAGTTAATTAGAAATCACCACCTCAACTCTGTTTTGGTTCTTAGTTCATTCAAGTTGGATGGAAGCAATTACCTAGCTTGGTCCCAAGCATGTCGTATGTCAATTGAAGCAAACCGAATGCAACATTTTATCACTAGTACAACCACTATGCCTGTACAGGCAGGTATTGCTCAAGAAGAATGGAAATCTGATAACTCCATGGTCAAAACATGGATTTTTAACTCAATGGAGCCACATCTGAGGAGCAGTTATATGTTCTTAGACACAGCATATGCACTTTGGGAAGCTATCTCTCAAACCTTCTCTATTTCTGGTGATATGTCTAAGGCATATGATATCCGAAAACGAATCTGTGAGTTGGGTCAAGGGGAGAAGTCCGTGGCACAGTACTTTGCAGAGATTAATGCACTCTGGCAGGAGCTCGATCATTACCGGGTTTTCTCAGCTAAATGTCAAGCAGATGCAACGACTTATCAACAGTTTATTAATGAAGATAGAGTTGTAGATTTCTTGGCTGGTTTAAATATAGCGTTTGATCAAGTTCGAGCACAGCTACTTGGTCAAACTCCTTTTCCATCACTGAGGGAGGCTCATGCTAGAGTCCAGCAAGAGGAAAGTAGGCGTCGGGTAATGGTACTCAAAACAAATCCTATTGACCGATCAGCCTTGATCGCCTCGTATCCTAAGCCTGGTTTTTCAATTCCTCCTCCTATTGAGGAGTCTCGTGAGTGTGACTATTGTGGGGGGAAGAATCATACCAGAGATCGGTGCTTTAAGCTTCACGGGTGTCCTAGAGGACGTGGAGGTCGTTCTGGTCGGGGACGTGGATCCCATGCCTACATGTCTACTCCTCCACTCTCTGCAGATGTACCTAGTACTGCAGACACTACTCATGCACTGACTCCTGAGGAAATCACTACCTTTCAGAAATTCTATTCCAAACCTACTTCCTCTCATTATGCCCAGATAGGTATACCTCCTTGTGCTTTTCATGTTTCATCCGCTTGCCCTAGTTGGATTATAGATACAGGTGCCTCCGAGCATATGACTGGGTCCTCCAACCTTTTTACTTCATATATGCCCCGTTCTGGAAAAGACAAAGTTCGAGTTGCTGATGGTTCCCTGTCGTCTATCTCCGGGAGTGGTTCTGTAGTTTGTACTCCTTCATTGACTTTATCATCCGTTCTTCATATTCCTTCCTTCACTGCAAATTTATTATCTGTCCAACGTCTTTCTGAATCTATGAACTGTTCAGTAACTTTTTTTCCAAATCATTGTATTTTTCAGGACTTGGTGACGGGACAGAAGATTGGCAGTGGTAGTGCAGTTGATGGTCTCTATTATTTAGATGTTCCCTCATTTAACATGGTCCCTACTCAGGCTCTTCACTCTGTCTCAGACTCCAACCTAACCTCTCTCCATCAATGGCATCGTCGTTTGGGTCATCCTTCTTTTTTAGTATTGGAATTCTTGTTTCCGTCTTTAGTTAAGAATTGTAACAAAACTCAGTTTTTGTGTGAACCATGTGAACTCGGTAAACACAAACGGTCGACTTATTCTGCTATTAACAGTCGTCATTCTGAGTCTTTTGCTATTATCCATACCGATGTATGGGGGCCCTCTCGGACTATTTCCCGTTCTGGTTTTAGATGGTTTGTTAGTTTTATTGACTGTCATTCTCGTGTCACTTGGATTTACCTTTTGCGTTCCAAAAATAAAGTTTTTGATTGCTTTCAGGACTTTCATAAAATGATTCAAACTCAATTTAACGCTACAATCAAAATTCTCCATAGTGATAACGATCGTGAATACAGTAATAATCATGCTTTTGAATCTTACCTCTCCCAGCATGGCATCATTCTTCAAACCTCTTGTGTCCAAACCCCAGAACAAAATGGAGTAGCCGAAAGAAAAAATCGACACCTACTAGAAGTTGCCCGCACTCTTATGTTTACAATGAAAACCCCTAAATTTTTATGGGGTGATGCGGTTCTAACTGCGGCATTCCTTATCAACCGCCTTCCTTCTCGAAGCCTTGGAAACAAAAGTCCTATCTCCATTCTCCAGCACATAACCACTCCTTCTCCCTCGCCCCGAGTTTTTGGATATGTGTGCTATGTTCATGATAAATCTCCCACTCGGGGTAAGTTAGATCCCAAAGCTCTTCGGTGTGTCTTTATTGGTTATTCTCCCACCCAAAAAGGTTATAAATGTTATCATCCTCCTTCTAACAAAGTTTTTGTCACTCGGGATGTAACTTTTTGGGAGTCGGAACCTTTTTATTCCTCTTCACCTTCTCCTCAGGGGGAGGATGTTATTGAGGAGGAGACGCTTCTTCCTTTTGAGACTGGTATTACAAGTAGTACTATTATACCATCTTCCCCTACTCCTGTTGATTTGTCTGATAATTCTACACAGGGGGAGTTACAGTTACACGAGTCATATGCTAGACAGCCCGAGCCTGAGTTGAGGCCCTATACTCGAAAAGGGAAGAATAAGGTCGCCATTGCTGCACCACTACACCAACCTTGCCCCGAACCGAGTCTTGATAATACTAATGGTGAGAATCCTAATCCTACTTGTTCTTCTGATGATACTGACATTCCTATTGCTCTTAGAAAAGACGTCAGATCTTGTACACAACATCCTATCTCAAATTCTGTTTCATATGACAAATTATCTGCATCATACCATTCCTTTGTTTCTTCTTTGTCCTCTATATCTATTCCTCAGGGGTGGAAAGAAGCAATTAGCAACGAGAACTGGAAACAGGCTATGATAGAAGAGATGAATGCCCTGAAAAAGAACGATACTTGGGAACTAGTTACTCTTCCTTATGGGAAAAGACCAGTTGGGTGCAAATGGGTATATACAGTGAAACAAAAGGCAGATGGGACAGTTGAAAGACTCAAAGCCAGACTAGTTGCAAAAGGGTACACTCAAACCCATGGGATTGATTACCAGGAGACTTTTGCTCTTGTGGCAAAGATGAACTCTGTTCGTACCATAATCTCATGTGCAGTAAATTTTGGCTGGGATATTCAACAGTTGGATGTGAAAAATGCATTTCTTCATGGTGACTTGGAAGAAGAAGTCTATATGGAAATACCCTCTGGTTTTGCTTCATCTGTCACCAAGGGTAAGGTTTGTAGGCTGCGAAAGGCGCTATACGGGTTGAAGCAATCTCCTCGAGCCTGGTTTGGTAAATTCCATAAAGCAATGATAAAACTTGGGTACAAACAGAGTCGAGCAGATCACACTCTATTTGTCAAACAAATAAATGGTAAGACTGTCATTCTTATTATTTATGTTGATGACATTGTAGTGACAGGGGATAATAAAGAAGAGATAGTTAACCTCAAGGCAAGCCTGGCTAAAGAGTTTGAAATCAAAGATCTTGGCATCTTAAAATATTTCCTTGGTATTGAAGTTGCAAGATCTTCCAGTGGAATCTTTCTGTCTCAACGAAAGTATGTTCTTGATCTCTTAACAGAAACTGGCATGCTAGGATGCAAACCTGTTGATTCTCCTATTAAAGTTAATCATCATCTAGAAGGAGGCACAGGACCTACGGTGGATAGAGAAAGATATCAACGTTTAGTGGGACGACTGATATACCTGTCTCATACTAGACCCGATATATCTTATGCTGTTGGTATAGTCAGTCAATATATGCATGATCCTCGACAAAGTCATATGGAAACTGTTTACAGAATTTTGAGGTATCTCAAGTCTGCACCCGGTAAAGGTTTATTGTTTGCACCACATGGTCATATGAGAGTCGAAACTTTTTCCGACTCAGATTGGGCTGGATCTATAGAGGATCGTCGATCTACATCAGGCTACTGTTCATTTGTTGGAGGTAATCTTGTCACCTGACGTAATAAGAAACAGTCTGTTGTGGCAAGATCTAGTGCTGAGGCTGAATACCGAGCTATCGCCTTGGGTATATGTGAACTAATGTGGATTCGAACCTTACTAGCAGATTTGGGTGTTTCAACTAAAGGGCCTATGCAATTGTTTTGTGATAACAAGGCAGCCATTAGTATTGCAAATGATCCGGTACAACATGATAGAACAAAGCACATTGAGATTGACCGACACTTCATCAAAGAAAAATTAGTCAGTGGTCTTATCTGCTTACCTTTTGTAAAAACAGAACATCAGCTAGCTGATATTCTAACTAAGGGTCTTAGTGGTAAGATGTTTCATCCCTTGTGTTTCAAGTTGGGTATGCGAGATATCTATACACCAACTTGAGGGGGAGTGTTAGAACTGGTGCTTGTGTGTGCGCTGTGTATCTCGCTGTGTATCCTATTTTCCTCCTCCACTAGCTCCAACTCTTGTATAAATTAGGGACTCTTGTAATTATAAAACATAATATAGTGTATAGATTTTCTACACATTTTACAAGAAATAATTAACATGGCATTCATCATATCTTTAAGTGTTCTATTTTTCCTTTCCGCGACTCCATTGGACTGTGGAGAATAAGGAGGAGAAGTTTCATGTATAATTCCATTTAGTTCACAAAATTTTCTAAGACTTCCTGAATCATATTCACCTCCACGATCGGATCTAAGTCTTTTAATTTTTCTTTCTAACTGATTTTCAACTTCTGCTTTATATTTAATAAACATTTCTTCCGCTTCATCTTTAGAGGCAAGGAGATAGATTTGAGTATATCTAGAATAATCATCCACAAAAGAAATATAATATTTCTTACCACCTTTACTCGTAGTATTTTTAAAATCAGCTAGATCACTGTGAATTAATTCAAGAAGTTCAGTTTGTCTTTCAACACTTTTAAAAGGTTTCTTAGCATGTTTTGCTTCCACACAAATTTCACATTTATTAAACTCAGTATTTGCAAGATTAAGTATAAGCACAAGTTGTATCAATTTTTTAATAGATGCCACATTCACATGTCCTAATCTAGCATGTCACATATCCAAAGATTCAACAATATAAGCAAAACAAGCATTCTTATTATTTAATTCAGCAGAAGCATCAAGTACAAATAAACCCCCATTACAAAAGCCTTTTCCCACAAAATCCCTATTACGAGTAAGAACAAGTTTGTCAGACTCAAACACAAGTTTAATACCAGTTTTGTTCAACAAAGATCCAGACACAAGATTTCTACGAATATCAGGCACATAAAGCACATCTTGCAAAGCAATAGTTTTTTCCCAAGTTAATTTAAGTAAAACTTTTCCCTTTCCTGCAACCTTAGTGGCTCGAGAATCCCCCATAAAAACATTTTCTCCATTAGTCACAGTTTCGTAATTAAGGATTTCGTCTCTATTTGCGCAAATGTGTCTAGTGGCACCGGTATCTACTACCCATTATGTGAAATTGTCAACTAGGTTTACTTTCGAGACAACAGCAACAATAACGGCATTGGATTCAACCAAGTTCGCTAGGGGCTTAGGCTGAAAGTGTTTATTAATATCTTGCCCCTTGCGAAGTGACATTTCATAGCAATATGGCTTGGTCTGCCGCATACGAAGCAAGGACCTTTTGTGAAGGTTTCTGAATTTGGTTGGGATTTTTGAACCTATTATCTTTTCTTCCAATTGATTTCTGGTTTTTCCCTTTGTAGTTTTTGGATTGTTGTTGATTAGAAAAATTGCGGGTCTTCCATTGTGGCCTTTGTTCTACGAGATTAGCCTTGACAGTATGATTGGCAACTATGTCTCCTCTATCTTTTGCCCTATTTTGTTCTTCAATATGTATGTGTGCCACTAGTTACTGCATAGTAAAATCTTTAGTTTCATGTTTAAGGTTCATCTTATAATCTTTCCATGATGGTGGTAATTTTTCAATAAGTGCAGCAGCTTGAAAGGTCTCGCACATTTTCATTCCTTCCCTAATAACCTCCCCCACAATAGTCTGATATTTATGAACTTACTCTATTACAGATTTTCCATCTTGCATCTTAAAATCCAAAAAAATTCCAACAACATATTTCTTAAGACCAGAGTTTTCAACAGCATATTTAGATTTTAGAGCATCCCAGATATTTTTAGCACTTTCATACGGATAATATATATTAAACAGAGAATTAGACAAGTAGTGCAATATATATCTACGACATGTACGATTATCCTTAATATGATCCCTTTTTGCAGAACTATCACCATCAGATTTTTCAAGAGTTTCAGTTGGAGTAGTATTATCAGAGACATTATTAGTAGGAGTAGCAGGAACAGCAGGAACATCCACATATAACACATTCCAAATTCATAGTTTCCAAATAAAATTGCATATCTTCAGACCATCTCTTAAAATTCGTACCATCAAAGCGTTCAATTTTTGCAAGATCAATAGCAGGTTTCATCTTGTCAATATATAAATCACTTTTTAGATTGTTGAAATTCTAGCAGTATTAACAAGAGCAACTGAACAATAAAATTGGAACAACTTATCTGGTATATGAATGAAACCGAGGTGTAGCAAAGGTACGGTCCTAAAAAGTGATTTCGCCCCCCCTGGTCATAGCCTTTGGTACAGATGAGCTCCGACGTTCACTCCCTAGGATTCAACGATGAAGCCTCCAATTGTGTGTACTCACAGAAGGAAGACTTTGGACTTGTCACTGTGGATTGCCCAGATCAGACAGATATATATCGAAGAAGAGATGATGGAATTCTTAATTAGTTACCTAAGACCAGATGATGATTTTATAGGAGAGAAAGAGAAAGGAGAACGTTGCAAAAATGAACGTTGTTGTGCTGCGATTTCATGAAGATCAGAACGTTGAGCCATATAGCATATTTTTTTTAAGCACAACTAACAAGTGTGACTTTGAAGAGCCATATATAACATTCATTATAATGCGTAATTTGGCGATTTTTGAGCCTAAATTGCAATCCCGGAAGTCTAGTTTCGAATATAAGTAGAATCAACTTAAAATTCACATAATAATAATTTTTGAGTTACAATTATTTTACCGTACTGTGTGTTTACATGTGTGTGTTTATATGTTATTAATCTCAATTCATTTCTAATCTTTTATTTAAAATAATTTATTTTATTATTTTTCTTACTTAATTTGTTTTATCCTTTTAGTTTTGTTGTCTTTCTACAATTACGCTAACATATGGTATTTATTTTCACCCTTCTCCACTAATTTGGGATAAACGGCGTAGTTGAGTTGACTCGAGTGATTTTATTGTATTTTGCTACATGAATTTATATGTTGCACATCCTTGAATAAGTTCCTTATAGTGCTAGTTCAATTTATTTATGTAGTTCTTTTGATCTATTGTTATTTATTCATGAGTTATATATTTGGAGAAAGGAGAAGGGAAAGTAGAAACTTTGCTTATAATGTTTTAGGAGACTCCCAAAATTAAATTCACAAACAGGCATTTAATGAACATATGAAATTTTTTATGGTTGTGAATAAGTTCATTAATGAACATATGAGCAGATCTATTAATGAACAAAGAGTCGAATTTTTAATGAACTGCTACATGAATTTATATGTTGCACATCCTTAGATCCGTCGATGGAAACAAATGAGACATATGATTCCGTAGGATTTAACAGACTAAACATCGGGTGCACTCGCAAGCAAACAAGCCTACAAAAGATATAAAAAATTAGTTAGCATAATTTCGAGAAGGACACCATGGGAAATGAAGAAGAGATCAAGTGGGAAAATAAAATAAAAGTACAAACACTCGAAGAAAGGCCTGAAGTTTGCTCCTATCATCATCAAGTTTTATATACTCATGCCACATAACTACTGACATTTTACTACCTTTGTCCAGAGAAGTTAATCACTTTTTAAGAGGTGCCAAAAAGCACACTTGCATGTTATACCTATAATTAGCTTTAAAAAAGTTGGAAATATAACGCGTCGCATATATTTGAAATATGAAGGTAAATATTAATAAAATAGAGTATAAATGTGTTCTTGGAAAGTTATAATATTATTAATATACCCAAAACACCCCACCCCCAATAAAATAAAATAAATCATCTTTTCTGGACATTGGTATTAATTGTTTAAAGGACACATACTAGTTCTGATCACATAGAAAACCGCATCGTTGCCCTTCACAGCACGTTCACTTCAAAACCTTTCATTCTCTCTCTCTCTCTCTACCTCTAATCTGTGTGTATGTGTTTTTGTGTGTGTGTGAATTGACGACAATATAACTTAGGTTTAACATCTGACATGCAAATGAATATTCATTCATAGAAAATGCAACTTTATTGCATTTAATCATACCTATTTATTTATTTGTCCAGTAATTCCAGTGTAGTGGTACACTAATTTTTTTTCCTCCCAATTTTATTTTAAAATATAATAATGACAAAAAAAGAAGAAAATGGTACACTATTGTGTAGGCTTAATCTAAACATTTTAACAAAATATTCAGGTTAATAAATGGCAGTAAAAATTGCAGGGAGATATTAAAGCATCAAGCCCATCTCTTTCCTAGTTGGAAGCCTCTTTGGTAGTTCCTTCAAACTTCTGATATTAAATGTACATACACAATTTCAAAAAAAAATATTCTCAAAGGCTTTATCCCAATTACCAACGGCGTGGAAGACCAGCCATATGAACATTCTAATGTCTAAAAAGTATATATAAATAAAATGATGAATATTGTCAAAATCCTAAATTACTAATACAAAACTCAGGACTGACTCCTGAGTTAAATAAATTGGTACGAAGCAATTAGCATTCTAACTATAAATTGGTCGCATATTTGCATTCTATTTTCCTGAAAGTGGCTAGATATGCAATTATTTTTTATATCAGATTACCGTTATGGGCTCCCCAGCATGTGTCCATTGAAATTAATATGTAATATTACCAAAAAACACTATTAAAAGTAGCAAGACCCATAACTTAACATACTCATTAACTGAGACCAGAATACCAATTCAGTTTATTTCAACGATGAGGGGAAAACTGGAAATTCATAAAATTAGATGACATCAGCATTTACGCTTTATCATTTTAATGGTAATCGAGGTAAGGAAATATGTATTACAAAAATATAACGCATACAAGATGTCAATTTTATATCAGTTGATTTTGACTGAATTTATTTTATCTATCTGAAAGTACCTAAACACTTGCATTCTATTAAAAAATTATTGGAAACAAAATTTCAAAAATTTAATTCACCTTTCAAAAATAGGTAATAATATAGTAATACTAAAATATTTCATCATAAATATCCAAGGCATGATTACCATCATTGTATCAGCAAGGAGAAAAAGATTTAGGGAATTGATATTTCTACAAGTAAAAGTGATAGTTCCACAAGGTCCTTCTCAGATGAACAGTAAATAAGTTCCACACTCATGTGAGAGGGAATTTGTGAAAATATCAAATTTTACTTGTGGAAATATCAATTCCCAAGATTTAATGCGGGAGGACTAGGAGTCTTTCGAAAAAGAACAAGAAGTAAAAGATATAAAAAGTCCTTAAAGAAGGACATCCAAATAGCTATCCACTGAAAGTACCTATAGAGGAAGACTAAAGCAAATCGAAAAAATCATCTTCCCGCAAGAAGTCAAGGAAAAGACAGCAATCACTAAAAATTCTAACGTTCCTCTCTAAGAACCTTGCTCCCACCCAAAAATCCAAAATCCAATATATGACCTGTGACAAACTCTCCAAGAACCTCATGAACCCAAGTCAGCTATAGTCTATAGCATCCTCTCAATCTTACTAAACAAAACTCAACCAATATGAGTTGCCATAGTATACTCACCCGACACTAACCAAGTAAAATGAACATTAAACAAAGTCACATCTCCCAAAATACAAATCTGTAATAAACCTATAGATATACTACTACTATATTATAGTATATATCTATATACTCAACTCAACAAAGCCTTTTTATCCCAATCTAGTTGCGCTTGGCTGAAAATAAATCTCATACACACACACACATGTATACATATACATGACTTCAATATGACAGAAACCACAATGATTAATATGTGCGCGTGTTCTGCTATAGAAACTATGTTTTTTCAACAAGAGATGCAATTACAGGATTATGCATCAACTCACTCAATGACAGTGTACTCCTCAGAACATCCACCAGATCGGTACTCAATTCCGCTATACTCTTCATACCCCTTAATATCAACCCGGCTGTGAAGCCATTGAGTTCCTGCCACAGCAGAAAAAGCATAATATGAACATGTAATTAACAAGCCAGAGGACAGGAATCAGATTGCTTATAGGTATGTGTAGGAATTTCACGACCATGAAATACAGATATCCCAGAAAATATATGAAGAAAACTATTTTATATTCACCAAAAGACAAATAGGCTGGTTCATTGTACATCAAGATGGAATAATACACTTTCTTACAGAACTTCTAATCTTAAATTGGTGAACTTGACTTCTTAATTTCTTATTGAGCCTTCTCTGGCCATGGTTCAAGATGACAGGTGAACACCACAATCACACTAATTAGAAAGATCAAAATAACTCTTAGATACAACAATATTCGACGTTATGGGGCACTACTGTAAACAGTCATTAGCTATTGTATATTAGCCTTACTTATTTCTAACTTGATGTGGTAAGGCTCAACATTACAGGTGACGAATTCTCGAATCTGTCGTAATATATTAAGTCCTACAGAGTTTTGAAAAAGTCAAATAAAACAAAACCATTATTTCGTTAACTTGATAAGTTAAAATACAAAGGACAGAGATTGGGGTGAAAAAGGAATCCTACAATTAGAATTTAGGACATATATATTTCACTGACTGATTTTCTAGTCAATTTGTTCAAATTTAAGGAAAGAACTACTATCTGACTTCTACATATTAAAAATAAGTTCCACGTTGTCATTCCTTTTACCAATTTCTTTAACTACTTTTCTCATGGATTGAACAGCCAACTAGAGAACCATATATTGACATGTGTTGCTGTATTATAGCCAATTTCAATCTATTGCTCTGTATTCAATTCAATTCAGTTCTCACGCCCCTTTTTGTTTGTCCTTTTTATTGGTGTGTATATATGGTCTTGCTTCCTTGTATTCTATAGGATTTTCTCCTTTACCCTGACATGGCATTTGATCTGATTTGTATAATGTTCTGCAACACTGGCTAACAAAGTTGTTATGAAATTAAGCGGATCGGTACAATTGGAGTTAATGATCACAAAAATATTTTGGTGGTAAAATATAAATAAATACACACAAAAGAGACAAGAATTTTATGTGGAAAACCCAAATCGGAAAAAACCACGGGCGAAGACGGATCAAAGTATTCACTATGTGAAAATATGACAAGTAGTAACAACTTAAACACTCAACTCAAACTCCAAATACACCCAATAATCCTCACAAGATAAATACAAAAATTGGCATACACAAAACTCTAATTAAAGAATATATACTAAAGAGTATTGTAATAATTATCTGAACTCTCTCTACTCTCTAGCATCTTCATTTGGGATGATTCAATTCTTCTGCAAGATGCTCCAATTTGTAGGCGAGTTTCACCACCTAATCTTTGTGTGAACAAGCAACTAAATTTGACAGAAGAAAACACGCATCATTTGTTGGTTAAACATGGCATAGTTGCAGAGCACGTGAATACTGACCAATATCAGTGTTGCTTTGTGCTTACAAAGGGCTGAACGAAGATAGCTATTAGCTCTCTTTGTTCAAAGATTTTGGCTTCGCGTATTGCGGTTCCGTGTTTTCTTCCACAAAATTTAGTTGATTGTTCATACACAGATTAGGCGGTGAAACTCGCCTATAAATTGGAGCATCCTGCAGAAAAATTGAATCATCCCAAATCAAGAAGCTAGAAAGTAGAGAGTTATTTCGTTATATAAAGTCTCGAGCTTCAACCATAGTTTTGTTGCGGCATCTTCCTCCACAATTTATATGACACTTATCTACCAAATTAAGAATAAGTGCACTGCGAGCCTTCTCGTCAATTTCGGATCGTTCAACATTGGATGTTGTAGCAGCGGTAGCTCTTTCCTTGCCTGTCCCAACACCTTTATACGTATTTTTCTCGACGGGCAATTTTTCTGTTTTCAAAATTGCCTTATGTAAGGTTTGGACCAACAAAACGCACACTTTTACACACCATAAATAGAAACTAATTTTGCCATCAAATTTCTCGATCTCATATTTTGTCAACATCTTGTAACTCTAATAATAACAAAAGTACCAAATAGCTCTGGTACTAGTTTGTTATAAAATTAAGCGCAACAGTTACTATTGGAGTTAAATGATCACGAGAATATTTTGGTGGTAAAATATAAATAAATGGCACACACAAAAGAGAAGAATTTTAAGTGGAAAACCCAAACCAGAAAAAACCACGGGCGAAGACGAATCAAGTATTCACTATGTGAAAAATATGAATACAAGAGGTAATAGTTCGAACACTCAACAGTCAACCCAAATCCCAATACACCTAATAATCCTATTAGGATAAATGCCAAAATTGGGTATACACTAAACTGTAATTTAAGAATATATACTAAAGAGTATTGTAATAACTCTTTACTCTCTAACTTCTTGATTTGGGATGATTCAATTCCTCTACAAGATGCTCCAATTTATATGCGAGTTCCACCGCCTAATCTTTGTGTGAACAAGTAACTAAATTTGACGAAAGAAAACACCGAGCCGCAATACACGAAGCCAAAATCCTTGAACAAAGAAAGCTAATAGCTTTCATATGTTCAGCCCCATGTAAGCAAAAAGCAGAACTGACAAGTAGGAGTGATCATTCGGTTATAACCGAACCGAATAAGCTATTCGGTTATAACCGAAAACCGAAATAATGATGATTTTGCTATCCGAACTAATAACCGAAATTTGATAATAACCGAATTACCGAATACCGAATTACCGAATTGTAATTTCGGTAATTCGGGAAAAAACCGAATTTCTGCCCAACAAATATTACCTGTTTAGCATCCAACTGTTATAGACTTGCAGTTTAGCAAACAATCAATTTAACCATCCAGCAAATTAACAGTTTAACTAACATTGTCCAGTGTCCAAAAGCAACAACTAACAAGCCCAAAGTATGAAAGTAATACTTTTAAAAAATTACAGCAACAAGATGGAAAAACTGAAATGAGATGCAACAACAGCTCAACAACAACTTTTTTTAAAAAATTACAGCAGCACTGCAGGCTCTACAGCAATAACTAGTCAACTATCAGATGCAACAACAGCTCAACAAGCTCCAGGCTTCACTTTTTTAGTATCATGATTCAGCATCACTGTTGCACTGCATCAGACCAATAGGCAACAGACCAACAGGCAACAACAATTGCAGTTAAGTGGATGGTCTGTGCAGAATTAAACCAGTATAGCATCACTGCATCAGACCAACAGGCAACAACAACATACAACAGCAACAAGCCAACAACCAACATTATAAACCTGCAGAATATCAAATAAACAGTATTAAAATTAGACATTACTGACTGCAGAGAACAACAATGTAGAACAACAATGATATAATATTAGAACAACAATTGCAGACTTGCAGTTAAGTGGATGGTCTGTGCAGAATCATCTGTATGTTACTCACCAGTTCTACTTTGTCTTAATTTCTTTCATTTAAATGGATTTAAGAATTAAGAGTAATTATTATCAAACATGGCTCCTAATGCAGAGAACAATTACAAATTATCATGGTATTTGTCTCAATTACAAATTATTTGTAAACTTATTTTAATCCATTTGAAGTTTAGTTGTTCAATAGGATGGCATTACCTCATTAATCAAGTTGAGTCACGGAAACATTGACATCATTAGTACCAATGCTCAAGTTGGATATTGCTGAACAAAATAAACAAAAACAATAATTAGTAGAGAATGAACTCAAATTGGAGACAATAAACAAAAACAATAATTATTACCACACTCAAGTTTAGAAGCAAAGTCGATATCTTCCTCCACATCAATGCGATTCTTCACTTTAACCCAATCTTGAGAACATATGAGAGCTTCCACCATATTAGGAGACAATGAACTCCTAAATGCATCAAGAATGCGTCCCCCCGTGCTAAATGCGGACTCCGAAGCAACGGTAGAAATGGGAATAGCCAACACATCACGGGCAATACGTGCAAGGATAGGGAATCTTGCACTATTAGCTTTCCACCACCCCAAAATATCGAAAGTATCAATATCTTCTTCCACATCTTCACTTAAATACTTGTCCAATTCAGATTTGTCTCCAAGTACAACTCCGGTCCGACGCCTTTTGAACTCTTCTGTAATTCTATTTGTATTTTGGGATTCCATTGAACTAGAACCTTGGGATGACATTGACATGTTACTTGCACTTGATTTTCCACTTTCTTGAGTTGAATACTTTTTCTTGTACTCATTAAACAAATCTTCCATTGATCTCTTCACACTATCGGCAATCTCCATCCCAGTGTCCTGATTACTTGATTGATATTCTAAATTCCTATATTCATTATCAATATCAAAGTGAAGATCTATTTCCAAACCCTCCAACGGATTTTCAACTTCAATTTCACCATTTCCATACATTCTTTCTAAACCAAATTGAACAAAACTCAACTTATACCGAGGATCAAGCACAACGGGAATATATAACAACATATTCATTTTTGTAACATTTCCCCAATACTTATCATATTTTATTTTCATTGCCTTAGCCATTCTTTGTAATTCTATATCATTGCTTCTTTCCCAGTCATTCAAAATAATATAAGTGTCACATATTTCAAGAAATGCATTATTTGATGTGGCATAAGATGAGCCTGAAATTTTCACAGTGAGATTATAAAAATGTTCTAAGAAGCCAACAAACAATTTGGACCTATTCCAATCCGAGTCCGTTGGAATATTTTTGCCCCCCATCTCTTTTTCAAAGCCCCGATCTTTAAACCCAAATCGATCAAAAGCTTCCTTGTATTTTAAGGCCGAGCTTAACATCAAGTAAGTTGAGTTCCATCTAGTTGGACAATCTAGACTCAAGCCTTTCTTATCTTCAAGACCACAATACTCAATACAATCCTTAAATGACTTGACCCTAGCTGGAGATTGTTTTGCATACTTCACTGCACGCCTAATTGTCTCAATAGATTTCTCAATCAATTTCAACCCATCATTCACAACAAGATTAATAATGTGAGCAATACATCTCATGTGAATGAATTTACCATCTAAGACATTAGTTTTCCAGGATGTACATCTATCTCCCAAGTAAGCCGCCGCAGTATCATTTGAGCTAGCATTATCTACAGTGAGTGTCATAACTTTAGAAAGTCCCCACTCAATTAGACAAGACTCAACCATTTCCCCAATGTCCTTCCCCTTATGACTTGTGATGGTTCGAAAATTCAAGATTTTCTTATGCAATTTCCAGTTTTCATCAATAAAATGAGCAGTAACACACATATAATTTAAGCGTTGATTAGAAGTCCAAGAGTCAGTTGTGAGGCAAACACGTTCACAATATTTTCTAAGGATTGTTTTCAACTTACTCTTCTCATTCTCATACAGTCGAATACAATCTCTAGCAAATGTAAAACGTGAAGGCAATTGAAACCTAGGACAAGCAACTTGCATAAGTCTTTTAAAACCCTCCTTCTCAACATGTTTGAAAGAAAGTTCATCTACAATAAGATAGTGAACTACGGCTGCCCTAACCGCTTCTTGATCAAACCTCCAAGAAGTGAGTGTACCCTCACATGCCCCTCCCTCTCCCTCACCCTCTTTAATCCCTACAAGTTGGGGTTGAGCTTTGTCCATGTTGATAGGATTTTTTTTACAAGTTCTAAAGTGATTTCTTAAAGAAGTAGTGCCATTTGAAGATGAATCAGCAGCTAATTCTTTTTCACAATAAGTACACTTACCTTTGATGACATTACCATCCTTATCTTTAACGGGAATGAAGTGCCCCTCAGTCCACACCTTGGATCTAGGTGCCATCCTTTTTCTTGGCATTTTTACACTTTCCGAGTGTCCCGTAGTTTTTGTACTTGTCGTGGGTTCTTTTGACCCGGTCTTTATATTGGTGGGAACATTGTCGTTTGTCTCTCTCCCATGTCCAATTGGTTCAAGGTCATCAAGGTTAGGCTCGTCTGTATCATCCACCATGTGCAAATCATTTAAAATACTTCTTGACGTCATCTACAAATGTCAAACAAATCAAATTATTATGTCAATCCCTATTAAAAATTAACATAGTGCTTTCCATAGAATGCTGATGATTAGAAGCAAAGAAAATTCTCACCCTCAAATCTCAATGGTTCTGGAACAAGGCTCTGTACAGGGATGTCAGAAAGTTCCAGCTTTAATCCAGATTCTCTAGCAAGAAAGATTACCTGCAATGTTAAAATTATGTATGAGCCCACAGATTTTTCTCTTCATTTGCATAAAAGTGCAGAACATGTGATTTGTATAATTGCATCCACAGAAAGATGGCTGACAATTATTGAGCATAAGGTATTGAAAGCAAAGTACCATTACCATCCTTAATAACATATAGTTACAATTAGAATGAAATAAGTGAAGATGCATGAGACAAAATAAACAACTGATACCTTTCCAGTTTCCAGATAAATCAACCCTTGGATCTGGTTCAATGTACCCTGCCTCTTTTGCCTCAGTCAGACATTCACCACTTCGCTAAAAGAGTCCCACTGCATCACCAAATTACAGACTTTACAGTGGTGGACAAGTTAAAGCATGAATATGAAATTGCATAACTGTACTAGTGAGTTATACTAGTACTAGTAAAATAAGACTAATTTCCTTTATCAATCCCTTTACACATATCAACATTGGTAGAAAAACTAACTGTGTACACTTACCGGACTTTTTCATAGTATAGTTCCATTGTGAATCTCCAAGAGGGTAATAATTCTGTAATTTCCAAGCAGGGAAAATACCTCTAGTTAATCTCAAAATAAATAAATACATAATAGATGCACGCCTTCAAATCATGGATCATGAAATGAATCTGTAGCAAATGCTAGAATATAGAAGATTATATTAGAGCTGAATTAGAACTAATATATGCTTTTATTGACTACTGCGATTATCTTCCAAAATCTTAAGAAAATAAAACATAAGAGGAGGTACTAAAATAAAACAAATTTGTTCACCTAAGCACATGGATAATGATAGATGTACAAATACCTGCTGAAGGCCACTGATTCAGATGACTTTTATCATCTTCTAAAGGACCGATATAGAATGTCTCTTTTGAATCACCTGCTTTTCAATCAGTTGAGAAAATCAGCACCAAGTAAACTTGAACCAACAAGAACAGAAACTTCAGAACTGTCCTATCTCACACTTTAGATATTCTAACAATTCATGCTGAAATTGATATGATAAACCATGTAATATTATGATATGATGGAATAAGATTTTTGCATTGAGAAAAAAAAAACTTCATCTGAACTGAAAAAGTAAGACAACAATGTCTCCTAAAATCTGCTGATTTTTACTGAATTGGTCCAAAATTTCACTATTTCTCCACATTAGTTTATAAAATCAACATCAGATTTTAATGAATGTTAACTTACCATTTTCTGAATATTCTTTAAGAGTTTCTGAAAATGTCGGTCAAACATCTACTTACAGCCAAATACTTTCAAAATGGAATCTGGTTTGGTGCGTCTTTGCTGATTACAATAACTAATAGGAGCAAGATGTGAAGTTTCAAAATCCACTTTACTTCAAAGTTCAATAAATAAATAAAAACAACTCATGCAGACAGATACACACCATCAGAGACATGCATGTATCTACATTCTACACATGCCAGTATGTTTTCATACACTGAACAGCCTAGTCTATGGATGTATATGACTTTAGCCAGTTTTCTTGCATATTAGCTAATCAGCTGAACAGTCTATTTCTTTCTTCTTCTTTTTTTTTTCCCGCTTTTATGATAACTATGAATCAGTTGGATAATCATTTCCAACATATATCGCTATATCGACTCAAAGTACTATAAATTCTATTGAATAAGTAAAAAATCAAAGAGTACAACTTATTGTGAAGTTACAAAACTTGTAGAACCTTTGGAACTTGAAGAGGTATCAAGTTTCTCAGCATAAAGTGACGTAAAATAAGACTAATGGTGAAATTGCATAACTGTACTAGTGAGTTATACTAGTACGAATTGTAGCTGTAAGACTAACCTGAAAATGCCTTCAATGCGCAATATTTTGTCCCCAGTTTCAAGGAGACCTTGTAAAGTGGTTATAATGGGGAGACGGCGAGTCGGCGACGATGAGAGTCGAGAGGCGAGTCGATCGAGAGTGACTGACAGACTGAGTGAGGAATAGGAGATCTAAGTTCTCACTTCTCAGATCTGGGCGACTGCCGAGTGCCGACTTGGACTGGCGAGTGGGTTAAGAACTTAGGGCAAAATGGGATTGAGATTTGGGGGAAAACTCAGAAAACAAAATGGGGGCAGGGGGAATAGTTTGAGTCTGAGTCTCTTCTCTGATAGAGTTAGCCAGTTAGGAGTTGATCGAAATGGGGAAAATGGGGAATAGACTAAATGACTAATAGTGATAATATCATAATATGATTAAATGATTAATAAAATAATAATTAATTTTTTAAATATTAAAATTCCGGTTATTCGGGTACCCGAATAGTCTGTTTTTGAAAACCGGAACCGAAACCGAATACTGAATAATAATTCGGATATAATCGAAATTCCAAAAAAAAACCGAAAACCGAAATAATTCGGTTAAAATAATTCGGTTCGGTTCGGTAGTTCGGTTTTATCCGTTTTTTGCTCACTCCTACTGACAAGTACCTATTCACATGGTCTGCAACCATGCCATGTTTTCTAAACCAAAAGCTTAATCCATTAGATGCAGTCGCCTAACAGACTCCCCCTCACTTGCAGGCTCTCCTTTTGGGCTCTCACAAGTGGATATTTGAGGGTCAGAATGGAGTGTAGCGCCCCAAAATCCGGGTTCCTTGAACCTCGAACCTGGTGCGTCACGATACATCATCTTTATAACTACTGTGGAAGATATAAACATAAATTGTTTATACAATAAACTCTGCTACATATCCCAAGGTCTATAACCTTTATTTTAATACATATTTACCATTAGATTCACAAAAAGGATTACACAATTAACTTACATTAAATAACTAATTTAGTTATCATGCATAACACTATAATCTTGTCCTTTGCTTCTGTCTCTGTCTTTCCTCGAACATTCGTATTAATCTGAAATTTGTTATCATGATATAGCAAGGGTGAGCAACTATTTTGCCCAGCAAGTTTAAATACAATAAAGATATATCATGATTGAAAGAAAGAATAAGCTTTCGAATTTTCAACAATATAATAATTGTGAAAGAGCATGAATCATAATTTTAATAATTGAATGACTGAATCAATAATTCTGGATGCCAACAATGACCATGAACAATTTAACTGAATGACCATGAACATACCTGATGAACATATGCAACATGCACTATGTGCGAATCAATAATTTAAGGAGGTGAAATAAGTATAAAGAATTAAACCACTAGCATGCTTGAAACATAGCAACTCAAGTTTGAGTTAAGAGGAACTTGCTTGTACCGTCGACTACTGCTACGCAATCTAATTTAACCTCTTATGAAAGACCTATCAGTTATAAGATTGATCTTTTAATTAGCATATCATATTATACTCATAACACTACTTCTTTATAAGTAAATTATCTAACATTTAACCACATAATCAAATATTAGATAACACCATACGCATTCATAATTCTAAAACTAGCACATGTCGAGTCTTTAACAGTATTCAATACAGTATGTTGAGTGGTTTCCCACAAACAACCAACAAACTAGTTTCCGTCTCGGCTACACTGTTTTCACAGTGAGTTAGATCGGTTGCTAGTTTGTATATACCTCCGCTCCCTGAAGGAATCGTTTAGCCCAGATACTATACATCAACCATTAAAGAGTATGACTGTACCACTATTTTATCATAAACCTTATGAAATAACATTAAAGAGTATGACTGTACCACTATTTTACCATTATTTATTACTTGATCTTTCTTAAACATTCTTTAATCATTATCTAATAATAATTAATCAATTGTTTAACTCTATTTATTATTTAATCTAAATTAAATAACCAATAGTTAGTTTATTAACACTAACTCTACTTAATTATCACTTAATATCACTTAAATAATAATTAAATAGTTAATTACATTTAAATTCTATGTAATTATTTTAATAACCATTTAGTGGCATTAAAATTATTAATTAGTAATTTTTAAATGATTTAAATGAGTTTAAACCATTAATTACTTTATTATTACATAACTGTCCAGCAAAATTCTGAATTAAAGCAACAAATAGATAAATGAGCCATCCTGAAGTTTCCTGAAGTACACACAATTATCATATTGACTCCTGCTATATTCAATCTCAACCATAAATGAGTGAAATCGTTTATACCACTACCTGGGAGATTGTTTTAAACCGTATAAGGACTTTTTCAACACGCAAACGTGGTCTTCCTTGAATCTGAAATCCCTGAGGTTGACGCATATAAATATTTTCATTAAGTTCACCATGCAAGAAAGTTGTTTTCACATCGAGTTGTTCCAACTCCAAATCATGCATAGCAACCAAACCAAGTAATACTCGAATAGAGTTGTGTTTCACAACTGGTGAAAACACATCATTGAAGTCAATTCCCTCGACTTGACTGAATCCCTTAGCTACTAGTCGAGCCTTGTACCTAGCGTCTTCAACTCTTGGGATGCCTTCCTTTTTCTTAAATATCCATTTGCAGCCCACAATTTTCTTATCTTTAGGTGGTTTCACAAGCTCCCAAGTTTGATTTTTCTGAAGAGATTCCATCTCCTCATTCATAGCGAACAACCATTTTTCTGAATCATTCGAGGAAACAACATCTTTATAAGTCACAGGGTCACTATACTCAACTGTCTTGGCAACTGACAAGGCATAAGCAACATAATCTGAATACCCATATCTCTGTGGTGGTCGCACTGTCCTCTTTACCCTGTCTCTAGTGAGACTGTACTGATTGTCCACATGTTCTTCCTCTAGAACTATATGTTCATCTGCAACAGTAGTAGTAGTAGGCACATGATCTGAACTCTAATGTGATTTCTGATCAGCACACCAAAGTCTATAACCCTTCACACCAGAACCATAACCAAGAAAGATGCATTTCTTGGCTCTAGGTTCGAGTTTTCCCTCATTCACATGTGCATATGCAAGAAAACCAAACACCCTAAGAGATGAATAATCTGCAGGATTACCTGACCAAACCTCTTCAGGGGTCTTACATTCTATAGTTGTGCAAGGAGAACGATTAACCAAGAAAGAAGCCGTGTTCACTGCTTCTGCCCAAAATTCCTTGCCCAAACCTGCATTTAACAACATACATCTGGCCTTCTCTATCAAGGTTCTGTTCATCCGTTCTGCAACTCCATTCTGCTGTGGTGTCTTCACAACTGTACGATGTCTAACAATTCCTTCATTCTTGCAGAACTCATTAAACTCAGTCTCGCAAAACTCAAGGCCATTATCTGATCTGAACCTCTTAATCTGCTTTCCTGTCTGCTTTTCAACCAAAGTCTTCCACTGTTTGAAAGTCACAAAAACGTCATCCTTATGTTTCAAGAAGTAGACTCAAACCTTCCTGGAGTAAGCATCAATAAAGGTTAGCAGATAATATGCACCGCTACCTTTGGAAGGAACCCGTGAAGGGCCCCAAAGGTCTGAATGAATATAGTCCAAAGTCCCCTTTGTTCTATGAACCGCAGTCTTGAAATTAACTCGTTTTTGCTTCCCCAAGACACAATTCTCACAAAAATCCAACTTTCCTATTTTCTGTCCAGATAAAAGACCTCTTTTACTCAAAGCATCCATGCCTCTTTCACTCATATGGCCTAACCTCATATGCCACAACCTGGTGGTGTCATCTGCAGTAACTGAAGAACAAATTGCATCTGAATCTGTAGTTGTAGAACCCTCTAACTTATATAAAGTACCGACCTTGATTTCTTTCATCAACACAAGAGAGCCTCTACTAATCTTCATAACTCCACCTTCAGCTATGTACTTACACCCATTTTCATCTAGACTCTAGTGTACCTAAAGATATGAGATTCTTCTTCAAACCTGGAACATGTCTAACATCTGATAATGTTCTGATTATGCCATCATGCATCTTAATTTTAATTGTGTCAATGCCAATTACTTTACATTTAGAATTATTTCCCATCAAAACAATTCCACCATCAAATGGTTCATATGTGGAGAATCAATCACGAGTAGGACACATATAATAAGAACACCCAGAATCCAAAATCCAATCACTGCTAAGTCTTTCTCTGTCATCGGCTACTAACAGAAAATCATCACTATCCTCAGCAATGCTAGCCTGAGCAAGCTTTCTTGCCCCCTGATTCTGCTGGTTCTGCACATTCTGTCCACTATTAATTTGACCATGATTGTCTCCTCGTTGTTCTTTATTTTTCAACTTCGGATAATTACGCTTTATATGCCCCTTTGCATGACAGTAGTTACAGCTGAAATTCTTATTTCGAGATTTTGATCTGTGTGTACTGCCACTTTTTGAACTTCTCTCAACTGACCTCCCCCTGGCAAACAACCCAACACCTTGATAATCACTTTTTCTCAAAAGTCATCTCAGAATCTAGTTTTTTACTCATAAGATTCGTCTTAACATCCTCAATTAAGATAATGTCTCGACCATAGATCATAGTGTCTCTAAAGTGCTTATATGAAGGAGGTAATGAGACTAACAACAATAGGGCTTGATCTTCATCATCAATCTTAACATCAATATTCTGCAACTCAGTTACAATTGAATTAAATTCAGTGATATGAGATTTAATTTGAGTACCTTCTGACATATGCAAAGTGTAAAGACGTTGTTTAAGTCTCAATCTATTGGTGAGGGACTTCGTCAAATAGAGAGACTCTAATTTCTTCCACAAATCAGCAGTTGTAGTTTTCGCTAACACCTCTTGCAACACATCATTCGAAAGGCACAACTGAATTGCCGAAAGTGCTTTATCATCCATAGTTTTCCATTCTGACTCAGACATCTCGCTAGCTTTCTTCATCTCCCAATCTGTATCAGACATATCTTCAGGCTTCACTGGCTTCCCTACAATGGCTTTCTTCAAGCCTTGCTGAGTAAGAACAGCCTTCATCCGAACCTGCCAAAGACTGAAACTAATATTCCCATCGAATTTGTCAATATCAAATTTCGTTGATGAAGTCGAACTCAACGCCATAGTATGGATCGATAATAACTAGGCTCTTGATACTAGTTTGTTATGACAAATGGCAAACAATAAATCAACGCAGAACGATAAAGACAATAACACAAGGTTTTACGTGGAAACCCAAATCGGGAAAAAACCACGGAGAAGGCAGAAGAAATCCACTAAATAAATATCTGAAGAGTACAAGATAAAGAGAGAATTATGAGAATTCTTAGAATGTTTCTGAATGAATCTGAATATCTCTTCTCCAAAATCCTAGCACCTATATTTATAGGCCATAGGAAATTCCATAACCAAATAGGATAGGAAATACTAAATTGAGTATAACTAGGAAAGATAACTTTCCTTAAACCAAAACGGATTCTAGGTAATACTTAAATCCAAATCTAATAAGGAATCATGTCATACCTAACACACCTTTACCAAGCAACAAGTGTGCATATATAAACGACGTTTTGGCCTCTTCCATGATCCTTCAGTTTTGGAAATGCTCACAGTAACAATAGAAGACTGAAGCTTAGCAACATATGTTGTCAAGAGATATCCACCTTTGGTGTATTCATATCCATCACCATCATCTTCATAGAGAACACCTTTAGCTTTACCTGATATTGAGAAAATTAAAGCTATATTCGGTCAACTACATCTGTACAAGAAACTTTTTCTACAACGAAATAGTGGTTTAGATAGCTAACTAATCAAGACAAAGTTTGAGGAATGTAAGCTAGAGTTTTATATCTAGAGGGATTCAGACACTCCCACGTTCTCTCTACATCACAATTCTAGATCATATGAGCTCTAAACTTAACATATACAGTTATTTCTAAATGTCCCTCAATATGCTCATATATATTTTCAGTTCAGAATCTTCAGATGTTCCACTCCAACTCTGATCACCAACTCAAAACCAATTGAAAACATAAATGTCAAATGCTCAAATAAAATGTTTTAGTGACAGAAGTGAGTTCAGGGAAACATAAAGGCTGGAAAAATCATTTATGCATCTTCCATCCTCAATTCTGCATCTGTTGTAATCGGACCAAGTTGAAACCAATTAAAAACTCGAGAAGCGAAGTTTTCTACTGGAACATTGAGGAAAAAGTTGAAGTTTCACCCAAACTTTTGAGGTTGAAGTGTGATTTAATCTGATAACACTTGAGCAAATGAGATACTATACCAAATATGTCAAGCAAAATGTTAAAAGGCAAAGAGCAGGAAGAATTTCTATAACGACCCCAAATCCGGGTTACCTTAACCTCGGGTCCGGTTCGTCACGTTACTACTTATACAATACAATTCTTACAACATAAATGTAATTTCTATAATGAAACAATACATCTCAGTCTAATCCCAGGTTTTCTAACCTTTAATCGTACAAAACATTCTTAACTCGAGTATGTAATACATCAACTATTGTAAATAATATTACAACATTAAAATAATTTTATAACGTAACATAGACTTTAATTCTTATTCCTTAAAATTTCCTTTCTATCATCTTCTTCTGACCTTTTAGGTCCTTCGGCGATAATCTGGGGACATGAAGAATATTTTTTAAAGTCAATGATGGGTCTATTTTAACATCTCCTACACCTGCTACAGTGGTCAAACAACCATCAGTTGTGGATATTTTCCTACTGCTTGGGCAGAGTAAGTATGTGGAAAAGATATTTGATGAATAGGTCATATGATCGGTAGCTCCTAAATCCATGATCCAGGAACTGACAAAGGGTGTATTCGAGACGTTTAATTCAACAGAGGATGGAGACTTACCTGAATACCCCGATGAACATGTACCTGAAGGTTTGTCAAGGTGGCCAATTAGAAATCTCACCCTCCCGACCTCTTCTTGGTTGAGACTGCTCGACTCCTTTGGTGCTGCTTCATTCTGTTGTGTTGTAACTTCTGACATCTTCACAAAATACTGACTATTAAGTCCAATTACTAACAGAATTGCAAAGCTGCTTTGATACCAAGAAGATATTTTGGTTTATGCAAAGCTGCTTTGATTTGCAGATTTTGGAACAAAGTTGTAGAAATGATTCTGTGACAGAATTACAAATCTGCAGAATTGCAAAATTTGCAGAGAAAATATTGCAAAATGGAAAAAACTGCAGAAATGAACTGCAGAAAAAACTGCAGAAAAATGAACAAAGGGAATGAAAAAAAAATCTGCTAGAATATCTTGTTAGAATATCCTTAGCTTTGATACCATGTTACAAATGAACTCTCTTTGTTAATTTTTCAGATTGTAAGTTACAGAATTTATACACAAAGATTAGCCTAATTCTAGGAATAAAACAAGTAAACATGTTAGCCTAATTCAAGGAGTAAAACAAGGAAACATGTTAGTCAACAGTTTTAGGAGGAATAAAAGGAAACATGTTTTCCCTAATAAAAGGAAACATGTTTTCCAACAAATACAAATTTCTTCTGGACTCTAGACTTGTTATCCCCATCAGTAACAACATTGCTAATATCACAGCTATTGTGACTGATTCACCTAACCCCATTGCTAATATCATAGCTAAAATCGTCGATAGCAGCCAATGATGCTGTTTGAGTGCACATTGCTGCCTCCACTGTAAACTGGGAACATGTTAGCTCAACTTAAGGGGCCCGCCTTACCATTCCCCTTCCCCTTTTAGTGGACGTAAAACAAAATTTAAAAAAAAATAAAAAGAAAAAAGAAAGAAAGAAATAATCGTACTTAAAACTCATTAAGGAACATTTGACAATTCTCAAACATAAATGTGATTGATACCATTGCGCAAATAATCCGTATGCTGCTTCTCAATCATATAATACTAATAAAATCGAAGTGTAACAGAGATAATAAGGTTTTAAAAACTAGATAGCAGTCATAGATCTCTTTTAAGTGATAAAATCACCCTTTAAAGAGGACCTCAACTCATCAAGATCTTGCCATCCTCATTGCACCAAACCCCAAACTCTGCAAAGAAGGCTGCACTCCACACTAAAATGAAAAACCCATACTCCCCCATTAACATAAACATGAAACACCAAAGCAGTCTAAAAAGGAAGAAAGAAAAAGAAACACCTGAAGCCATATGATGCAGCCTGAATTCCCAACACAAAGTTGCGGGTTGATAATATGGTTTTTGTTAACTTTCCCATTGGTAACTGTAAGAATGTAATCTCTCTTATATTTCCAATATGTGAATTGCTATATTTATACAAGAGGTCTAGGAATTAAAAATAAAAAGGGAGGAAAACAAGGAACTTGTTTTCCTTAATACAAGAAACATGTTCCTTAATACAATAACCATGTTCCTGGCCACTATCTTCTAACAGTAACTTTACAGAAACTGTCATATGTGACTGTTTGCCACTTATCCCTTGCCACATCATCCTCTTAGCAAGCACATGGATTTGGGACCGTGATGTGACATGCCAGGCATGCCAACACTGACTCATGTGTCAAAGGTGACTACAAGTACACTCTTATTTGTGCTACCGACATGTTAACTTTGAAGCTCAAGAACATTGGTGATTCACCTCGGAACTTCATTCTGTGGTATTCTTGGCCAAGCCCCAAAGTCAACTAAGTCGAGTTATTTTCAGCAAAGGAAACCTGATGCAGGACAAGCTTGCACAACTTGGTTGGAAAAATATGTAAGGCTTTGGAAACACAAGGAGCCAAAGGATCTAACACTAGTTTCCTGTATTTTTAAAAAGTTGTATTAATTTTTGTTTAGGAAAGTAATAATTTTAATTTTTTCCTAGTTGAGAAAAAAAGTTGGTACTACTGTCCCATGAAATCCTATATATATGAAAGAAACATAATGAACCATACGGCAATAATATATTTGATATTTCTGGTCCAGTTACCTAAAGTTAATACTATTCGGTAATCACTTTATTGTCAAATGCTTTAATGTCATGTGGTTATTGGAGAAAATTAGCTTTCCTTTAAGTGGTGTTATCAGATAGTGTGGATTGTAAGCATTTATATACAAACCACAATTTGGAAGTGAATATAACTCTTAACATGATTGCAAACCTCTTTGCCACCAAGGTTCATGGTCTGTGGTTCCCTTTTCAGAATGCCCGCGGCAGAATGGAAACATGGCACCGACACCCATCCCACCTTCCAAAGAGTTTGGGTGTTGCATTTCCAGAAAATCCACCTATATCTGGCCCTGAATGTGGCTGGTCACTAAGTCCCTGGAGATGAAGTAAACTTCTGACAGAGTATCATGAAAAAAAACAAACAAATAAACCAACAAAACTAAATGAAGCAGCATATTTAACTCCAATCCAACTAACCAAACAAATTCCAAGCCAAAAACCCAAAAAAATTTAGAACACTAAAAGTTCCAAGAAAATATTCAGTTTATTCAGAAAATGAGAAACAGAATGCACAATGAAGCACTCAAGCTCTCACCATAGAGTCAATTTAATGCCAACTAAAATGCAGGTCATTTCAGTACATGGAATGTGACACCTCAGTCCCACATCGAAACATGTGGGATGCTTTAATATGTATATAAGGACTCACACCTACCATTACTAATACCTTCAGTCATGACCTTTTGGGTGAGCCTGTGGTGGGCTAAGATGACCTAAGAAGATATTATGAAGATAATGGATTGTGCCCTTGGTACGTTATGATTTGATTCGGACTCGAAATTTGACCCGAGTTGTTACATGGAACGAGAAGACGAACTTGGTATGGGAACTAATTTGAATTGTGGTGAGACAGGGTCAAGCATAGATTACAAGCAGAATCACCACTCTGAGTTCAAGATGGTTTCAACTGAGTTCAAGATGGTTTCAACGTATTTGGATAATCCTCAAAATGCAGCCAATAAAGCTGGAATGAACTTGAAAAATATTCAGAATATAATCAACCAGGATGGGACACCAAAATCGAAGTAGCCCAGTATATGGATGTGACACCAAAATCGAAGTAGCCCAGTATATAGGACAGAAGTAACTGGAAAAAAACTTTTGAGAGTATAGGTGAAATGTAGATCGAGTCCAAGAGGAAAACCTAAACCTCAATTGACCAAAGCTGGATAAACTATAATCATATTCAAAACAGAATAAACCAGGCTCTAATACCAAAACTAGTGCAGTGAAGTAAAATAGAAAATAGTTGGATGGAAGGCATTCAGAGGTCATGGATGAAATGTGGGAGGTGCGCCCCTCCTTGGATAGATCTAGCATGATCTAATCTTCAAAATACAGCAATTGAAGCGGGAATAAATTAGAGAAATAAATTTTAAAAGAAATAAACAGAATCAATTTCATTTTGCCAAGAAAGATTAAAGTAAAACATTTTTGTAGACCATAGAATAAATGCAGACCTAGGAACTTTATATTGGCTGATAACTACATTTGACGATGACTTGCAAGACTAAAACACTTCTTTGACCATTTGAATTACCATAATTACTTCCAAAATATATATCCAGATCATATTCTAGAATTTTAGGACATTTCCAGAACATGTATTATTAATTTAAGAAGACTTCTTCACGTTAGTTCCTTTTACTTTAGTAGGCTTGAACTGATCTATTTCACCTCTTCTGGCTCACAGATTTGACGTCGTTTATGGGATGACCAGTAGCAACTGCAGAAATTAGATTCTACTGTGTCCAGGACCTTATATTTATCAGGTAAGAATTAAATCAACTTTTCTTTATCACATTACAAATTTTAAAGGCATTTGAAATTTAATTAAATTAAAGCAAAGGCAATAATGTCGTACATTCTAGAGTTCACTGTTAACTAAAGTCAAGTCAGTTACAGTACTTCCATTTCCATAGGTTTAACATCATGGTCAACTCTTCTACAGCTTCCATACACCTCAATCAATACAGTACATCTATATGAATAAGTCTAAGACAATTATTATGAGTATATGTCTATAATGGAAAATGTATAGACGATGATGCATAGTAATGAAGAGAATAAAAGAACTCAAATTAAATTGGAATGCTAGAATCAACCATTTCAGGCAACTGCAGAGAAAAACCGAGCTAATTACCAGTTGGAGAACCATGGAGATACTCATATGCAGGTGCTCCCAGGTAGATAGATTATCTCCGGTCCATGTTGCTGCATACCTTTGGCTACCAATAAATCCAGCTCGAGTGAGAACAAATGGACGCTTACTCTCATTAGCTAATTTCATGCCTTCGTATGTTGATCTTGCCATCAGCATGCCATAAACCTATATAAATAATTAGAACTGGTAAGAAGTTTAAATGATTTGTGCAGTATTACTACAACCAAAATGGAATTTGTCTTGTTATCTGCATTACTACCGTAACATATGATATATACCTACTTTTAGTGAATAATACATAAAACAAAAGGAGCAATGCAGGGGTGACGAATAATACATTGTGATAGTGTGTGTGATTCTGACGTCCTCCAAGTTCAGTATCTCCACTATGAAAATTACTCTCAGGCATTGTCTTCGTTACCGTCTGAGACAAAGAACAAGTGGACATATGGAAGAATGAGTTTGAGAGGAACTATTTTAAATTCACCTTGAAGACAGCTGGTTCATTCATATCATTCTATATACCATCCACACCATTATCAATGAAATCTTTAACTAGACTCGCCCACCACAAACGAGCCTTTGATTACGTAAAGTCAGGGAAAACACAAGGCCCGGGCCATACCTCCCTTAGAAGACACAAGTCAAATTTAGAGATTTAAGAACCAGGATAGAAGTACAAGCGGGAACAGATAAAGATATCTACCAACAAAAGGCCTTCCATCGACTGTTTGGATCCAGATGTCTTTTTCAGAACCACTATCATAAACAAAATAACCCTCTTCCTCTTTGATACCAGGGTCAAGCATCCAGATTGCTTTGAAACCATTATCATGAAGATCTTTCACCAAAGATTGGGGATCTGGGAAACGTTCCTGAGAGCAGTAAGAAGTTTAACTATATTACCATGGAAGGAAGCTAAACATCTTGTATAGAGAACTGATCCCTATCCATATCGATATCGTAGGCATTTTCTAAACAGTAAAGATTAACATTTTATTAGATACAAAGACAGGATATAATGCAAAGGCAGAAAATTCCATCAAAAAGGAATTAAAATGAATGAAACAAGTGGAAACAGCCCCAACTCAAATAAAATGGATGAAACAAGTGGAAATAAAACGGATAAAAACGGATTTGCATTTTACCCATCCTGGTGAGGATAAAAATTCAAATTTTCTTTGGAAGGAAATGATCCATAGAGAAAGGTTCCCAGTGAACAAATACCCAACCCATACTAAAATTGGCTCAAAATCAAGGTAAAGTGCATTTGGAGTTTTGCATAGCAACTTCATGTTTCGATTGTTTTGTACTCAATTTTCATGTTAGCTCTTCATGGTTCACAGGTTTTCCCTCCCTCTTGAATAGCCAATTAATGTTTAGTACTCTAGTTTCATGTCGTCCATAGGTTAGTGCTGAATGCTGATTATTTTATAGGTTTTCCACCCTTTTATGTTTACTACTATAGAAATGAAAAGCCTGTTTTATTTGTTCACTTCTTTAGCAAATGTTAAGATTTACATGATTTGTTTAAAAAAAACTCTTCTAATAATAAATTTTAGCCTTGAAAGTTTAAAACTGAAAAAAAAATCATAATATTATGTCTAAGCGTGTTTTATACAAGCCTTATATTCATATTTCTCATTTACAAACGGAGGAAGTTACTATATAGTCATGTTTATTCATAGTCCCCTCCCTCTCTTCTCATGTGTGATGTGACAATTTGATTTTGAAGCGTTCAGTTCCACAGCAGCTGTCAAAGAATTTGTGTTGAATAAAAATCCAAATAACAATTTTGGTCGTCCACATTTAAGGAATTGAGCATGGAAATGAATGAATGAATGTACCATTGCCTAAATTTGCAAATTTGAGAGGCAGGTCAATATGCAATATGTAATATAGTTATGGAAAATCATGCCTTGTCAAAAGTGAAGCAACCGAAGCCATCCATGTAGTCGATATCGATCCATATTACATCACAAGGTATATCTTTCTCCCGAAATGGCCTGGCAATCTGTACATGTGAATAGGTAAAAGCATATGGAACATAAGGATCATAGAGCAGGTGGCAAATTGGTTTTGGCAAATAAAATATCAGAGATATGCTTTATATTGCTAAAGAAGAAACAAGAAATAAGCTGTATTGGCTTGGAGATTATTTGTAAAATCATCACCAAAAAACAAAAACAAAAAAAAGCAAAAACTTTTATATCAATTGAAAATGAATTTTCAAGCAGGTTAAAGGTTTACCATTTACTCATCAGGAGAAAAAATAAAAATAAGAAAAAAGTTAAAACGAAGGAAATAAATATGAAAATGAGTAGTTAAAGTATTTAAATGGCAACTTGATCAAATATATGTACACATTCCTATATATAGATAGAAAGAAATTCATACGGACACAGAGAATCTAAGATAACGTAAATAACAAAAAGGACCAACCTCACGAACTCGTGCATCAGAGTCATAGCTCCAACGGCATTGCTGATAACCCAGGGACCACTTTGGTGGCATAAATACATTTCCTAGTTAAAAACTTATTAGTCAAGCCACTTACATCAAGGCCCCACAGTCACGTGCATTTGTGGACAAGCACGGAATAAATGACGAAACAGCGAATTTACTTCAAAGACTTTACTTACACTATATGAAAGGTTCAGTTAAACACAAATGAATTTTTTCACACTTATACAAAAAGTTGGATCTTCATGAACCATAAACGACAAACATCACTAGAATCTCCAACATAAAATCAGAAAGCTATTATAAGGCAGACAATGATTCTCAAAGAGATATTTTTTATTTTCTTTTATTTTTGATAAGTAATCATGTAAAGTATGAAGGGCATCAAAAGGGGATGCCATCTTGTATTCTTGTTACACTATAATTGCTTTAGTTACTCTGAAATGTGGGATGATAGTATGCAGAACTACGAAGGATTGTATCTGTATCAGTACATATGTTTGCGTGGATTTAATAAGTAGAAATTAGAATCTCTTAAACAGATTAACATACTTTCAAGATTCAACAGATATTAATTTCATCCCAGGGACTCCGCATTAGAGGAGAAAAATGAAATTTCAAATCCTGAGCATGTTCTTACTGGTAAAGTCTCTGTACAGATCTTCATATAATATCATGGATCATCATAGCCATCCTAAAATGACAGGCATATCATAGAACTATTCTTTTTATATCAAACATATATACATAATTGTTGAGAAAATGATGTGGGCAATGCAATGCATGTTACCATGAAATTTCATAAAAATAAGCTTAAATGCTTCTTCTCTTTTGTGTCCATTTTCTTGCATGTAGTTTCTGTTCATAAATAAATAAATTTTACTTTATATATAAAATGGACAGTACTGTAAAATTGAAGCAAGGTTCTGAGAAAATTGGAAAATAACCGGTGAAAATGTTTGTAACTTGGTGGCAGAGAGAGACTTGACAATATGGAGGAGTATGTTACCATGAAAGTTCATAAATCATGATTATCAATATGACTAAAGCTTAAATGTTATCTTTTCTTCTCCATGCATTTCTTGCATGAAGTTTCTGGTCATAACTAAATTAAGTTACCCCATACTGAAATGAACAGTCATGCCAAATTGAGCAAGGGACCTGAGAAAAGTTGGAAACGAGCGAGTCTAAATGTTTTAACTTTTGATAATGGTGGCAGAAAGAGACTTGATAATATGGATATGTATAGCCTATGAAAAAATTCAAAACGCTTGGCACGCACTTATTGATTACAGAATCGGGTAAGAGAGAGAGTTGATCATGAGCTAATTGTCGTAACTACACTTTCAGGTATTGGCTTAGGGAAAAAACAACAAATGGCATAAAATAAAATTAAATAAATGAAAATTAAAAATAAAGAAAGCTTATCAGTTGCAGAAGAGGGTAATTTATGGGCTTCAACCTAATGCATCTAAAAGCCAGTGCTTCCTTGCTAATTGTCCTCCCGATATATCATCTGAGATCATCACTACCCTAGGATTTACCATAGGCTCTCTTCCTATAAAATTTTTAGGGGTCCCTCATCTCCTCAAAACTTACAATAAATGATTGTTTACCTATTATTTGAGAAGATTACTGCTAGGGCAACGTCTACTCTTTCTTATACTGGTAGATTTCAACTCATACACTCCATTCTCTTTGCTACCCAAACGTTTTGGTCATCTCAATTTATTCTCCCTAAATATTTATATCTTCCATACAAAGTAGCCTTTGTAAATTCCTTTGGAAAGGCTCTAGTTTGGCTAAATATTGCTCCAAAGTTGCTTGGAGTACAATTTCCTAATCTAAGGCAGGAGGTTTGGGTTGAAAATTTTGGAGGACTGGAATAGGACCTTTATATTACACAAGTCATGGAAGCTCCTGCAATTCAACTCTACTTCTTAATTTGGAGGATTAGAGCAGGGCCCTTATATTACACAAGTTGTGAGGGAGCTCCTGCAATTAAACAGACTGTGCTTAGGCAAAAACATTTGTGGACTATTCTTATTCCTGCTGATTGTTCCTGGATTTGGAGGGAAGTGCTTAAGCTTAGGGACGCTGCTCTTCAGTTTCTTAACTTTAACATAGGGAATGGTCAGCATATTTCTTTGTGGCATGAACCCTAGTACAATGCGGCTCCTCTCATTTCCCAATTTCCTCGTATTATTACTCATACTCAGTTTGGTGACAATGCTATGGCAGGATCTATTTTGCAGAATGGTGAATGGTGTCTTCTTGTTTCTAGACATCATGATATGATCAGGTTTAGAAACTCCTTTGATTACTCTAGACATAGCAATCCCATTCATGAGGATCAGATTCTTTGGAATCAAGTGCTTTCATCTCAAGTTAATGCTAGAGTCATTTGGGACTCTATTTGACACAGACCTTAACCTGTTACATGGTACAATTTGGTTTGGCACAAGCTTCATGTCCCAAGATTCTCCTTTATACTTTGCTTGGCACTCCATGGTAAGATGTATACTGAGAGAACTCTAATTTCTAATGAATGATGATCTATATAACTTGCCTTGGATATTTTGTTTATAAGTTATTGTTAAAATGCAAGAATATGTACATTCTGTTGTGTTTATTCATATTGCTAGTAGCTATATTTATACACAAGATGTTGTCCTAATTCTAGGAAGAAAACATGGAGAGGAAAACAGGGCAACATGTTTTCCCTAAAACAGGGAAACATGTTTTCCCTAACATATTCCAACACTCCGCCTCAAGTTGGTGTATAGATATATCGCATACCCAACTTGAAACACAATGGATGAAACATTTTACCACTAAGACCTTTAGTCAGAATATCAACTAGTTGATGTTTTGTTTTTACAAAAGGTAAGCAAATAAGACCACTGATTAACTTTTCTTTGATGAAGTGCCTGTCAATTTCAATGTGTTTCGTTCTATCGTGTTGTACTGGGTCGTTTGCAATACTAATGGTTGCCTTGTCATCACAAAATAACTGTATAGGCCCTTTAGTTGTAACACCCAAATCTTCTAGCAAAGTTCGAAGTCACATTAGTTCACATATACCCAAGGCGATAGCTCGATATTCAGCCTCAGCACTAGATCTTGCCACCACGGACTGTTTCTTACTACGCCAAGTAACAAGATTACCTCTAACAAATGAACAGTAGCCTGATGTAGATCGACGGTCCTCTATAGAGCCAGCCCAATCTGAGTCGGAAAAAGCTTTGACTCTCATATGACTATTTGGTGCAAACAATAGACCTTTTCCAGGAGCAGACTTGAGATACCTCAGAATTCTGTAAACAGTTTCCATATGACAATGTCGAGGATCATGCATATACTGACTCACTATTCCCACAGCATAAGATATATCAGGTCTAATATGAGAAAGGTATATCAATCGTCCCACCAAACGTTGATATCTTTCTCTATCAACCGTAGGTCCTGTGCCACCTACTAGATGATGATTAACTTCAATAGGAGAATCAGCAGGCTTACATCCCAATATGCCAGTTTCTGTTAAAAGATCAAGTACATACTTCCTTTAAGATAGAAAAATCCCACTGGAAGATCTTGCAACTTCAATATCAAGGAAATATTTCAAAGGACCAAAATCTTTGATCTCAAACTCTTTGGCCAGTCTTGCTTTGAGATTAACTATTTTTTCTCTATTATCCCTTGTCACCACAATGTCATCAACATAAACAATAAGAATGGTAGTCTTACCCTTTATTTGTTTGACAAATAGAGTATGATCTGCTCGACTCTGCTTGTACCCAAACCTTATCATTGCCTTATGGAATCTACCAAACCAGGCTCTAGGAGATTGCTTTAGACCATACAGAGCCTTTCGCAGCTTACAGACCTTACCCTCAGTTGCAGATGAAGCAAAACCAGGGGGTATTTCCATGTACACTTCTTCCAAGTCACCATGAAGGAATGCATTTTTCACATCTAATTGTTGAATATCCCAGCCGAAGTTCGCTGCACATGAAATTATGGTACGAACAGAGTTCATCTTTGCCACAAGAGCAAATGTCTCCTGGTAATCAATCCCATGGGTTTGAGTATATCCTTTTGCAACTAGCCTGGCTTTGAGTCTCTCAACTGTGTCATCTGGCTTCTATTTAACTGTATATACCCACTTGCAACCAACTGGTTTTTTCCCATAAGGAAGAGTAACTAGTTCCCATGTATCATTCTTTTTCAGGGCATTCATCTCTTCTATCATAGCATGTTTACAGTTCTCGTTGCTAATTGCATCTCTCCACCCCTGAGGAATAGATATAGAAGACAAAGAAGAAACAAAGGAATGGTAGGATGCAGATAATTTATCATAGGCTACAAAATTCGAGATAGGATGTTGGGTACAAGATCTAACCCCTTTTCTAAGAGCAATAGGAATGTCAGTATCATCAGAAGAACAAGTAGGATTAGGATTCTCACCATTAGTATTATCAAGACTAGGTTCGGAGCAAGGTTGGTGTAGTGGTGCAGAAATGTTGACCTTATTTTTTTCTTTTCGAACATAGGTCCTCAACTCAGGCTCACGCTTATTCTGTCTAGCACATGACACTTGTAACTGTAACTCCCCGTGTAGAATTATCAGAAACAACAACAAGAACAGGAAAAGATGGTATAATAGTACTTGTAATACCAGCCTCAGAAGGAAGCTTCTCCTCATCAATAACATCCTCCCCCTGAGGAGAAGGTGAGGAGGAATAAAAAGGTTTCGACTCCCAAAAAGTGACATCACGAGTGACAAAAACTTTGTGTGAAGGAGGGTGATAACATTTGTAACCTTTTTGGGTGGGAGAATACCCAATGAAAACACACCTAAGAGCCTTGGGATCTAGTTTTTCTCGAGTGGGAGATTTTTCATGAACATAACACACACACCCAAAAACTCAAGGTGAAGGAGAAGGACTTGTCATGTGTTGGAGGAAAGAAATGGGACTTCTATTCCCAAAAATTCTAGAAGAAAGCCGATTTATAAGAAATGCAGAAGTTAGAACGACATCTCCCCATAGAAATTTAGGTGTGTTCATAGTGAACATAAGAGTGCGTGCTACCTCTAGTAAGTGTCGATTTTTTCTTTCTGCCACCCCATTTTGTTCTGGGGTTGTGACAGTGACACAAGAGGTTTGAAGTATGATGTCATGCTGAGAGAGATAGGATGCAAAAGTATTATTATTACTATATTCTCGACCATTATCACTATGGAGAATCTTGACTTTAGCTTCAAATTGGGTTTGGATCATCTTATGAAAAATTTGAAAACAGTCAAACACCTCATTTTTGGAATGAAGAAGATAAATTCAAGTTGTACGAGAATAGCAATCAATAAAACTAACAAACCATCTATGACCAGAACGAGAGACAACCCGAGAGGGTCCCCACACATCAGTATGTATAATAGCAAAAGGTTCAGAATGTCGACTGTTAATAGCAGAATAAGTAGAACGTTTGTGTTTACCTAATTCACATGGTTCACACAAAAACGGAGTTTTTTGACACTGCTTAACTAAAGAGGGGAATAAAGACCCTAGTATTGATAAAGGAGGATGTCCCAGACGTCGATGCCATTGATGAAGAGAAGTCAGGTTAGATTCAAAAGTAGATTGAAGAGCCTGAGTAGCAGTTCCATCTGTAATCAGAGGCATGTTAGATGTGAGAACATCCAAATAATATAGACCACCAACTGCACTACCACTGCCAATCTTTTGCCCTGTAACCAAGTCCTGAAAAATTCAATGAGTTGGAAAAAAATGACTGAGCAATGTAAGGATTCGGTAAGACGTTGGATAGATAATAAGTTTGCGATAAATGAAGGAATATAAAGAACGGATGATAATGTTAATAAAGGAGTACAAACTACTGAACTTCTCCCAGAGATAGGAGAAAGAGAACCATCAGCTACTCGAACCTTGTCTTTGCCAGAACAAGGCGTGTATGAGGTAAAGAGATTGGAGGACCCAGTCTGTGCTCGGAAGCACCTGTGTCAATGATCCAACTAGGGCAAGTAGATGAGACATTAAGAGCACAAGAGTGTATACCTGATTGTGCATAATGAGAAATAGATTTGGAACCTTGTTGTCCCATGCTACTGTTATGAACCCTACTGCTATCATCACTTTGTTTTGCCATATAACAGGTAGATACAATATATATCCGAGAAGAATAAACTTTCCAAAGGATATCAAATAATTACACTACACCTGGAGACAGAATTTATAGAGCAATAGGAATCACTCAATAGTAAGCAGTAATAGGAATCACTGATTTTTTTCTCTCTAAGACCACTGTAGATGGTAAGAGAGGAGAGAGACGACCACCCTGGGAAAAGCCACGCCGGAAAAAGTCGCCGGATAAAGGATCAGAGCTTTGATACCATGTTAAAATGTAAGAATATGTACATTCTGTTGTGTTTATTCATATTGCTAGTAGCTATATTTATACACAAGATGTTGTCCTAATTCTAGGAAGAAAACATGGAGAGGAAAACAGGGAAACATGTTTTCCCTAACATATTCCAACAATTATAATCAAAAGTTTTATCTCTTCATTACTAAAAGGTGATATTTGGTTTAATTAACCTAAGCATGTATTACATGATTTATTAAAGATGTTTTACTATGTTTCATGCTTATTATTATGTGTGCTTGAAGTTAAATGTGAAGCTATTCATCCTTACAAGCTTATTAGAGACTGATTAAATGATTTGGTTAAGTATATATAACATATATTGGTATTTGGAAGAGTTATAAGTGATCTATATAGACATATACATATGCAGAAAATTGTAACCAGTCCTATATTTTATGGTCTATTCTAAGGTTCTTTTGAAAAGATCTAACCGTTAACTTTGTTTGAAACTTTTATTTGTAAGACATGTATATCTAGTTTGTTTATAGCAAAAATCAACTTAATCGAAAGTGTAGTATTTTATTGACTTCATGCAAAAGTGCAGCTTATAACATTCTGCATGCTGATTTTCAGCACGTGTAGACCAATTTTGAAGAGTTATAGCTCACTCATTATATAACGTAATTTGGTGATTTTTGACACTAAAATGTATCCCTGAAAGTGTACTTTCTATTAAAGTGAAATCAATGCCAAAGACTGAACAAAAAAGAGTTACAACAATTCTATCAAACTATAGTAATGCTGAAATATTTGTGAAACACTTTTGGTACTAGATAATTATGCTTACACAATTTTTATTATTTGTCTTATAGTATGTGATGCAAGGATGAGAAATTTTATAAACATGTGAATGTTTTCGGTTTGATCCCATCATGCATTCATATATGATTTTGAAGGTGAGAGTGGTAACAAAGTGATTATGCATTGAAATTAGATTGTGTTGTTTAAGTTGGAATGATAAAGGTTGGTTCCTAACCTTGAATTAGGATATGGATTCACTCGAGGATGACTCTGGGACAAATCCCGTGAGAATGGTTGGTTCCTAGCCAAAATTAGGAGGTTACTAATGGTTGATTCCTAGCCAAAATTAGAATATTGGTTTTGTTCAAACATAACAAAGGTTACGTACTTGTTGAAGGATTATGAGAAAGAAAATAAACGGTAAGGAAAGCATGTTGCACTGAAGTTTCATTTGCATGAATTTTCTAGTAATTGCATTATACCTTAATTTAAGGTTGTTTTAGTATTCTCCACTGGGCTTGTGAAGCTCACCTCTATATACATTTTTCAGGGTCTCCTTTGAAAAGGAAGGCAAGAAACGAAGTGTGAGACGACTTGACACTATATGTGCTAAGTGTAACAGTGAATCCATGAACATGTTTTTGTGTACTTATATATCAAATACATCTTTAAAGCAAGATTCTTTTGTTTTAGATGTTTAATTATTTTTTTTATGTATTGGTGTAATAAGCAAACGTTAAAAATTTTATGTTGAGTTTTTGTTTGAATTGGAGTGTTTTAAATAAATTTACTTAAAGTAACAAGAGTTACTTCTAAAACCATTTCCCCTTCCCCAATTCCCCTAATCATGCCTCTCTAAGGGTGGGGGCGTGACATATACTGCAGATGTCATTAGAAGATTTGGTAAACATATTGATTCTCTTTGTAAGCTGTGTGAGAACTACAATAAAGATTATCACCACATCTTCTTTGATTCAAGGTTCTCCAACTTCATTCTTACTGAGGTGTTTACAGCTTGCAAATGGCACCATCCCACTTCCAGCTGGGAAGATTTATTAGCACAGTTTCACAATTACAAAGGTTGTAAGCTTAAAGCCCAAATTATTGCTCTATGTGTCTCTACTTGATAGACTCCACGGCACGCTTGCGTGAGGTGATCGTCGCCCGGATCGTTTCTAGCAAGCTATTTGGGTGGAACTCTCTCGACACCGCAACCCAACGTCTATAATGAGACGAGAACCTTGGTACAATCGGTCAAGTAATGCGAACGCGTTGAATGGACACCAACGACACCTAAACCCCGTACTTATATGAAGTAGGAACCTCGGTACAATCGACGATTGATGCGATAGTGGACGCCACACACAACTATGAATTTGTTGTATGATAAGTCAAAGATGAATCTCAAAGAAAAACTAAGAAAAATAACTTAGAAATTCTCAATGAACCAAAAGATAAGAAACACTCTCAAATATATTGAATAAACTCAGAATAATTGTTGATCATCCATTACATCATTCATGTAATCTATTTATACTAGTGAAATAAAATCCTAATTACAAAAGGAATTGAAATACTAGTTATCAACTAATTAGGAAGCAAAATCTATCTAAGAAGCACCCTAATTAAAATAGAAATCTAAAAGATCTTAATAAAATATTAAATTAATGCATAAGGTATGGAAAAAACGCGTGGAAAAACGCGTCCTCAGAAAACGTGCACGGCGTGGCCGTGCTGGAAATGAACTGGATTAGGGCGCGGTCGCGCTGCTAGTCCAGCGAACATATTTTTGGATCAGCAGCACGGCGCGGCCGCGCTGGAAATGAACTGGGTTAGGGCGCGGCCGCGCTGTTAGCCCAGAGGTCCTGTCTCAACTCTTCTTTCAAAACTTTCATCCCTTGACTTGGCTCACTTGCACACAACACATTCAAGAACTAAGACTCCAATGTATAAGCCTTCGAACTCACACTCTTATCATCCCAAAAGCTTCTTGAATGAGCCCGTTGAGTCCTTCCTTGAAGCGCTTAGCCCGAGCTCTTGTCACGGGTCCAACTAGAACTTGAACTGGATTAACAAAAGAAAGGTTTGGAAACACTACAATTCTGTCATCAGCAGAGCAATCAAACCGGAAAACTCCTTCCTCTAGAATAGGTTTGAAAACCATATTTCCCGACTTCACATCCAAAGTCAATGTTGTACCTTCACCCCCGACCATCTTAGACACATCCAAGCTTTCTCCGATCAGCCTTTTATTAAACCCCTTTTTCTTGTACATAAATTTTCGCATTTACAACATCCAAAAGTATTCTACAAAAAACATTTTAAAATAACCACACTTTACCCATTCTCTAATCATTTTGCTATTTTCACACATTAGGACTTAAATTTCCTCCTCTTAATCTTAAATTCAATACTACCCTGTTCTTCTAACAACATTAAACTTCAATTGCCTTGTACAAAAACTAATATTCGTCGTCCTCCATAATCAAATTGTTCTAACAATCCAACCACACATTATACACCAATCATAACTTTAAAAGCATATATCATCAACAACAGTACAACAATTTGCTACTGTTTCATAAACTACACAACAAATTTCAATTCTTTTCATATGGGTGACAACAATCTAAATCCAATAAAAATTCAAGGGATTAAAAAAACCTATAAAATTGATCCCATCGAATTAAACAAATAAAATTAACCAAACATTATACACCAATCATTATTTTAAAATCACAAATCATCAACAATAGTACAATAATTTGTTACTCTTTCAAAAACTACACCACTAATTAAATTATTTCCATATGGGTAACAATAATCTTATCCCAATAATAATCAAGCAATCACAAAAAAGAAAAAGTCACTTATAAAACTAACCTGATTGAATTAAACAAAGAAAATCCAGTTGTTGCTGTACTAGTAGTAGCACCGAGTAACTCAGTGCAATGCAATGACTTGAATTTCTTCAACTTCACCACCACATTTGATGATCCACTTGGAACCCTAGAATTTAAAGTATGAATTTGATGCCTTTCCGATAAACCCAACTCTCCCCCCGCCCTGCTAGTGCTACCAATTAATAATGATTGTGCTTCTTCCATTCGTTTGTTTGGTGCAATTTAAATTATTACTATTATAAAATTATGGCTTAAATATGGATTAATACCCTGAACTTTTAATGTTTTTCCACTTTGGGGATTGTCTTTTCAATTTTTTCAATTAGGAGATTAAACTTTTAACTTTTTTTCCACTTTGGGGATTGTCTTCTCAATTTTTTCAATTAGGGGATTAAACTTTTATTTTTTTTCTATTTTGGGGATTGTCTTCTCAATTTTTTTCATTAGAGAATTAAACTCTTAAAATTTTTTGATTACGTATAAATTGATAGTGTAACATTAAAAAATTGATGACATGACATCGAAATGTGAATAAAAAATACTTGTGTAATATTGAGTCTCATTTTAATATTTATTTGATTAATTTTTTGTACCAAAAATGATAAATATAAGATCATTATTAATTTTACTTTAAAAAATTGTCATTAAATTTACTTTAAAACATTAAATTTACCAAAAAAATTAAAATTAATAATTTACCAAAAGAGTAAAATTATCATTAAATTTACTTAAAAAATTAATAATGGTTTTATATTAAAATTATAATAATAATAATAATTTACTTTAAAATTAATAATGATCTTATATTTACCCTTTTTGGTATAAAAAATTAATTGAATAAATATTAAAATGAGACTCAATATTACACATAAGTATTTTTTTAGTCACGTGTCGCTGCCATGTCGAAAAAAATTAAAAGTTTAATCCTCTAATTGAAAAAATTGAGAAGACGATCCCCAAAATGGAAAAAAAATAAAAGTTTAATCCCCTAATTGAAAAAATTGAGAAGACAATCCGCAAAGTGGAAAAAAATTAAAAGTTTAATCCCATAATTGAAAAAAATAAGAATACAATCCCCAAAGTGGAAAAATATTAAAAGTTCAGGATATTATTCTATATTTAAGCCTAAAATTATAATTAATTGGATGATTCTTTTTATTGTTAGTATTATTGTTTGTATTATTGTTTGGAACAGGCATTTGGTCTAGGAGAGAGCACGTTAGGGTCACGCGCGCAATGAACTAACTAACCACCGTGTTTGTTTGACATCATGTTTGTGAAAGGCCCCGGCTTCAATCATGGAGGTACCTCACGAGGACACGTATTAAAACAGTAAGCTCAAGTTATATATTCCGATAAATTTATAAATGTAAAACTTATCGATGATTTTGTTATTTTAATTATATTAGTTTATTTAATTAATATATTTTATTTTGTAAGATTTAATATTTTGTTGCAATAATGTCAAAATTTGGGTGATCAAATAATATTTAATATAATATTTAATGTTCTTATTTATGGAAGGAAAGAAACAAGAAGAATCCTACAACAAGAAAGAGTGAGTTGTAAAGGAAGAGAAAGTCCATCTAAAAAATATCTTTGAAAGAAATTGATTGTCATTAGGAGAAAGTTAATTCTTAGAAAGAATTAATTGAGCTTTGATGCCTATAAATAGAGGGTTGCCAATAGAGATTTAGAGGATGAGATATTAGGTATTTTTTTATATTAATTTAGGTTAGGAGTAGGAGTGGAATAAATTATTTATTCTTTATACGCTCGTCGAATGATGGTGAATAAAAGGGAGTTCTTATTTTATTTGTAATCTTCTTCTTTATCTTAGTTAATTTATTTATTTTTAATGTCTAGCTAATTTTTTATATATAGAATGAAGATGAAATTAAATAATTATTCATGATAATATTCTCCATCTTTTCTATTATTTATGTTTTTATGTTTAATTGATTTCGCCTTCATATTTCGTTATTGAAATACATTCGTTTTATATTTTGTATATGATTTTAAATTAATTAAGAGGTTTTGATAGGTTATTGTTAAGATATGAGTATATTTCGTATATGATTTTAAATTAATTAAGAGGTTTTTGATAGGTTATTGTTAAGATATGAGTTTTTCATAATCCATGCTTACTCGAAAGAGTTTTGATGGGTTATAGTTAATTCTTAAGTTTTTATAATCTATATTTGTCCACGTTAATTGTAAAATTATTAAATTAAAGGGAAGAAAGATCCAACCCATAGTTAAGTTATAAAAATAAAAAGAGATTGAATTACTTATTATGTTTATTGTTTAATGGATTCGGATTCTTAGATTGCTTCCTTATTATTAGTTTTCATATTCTAATTAGTTTAATTGTAGTTAATCGATTCTTAATCTTTATTTCTAATTCGTCTGAAATAAATATTAAAGATGTTTTAAAATTAATTTAGTTTATATGGGTTCGACATATACTTGTCAGTTCTTTAATTTGACATTATACACTTGCAGTTACTAATTTTTATAACATCAATAAGAAGACCTCACTTATTATACATCTCTCCAAAATAAAATACCACTAAGATTTATTCACGTAACTGACAATTAAAAAGTCGACATAAATATTCGCAATATATATTATTTTCAAAAAATAAATGAGTAATATCATACATTCAGTACTTAACAAAAATAAACAAACAAGAGTCATGTTATGTATTACGAAAATTTTCTGTCCAATTACTATCAATACGTGAGATTGGATATGATTATAAGGTTAGCCAACTATATCAAATATATTATTAAAGTATTATTGATTATAATTATTCATATAACTCGTAATAAAAAAATTAACGTATAATGTCGCAAGAATATACTATTTTTTAGAAAATAAATAAAGATTTGCATGGTGCAATGAAGGGAGAGAGGGTGAAGGACTCAACCAAAAAAGCAAACATAACTGTACTTTGGTACAATGAGGGGAGAGAAACAGAAGATCACACAAAGTGAAGGTGGCGCCACTTGTATTTTTTTTTTGTTTTTATTAAATATGTGAGTTAGTGTAGTATTTTAGTTAGTATACTAATATTTTTCACCGTCTTCAAATTATGGTGAGAGATTTCAAAAATAATTAAAATGAACTTTCAAATTTGATAATTTTTGTGAAAGTGAGAATTGAATGTTGAAATTTTGAGTTTCACTTTGTAAATTTTTGATTTATCTATTGTGAGAATTGGAATGAGAAGAGAGTTTTATAGATCAATGATAAGAAAAGAATGTAAGAGCATTTTGGGTTTAGACTCTTGCCACATCTCAAAGGTTGGGTAACCAGCATTCAAAATATTTGTTGTTGTGTTTCAGACTCTAAACACATCTTAAACGCTAGGTCACCAGCGTTAGTGATAGACTCCACAACATGCTTGCATAAGGTGGTCGTCGTCCGAATCATTTTTAGCAAAGTTGTATTGATGAAATATGCTCGACACCTAACCTTTCGCTTATATTGAAGCGAGAAACTTGGTAAATCAATAATGTAAGTGATGAATGGGTTTCATACATATGAATCATGTACTGTCGAGCTTAATTATTGTTATCTTTAAGTATTTTTAGGATCATTTTATTTGTTTGTTTTTTTGTGTTTATTTATTGCAGGACGGAGTTGGAAGGGCAAAGATGTCATTTTACAGGAGAAAAGAATTAAAAAAGCATTAGAAAGGAGCTGAGTGGCATTTTTGTAAATATGAGGACCCAGTCAAGCGCCTAGGCGCTTGGAATAGTACCAGGTTGAGCGCCTAGGCACTCTAGCACGACCAGACTTGGAAATTTTTGCTATTGGGAAGAATTCTAAGTCAAAAAGGAATTTAAATGAGGGTTTGACCACTACTAATTGGAGAAAACTTGAGAAAAAGAAGACATAACAAGAGATTTGCAGAGAAACACAAGGGGAAAACACGAAGGAGAATTGCAGAGCTTAAAGATCAAGTTAGAGATTGGAAACAACATCACAATTTCTTCTATTCCCTTATTTATCTTTAATTCTTGTAATCTCTGGGATGTTTATATTAATTATCTGGATGATGTTTTCCGTAGGCGTTATGAACTAAACTTTTAATAATAATTAAAGTTGCAACGGAACTTAATATGTAATTTAAACTGATCCTTCCTATTTAATTCTAGTTAGTTATTTTTGAATCGTTTATCATAAATATTACGAACGAACGCGTATACTTGTGTGTTAAGCACTAGTAAGAAAATTAGACAACAAGTTTTTGGCGCCGTTACCAGGGAAATTATTTTAATAGTTTGTCATTATTAATTTTGATAAATTTAATCTTAATTTAAACCTTTTCTTTTCTGTTCTTCTCTGGTGCTCTTGAGTTGTGTACGCAAACTCGATCAAAGAAGCCAGAATTGTTGCCTTACGAGGACGACATCGAAAAACGGTTGCAGCGATTGCGTAAGTGGATTAAAGAAACCCGAGAGACACTATAGAAGCAAGACGAAATGGCTGAATAGGAGCAAAAGTCATTATGGGATTATGCCATGCCGCAAGTGACGGAAATTCAGTCGAGTATCATGAGGCCCGCTATTACTGCCACTAACTTTGAGATAAAACCTGGAACAATACAGATGATTCATAATTCTGTATAATTTGGAGGGTTGTCGAATGATGATCCGAACGATCACTTGGTCAGTTCATAGAAATATGTGATACGTTCAAGTACCATGGAGTGTTAGAAGATGTTATAAAACTCAGATTATTCCCATTCATACTTAGAGATAAAGCTAAGAGTTTGCTCCATTCATTACCGCCAGGCTCGATTACTACATGGAACGATCTAGCTCAAAAATTTCTTGCTAAGTTTTTCCCGCCTGCAAAGACAGCAAAGATGCGGAACAATATCACCTCTTTCGTTCAGCAAGACTCAGAATCACTATATGAAGCATGAGAGAGGTTTAAGGACTTGTTGAGAAGATGCCCACACCATGGGATCCCTAAATGACTTCATGTACAAACTTTTTATAATGTATTATGTAGTATAGTGAGGACTAGTATAGATGCTGCAACGGGTGGAGCTATAATGGCTAAGAATTATGATGAGGCATATCAGCTACTTGAGACAATGACAACTAATAATTATCAGTGGCCAACTGCAAGAATGACTCAACCAAAGACAGCTGGTATATGAAGTAGATGTTATGGCAGCCTTATCAGCTCAAGTGACTGCTCTTACAAAGAAGATAGATGCACTTAGGGTACAAAATGTTCAAAAAATGGAGACAATTTGTGAACTCTGTTTGAGTGATCAATGTGCGATAAGTCCTGAATCAGTGCAGTTCGTATCCAATTTCAATTGACAGCAGGGCAGTAATTCAAACAGTTACAATCTAGGATGGAGGAACCACCCAAACTTTTCTTGGAGAAACAATCAGTCACAAGCTCAAGCTCAAGTTCCAAGGCCTTCATACCCACCTGGATTTCATAATCAACAACAACACCCCCAACAATCTCAACAACCTCAATAACCCGATAAACTATCACAAATGAAGGAATTGTTAGCAAGATTGGCAAATCAGTTCGAAGCGACAACAAAGAATCAATCAGTTGCAATAAGAAATCTTGAAAATCAGATAGGGCAAATAACAAGTGCTTTAAACAATCGACCTCAAGGTTCTCTACCAAGTGATACCGTGAAGAATCCGAGAAAAGAGGGCAATAAACAGTGCAAGGCAGTCACACTTAGAAGTGGAAAAGAGTTGGCTACAGATTCGGATAAGTAAAAGGATGCAAAGGATCATGAATAGGAAGTTGGGAATTTAGAAGTTAAGTTTGAGGAAAAAGTTGTGGAAAGGCAGAAGAAAGAAAAACAGAATGCAGTGACACCACCCGTGCCATTTCCGCAATGATTTCAAAAGCAGAAGTTGGATAGACAATTTTCTAAGTTTTTAGAGGTGTTTAAGAAGCTGTAGATCAATATTCCATTTGCAAATGCTCTGGAGCAAATGCCTAGCTAAGCCAAATTCATGAAGGACATTTTAGCAAAGAAGAGGAAGCTAGGAGGGTTCGAAATAATAACTTTGACGAAGGAATGTAATGCTAAAGTGAAAGGATCCTGGTAGCTTCACCATTCCGTGCACAATAGGAATTCAGTTTTTCAACAGGTGTCTGTATGATTTGGGAGTAAGTATCAACCTGATGCCTTTGTCAGTTTATCAATAGTTGGGGTTGAAGAAAGCTAACCCAACGAATGTCACTCTGCAGCTTGCTGATAGATCCCTCACATATCCTAAGGGAATAGTGGAAGACATGCTAGTAAAGGTGGATAAGTTTATATTCCCTGTGGACTTCATAGTTCTTGACTTTGAGGAGGACAGTAACATACCGATTATTCTTGGGCATCCGTTTTTAGCTACGGGAAGAACATTAATTGAAGTACAAAAAGGAGAGTTAACAATGAGGATTCAAAATGAAGAGGTAACCTTTAATGTATTCAAGGCTATGAAGTTTCCAAAGGAGGAGGAATAGTGCTTCAGAGTTGATCTTATTGAAGGAGCAATTCAGGATGCATTTATGGAATCAGTGAATGAAAACTCTCTAGAGGCAATATTGGTTGGTGATAAAAATTTTGATGATTCAATTTCGCTAGAATTGGCCCAAATGTTAGATTCATCTCCAAAATTCAGTAGGGTCATGACAAAGTTTGAATCCTTGGACTACACGGGAAAGCCAACAAGGAAAGTCAAGTAATCAGTGGAAGAACCGCCTACCTTGGAACTTAAACCATTGCCTAACCATCTACGGTATGCTTATCTTGGTTCTTCTTTTACTCCACCGGTTATAATTTCATCTTCGTTGGATGAGGTTCAAGAGGAAAAGTTGTTAAGGATATTTCGTCAATATAAGATAACTCTAGGGTGGACTCTTGCGGACATTAAAGGGATAAGCCCATCAATTTGTATGCACAAGATTCTGCCTGAAGAGGAAGAGAAAATAATTATAGAGCAACAACGCATACTTAACCCCATAATGAAAAAAATGGTTAAGAAGGAAATTATAAAATGGTTGGATGTAGGTATTATCTACCCCATCTCAGACAACTCATGGGCGAGTCCGGTCCAATGTGTGCCAAAGAAAGGGGGGATGACGGTAGTCGCAAATGAGAATAATGAATTGATCCCTACACGGACAGTTACGGGTTGGTGGGTTTGTATGGATTACATGAAATTAAACAAGGCCACTCGTAAAGACCATTTCCCATTGTCGTTTATTGATCAGATGTTGGACAGACTTGCAGGACATGAGTATTACTGCCTTTTGGATGGTTACTCAGGTTACAATCAGATAGCAATAGCACCCGAGGACCAAGAGAAGACGACATTCACATGCCCCTATGGTACCTTTGCTTTCTGCAGAATGTCTTTTGGTCTATGCAATGCACCTGCGACGTTTTAACGGTGTATGATGGCTATCTTTTCCAATATGGTCGAGCATAATCTCGAGGTATTTATGGACGACTTTTCAGTTTTCGGAGATACGTTTGATTTTTGTCTAGAAAATCTCACTTTTGTGCTCAAACGATATATGGAAACGAACTTGGTTTTAAACTAGGAGAAATCCCATTTCATAGTTCAAGAGGGGATAATCTTGGGTCATAGAGTTTCCGCAAAAGGAATTGAGGTAGATAAAGCAAAGATTGAAACCATTGAGAGCCTTCCTCCACCAATCTCAGTATGGGGTATTCGGAGTTTTTGGGACACGCGGGTTTTTTTATAGAAGATTCATAAAAGACTTCTCCAAAATCACAAAGTCATTGTGCAATCTTTTGGAGAAGGATGTCCCATATAATTTTGATAAAGCATGCGTAGAAGCCTTCGAAGTGTTGAACAGAAATTAGTTACTGCACCAGTGATTATAACACTAGATTGGAGTATCCCATTCGAATTAATGTGCGATGCTAGCGATTTTGCGATTGGCGCAGTTCTCGGCCAACATAAAGAGAAGATTTTCCATGCTATTTACTATGCTAGTAATGCATTATCAGATGCCCAACTGAACTACACAACTACAGAAAATGAGTTATTGGCAGTTCTCTATGCTTTTGATAAGTTTCGTTCGTATCTTATCGGGACTAAGGTGATTGTGTTTACGGACCACTCTGTAATTAAATACTTGGTAGCCAAGAAGGATGACAAGCCGAGGTAAATTCGCTAGATACTATTGCTACAAGAGTTCGACTTGGAGATTCGAGACCGAAAAGGAACATAAAATCAGGTCGCCGATCATTTATCTGTAGGTTTGTAATATCCATGAACACACAATCAAATTGCATATAAACAAGTGGTAGCATGGTAAAATCATAATTTAAAATTTTACAAACCATAACCAGGATCGATCTTTATGCGCAATTATCAATTAACAAAAAGAAGATAGAGAATTATATCTACAAGTTCAACTCCAAATCCTTCACGTTCTCCTTGAATTCTACTGATTAGATTCATTTGATCAACGTTAGTCACCCAAGTGTTTGACCTCTAGAGGTGATCCACCAAGGAATAATAAGGATTTAATAAGTGGGTAGTGGGAAACCCTAGTTTTTTCTCTCTAGAGAATTTATAAGTACTCTCCAAAATCTAATGGAAGTGTATGTGACCCCAATCCATAATAAGACTTCTCTTATTTATAGATATAGGCAACCCTCTTAAACTATTTAGGAGTAAATTTTTTAATTAAACTCGTAATCTAATTAAGAACTTATATGAGAGTACTCTTATTAATTAATTCCTAAACCATTTAGAAATTAAATAATAATAATAATAGTAGTAATAATAATGATAAGACTCATATTATTAATTTATAATTAATATTTTTAAAATACTAAATAATAAATATTAAGCTATTTAATTTATTCTATCATCATAGTATAAATTAAATATACTTAATTATTATTACGATTATGCTATTCATTTCTTAAATAATTTTTTTTACGGTGTGGCCCTTTAGGTTCTCCATATTAAACCGGTTGTAGAATAAATCAATTAGAATAATTCTAATCTTATTTAAATAAATAAATTAAATTATTTAATTCATTTAAATAAATAATATTTATTATGTACAACTTATTATACCAAAGCATACCCTTTGATATATTCTAAAGGTCTTAAGGGACATGTCAAAGCATAACTAATCATACACAAGATACTATGATGATCTCAAGTCCAATGATCACTTGTACTACTATCACATTAGGAATTCCTATTGACAGACAAGTAAAACTCCATTAGGTATTTCTTTAGTGAGTCACGTTTAGTGAACTTATTCTCTAATAAACATCTACATACTTGTTTTAGTGTCTCTACAGAAATGATTATGAGATCAATCATCCTCTTCATAAGAGCAAGCATAATATGTACTAATCTATCCAGATTTACTAATCCCCTTCTTAGCGATCCAACAATTACGAATGATTTTAGTTTTAGGCTATCTAGAATTTAGATCTCATTAGCATGATCATCATCATGATTCTAAAAGTATTGCTCAAAACTATGAGTTTATCATAATTAATTCAACAACACAATGTGGATAAAGAAAATGCCTTTAAATAAATTAATTATTTTATTAATAAACGAATAAGATTACAAAGTATATGCTATATCACATCAAATGTGATCAGCTTGTGTGCATACTACTTTCACTAATGACTTTTGAGCCTTGTTCCTCTGCTTATGTCTATTGTGGCATTCGAGAAGTCGATTAAATCTCTTCTGGTTGCTCTTCCTTGACATGTGCTTGGTTGTACTCAGATACATGAGGATTTTGCCCCACCATGATATCAGCGATAACAGACTTAATAATTCTCGCCTGTTTTACTGAACCAATAGGTGAGCTTTAATTGATCATCTGTGAACACTTCTCCTTAGAACCAACTTCTTTCTCTTCTAGAAAGTCCAAAGGCCAAATATTCTTTTCCATGAGGACTAGCTTCCTTCTCTGTTTCTTTGGCTTTGACATAGATCAGAATTCCATGTACTCTTTTTGCATTCTGACTGCAATTTTTAAGCAAAATCTTTCCCTTGACTCCTTTGTAGAAATATAGAGCTACTGTTAAGCATTCTATGTCTTCAGGGATTCGTAGAGTCTTCATAATTAGAACTAAAGGCTCTATGATCTTTTGGTCTGGTACTACGATTGTTGAGTCCTTACTTTGCGACTTCAACTTCTGCAATCGTAGGATTCTTTTGCTCTTCGATTTGAAAATCTAATAGTGCGATTTCTTCCTGATGGCCTATCTTGTCTGGTTCACCCTGATCAGCTTTATCAATCGTGACATGGATAGAGAATTCCATTGTCAAGAAATTCTTGTTGAATATTCTATAGAAGTGGTCCAGCCGAAACGGAGGGAATCAACCTCTGCAGTCAGGGCTGCCAACTGCTCCATAGCCTCATCTCGCTCCAGACGAGTAGTCTCCAGCTGATCCTCTACCCGCTCTATCTGTCCTACCAATACCACATTCCTCTCTAAGAGGTCATAAACCATCACACCAAGCTGAACAGAAGCCCCACGCCGACCGTGAACCTCTGCCTCTAGCTCGACAATCCTCTAGCCCTTTTCCTGCAACTTCTGGGTTAATTCAGCCTTTTCCCCTAAGGTCTGATAAGCTAATGACTTGTACTGCTCATTTCGGTCCTGGTGATCCTGGTTCTGATTCTCTAAGTGGGATACTCGATTCTCGAGCTCCTCATTTCTATTTGTCAGCTCTTCGATGATGTCACTAGCAGTAGTGCCCATGCCATCTGCATACTCAGGTGGCTCATCATCCTCCGTACTTGGATCCTCCTCGGGATCCTCATCCTCCCCCTCATCGCTTAACAGCCTCAGCATTCTTCTGGTAACTGGCTCCTCCTCAGAACCATACTCGGCCTCAGACTCATCCCAAGTGTCCATCATCTCTGGCTCACTCGGCTGCACCTCCACTAAATGCCCTGCGTCCACATGAATGTCTGTGAATTCCACCTCTCTAGCAGGACTGGACTCTCCCATCTCAGACATCCTGCAGCCACACACAAAAACAAATAGACAGCAAGATGTCAGTGTCACAATAAAATATATTCATTGATAAAATGAAATGATATTTTATCATGCACAACTCGGCTCGATGGATTTCCACAATCCACCTCCAGACATGACCATCAAATGAATCTCCTTGATCCCTCACCTAGCGTACTCAATACGAGTTTAATACCAAGGTTATAACCTAGGTTTTCGCATTCCTAAAGTTTATAACCTAAAGCTTTGATACCAACCTGTGACACCTCCAAATTCAGGTACCAATACCTCGAATTTGGTGCTCACGATAAAATAAATCCATACACCTCTAAACAATATAAATTAACTAATGCGGAATAAAAAAACATATGTTGTTCATTACAAAAGGTTTACTACGGTCCCAAGGTCTATAACCTTAAATAGAATACATCGCAGAGTACAATAATATTACAAAACGATTCCACGATTACATAACGGGATAGTCATATAACTATTCCTTAAGCTTTCATTTGCCTTTGTCCACTTTGAAACTCCCCGGCTTAACTGCAATAGGTTCATGATATAGCAAGGGTGAGCAACTACTTTGCTCAGCAAGTTTAAAATGAATAAAGGAGATATATCATGAATGAATAAGAATAATAGCTGCATAGATCAACAATTTATGAACATTGATGAAATAGCTGAAATGACATAATCAAAGTCCAAATGAATCAATGAATAATGATTATTTACTGCTGAGTGGTCCAACCGATCATGAACTTTTGGCAAAAGAGTCAATCATTCAACTAACTCCTTTAAAACCTGGCCCCGTCAGTTGTACTCGAGGGGATCAGCCTCTCGTACACCATGTATATGCATAACATTTAACTCTGACTGCATCGAATAACCGACACATTATAATCCCCTAATAAGGGTTGCTCTCTCAGTCCAAGAATCCGTACCAACTACTAGTTTGGATAACTTTTAAAATAATAACTTGTACATGTCTAGCCGAAACAAATGGCGTAGACTATTTCCTTAAACAATTCATGAACGAAGAACTTAAACGTTTTCACAATCCAACAACAAATAATGACTTCAAATGCATAAGCTGCGAATATCAATAATTATCTTGGAGGTGGAGTAATTGACAATAATTAATCCACTAATATGATTCAAAAGTAATAACTCCATTTGAGTCATGAAACTTGCAACAATATACAACACCTGTATAAAATATGAAACCTGCTCAAAATATAATTCGAGTAAGGTTAGGGAAACTTGCCCAACACAAGGGTTAGACAAGCGTTAGGAAACTTGTCTGGTGCGTCTGCTACAATATTACAATACACGCTCCTTAATATCCTACACAATTAAGTACATATCCACATAACAATTAGTCACATACCGAATATCAAATAATAGTTTAGACTACTCTATGATGTTTTATTCTTATTACAAACATAATATTAAACAATATTATACACACTAGTTACGGCGTTATGACGCTTGCACGTCTATACGCCAAGCTTGACTATTCGAACGCCCAAGCGACACGCAATTGCGTACGCCTAGCCCGCCCATTCGATTTATCTAATACTCATTGGTTAATAATGAGTATCATTATAATCATAACATTTATGTTTTAGAACTTAGAACAACATTTTATAATGTTGGGAGCATTACATGTGCTTACGCGCATGCCCGTCACCCTCTGATTGCCCCCAATTACACATTAGTCCTCCAAATATCCAATTTAGACCATGCTACAGACCTCAAATTTAAAAACTTAAAGAACGAAAGTTTTAGATCTACTCGTTCTCTTTCCGAATCATCCTGAATCACCTCAATCCGAGTTCGTATGAGAAAGTTACGCCCATTTTACTAAAGGACGTCGAAGTTGTTTGCACAGTCTCTTGTCCAGCGCCTTAGGCGCTCAAAATGGCCTATGACCAGCGCCTAAAGCGCGCTCTCACAGTAGCTGGACTCGTGGCCAGTGCCTAGCCAGCGCCTTAGGCGCTCGGCCTGAGTCCCCAAATCTTCGTGTTCTTTACAAAAATCATCACCAAATCTTCGTTTTTACATCTTTTTACAAGATTCCAGTTGTGTTAACCTTGTAACCCTTGGAACTACAATATGAAAACAACAAATAAACACAACAAGCAAGGAATCATAGCTACAAAGTCCTCTAAATTCGTCCAACAGTCCATGTTCATGTCCAAAGTCCATTGGTCTTGCTCCATTAAGCCAAGGTAAGGATTTCTTGCGTTTTTGTTCCACTTTGATGTTATTAATGACTTATATAGTCTCTTAACAATATTTACAAACAATCATAACAAACAAAAACACCAAGAATCGCCAAAAATCCGTCCCACAAGCTTAAGAGCTCAAAACTAAGAAAACTTGAAAATCTTTACAAGAAATCAAATGGAATAGATTTGATTGATTGTTTACCTCTGTAAATCCTTCCTAGATAGTTAAGAAGTTCGGCTAGGATTGATTGGCTTAAGTTCTCCTTGCTCGCACCTTCTTCTTCTTCCTCCTTTCTTTTTTCGGCGACTCTTCCCTTTTTCCGGCGACCTTCTCTTGCTTTCTTCTTCCTCTTTGCAGCTCTCTCTCTCCCTCTTTCTCTCTCCCTATCTGCTGGTGGAATGGTTGAATGGGTGTGCAAGGAGGCTTGGTTAGCTTCTTCACCTTCTTCCTCCTTGCTCCTTTCTTTTCTCCTCCTTCTTCCTTCAAGCTCTTGGCAGCTCTCTCTCTAAACTCTGCAGCTCTCTCTCTCTAATTGCTGATGATATGGGAGAGAAGGAATGGGTTAGGAGAAGTGGAGTGAGTGATTTAGGGAGAAGTGGGAGAAATGGGTTAGTGACTCAATGTTTCTTTCTTGATTTTATATTGGCTAGCAATTGTTTATTTGTTCCCACTTGTGCAACATGCAACAATTATTCCACTCATTTTGGCCTCTCCCTTACCATGTTACCCGAATACTCCCTCATCTAAACACCAAAATACTGATTTTTGTGCCCATATCCCACATGGGTCAAGTCTTGGGTCATGGGTTTGGGTCACCCTTAAAAATCACTCGGGCTTCTAATTTAATTTCCATTGGGCTCCCATAAATCCTACACTTGGATTATTGTCTCATTGCCTAAATGGGTTAGCAATAATTAGGAAAATCGAAGTCACCCGAGAATACGTCTCTAGATGAATATTCCTCACGTGAATACTAACCCGTGAATAGAGATTTAACGATGCTACGCGAAATCAAATATTCACTTAAACAAAACTATATCACGAAAAATTTCATGCATTCACATAATCCAGGTTGTCACACAACCTTTAAACATGCAACACAAAAATAATATTAATAAAATATAATTCATTCATTAATTTTCAAAAATTCGAATTACAAGGCAATTTCAGAATTCCCGATCGTTACATCCTCCCCCCTTATAAGAATTCTGTCCCCAGAATTACAGTCTAGGTACGGAACACTTAACATGGGTTTGCTCAAAAAGATGCAGATAATTCTTCCTCATCTTTTCTTCCAGTTCCCACGTAGCTTTTTCCGCTGCGTGATTCCTCCAAAGTACTTTGACCGAATGAATGACCTTGTTTCTTAACGTTTGCTCTTTCCTATCTAATATTTGGACATGAATCTCTTCATATGATAAGTCTCGCTCAACTTGAATCGGTTCATAGGATATCACATGCTTGTAGTCGGGTTTATATGGTCGCAACACAGAAACGTGAAACACATTGTGAATGTGCTCAAGTTCAGGAGGTAGAGCTACCTCGTACGCCACTTCACCTACCCTTTTTAACATTTCAAATGGTCCTACGAACCTAGGACTCATTTTTCCTTTCTTCCCAAATCTGATTTTTCCCTTCCAGGGAGATACCTTCAAAAACACAAAACTGCCAACTTCAAAGTCTCGCTTCTGACGATGCAAATCGGCATATTTCTTCTGTCGATCCTGAGCCGCTACCAATCGAACTCTTATCACTTTGAAGACATCCACGGTCTGCTGCACCATTTCAGGTCCCAACAATCTCTGTTCACCGACTTCGTCCCAGCACAGAGGTGTTCAACACTTCCTTCCGTATAATGCTTCGTATGGCGGCATGCCAATACTTGCATGATAACTGTTATTATAGGCAAACTCCACCAATGGCAGGTGATCATCCCAGCTTCCTTTAAAATCCATCACACATGCTCTAAGCATGTCCTCCAGCGTCTGAATCGTTCGTTCGCTTTGCCCATCCGTTTGAGGATGATACGCTATACTCAACCTCAACTGGGTTCCCAATCTTTCTTGTAAGCTCTTCCAGAAATTCGACGTGAAGCGCGGATCTCTGTCAGATACAATAGATACCGGTACTCCATGTCGTGACACAATCTCTTTCACATATAACTTTGCTAGCTGCTCCAGATTGTACCTTATCTTAATCGGTAGAAAATGTGCAGATTTAGTTAAACGATCCACGATCACCCAGATCGCGTTGTAACCCTTCTGAGTTGGTGGAAGTCCCGTCACAAAATCCATAGTGATATGCTCCCACTTCCACTCCAGAAATCTCCAGTGGTTGTAGTAGTCCGCCCGATTTTTGATGTTCTGCTTTTACCCTTTGACATGTCAAACATCGCCCAGCACATTCCGCGACCTCCCTCTTCATGTTCGACCACCAGAAATGTTGGCGCAAATCCTGATACATCTTGGTGCTACTAGGGTGTATCGAATACTTTGTAGAATGAGTTTCCTGCAGAATCTCTTCTCTCAACTCCGAAACCATCGGTATCCAGATCCTCCCTTCAAACCTTAGCAATCCCGTGATATCAGACTTATACTTCAATTCCTCTCCCTCTGAGATTCGCTCCCTTATGGCAACACATTCGTCATCCTTTCCTTGAGCCTCTTTTATCTTTGTCTAATAAAGTCGGTCTCGCCTCCACTGCGAACAGTTTCTCGTCTCCATCTGTCGGATACTTAACTTCCAACTCTAGTCTTTCCATTTCTTTTATCAATTCCTCTTGAGCTGTCAGCATCATCAACTTATCTCTGCCCTTCCTACTTAGAGCATCGGCTACTACATTGGCCTTACCGGGATGGTACAGAATTTCACAATCATAATCCTTGATCAACTTCAACCATCATCGCTGCCTCATATTTAGCTCCTTCTGAGTGAAGATATACTTTAGACTTTTGTGGTCTGTGTATATCTCACACTTCTCCCCATATAGATAGTGCCTCCAAATCTTCAGAGCAAACACCACTACCGCTAGTTCCAGGTCATGAGTCGGATATCCCTTCTCATAGTCCTTCAGCTGCCGTGACGCGTATGCAATGACCTTCCCATGCTGCATCAACACGCATCCAAGGCCTTTGTGTGACGCATTACTGTACACCACAAATCCCCCTGTATTATCTGACAGTGATAACACAGGCGCTTCGCTAAGTTTTTTCTTCAACTCCAAGAAACTCTCTTCGCACTTATTCGTCCATACAAACTTTACAGTTTTCCTTGTCAAATTCGTCAACGGCGTCGCTATCTTCGAAAAATTCTGAATAAATCTCCAATAGTAACCTGCTAATCCCAAGAAACTTCGGACTTCTGTTGGCGTCTTCGGCTGTTCCCAGTTTATCACTGATTCTACCTTGGTAGGATCCACTGATACACCATCCTTGTCAATTACGTGCCCCAAAAATTGCACCCTTTGTAGCCAAAATTAACACTTGGAAAACTTTGCATATAGCTTCTCCCTTCTCAGCGTTTTCAGGGCTATCCTCAAATGCTCGACGTGTTCCTCCTCCGTCTTTGAGTAAACTAGGATGTCATCTATGAAAACGACAACAAATTTATCTAGTTATTGCTTGAACACTCTGTTCATCATGTCCATAAATGTTGCTGGCGCGTTCGTCAGCCCAAACGACATCACCAAAAACTCAAAGTGTCCATATCGAGTTCTGAATGTTGTCTTTAGAATATCTCCCTGCCTCACCTTCAGTTGGTGATATCCTGTTCTCAAGTCAATCTTCGAAAAGTATTTCGCTCCCTTCAACTGGTCAAACAGATCATCAATTCTGGGCAACGGATACTTATTCTTAATGGTAACCTTATTCAGTTCCCTGTAGTCAATACAGAGCCTTAACGATCCATCTTTCTTCTTTACGAATAGCACTGGCGCTCCCCATGGAGATACACTTGGATGAATATACCCCTTATCTAGAAGTTCTTGCAGTTGAACCATCAGTTCCTTCATCTCCACCGGTGCCATCTTGTACGGTGCCTTTGAGATCGCTGCGGTTTCCGGTACCAAGTCGATAACAAATTCCACTTCTCTATCCGGCGGCAAACCTAGTAACTCATCTGGGAAAACATCTGGGAATTCCCTGACTACAGGTATCTGACCCATTTCACTCTCTACTCTTTGAGTATCAAACACATGAGCCAGATAACCTATGCAACCTTTCCTTAGCAATTTTTTCGCTTACATCATCGTCAGATAACAAGATTGTCTCGGCGATTTACTACCGTAAAATACGACCTTCGACTTATTCGGGGTCTTCAGGTGTATACTTTTCTTCTGGCAGTCGATCACAGCCCCGTGACTAGACAACCAGTCCATCCCAAGAATTACATCAAATTCTCCTAGTCGTATTGGAATCAAATCTATGCTCAGTTTATACCCGTTTATCTCAGCACAACAGTTTCTATGGATGTATTCCACAGGGATAACTTCTTTATTAGCTACTTCCACATTCATTAGATTCTCTAATTTCTCACGAGGTAAATCTAACCGTTTAGCAAATTCATCCGACACAAATGAACAGGTAGCACCCGAATCAAATAATATATATGCACTGATATTGTTGATCAAAATAATACTTGACACCACGTTCTTCGATTCCATCGTATCCTGCACTGTCATGTTGAAGGTGCGTGCTACTGGTCTGTTCTGCTGTGCTGGTCCTCCGATAGTCAGCTTACTGTTGTTCCCTTGGTTAGCACTGCCTGCATCGCTTTTCCTCTTTGGGCAATCCTTCTTCTGATGATCTGAAGCGCCACAAGAAAAACAACTTCCTACCTTCGCCTTTGGGCATTGTGGGGCAATGTGCCCCGGTTGACCACAATTGAAACAAACTCCTTTTCCTTTGATGCATTCTCCAAATTGATTCCTTCCACATTTCTCGCATTTATTTCCCTTCTTTGCATCCCCTCCGGACTTGCTTCCTGATATCTGACTGTCGTTCCATTTTCTCTTATTTGGGTTACTTCCCCCACTGCTACCTTCCTTATGACCATCATGGCTCTCCTTCTTTTTCTGATCTTGGTTGTGCTTTGTCAAAGCTTCATTTCCTCCCTCAGCAATGATTGTTTTCTCAAGTAACGTAGAAAATAGACCTGGCAAAATTGGCCCAGGCCCGCGGGCCGGCCCAGCCCGCCCAAAAAAAGCTGGGCTCTGGGCTTCATTTTTTTAGCCGGCCAAAACTTGGGCCTTTTTGGTCCGCCCAAATTTAGCCCAACCCAACATTGGCCCAGTCCGTGGGCGCCCAGCCCGCTCAATCCTTTGTAAAAATGGCCCAAGCTCGCGGGCCGGCCCAGCCCGCCCGCCAAAAAATGGGCTTTGGGCTTCACTTTTTCAGCCCACCGAAACCTGGGCCGTTTTGGCCCAGCCCAATTTTAGCCCAACCCAACAATGGCCCAGCCCGTTTGGCCCAGCCCAGCCCAATTGCCAGGTCTAGTAGAAAATGTGTTGATCTGCAAAACCGCAACCTTATTATACACCCAGGGCTTCAACCCTTGTTCAAATCTCTTCGCTCGCCTAGCTTCGGTGTCCACCTGATGTGGAGCAAACCTAGTTAACTCGTTTAATTTTGCGGCATACTCCGCAACTGACATGCTTCCTTGCTTTAGTTCCAAGAACTTTATCTCCATACTTGCCTGCGTGCTTGCTGGAAATAAATTTTCGAAAAACAGCTCCTTGAAACGAGCCCATGCAATCGTGCCTTCCCCAGCTCGACCTTTGTTTGCCTTCCACCAGTAATTTGCCTCACCTTTCATCATAAAAGTGGCAAACGACGTCTTCTGTTCCTTGGCCACTCGTGCGACCTCAAAAACTTTCACCATTTCTTCTGCCCATGTCTGGGCTTCAATCGGATCCGTAGTCCCACGAAACTCCGGTGGCCCTACTAATTTTGAAGTCCTTAAAGTTCGCCATGTGACTTCCTGGCTGATCAACCGCAGCGGCTGGTCTGCCATGCATTGCTTCGGCTAACAAGTTCACAAAAGTCCTCATAGGGTCTGCCTGACCCTCCTCATTATTCACCGACTCTTCCACCCTTGTGTATCGGGGTTGTCTTCTCGGCGACATTGTCTGTTTAAAAGAAAACCGTCGGCTTTTACTAATAGATTTATGCCATATCCAAAAAGTCATTTAAGTCAACAATTAAAAGTAAAAGCATCTATCAAACACATTTGATTTAAATAAAACAACTACATTTATAATCATACACCACTGTTTTAATACAACCAGACTCAACACGTGGCATACTTCTATAAACGCTCAAGGGCATGGCCTGCCAACCACTACTTATCCCCTAAAGAACAAAAATGGGGAATAATAACCTTCCACCCCTCTATCAGGAACAAAATTGGGGTTCAACTACTATCTCATGCACGCTACAAGCATAGGGATTTACAACACAAGTAAGCCCCTATTATAATAAAAGTGGGACCTACTGCAAACAAAATGCTAAAATAAATAACACATCACACCAAGTTGAACAGAAGCCCCACGCCGACCGTGAACCTCTGCCTCTAGCTCGGCAATCCTCTGGCCCTTTTCCTACAACTTCTGGGTTAATTCAGCCTTTTCCCCTAAGGTCTGATAAGCTAATGACCTGTACTGCTCCTTTCGGTCCTGGTGATCCTGGTTCTGCTCCTCTAAGTGGGATACTCGATTCTCGAGCTCCTCGTTTCTATTTGTCAGCTCTTTGATGATGTCACTAGCAGTAGTGCCCATGCCATCTGCATACTCAGGTGGCTCATCATCCTCCGTACTTGGATCCTCCTCGGGATCCTTGTGACGCCCCCAAATTCGGGTCTCCAAATACCCGGATCCGGTCATCACGATCCAATACAAACATTCACCTCCAACAACATATGGTAACTAAAATGCGGAATAAAATAAACATACGTTGTTCATTACAAGGTGTTACTAGTCCCAGAATACAAATAACCTTAAACACATACACAATCCGTACCCTAATAACTATCAGGGATTAAATTACATTAACAGTAATTAACTAACACATGAACCTAAAGTCTGCTACGAGAAGTCTATCATTTCATCTTTTCTTTCCCTTTGTTCTTCCCTGACGTCTCGGGTTTAGCTGCAATGAAGTCATGATATAGCAAGAATGAGCAACGAGTTTGCCCAGCAAGTTTAAAGTGCAACGATAAAGGTATATCATGATGAAGGGATATTAAAGGGATTTCAACAATAGAATAATCAGAAGCAAGAACATTAAATGCTTTTAGAACAATTGATAGTCAAATAGACTTTGAACGATAACTTCCAGAGGAGTCAATAGCTGGTTGACCCTCTGGTTACTGGCTACAGAATAACGTACTTGAGGGGATCAGCCTCGCGTACCCTATGTATATGCATAACATTTAATTATGCTATTTGTACCTTATACACGGTACGTGGGGTACTCCCCTATAAATAAAGGGGTGTTCATACAGTCTAAGAATCCTTACCATTGATTGGTTCAGATAGCTTTTATAAATTCTCACATATTTATCTGACCGAACAAGGGTTCAGACCTAACCATGAATGGTTTATAAATTCTTGAATTTAAATGTACGAATTTCAAATGCACGAGTGCGAATGTCAATAAATATACAGATGTGGAATAATTTAGGAAGTAATTAGACCACTTAAGGCATGCTTGGAGATAAAAACTCAAGCTTAAAGAATAACTTGCAACAGTATATATATACCTTTTTGCACGAATTAAAAATAGTGCATAAGGCTTAGAAATTTGCTCAATGTAAAAGTTGAGTAAAGAAGAACTTGCAATAATGTAAGAAGTTTAGGGTTAGGAACTTGCCTGCTTGCTCAGCTACAGATAAATTCTAGCTTTAATTAACTGATCTCGAGTGACCTATCATTGGATAAAGTCGGCTTATCAATTATTATGACATGATTGTATCTTGGCACGCTTTACTATACCATTTACTTAGCAATTAAATAATTCATCATCTCTATTTAATTACAATTTAACATTAGTTAAACGAAAATTTATTAATGACCTTTAGCAATTAACTTGATGGTAGCTAATCATGATTACTTATTCTTTGGTTTCTCGGATTTATTACCATTATCTGACCCTGAACATGGTTTAAAAATCCTTATTTATTACGATAATAATTATTTCATTACCTTTTGTCATACTTAATTATTATCAAATATCATTTGAATAACAATTAAATATTTATTATATTAAATAATAAGTAATTATTTATTAATTTTACTTATACTTAATTATTATTTAAGATCAAATAATAATTAAATATTTATTACCTTTATTTATTATTTATCGATAAATAATAAATAATTATTTGTTAACCTTGATCATACTTAATTATCATTTAATATTAAATAATAATTAAATATTTACTATCTTTATTTATTATTTAAGGTTAAATAATAAATAATCGTTTTATTAACTATATTCATACTTAATTAACAATTAAATATTTATTATCTTTATTTATTATTTATTGGTAAATAATAACTAATTATTTATTAACTTTACTTATACTTAATTATTATTTAATTAAATAATAATTAAGTATTTATTATCTTTATTTATTAAATAAATAATTATTTTGTTAACTTATTCATGCTTAATTAAATAATAATAAATAATTACTTTATGGATTTTATTTAATTATTATTCATTAAATAATAATTAACATTTAGTATCCTTATTTATTCTTTAAGGATAAATAATTACGTTACTAGGTTTATTTAAGAATAAACAATAAATAATTGAATTATTAATTATTAATTAGATAATTATTGAATATTTATTATCTTTATTTATTATTCATTGATAAATAATAAATAATTATTTTATTAACTTTATTAATTATTATTTAATATTAATTAAATAATAGTTAAATATTTATAGCCTTTATTTATTGGGTATTGGTAAAGAGTAGGAATTTTCTCATTAATCCTTATTATTATTTAATATTAACTAAATAATAATTTAGAACTTATTATTTTGTTTATCATTTATGGATAAATCATTATTAATAACTTATCATTTATCAACCGATTTCCCAGCCAGCAATATTTCACTAATTTATAGACCTAATGAAACCTGAGTTTAGCTGGTTACTGAATCAACAGAATGGCCAACACTAACAAGTTGGTTCTCAAAGACATTTTGACAAACACATGGTGGGCAATCCCAACATTCGGCAGTGGCCAATGTTTAGTCCAAACCAAGCTGCCAGGACCTGAAGTCCTTCGAAATACAGAGTTTCAAAACGAAAAAAAAAAAATCAGCCCAATACAAATTCTCAAGTCAAAACCAAACCACAACCGAAAGAAATCCAATACCAGATTCTTATTCACAATGAACCAACAAAATATAATACAGTCTTGTAAACCTAAACAAAAACAACATAATACCAGTTTTCTCCGGATCAAAACAAACCCACAATTGACAGTACCAATTTGATTACGAAAGAGGGGAATTTATTCAAAGCCAATTAAGAACTATCACAGTGGTACAAGATCAACACAACACAATATTATTGTATGTTTAAATCCCAAAATAGTACAGTCCCAAACAGGGGAACCATACAATCCAAATCATAGAAGAAGGAAAATGAACTAACTAAATCATTACATCTCATATACCTTCCTGCCGACCGATTTGCTTGTCGCCTTCTTCTCCCAAAATAATCGACGAATCCAGCGGGCATTCGAACTCAATTCTCTGTTCTCTCTTCTCACAGTGACCGTTTCTTGCTCTAATTTGGAACCCTAATTCTCCCTAAGTTTGTGTATACTTTACTCCTAATTTGGGGCTCACAAGAACAAAGTAAGAATCGGCAGCTTCTGGGTTGGGGTCTCAATTTATAGGGCAGTGTTTGCCCAATTTGTGGTTAATACCCTAATTGCTTCGGACAATACCTGAGGGTTTGAGGAGAAACTGGCTGTCGACCGTTTCACATCAACCCAGCTGCGATTTCGCCGGCAGGACCTCGAGCATCGTACCTTCCACCGGTCAAATCGTCGCGCTTGCAAATCCTTTGGTCCGGTCGCTAGCCACTCATTCACCCGCCTCGATTCTCGTATATCTACCGGTCACTGCCCCGTTTCCCCGTCTATTGCCGGCGATTGACACCCTCACCCTCTACCGTTGCGTCTGATTGTAGGTTTTGGTTTTGACTGATTGAGGGGTTAGGGATTATCTGAGATGAGAGATTTGGTTCTCTCTCAAATAACTCTACCGATTGAATTTGGTTTCCCCAAATTTCATACCAGTTGTCCAACGGATACAAGTCGGCTATAAGAAAAGAAACGGGTTTGGTTCGGCTGGAATGATTTTGGGCTCAACCCAAATATGGTTGGGTCGGTTGGTTTAAATTAAGGAGGCAGCCCAATAAGAATTAAATTGAAAAGAAGATTTGGACTCAAATTAGAACTAAATAAAAGTAATGGCCAAGGAAATTTTTCCCAATTTAAATTAACCACTAAGAAATTCTAATATTCTAATTTAAATAACCAAACTAATTAATTAATTATTTAAAACATTTATTTTAACCAAAATTCTTTATTCGAGTTGTTTAATCCGATAATGATAAAATTATTTATTAACTTCCCAAATTTTCCTGCAATTAAATTCTTAGGGTTAACCCACTAATTTATTTAACTATCAGTGAATCCCTTCAATGCACCGAAAATTATTGGACCACGTATTTATATAATTAAATATTAATACCCACATGGATCCAATTAAATTTGTTAAATTAAATAAAATGAATTTCATACGTTAAAATAAATTGTACAGGATTTTAAAAATTCCTGGGCATTACAATCCTCATCCTCCCCCTCATCGCTTAACAGCCTCAGCATTCTTCCGGTAACTGGCTCCTCCTCAGAACCATACTCGGCCTCAGACTCATCCCTAGTGTCCATCATCTCTGGCTCACTCGGCTGTACCTCCACTAAATGCCCCGCGTCCACATGAATGTCTGTGAACTCCACCTCTCTAGCAGGACTGGACTCTCCCATCTCAGACATCCTACAGCCACACACAAAAATAAATAGACAACAAGATGTCAGTGTCACAATAAAATATATTCATTGATAAAATGAAATGATATTTTATCATGCACAACTCGGCTCGATCGATTTCCATAATCCACCTCCAGACATGACCATCAAATGAATCTCCTCGATCCATCACCTAGCGTACTCAATACGAGTTTAACACCAAGGTTATAACCTAGGTTTTCGCATTCCTAAAGTTTATAACCTAAAGCTTTGATACTAACCTGTGACACCCCCAAATTCAGGTACCAATACCTCGAATTTGGTGCTCACGATAAAATAAATCCATACACCTCTAAACAATATAAATTAACTAATGCGGAATAAAAAAACATATGTTGTTCATTACAAAAGGTTTACTACGGTCCCAAGGTCTATAACCTTAAATAGAATACATCGCAGAGTACACTAATATTACAAAACGATTCCACGATTACATAACGGGATAGTCATATAACTATTCCTTAAGCTTTCCTTTGCCTTTGTCCACTTTGGAACTCCCCGGCTTAACTGCAATAGGTTCATGATATAGCAAGGGTGAGCAACTACTTTGCTCAGCAAGTTTAAAATGAATAAAGGAGATATATCATGAATGAATAAGAATAATAGCTGCATAGATCAACAATTTATGAACATTGATGAAATAGCTGAAATGACATAATCAAAGTCCAAATGAATCAATGAATAATGATTATTTACTGCTGAGTGGTCCAACTGACCATGAACTTTTGGCCAAAGAGTCAATCATTCAACTAACTCCTTTAAAACCTGGCCCCGTCAGTTGTACTCGAGAGGATCAGCCTCTCGTACACCATGTATATGCATAACATTTAACTCTGACTGCATCGAATAACCGACACATTATAATCCCCTAATAAGGGTTGCTCTCTCAGTCCAAGAATCCGCACCAACTACTGGTTTGGATAGCTTTTAAAATAATAACTTGTACATGTCTAGCCGAAACAAATGGCGTAGACTATTTCCTTAAACAATTCATGAACGAAGAACTTAAACGTTTTCACAATCCAACAACAAATAATGACTTCAAATGCATAAGCTGCGAATATCAATAATTATCTTGGAGGTGGAGTAATTGACAATAATTAATCCACTAATATGATTCAAAAGTAATAACTCCATTTGAGTCATGAAACTTGTAACAATATACAACACCTGTATAAAATATGAAACTTGCTCAAAATATAATTCGAGTAATGTTAGGGAAACTTGCCCAACACAAGGGTTAGACAAGCGTTAGGAAACTTGCCTGGTGCGTCTGCTACAATATTACAACACACGCTCTTTAATATCCTACACAATTAAGTACATATCCACATAACAATTAGTCACATACCGGATATCAAATAATAGTTTAGACTACTCTATGATGTTTTATTCTTATTACAAACATAATATTAAACAATATTATACACACTAGTTACGGCGTTACGACGCTTGCACGTCTATACGCCAAGCTTGACTATTCGAACGCCCAAGCGACACGCAATTGCGTACGCCTAGCCCGCCCATTCGATTTATCTAATACTCATTCATGTTTTAGAACTTAGAACAACATTTTATAATGTTGGGAGCATTACATGTGCTTACGCGCATGCCCGACACCCTCCGATTGCCCCCAATTACACATCAGTCCTCCAAATGGCCAATTCAGGTCTACTCATTCTCTTTCCGAATCATCCTGAATCACCTCAATCCGAGTTCATATGAGAAAGTTATGCCCATTTTACTAAAGGACGTCGAAGCTGTTTGCACAATCTCTTGTCCAGCGCCTTAAGCGCTCAAAATGGCCTATGACCAGCGCCTAAACCGCTCTCTCACAGTAGCTGAACTCGTGGCCAGCGCCTAGCCAGCGCCTTAGGCGCTCGGCCTGAGTCCCCAACCCGTTTTGCTTCCCGGAATGCTCTGTTTTGGTGTTCTAGACCTATCTTGCTTCCAACCACCATAACTCCCTCAATATACGTTCAAATTGGTCCGTTCCGGACTCTATGGACTCCTAAGACATAGGACTACAACATATGAAAAATTCAGAGTTATCCATTACCATTAACATGGCCAAATCTTAGGCCAAAGTATCAACTCATGTTATATTTTCGTGTTCTTGGTGTTCTTCGTGTTCTTTACAAAAATCATCACCAAATCTTCGTTTTTACATCTTTTTACTCGATTCCAGTTGTGTTAACCTTGTAACCCTTGGAACTACAATATGACAACAACAAATAAACACAACAAGCAAGGAATCATAGCTACAAAGTCCTCTAAATTCGTCCAACAGTCCATGTTCATGTTCATGTCCAAAGTCCATTGTTCTTGCTCCATTAAGCCAAGGTAAGGATTTCTTGCGTTTTTGTTCCACTTTGATGTTATTAATGGCTTATATAGTCTCTTAACAATATTTAAAAACAATCACGACAAACAAAAACACCAAGAATTGCCAAAAATCCGTCCCACAAGCTTAAGAGCTCAAAACTAAGAAAACTTGAAAATCTTTACAAGAAATCAAATGGAATAGATTTGATTGATTGTTTACCTCTGTAAATCCTTCCTAGATAGTTAAGAAGTTCGGCTAGGATTGATTGGCTTAAGTTCTCTTTGCTCGCACCTTCTTCTTCTTCCTCTTTTCTTTTTTCGGCGACTGTTCCTTTTTTCCGGTGACCTTCTCTTGCTTTCTTCTTCCTCTTTGCAGCTCTCTCTCTCTCCCTCTTTCTCTCTCCCTATCTGCTGGTGGAATGGTTGAATGGGTGTGCAAGGAGGCTTGGTTAGCTTCTTCACCTTCTTCCTCCTTGCTCCTTTCTTTTCTCCTCCTTCTTCCTTCAAGCTCTTGGCAGCTCTCTCTCTAAACTTTGCAGCTCTCTCTCTCTAATTGCTGATGATATGGGAGAGAAGGAATGGGTTAGGAGAAGTGGAGTGAGTGATTTAGGGAGAAGTGGGAGAAATGGGTTAGTGGCTCAATGTTTCTTTCTTGATTTTCTATTGGCTAGCAATTGTTTATTTGTTCCCACTTGCGCAACATGCAATAATTATTCCACTCATTTTGGCCTCTCCCTTACCATGTTACCCGAATACTTCCTCATCTAAACACCAAAATGCTGATTTTTGTGCCCATATCCCACATGGGTCAAGTCTTGGGTCATGGGTTTGGGTCACCCTTAAAAATCACTCAGGCTTCTAATTTAATTCCCATTGGGCTCCCATAAATCCTACACTTGGATTATTATCTCATTGCCTAAATGGGTTAGCAATAATTAGGAAAATCGAAGTCACCCGAGAAGACGTCTCTAGATGAATATTCCCCACGTGAATACTAACCCGTGAATAGAGATTTAACGATGCTACGCGAAATCAAATATTCACTTAAACAAAACTATATCACGAAAAATTTTATGCATTCACATAATCCAGGTTGTCACACAACCTTTAAACATGCAACACAAAAATAATATTAATAAAATATAATTCATTCATTAATTTTCAAAAATTCGAATTACAAGGCAATTTCAGAATTCCCGATTGTTACAGTTCAGATACTAAATAACTCCTAGTCCAAGCCCATCAGACTTGGAATCTCTGTGGTCACTAAGCCCAAAACGAACAGTTGTTGATTGTTGTTGAGAGGTGCTGCTAAGTTTGGCGTTTTAGGCTTCTTCTTCAGGTATTTAGCAGCGTGAATGTGATCATCTTTGAGATGTTGTTGAGCGTTGCAATGAGGCTGACTTCTTCTAGTACTCAATAGCTTCTCATGATCATCTATTGTGTTGTTAAGATGGAAATTCAACTCATTCTTTTGATACTTGACAGTTACTCATGATGGGTTACTAAGATGACATTAAAGTTTCTACCTCTTGGTACTTAACAGCTTCTCATGATGTGTTGTTAAGATGTCAATAATGTTCTTCTTCCTCTTGTACTTAGCAGCTCTGAACACGTCTTCTATTGTAGAGTCAACTTACTCTATGTCTTCACTAGTTTAACTCTTTTTGTGTTCATGGTGGTTCGTAGAGTGTGTTCTTGCATTTTATCTTTTTGATCTGACACTCTCACTTTTCCACAACTATCCACCACACCCTCTTTTGTTTTGGATTTGAATACTTGAGGTCTTTTATAGTTCAAAAATCTTCCCGTTACAAAGTGTCTGTTGGTGTATTTAATGCACAGATACTTTGATATCATTGATGTTGACTTTCAGGAACTGTTGTGTCAGCGTACTCTCTTACTTTGGACTTGTCACATCAAACTGCAGCTTTACTTACTTCCTTGACAGGTCGCTTTCGGTAAACTAGCAAGTGGACACATCTTTGATTTCTATCAAAGATATATTGTTTGATGCCTCGGGACCTTTCACTTGCAACATTCCAATGTCAGTCTCCTTGTCATTCCTGACTTTACTCTACGATCTTGTTGTCTCTTTAAAGCTTTAGAATGTCAGCTGTTGCTCTACGATCTTTAGGTAACTCTGCGAACTGACTTAACCTTTATGTAAAGGTAGAGTACCCTTTACGAATTAACCTTTACTTGCTTAGTCTTCAATTTATCTTCATGTATCGTAAAAGAGCTTTACGATCGCCTTTATGTTATGCTCTACGATTAGCTTTACGATTTTGCAACCCCTTCTTTATTCTGATGGTTCTACGAACTTACAGATTACTCTGCCACACAGGCCTTACATTATGAATTGGCAGAGTAATTCTACAAACCATTCTTCACTCAACGATCCTTGAGTTACTTCAGCGATTGTTTGAACTGCTCTACGTTCAGTTTCTTCTTAACGAGTTTTACTAGATTTTACGATTCTCTGTGCACTTTACTTGTGAAGTGATCTCTACAACATGTGCAAATGCTCTGCGATCTGTCTTTCTACGATGCTGCAGTAGACTCTATGAAGATTGCTTTAAGACTTTGGAGCTGACTTTCAGATTCTGTCTCTGCCGAATGATCCTTGAAGTACTCTGCGACCTTTAGTTCATTCAACTAACTGATCTTTACTTTACGCATTGGAATGAACTATTCTGCTGATGCTTCATGAGCTTTATCGACTTGTCAAAACAGCCTAACAACTATACATTAGATCATTGTAAGATCAACCTAGCATTTTTGATCTTTCTAATCTAAGTCCTTGTACATCGAATCAAATTATTATTAAGGACTTTACAAAACTTACTTATACAAATATACATTAATCATTTTGTTATTTGAACACTTAGATTACTTTGCTTACAATTTTTATATTACAAACATGTAGAATAACTCTACGATAAGATCAACCGAACAACGTTGACCTTTTTATTCTAAGTCCTTGCACATGTATTTCTCTTTATAAGGACTTTACAAAGCTTAGAAAACAAATATACTTTAATTTGATTTAACATCGCATCAATCAATTATCATCAAACTACATTCAACAACAATAAGTATGTAATTCAATATTCAGCATCTAGTTACATAAATGAATTGCATTTATTAAACATATCACATACATTTTTCAACAAGTCACCTTTATCATCATATGCTCACATAATCACATATCATATAAGCACGTAAACATATATAAACACACAAATACACAATCACACATAAGCACGTAAACATATATAAATACACAATCACACATACACATAAGCATATAGACATTTACACAATCACAATAGTCATCATCAAATTAAACATATTTCAACACACTCATCATACAACAGATTGATCTGAACTAAAAAGTACATGGGTCCACATGATCGGTAACACTTGATGTTATTCTGCTCATTGATTTGGGTCAGCCTATTAAAAGCTTTGTTTTGACCGTGTGGTGCGCATGTGCGCGCGTGTATGAGTGTTTGAGAGAGACAAATAGAGTTGGTGTGTATGGGATTTCGTTTCTCAAACTAGGGCTCATAACAAAAAAATAGGCTAGTGTGATGAAAAGTGAACGAGCGACGTCGTATGTAAGAGAAGAGAGAGGCACCGACACCAAATTCAGGAAACTGCCGTCGAGGAAGCCACCGTCAACTCTTTACGACCGTCCGGTGGTCAATCAATCCGCACAAGGTCACCACATTAGTTGGTTATCCAAGCTCGTTGATCTGGCATATGGCTTGATTTCCGGCAGCGCTACCAAAACTTATGCCCTCATTATTCTCCAAATCACCTTCCACCTCTAATATTCTTCCCTTAGATACTTCTGATCACAGTTAGTTAAGAAGAAAGAAGTTTTCTCTTTTATTTTCTTTTTTGTTCCTTTTTCCTTTATTATTTGTTGGAAAGACTGATATGGTTGTATTCATATTAATAGTTAATGGTTCATTAAAATATTTGGGGGTTCCGTCAAAAGTTACTAAGGAGGGTGTATTCAATTAAGACTTTTAAAGACTTTTTTTAAGTGACAGATTTTTGTAGAGTTTGCGGGTTTTAATGACTTTTAAAGACTTTAAAACTTTAAAGACTCCATGAAATAAGTGACAGATTTTTATAGACTTTTTACTAAGACTTTGGTAGACTTTTGTATACTTCTAATATATCTTGCAGCTTATGTTAATTGTTAATTAACCTATATGTACAACCTCTCATTTGAGAAAGGGAGTAAATATATGCTTCAAGTGGTGAATAAAATGTAATTCTCCACTCTCCACTGTATAAAATAAAGATTGAGAAATGTTCTACTATATCACTCAAAAAACCCCAACAAAAATAAATAAATCCCCAACAAAAGGGATTAGTAAAGATCGAAATTTGGTAGTTAGATATTTGTAGGACATTTTTTTCAACACTTATAATTCAATTAAAAAAATAGTATCTCTTGCAATTTTATGCATCGATTTGTTTATTCTAAGTTAAATAAATAAATATAAATAATAACTCTTTTTAAGAGATGTGCAGTGACAAATCAGGATTTGAGTTCAGTGCAGACAAAAAAATATTTTTATTCATAAAAAGTATTTTAATTACAAATTATAGTGAAGTAAATAAAATTAAGATTAACATACAATAGACGACTTCCGTTCTAAAATTTAAAGTACATTTTTAAAATGAGAACTTTAAGAATATTTTTATATTCACAATGTAACATTAATTAACTAAGAATTCAATAGCGGATGTCTCAGATTAATTAACTAATATTCACAATGTAACATTAATTAACTAAAAAAAACCTGTAACACACTATCAAATGATCAATTGTTATCGTAAGTTATTAGATTATTGTGTATTTCAAATTTTATTATGAATTTAGTAATTTATACATTAATGAATAGTTAGATGGCGGTGGTTACTGTATGAACAAGTGAACCAAAAATGTATTTAATTGGTTATGGCCTTGAATGGCCTTTCACTCATGATATGCTTGTGTTATAAAAAAAATGAATTAACTAATCAATCATGGGAAAATAGGTTAGTTAAATTTATTATTATATACATGCATATGTAATGGTACTATGTATGGTATTATAAAAGAAAGTTCTACAGATTGTGGCATGTGACGTAATTTGTTTAGAAAGAAATAAAAAGGGAAAAGAATTATAAAGCTATTACACATTTGCTTAACTAAGTCAGAGAGATGGAAGTAAATTAATTTTACACCTTCATGTAATTCAGATAAGCTTTGTAAGCCAGCAACAAAGATTATGTTATGAATATTATTTTATTATTTATAATATACATACTAAAAAAATGTGCATGTGTATAAATTAACTATGATGTTTAGAAAATTATAAAATTGAAAGAGTATTGAATTTAAATATTTTTATATTCACAGTTAACATTAATTTTCATACAACTCACCTACCCATATTCTATCTCCGCAGCCTTCCATGAGGGAAAGTCTCAAATGCTTATTGCCAAAAGACAGACCCATATACTCATTCTATTTTATCTTCTCCCTTTCTCAAATATTTGGAAGTCTTTAGATATGAGGTCAGACTTTGGATATGGGTACCTCTTCTTCTAAAATATGTCAAACTCTACCATTTGATAGAAATCTGAAAAATCTATGACTTTTTGAATACCAAAATACTTTTATAGACTTTGTAAAAGTCTCAATTCAATACCACCTAACTTTTAAAAACATTACAAAAGTTATAATTGAATACTAACTTTTATAAACTCTTTAAATATCTTGATTGAATACAACCAAACTTTTAAAGTCTTTAAAAATCTTTAAATGTCTTAATTGAATACACCTCCTAAGTGTGTGTGTGTGTGTGAGCGTAATGTTTTAATCGAGACTCAGATTCTAAAATATTGGTCTTTAACTTCTCATGTTTATCCTTGGTATTTAATTTATTGAATTAGCTAGAATCGGAGTTCTAACTCCATCAATTCCAAAAGTAATTTAGCTATCCAAACAATAGTTTTAGAATTGGGAGTAGAGCTACAAACGAACCGAACCGAACCGAACTTTATCGAACTCGAACCGAACTCGAACACTTTTAGTCGAACTCGAACATGTTCGAGTAACTTGATCGAACCAATAGCTATGTACGAGTTCAGATCGTTTGGTGTTCGCGAACTGTTCGCGAACATGATCGAGTTCGCGAACAGTTCGCGAACAAGTCGAACATAAGGTTGTTCGCGAATATGAACAGTTCACAAACACATTATCGAACCAAACTTATCGAACCGAACTCGAACTTATCGAACCAATTCTTTGAAATAACCAATTATTTTTATTTAGAATTTTAGAAACAATTTAAACATGTAATTAAGAAATCAAACTACTCGAACCGATCTCGAACTTATCGAACCGAACTCGAACATACCAAATCGAACCGAACTGTTCGCGAACAAAGACGAACCGAACCACATGGTTCGCGAACATGTTCGATCGAGCAATCGAACGGAACATTATGTGCGAACTCGACTCGACTAGGCGAGCAAGTCGAACTCGAACCGAACCAAACTCGAACCGAACCGAACCTGTTCGCGAACAGTTCGGTTCATTTGCAGCCCTAATTGGGAGTGTCAATTCCAATTCTAAAAAATTGAATGGACGTTCCCAAACAGACCTTAAGAATAAAGGAATTAAAAAGTTCGTGGACCAAGTATGCGAAAACAAATGTTTAGGGACTAAACATGAAAATAGCGATAAGTTCAGGGATGTCTGATCTCAAACACTATATATGTAAAATTTATACTACATCCATTTCAAAATTATAAATACATTTTGACTTTTAAAGTCAATTCGCGAAATTCTAAATATGAAGTTATTTAGTTTTAATACAACAAATATAACAATTATAAACTAACTATAAACTACAAATTATTATATTTGTTATTTTCAAAAATTGAACGAAATTTTATTAATTTTGAGTCTTAGAATTTCGCGAATTAATTCTAAAAAGTTAAAATGTATCTCTAATTATGGAACACATAGTGCTTATTTTTATTTTCGGTCCCAATGGTTTCCATTATTTTCTTATGGATCCAAAACTCATTCAACATTCAACAAGCTCTTCTCCATTTGACGTTTTGAATTTCGTCATCGCGCCTTTTTTCACATTCAACAAGCCCAGGTATGTATATTCAAACAATACTTCATTTATCTAACAAATTCCCATCGATTTGCTGTTCGAGTTTCAATTACTAGGTCTTCATCTTGCACAATTGCCCTTTATTTCTTCATTTCCTTCTATTTGGGGATCCAAAACTCATTCAACATTCAACAAGCTCTTCTCCATTTGACGTTTTGAATTTCGTCATCGCGCCTTTTTTCACATTCAACAAGCCCAGGTATGTATATTCAAACAATACTTCATTTATCTAACAAATTCCCATCGATTTGCTGTTCGAGTTTCAATTACTAGGTCTTCATCTTGCACAATTCCCCTTTATTTCTTCATTTCCTTCTATTTGGGGATAAAATTCTCAGTTTAGATAAAAATAACTTCTAGGGTTTATTAGTTTTTCAAATTTCAGTTTTCAGTATTCATCGAATCAATTGATTTCTTTAACAATAAACGTACAAATTGATTTGTGTTCTACTATTAATTTTGCTTTACTAATTGTTGAGTTTGCTAATTTTGGTTTCAGATGGAGGCCCTTTACTCTAAGCTATATGACAAGTACACTAAATTAAAGGTTCTACCTCTCTCTCTACATCTGCTTTTGTGTGTGAGATTCACCGAGCAAGGGATTAAGTGGAATGATGTAATTTGTGATTTTTGTTTGTTTGTAGACCAAGAGGGATACAGAAACGGAGGAGCTAAATCGAAGTCAAGAAGAGAAATTCATGGCATATGCATCTGGTATTTATTTCAACATCTGATTACTTTTTCTAAAGTTTATGCTTTTGAATTGGGTTTACATTAGGAACAATTTGTTTATGCTCTGCCACTAGATATTCATTTTTGATACTCCCTCCGTACTGGAATTTGAAATTCATTTGTAAAATGATGACTTTTAAGGAAAAATATCCCTTACATTAGCTATAAATGTAGTACTGTTAGCATGATAGTACTGAATCAACTTAGAACAAAAACTATGGCATAATAGGAAATTTATCTCTAATTTAGCAACGGACAGAAGATGAGGAAAATATATCTAGTTTTGGAACGGAAGAAGTTATTTTTTATTAAACTTTTTTTTGAAGATAACAAAACTTTGGAGTATATCTTTATGATTAGCTTGGGAACAGTTTGCAACTTTTGTGAAGTGATACACATTTCATATAATGCAATTTGTTTTAAGCTATGATTAACTGATCAAGAGATTGCCTATAGCACAACATATATATATGGAACTTTGCTTAGTTTGCAGTTCAAGATGAGGATTCCTTAGCTGCAAAATGATGTACTACTCCATCCCAATTAAGTGTTTGGGTTTCTTTTGTGTGTATTTGGAATTTTCAATATGCCGGATACATATATACTTGTTGTATATTCACTAAATTTTTAATGCATAATATAGATACATAATGGAAGTATGCATATATATGTTTTCGGCAAGTTTTGAAATATTTTCTTGGACACACCAACTAATTTGGTTACCTAATCTAGGATGGGGGGAGTAGTTCTAAAACTTATTTAGCTTAGGTCCAAACTCGAAATGTGTTTGAACTAATGAAGTTAAATTAAGTTTGTGGAATCATAGTATAGTGCCAGGTGCCTTTCAACTTGGTTATTGAGATGAACTTCAAAGGGGTTAATGTGATTGTGATAAAACAATATCATTATACTTACCAAAGTGGAGAGAGAATAGTGATACAAAAAGGAGATTGGATGTCATGTGATAAAAATAGAAGCAGTTTCTCCTATATAAGTCTCACAGTCTTGGTTCATTGGTGAATGGGATTCTTTTGTCATACTATCTTGGGTGGAGCCCATTGATGGTGGCGTCATATTATCTTGGCTGGAGCCCATTGACGGGGGCGGCGAAGAGCTGGAAATTTTATTATGTTTACTTTTGGGGAAATTGATATATGTAATAGTATATTTTATTTATTAGTGGGAATTTAGGATATTAAGAAATATTATTATTTAGTTAGGGTATTTTAGTCATTTAGTAATTTTATTAGTCCTCAAATAATACTAGAGTTTTGAGTCTCTATAAATAGTGATGTAATCCCCACAACATTTAATGAAGAAAGAATAGGTTCTGTTTTATTCTTGGCAATTTGATGATGCAGCTGCAGATGAATTGATACAACACTTAAGAAGTGAAAATGATAGGCCTCTTGCAGAAGTTGATGATTTGAGAAGCGAAGTGACTCCAATAAGGCAAGAAACACCTGTAGAGCACTTTTTCTTCTTCTTAAGGGATCCTGAATAACAGAATTACGAAGCCACGTTAATTTCTGTAGATCTAGCAGACATGAGCAACTTGTAGAGTACCAAAAGCTTTTGATGGAAGAGAGGCAAAAAGGTAAGAATTAGGTTGTTCCCATGGAAATCAGGAATTCCTAGCTGGTATGTTTATTTGTTTTGTGGGACATCATTCTACATGCTTAATGTTGTCCATTCTAAGGTTCTTTGTAAAAAGATTGTAAAAGAAAGAATTCTACAACACATATAGAGGATGTAGATGGGCTGTTGACAAGGTGTAGTCTGAAACTCTGAATTTCTTGGTGTTAATTTGACTATTATATTTAGGGTGTAGCACGTTCTTGGTTTATACCTCATGATTTCACTTTAGGTATTTTTCAGTGTACCTTACGGAACTCACACTAATTAATGAAGTTGATCATTATAAGCCCCCCATATTATACAACCAATTTCAACTATCTATGTTACAACAGCCTGGCGTTTCCAGCAGGACGCTAATATATTGGGGCATTTTCTGAGTCAAGAATTAATCATTTCCAGAGGAAATATATGTCTTGTTGTACCATATGTGATGAGGTGCTAACTTGCTAATGTGGAGCATACTTGCTACAATGATTGGGTCCTGTACTTTAAGTATCATTTTTAGTTTCCTCATCTATTAATATGGCACAAGATACCACTTAAACTTGGTTGCTTTGCAGAACCAACTTTCCATATGTTCTATGATAATTACTGAATTTTCCTCATTTTTTCATAGCTATTCAGAAAAAGTGCCTTTAGAAGAAAGAATAACCATAATCATCATGCCTTTGCTATTCCTTGAAATGTTGATGAATTTTAACCATATTTTTTTTATGGGTACACTTGGATGTGTATTTGAGCCGAGTCCTTTAAATATTTCTTGCTTTCGGCTAAGAGATTCATGTAAAACTCTTTGCTTTAGACTTTCTCATTCTTTGTACATGTACTTACTAAGATGTTCATGTTTATATTAAACTTTTCTCTTAATCCATTTGTTTCTCTTAATCCATTCATATTACAAACTAGCAATATGTTGGAACCTTTTTATTTGCTGTATGTGATTCATAAACTTGAACTCTTGAACCAATACCTCTGTCATTATTTAATGGCTCAAATTGTTTCAGAAAGAGAACTTTCACAAGAAATTGAGAAGCTACGGAACCTACTACGAGAGGGACTTTGTTGCTCTGCTAGGAATGACAAAATTGGACAACTAAATACACTTGACAGCTCTCAGGTTGGATCAGATCCACAGAATGAAATGGCTATAATACCAAGAAAACGTCGTAGAAGTTTAAGAGCTGATGTGGAAATCATGGTTCCTCAGTGTGCGGATGATCAACTTGGGCAGTCTGCAGACTGCAGTACAAGATTCAGCGGACCACTTGTCCAAACGAAGCAGATCTAGTGGCAGTTTTTCGAACAGTGATCAGGTACATTGATGATCCTTTACATTATATGCAAACGAGAACTATACTTTGTCTGCTCTTTTGATATTTTTTTGTATTTTTTTTAGCCTAAATGCTGTATACGGAAGATTGACAGTTCAGGTATGTGTCAATTCTGTAATAATATTCTGTATACTGTCATATGTCTGAGTTAATCTGAAGGGATTTCATCAGGTGGTGATGTAAATGCCACTGGTACTATCAGCTGCATGTTTCAAGAGCTTGTTGAGTGCTTAGTTGGCATGAATGTATCCATTGTTACTCAAGCTGATGAAACGTGCATATCTGCAGTTCATCAGTCGAGCGGTAAGTCCCGATATGAACTTAAATAAGTAACCTTCATTTTTACTTTTCCTTTCTTTGGCATATTAAAATGTTGTCTATGTTGTGACTCATTTTTCTTTTCAGTCTCAGATGTCAGGTCTCTTTAAATTTTATATTCAATTTCATTCTTGTTTTACTGTCTGAATATAGTGGCAGTCAAAAGTGAGTTATCTCAATTTGGTTTTATTATAAGTGTAAAATTATAGTTATATACACACATATATTGCTGTAGTATAACTATTAACTAAAAGTATAGGATATGTCGCAGCTTTCATTACAGCAGTACATCTCTTTGTATAGTGTACATCTATTTATCCATATTAAGAACTGTCTCGTCTTTACGATATTTTGGCTGCTTCAAGTACTTTTATGTGATCTTGTTAATTCTCTACATATTTTAAACTCCCGCCTCACAGAATTTTTGGAAAATAGATCCATATACAGTCCCTAATTTAAACACTATAAATTTGATCAGAAAGCTAATAAATTCTAAATGCTTCAAGCTCTAGAAAATGGTTGCTCAACTAGGATTTAGTTTTTGTATTGATCAATACCTATTAGTTTTGGGACGTGTTTTTTGCTTTAGCTTTAGGACTGTTCTTGTAAAATTTAGTTATCTTTTAAGTGTTATTTTACTCTTCCTTTCCAAGCAGCAATGGAGGCTAAAACAAAAATCGAAACAATAAACTTTCTCTTAGTCCATTATTTTTCCCATTCATTCTGATTTCTAGACACTGAATGACTCCTATATTCGTAGTTCTGCTAAATTAGTTGAGGAACGCCACACAAATTTGCTTTGCATTCAAGAGTGGTTCTAGCCTACCAAGCTCTATTTCACAGTTATAATTACGATTACAGGTTATTCTTTCAGTCTAACATGGATAAAGAACTCGTTCGGAGATGGAGAATTACTATATCGTGCGTTGTCATTGGGCACATTTGAGAGAGTTGCACTGGAGTGGATGAAAGAAGTCCTGATGTTTAGCACAAAGATGTGCCCCGTCTTCTTTGAGAGGGTCTCTCGTGTTGTCAAGCTTCATCCTTGACGGGTGTTTTTAGCTTCATGCTGTTTCCAGCCACCAAACTCTCTGTATAGATTTCTTTTCTTGACCCTACATGATTATGCATTTCTTTTTATCATCACTTTATTTGGGTTGACTGTATGAACATTGTGTGTTGGTTCCACTCTTTGGTTTTATCATTTTGATACTATAGAGTATAGCCCATTGACCGGAATCCTGGGGATGGGGTTTTCATGGGTAAATTTGGTTCTTAATTGGTTCTAATCTAAGATTTTGGAATCAAACCATATGTATGTAGGGGTGTTCATCAGTAAAAAATCGTATTGAACCGGTTTTAATCGTATTGAATAGGTTACCGAATGTTTGAAAAAATGGATACCAATGCCAGTACTGAAATATCGGTATCTCGAATTGGTATGTGCCGGTCTAGTATATAGAGATGGTACTGTAATACCGGTTATGTATCGGTTTTATTTTTAATTGTTTTATAAAAATAATTATTATAATTATGTGGCGATAATTATGAGATAAAGAGTAATATAAGTAAACAATGACATACCTTACATTGAGAAAAAAGAACTGGAACTAGTAAGCTTATTTTATTTATTTATTATTAATTTTTGTTGGCTAAGCTATAAGCACCGATAAGCTCATGGTGCCACTTAGAATTGCACAAAAAGCCCGCGGCTTGTGGCCTGGCCTAGTTAAGGCTTGGATCGGTCAGACCCGGTTTGGAGATTTTAAACAGGCTACATTTTGGACGCGAAAATCCGGCTTGAACATGCCTGGGTCCGGCTTGTGGCATGTGGCTCTATGATTGTTAAGTCATTCTTTACGATCGTAGAGTTTTAAAAAAAGGTGTTGGACCGTCCTAGCCTATAGGCCTCAACATGTCATTTTTTCGTGGGAGAAGCTTGACCTGGCATGGTAGGCCCAAAGTCAAGGCCTCGCCTGGTCAACGGTTAAGGCCTACCAAGCCGACCTGTTATGCACCTCTAGTACCATTGTATGATTTTATTTATTTATTTATTTTTTACTTTTTGCTATTTATGTTACTGGTATTGGTATTGGAGTTTTTTTAGACAATTTTTCAATTTATTCACCAATTATCTTGTTTCTTAATTCCTATAACTTCTTGATGAATAAACATAAAAATATGGTTCATGGATTGCACTAGGGTGTTTAAGATACAATTATACAAATATTTTAAACTAGCGTCAGTAGTAAATTTCATGAATTACTCACAGGATGGATTGCACTAAGTGCATTTAAACTGTAATATCATCATTTTCAAATGAACACTCAGTTCTCTATCTACATTTCTATATGAGATTATTTGCTATTGCGTTATGCTACATTGAGCTCGAGATGCTGCTTAATCTTGGTCTTCATGTGGTATTACGGTGTTGTAATCTTTGGACATGCTTCATATTAGGACTGAGCAAAAAACGGATATAACCGAATAACCGAACCGAACCGATTATTTTTTAACCGAAATTTCTTGATAATTCGGTTATTTTTGCAATTCGGTTATTATCCGAATTTTTATCCGGTTTTCGGGTTTAAGTTCGGATTTTGAATTTTGGCTATTCGATTAACTGAATAACCGAATAAGAGAGAGATGAAGACAAACTTTAGTAAATCAAACCTTAGTAAATCAGCCGCACATGGGACTTGGGAGCAGTAGCACGTGGGAGTGGGACTCCCACTACAAGGTTTGTATATTTAAAGTGTAACACAATAACTTTCACGAACATAAAGCATATTATATATATATATATATATATATATATATATATATATTACTCCTTAATATAAACCAACATCCTTATAGAACATAAAGCAACTTGATTGAAGCATAGGGAGCACTGGAGCAGTAGTTAGTGGAGTGCAATGACATAGTGTGGAGCATGGGTCTCTCTTGGGCAGCCCAACTGGTGGAGATGTGGAGCATGGGCATTCACTCGGTTGAAGTTTTTAAAGTTTGATTCCTTATATTTGTTAAATGGGGCATAAGTTTGGTTATTAACCAAATTACCCGAATTTACAATTTGGGTATTCGTTATTCGGTAATTCGATTATTGCTAAATTCAGTTAATTGTTCGGATAGTAGAATTAGGAATATTTCGGTATTCGGTTTGGATATAACCGAAATGCTCACCCCTACTTCATATAGATTCACTTTGGGCCTTTGGCAACTTGCCTTCTAACATAAACTCGTTTTTGATGATGTGCACAACTAGTTAAAACTTGGTAGGCAGAGTTACATTTTGATGAATAAATAACCTGATATACTTATTATTTACCAAGAAGAATTATTAGAAATAAAATTACAAATGGTTGATCGGTCTATACCGGTTCGGTACGGTATATACCGTTTGCAAAAAAATAGATACATGGTATATAGTATATATTGATTTTTTGTATTGTTATCGGATCGATTATTAATTTTACCGAATCATTTATACCGAACCAGTCAATACGGGTAAAAAACCGGTTGTATTGAATTTTTTGAATGCCCCTACATGTAGGAACTTAGAACATGATAGAAACAATAGGCAAAGAAAAGGAAAATTCTATTGTGTTTGGTTCACATTTCTTAATTCGATTAGAATGGAATGTACGACGGAATGGAATGACATAAATTAAGGAATGGAATGGGAATGGTCATTCTCCTCATGTTTGTTTGGTTGATCTGTTCCACTCTTTTAGGAGAATAATCATTCATTATTAAGAAAATGTTTACTTAAATTACTTTAGGAAATGAGTAAAAAATAATAAATTTTGATTAATTTCATTTCAGAAAGAGAGTGAAAATTTTAGAGAGAGTGAAAAAAGTTAGACAGAGAAAGTAAAAATAAGTGAAAGATTGTTAGGGAGGGTGAAAAGATTTAGAACAAGTAAAAAAGCTAGAGAGAGTACAATATTTCTATAGAGAGTGAAAAAATAAAAATAAAGTGAAATTGACAAAATTCAAGAGAGAGCTAGTGAAATTTTTAATTAGGGAAAGTTAAAGGTTTTTTAGAAAGAAAATGTAAAAATTTTGAGAGAAAAGTAAAAAAAAAACTAGAGAGATGGTGAAAAAATGGAAAGAAGTGAAAAATTTTAAGAGAAAATTATAGAGTGAAAAATTCTAGCGAGGATGTGAAAATTTTCTAGAGAGGAAGTGAAAATTTTCCCACCTAATTCCATTCCAACAGATTTATTGGAGCTTTTTCAATACTATAATGAGGGTCCTACACTTTTGTTGACCTTTTTCTTTGGAATAATACCGTTTCACCGAGGCTTCCTATATTATATAAGAGAGAGAGTAAATTATATTGCTTGTGTTCTAAGTTATAATATCAAGTTTGCTAAATTGAAAATAATTAAGTTTGATCGGAAAGGTTAACACTGATCTTATATTTTTAAACGAAGGAAGAACAACTCTTTTTGATTTATTAAAGTTGTGAGGTATAAGGTTCTTTTTTACGCTAACACATCAGTCATCTTTAGTTTATCCCAACCGGTTAGAAATAAAAAGCGTTGTTGAGTTTAGGGATCTCTTGACAGCCAATTGGTTAGACGGTCTATAATTGTTCAAAATGAAAATAGTGGAAATGCATGTGTGTTTCATGTGGGTATGAGATGTTAAACTTTATTTGCAATTTTGCCTTGACATTTAACAGTAGTTTATAAGTTTTTCCTATTAGCCTCTGCGATAAGCATATTAGTTGCACCCAAAGGATATGGAGCTCTTTCTAGAGGAGTCAAAAGATGCAAATCAACGGCATGTGTTGGGTTTTAATGAAGTTTTGATAATTGTACTATGGTTGTTTTTGCAACATGGTTCTCGTTATTTTTTCTCTTTAAATTTTAGTCGAGTGAAATTTTAAATTGTTTTACAAACATTATAGTCTTTTTGTCCTCCAAAAAAAGTCCCGAGCACCTAATAATTAAAGAACTCAATTGGCAATGATACTGCTAGACATGGTAATGGATCAGTTTCCTTTTTAGTTCTTTTAAGTGTTTGTGATGAATTTACAATAAATGTGTTTTTTTAGATTTATTATTTTGTGAACTTTTAATTAAGTTAATCATACATTATTGATTAATTTTTTTTAATTTATTTATTTTTGGTGGCCTAGAAGCATGTTGTACTAAACAGAGGAGGGCTCTAATTATAAGTGATCATGACAAAGTGTGAATTCTGATCTACTCCTACCTAACTTTTTAAAAGTAATTAGTAATACTTGTGTATTTTCACTGTAACGACCGTGAATTTTGGGTAACCTTGTAATTCGAGCTTATGAATATTATTTAATGAATGAATTTTTACTTATATTATTGTGTGTGATGTGATTAAAGGTTATGAAATAAGCTAGATTATGTGTTTGCAATGTTTATGAGTATTGTTATTTAGTGGTATGAATAAATGATTTCGGGTTAATATCGCTAAAACACTATCCACACCAAAAACATCTTTTTCGTTTATTTCGACTTTTCTTATTTTCGTCAAAGTGTTAATGTGAAGGATTAATAATCCAAGTGTTGGATTTTATTTGAGCCCAAGTGGGATTTAATTAGAAGCCCCAAATTATTTTAAGGGTGACCCAAACCCATGAGCCATGACCCACGACTCGACCCATGACCCGACCCACGACCCATGTGGGAAGTGAGTTACAAAATCTACAGCCAATTTAAGGGAGAAGAAGAATACGAACGGGAAGGAGGTGAGGAGAGGAAACCAAAGGAATAAGAATCTATCGGGAGAAGTCATTCCATATTTAGTAGAGGAAAAGAGAGCATGGAACAAATGGGGAGAAGAGAGGGGGAGTCCCCGAGCATGGGGAGAGCAAAAGCTCAACCACCCATTAATGGGGAGCTGCAATGGAAGGCATGCTCAGTCATCTCCACCTCCAAGAAGCTCAGCTCACTCCTTCTATAAATACTCCTCCCTTGCCATTCATCCATTCCTTTCCATTATTGCTAAGTTAGAAACTGAAAATTGAGAGAGTTGTGAGAGTTGGTGCACGAGTGATTTGAGGAAGAAGAAGAAGTGTTGTAGCAGCTGCATTAATTCCTCTAGCATCCTAGAAGAAGCTCCAAGAGGTATGCAATATAGAATCTAGCTCATCTCCATTATTGTTTCAAGTTTTCAGTTTGCTATTGATTGCTTTGTGGGAGTATATGTTGCTGAAATTGCTTAGTTGGTTCATGAACATGTATGAATATTGTTAACTCTGTAAAAGTCTCTTTAATAATCAATGAAAGTGGAACAATGAATGAGAATCAAAACTTATGCATAAGGAGCAAGAATGGACTGTTATGGACATTTATGGACTGATATGGACAATTCATATACTTTGATAAAAATGTAGTCTATGGTTAGTTGTATGCTTGGTTGTGTATGACTATTATGTGTTCTGAAGTTGTGGGTAATGATTTCATTTAGAAATCTGGACTAGAACATAATTAAACTCTACTCCAATATGAGTTTGTAAGTTATGCCCACAAACCGTTCGATTTAATGCCCAAGAGAAGAATTTCTCTAAGAACTTGAGAACTAGGTGTTGATTAATTGATGAAAGGATATTATGTTGCTTAGCTTAGCAATAGAAGCATGTTTTAAGTCATATTAACTTGTTGCATAATAGCTAAGACACAAAGAGGAAGAAGGAATTGGCCTAACTTTGAGTTTCGCCAAAAACTAGTTGGACTAGGCTCTTTGGAGCCACTATTTTGATTTATTAAAGAGTCTATAAGATTATGAATCCATGAGGGTTTTGTAGTTCATGTTTTAAGCTTTCCATAGCCTCTGAAATGGTCTAATTTCGACTTATAACGAAGAATTAATGAAAGTTTGAAGGTTGTGTGTCAAAACAGAGCTTGCTGGTAGGTTAAAACCGAGGCATTCAGGGGGTTCCTCGCCGGGGCGAGATTGTTTAGCCTAGGATTCTCGCCGGAGCGAGATCCCTGTGTTCCAGTTTTGCGATTCTGACCTCCTTTAGTAAAATGGACCTAACTTTCTCATACAAACTCCAAATTGGATGATTCAAGATGATCCGGAAAGCTTAGAGATAGACCTACAACTTCCATTTATTAGAATTGAAATTTACTACCTGGATCAAATTCCAAATTTGCCATTTTTAGGACTGTTGTGCATTTAAAGGCAATCGGAGGCCGTCAGGCATGCATGTATGCTTGTGTAATGCTTCTGACGGTATAAGATGGTGTTCTAAGTTTTAAAACATGAATGTTATGTATTATAATGATACTCATCATTAACCAATGGGTATTAGATAAATCGAATGAGCATGCTAAGCGTACACAAATGCGTGTTGCTTGGGCATTCGGGTAGGCAAGGTTGGCGTACGGACGTGCAAGCGTTGTAACAAGTGTGTATAACCTTGTTTAATATCTTATTCCTAATAAGAATGAAACATTATAGAGTTATATAAACTAGTACTTGATATCAATTATGTGACTAATTGGTATGTGTATATGTACTAAATTGTGTAGGATACTTGAAGAGCAATTTACGTTAAGCCTAATCAACGAAAGAGGCAAGTTCCTTACCCTACTCAAGTTATATTGTGCAAAGTTTCCTAACTTTATTCTTTCTATATATTGAATGCGAGTTTTCTACCTTACTCAATTTAAATTTGAGCAAGTGTTCTAACCCTTGCTAGTCCTCGTGCTAGACAAGCTTATCAACTTCATTCGACTATATTTTTACGGATGCGATTTAATGTTCAAAGTTCATATTTACGCAATACATATATGATTGTGTGAATTCCATACTTATGTGAATCTTTAATATTTGCACAAGTGTTCAAGATATGTTATTGACATAAATTGTTAAAGCTTTTAAGTACAAATTATGCATGAACTGTTTACGAGGAGTGTCAATGCCATTTGATTCGGCTAGACCAATACCCATGATTTAGAAAGCGATCCAAACCAATTACTTTGGTACAGACTCTTTGCATAGATAAACAACCCTTATAGTAGGGAAAATTATATTTTTATTTGGGGAACCGACATGCGCGCAAGTTGAATGTTTGAGGGTTATGCATAACGCCGGGTATTTTAGGCTGATCACCTATTGTACCTGTAATTGTTGTTTTATTTTTGGGATTAATAGTGTAATACTATTAATTCTAATGGAAGGTAAGTGCCATGGTGGCCACACAGTGATTCCTGCATTTGGAAAATTTGAAATCCTTGAATTCATTTGATATTCATCCAGTCCATAGTGACTTACCAGTAATAGTAGAGATTTGAATTGAAACTTGAGAAACTTTACTCATGACTTCTCATTATCATTGTTGTTATACTTGCTGGGCAAACTTGTTGCTCACCCTTGCTTCCATTAAAACATTTCAGTTGTTACCGAAAGAGGCGAGAGCTCGGGCAAGGATAAAGGCAAAGGCAAAGCTACGGATTAGCTTTGTCCTACTATGTTATATTTCTGTCTTGTGCTAAAACTTATTTAAGATTATGTATTCAGATGTATTATGTATTAAGACTTCATTATAGTATGTACTATGTTATGTCTGGTATTTGTATTGGTATCGAGACTTGAGACAAGAGTATTTATGTTATATCAATGTAAATATTTCTATTATTCCGTAATTAGTTAGTGATAGAATGCTTTATGAGTTGCACAGTGATGCACCGAATTCGAGGTTAAGGTAACCCGGATTTGGGGGCGTCACATTCACTCTCTTTTATTTTCTTGAATCCTTTCCTCTTATAATGACAAAAACATATACTTAAGAACAATTGCATTTAATGAGGTAAAACTTGAGGACTATATTAATACTATTAAAATAGTACCTTTTGGAGAAAAAAATGTACATGGACTAAAATAAAACAAAATCATGAGTATAGGGACTAAATGAGTTATTTTGCCAACATATATTTGATATATTTATTCATATTATATTTGTTACAAAACGAAAATGGATAATATTCGTATTCGAATCCGTTGGATATGAGTATGGATATTTCATGTTGCATGTCTGTCGGATACGAACAAAGGGCATGTGCCTCTCTGAAATGCCTTACCTAAACAAAGGAAAGACCCTAGAGGTTTGCCTCGCCTTACGACTAAGTGCACACCTTTTTGCGCCTTTATAACAATGCTTATAAGCCAATAGAAATCTTTCACAACTATTATGAATGTGACACACTGTTAGTATAATTCAGAAATAAGCAACCAAGCAACAAAATATAGAGATCAAAATGTAAAATATAGGTAAAAATCAATATTCAAACCCGCAGCACATAGGATATCATTCCAGTACAAAAAATGAAGTAAAAGTTAGCTTAGCCAAAAATGTAACCTGAAATCAACCATAGTTATCGGAATCGAACTGGACATTGAACCGGCGAAGGCATTGATTTAGTCATTGGTTGAACCAATTTAACCGGTAGTTGAACCGATTGAGTCAGATTTATGTTTTTAAATAATTAATAATATTTTATATAGTTAAAAGAATAATATTGACTATAAAATTATACTATGTCCGTTTCAAAATATATAATCAAGTTTATTTTTCAAAGAAAAATTTAAGATATTTTTAAACTTAAAATTGATGTAATATATTTAACTTTTAAAAACAAAATAAATTTTATAATTAGTGGTACTATTTAGATAGTTTATAATTTTTATAATTGTATTGTCTAAACTAAACCATTCATATCAATTTTAAATTAAATTTAAAAAATAAATATTGATCTTATAATATAAAACAAAGAGAAAATATTTTAAATAATTAATGTGTGCACCCTAAATTTATACTTTAGTGACCATTATTCTATTGCATTAGTTTATAACTTCCCAAAAATAGCTAAAGTTTTAAGCTAAAAAAATGAAAGGGGCATATAATTGCTATTTATTAATTAGAACAATTCTGTAAAGTACTAATACTATAGTAGTAATGGAAATATCTCCACTTACTGTCCACAAGATACGATGATAATTTGTCATTTTTTAGTTTAGTCCATTTTTTGTTTCTTTTGGTAAAAAGGTTCGGTCATATTATAATAAAGAATTGTACATCTTCCTAAAGAGTGTTAGGAATCACATGATTAAATTTGATGTTGTGATATTAATGTATTTATGCTTGAGTAGTTGAATTGTAAAGTCCTTAAAGTTGTTATGATGTACAAGGACTTAGATAGAAAAGATCAAAACTGTTAGATTGATCTTAAAGTGCCACAATAGCTGATCGTAGAACAACCAGAGAATGATCAAAGAAACACTCAACTAGGACTGTGCATTCGATTATAACCGAACCGAATAGCTTATTCGGTTATAACCGAATACCGAACCGAATTAATTTTTGCTATCCGAAATACTATCCGAATTAATAAATAACCGAATTACCGAAAACCGAATAACCGAATTTACTATTCGGTTATTCGGATAATAACCGAAATTAAGGTCTATATTTCTCCAACAAAGAAAAGTCATTTCAAATTTCCAATACAAGTGTTTCCGATCACAAAATTTTATCAATAAATATTTTTATTTTTATTTTATTTTTCTTATTCGGTTATTCGGTTAACCGAATAACAAAATTTTTAAAACCAAACCCGAACCCGAAAATCGTATATTAAATCGGATATAACCGAATTTTAAAAAATAACCGAATAACCGAAAAAATTCGGTTAAAAAAATTCGGTTCGGTTCGGTTTTTCGGTTATAACCGAATTTTGCTCACTCCTACAGTCAGCTTAGGCATCGTAGAGTCTGCCAGGCAAACGATGAGCAAGTCTCGGCAGAGCGTAGAGTCCTCTCGACAGATCGTAGAGTCCTCTCGGCAGATCGTAGAGTCCTCTCGACAGATCGTAGAGTCCTCTCTCGGCAGAGCGTAGAGTCCTCTATCTCTTGACAGATCGCAGAATCCTCTCCCGGCATCGTAGAGTCCTCTCTACCTGAGCTTTCAAGATAAAGTGAGCACAACTGAAGAAGATCATAAGACAGGCATCAAGTCTTATCAAAGACCATATAGTAGATCAGACAGTAACTCAAAGATCCCTCTGATGACACTATGACTAGCAAGAACGTAGAGTCATGACGCAGTATCAATCAAGCACTCCACGAACCTCATCTGACGAAAGGATCAAGAACTGAATAGAATACTTCTATGATGCCCATAATGGATTACAATATTCATGTCTGATGGGTAATCTGCCCAAGACAGTTGCTGAATACTTAATTGATCTGAATGAAGAAATCAAGATCAGCGGGGAACAAACAGCCATGGTCTGCAGAAAAACTGTGACACCCCCAAATTCAGGTACCAATACTTCGAATTTTGTGCTCACGATAAAGTACATCCATACACCTTTAAACAACATAAATCAACTAATGCGGAATAAATAAACATATGTTGTTCATTACAAAAGGTTTACTACGGTCCCAAGGTCTATAACCTTAAATAAATACATCACAGAATACTTAATGATACAAAACAATTCCACGATTACATAATGGGGTAATACATATAACTATTTCCTAAGCTTTCCTTTGCCTTTGCCCGCTTTGGAACTCTCCGGCTTAACTGCAATAGGCTCATGATATAGCAAGGGTGAGCAACGAGTTTGCTCAGCAAGTTTAAATACAAGAATAAAGATATATCATGAATGAATAAGAATAATAGCTGCATAGATCAACAATTTATGAACATTACTGAAGTAGCTGAAATGATATAATCAAAGTTCAAATGAAATAATGAATATTAATTATTTACTGCTGAGTGGTCCAACCGACCATGAACTTGGCCAAATAGTCAATCATCCCCGACCCTTTTAAACCGGCCCCTGTCAGTAATACTCGAGGGGATCAGCCTCTCATACCCCATGTATATGCATAACATTAAATCCTGACTCTATAAGATAGCCAACACCTATACTCCCCTATTAAGGGTTGCTCTCTCAGTCCAAGAATCCATACCAACAACCGGTTTGGATAGCTTTTATAAACTTTAACATGCAAACGTCTAGCCGAAAGCAAATGGCGTAGACTATTCCATAAACAGTTCATGTACGAAGAACTTAAACATTTCACAGTTTAATAATAGAACCTGAACTCAAATGCACAAAGTGCGAATATCAATAATTATTTCCTTGATATGAAATAATTGACAATAATTAATCCGTTAATATCATTTGAAAGTAACAACTCGTGTCTGAGTTAGGAAACTTGCAATAATATAGAATACTTGCTCAATAAATAAATCGAGTAAGATAGAACCTGCTCAATAATGAACTTGCCCAATTATAAAGGTTGATTAAGTTTAAGAAACTTGCAATTCAAAAGACTAAACTCGCACAATAATAAAAATTGTACGGGTTAGGAAACTTGCACAATATTCAACATGTGTATAGGATAGGAAACCTTCTCAATATAATTCAAGAAAGGTTAGGGAAACTTGCCTGAAGCGCTGCTACAATATTACAACACACGCTCCTTAATATCCTACACAATTAAGTAAATCTTCACATAACAATTAGTCACATATTGGATTCCAAATAATGGTTTATACTACTCTATGATGTTCCATTCTTATTAGAAATATAATATTAAATAAGATTATACACACTAGTTACGGCGTTACGACGCTTGCACATCTGTACGCCAACCTTGCCTATTCGAATGTCCAAGCGACACACATTTGTGTACGCTTAACACGCCCTTTCGATTTATCTAATACTCATTGGTTAATAATGAGTATCATTATAATTCATAACATTCATGTTTTAGAACTTAGAACAACATTTTACATTGTCGGGAGCATTACATGTGCTTACGCGCATGCCCGACACCCTCCGATTGCCCCCAATTACACATCAGTCCTATAGATGGCCAATTTAGGCCATGCTACAGACCTCAAATTGAAAAACTCAAAGCACAAAAGTTGTAGGTCTACTCTTCCTCTTTCTGAATCATCTTGAATCACCTAAATCCAAGTTTGTAAGAGAACGTTATGCCTATTTTAGTAAAGGACGTCAAAGCTGATTTTGGACTAACAATGGCCCGGCGTAGCTACGCCCAAAACCTGCCTATGACCGGCGTACGTATGCCCAAGGCATCAGTAGCATCAGCGTAAGGGCGGCATACGTACGCCGCCCATACTTAGTTTCATGCTCTGTTTTCGTGTTCTAGACCTACCTTGCTTCCAACCACCATAACTCCTTCTACACACGTTCAAATTAGTCCATTTTGGACTCTATGGACTCCTAAGTTATAGAGCTACAACATATCAAAATTTCAGAGCTATCCATTAACATTAACATGGTCAAATCTTAGGGCAAAGTATAAACTCACGCTCTGTTTTCGTGTTCTTGGTGTTCTTCACCAAAATTAACACCAAATCTTCGCTTTTACACCTTTTTACTCCATTCCAATTGGGTTACCTTTGTAAACCTTGGGACTGCAATATCACAATAACAAACAAACACAACAATCAAGGAATCATAGCTTTACAGTCCTCTAAATTCGTCCAACAACCCATGTTCATGTCCAAAGTTCATTGTTCTTCATATTCTTCATCCTCCTTAAGCATAGGTACTGATTTATTCCATTTTGTTCCACTTTGAAGTTATTAATGGCTTACATAATCTCTTAACAACATTTATACACAATCATGACAAGCAACAACATCTCGAATCGCAGCAAGAACTAACCCACAAGCACAAAAGCTTACAAACCATGAAAACTTTGAAAAACCTCAACCAAATCAAATAGAATGGATTGAGTTAATGTTTACCTTTTGTAGCTACTTCTTAGATGTTAGAACTCCTTTAGAGCTTTGTTAGAAACTCTCCTCTACCTCCTTGAGTTCTCCCGAAGCCTTTTCTTCAAGTTAGCTCCCACCCACTTCTTTCTCTCTCTAGAAGCTTTGAAGGTTAAAGATGAAGATGGTGAATATGGTGTAGATGCTTAGCTTGCTATTCCCTCTTCATCCTTGCTTAATACCCGAACCTATCCCTCTCTTAATATGCAATGGATGAGTTTGTGAAGGAAAACTTGGTTCTCCTCTTCCCCTTTCTTACTTCCGAGCCCTCTCTCCCTATTTGCTCTCCCTCTCTTAGAAAATCTGCTGAAATGAATATGTTATGGATGGAAGTGTTTGCCAATTGAAGATGTCTCTTGGTGTATTCAAGGCTTCTTGGAAGAGGGATGGAACATTTGGAAGCTCAAGACATTGGTCTAGCTTGGGAAAAGAAATGGGAAACACTAAGTTGCTTGGGAGATGGAATGCTCCCCATCTCTCCTACCACCCGAATAACCCCCTCCTCTAAACACCAAATTGCTGATTTTTCTACCCATTTCCCACATGGGTCATGGGTTAGGTCATGGGTTTGGATCTTGGGTTGAAGCTTGGACTTTCTATTTGGGCTATTACTACTAACCTTTTGGGCTTCTAATTTGATTCCCATTGGGCTCCCATAAATCTTACACTTGGATACTCATTGCCTAAATGGGTTGACAATAATTAGGAAAATCGAAGTCACCCGAGAAGATGTCTCTGGATGAATAGTCCCCACATGAATAGTAACTCGTGAATAGAGATTTAGCGAAGCTACGCGAAATCAAATATTTCACTTAAACAAAACTATAACACGTAAAATTTCATGTATTCACTTAATCCAGGTTGTCACACAACCTTTAAACACGCAATACAAAATAATATTAATAAAATATAATATATTCATTAATATTAAAAAATTCGAACTACAAGGCAAATCCAAAATTCTCGGTTGTTACAAAAACAGAACATTAACTCTACCACTATCTTGCAGTAAGTTAATGGATGCTGACTCACCCCACTACTCAACACAACAAGAAATAAATTGTTCCTAAGTTCAGCAATAGATCTCAACGGTAAAATCAGATGCAACGGTCTCATCACAACGGAAGGATTCAGAGGATCTATATATGGCAAACAAATTGAAGATTATAATTAAGCAAGTACAAACGATAAAATCTACACATGTCAAAGCCTCACTCTACGACCAAAAGGAAAACATCTTGCTTCGCTACTAAGTTCATCAGAACTCATGCTTAAGGCAACTTAGTAGCACAACACACTCTCTTATTGAAGTGTAACAGTTCCAAGGCTGCTGGTCTTGAAGAGTACTAAGTGTACTGGTGATTCTAAGACGGAAGGTGTAACGACCCCAAAATCCATACACTTCAACTCTCCACATCGGTCGTTAACAATACATCTATATTCTAACTTTACATCATTAATCGATAATAAACTCAATAAAACGCGGAATAAATAAAAACTTTTCAGTTTTTTTTCTTTGCTTCCTCTGAATCATAACCTTTAATCAATTACATATTCTAGAATCGCAATTGATTCGCTTCATCAAAGTTATAATAAAAATAAAACTTCAAGATTCAATACCCTTTATACAACGGATAATATTAAATTACAACTCAATACAAATTTAACAACTCTACATTTATTACAATTAATACATTTTCAAATACATCATACCGAACCTTAATCATGGTTCAAAAACATAATTTAAGCTAAAATAATTAATCTGCATGCTTTACATCTGAATCATGTCATTCAATTTACCTTGTATCTTTAACCGTATTTTAAACCTGCAAAAGTGGTTATTTGCAAGAATGAGCTCGACAGCTCAGCAAAATCTAACAGTGTATATGCATCACATAACACATAGATAACATGCTCAACATTTAAATTATAATCGTTTGACTAAATAAATCATGCATAATGATCAACACTTAACAATTAGAGATTGAGTTCTATAACTTAATCAGCATTCTCTACTCAACGAACGTAGTCATATTTTGACTTGGTTGTCTCATACTTGTAACATATATAAAGTACATCATGCTTATACATCATATGATTAAAACAATTAATCAATTAATTCACATAACAAATAGGAACTGAAAGACTTGCCTGGTTTGTAGATTATCAATTACCATAACCAGCTTATATATATCTGCACTTCACGTATCCTACACGATATATATATAATCATGCACATAATTAATTAGTCACATAGTAATACTCAGTATTCATTTTACTTAACAACTCATAACCCTTCATTTTTATTATAAATGTTATAAACCTTCATTTTATTTTGTCTCACTTTAATCGACACCTAACCATTAGCTAAACCTTAAACTTCGCTTTACATTAAATGTATAATGTTTTTAAACATATAGGGTAGCATAACATGACCAATAGAAAAGAATTAAAAACAATAAAATTTTTCATTCTGCAATTCTCGCCGGGGCGAGAAAATCACTACACAAAACGCTCGCCGGGGCGAGCTCTCGCCAGGGCGAGAAAATATAGTGCAACACTCTCGCCGGGGCGAGAAATTTGACTTGCTGAGCTCGCCGGGGCGAGCTTCATGAAACCCAGATTCTGCAGTTCGCGAACTGCAAAATTTTCAGACCAAAATTTCCCAATTTCTTCATTTTAACAACAAATTAACTATACCCAAATGTTATAATCCTTATAAAATTAATACTCAACATATATACAATGATTCTAACATCTTAAACAACTTAAACAACCAATTACAAGCCTCAAATATCAATATTCATGCTAGTTTTATAAATTTTACAAATTTAGCGCAATCACTCGCTACGGATTCGTTTCTGAACCAATTTGGTCCGTTCAACTTTCGTTGTTTTCGTTTTTAAACGCATAACAATAATCCATCATCAATTTACAATTTATTACTCAAATTCCTAGCCAATTTTGACTCCAAAACAAGCCAAAACATACATATTATACCAAAACTCAAATTTCCTATTTCTCAACAAGTTTTCATGGATTTAATTCAACCAAAATCGTCTATAAACAACATATAATCAGATTATCACAATTCAACAACATATATAACTAATTTCTCAACAAATTATTCATCAAAACCCTCTACAGTGAATTAATATTAAGAGGCTAGATTATTACCTCTTGATTCCTTCTTAGTTAGATGATGAAGAAGAGACTTGTTCCTCCTTGATTTCTAGATTCCTTTCCAATTTTACAGAGAATTTCTTCTCTTGCTCTCTCTCAATTCTCTCTTCCTCTCCTCTGTATATTTTTTTTAGTCTTCACAAAATAAACTGACCAACTACGTGATTCTGAGTTGGGAGTTTCAACGAACGGTTAAGAAAACCAAAGGCCACAAGGCCTTGTTTGGCAAACTCAAAATAAAATAATCCATTTTTACCAACCAAGGGTCACAAGGCCCTGTTTGGTTTAACTAAAATTAATCCTTTTCCATTTATTTTAATAACCCATTATACTATATAGTTTAATTGTCACACCTTCAATTTAATTAAACTTATTATATTAATAAGTCTAATTTAACTTATTAATAATTTCAACTAAAACCTTACTGACCAAATTATAATTCAATTTAGCCAAACTATAATTTTATTAAATAAATCATTTTATTAAATAAAATATTAATCCTCTAATTTAATTATTTAATTATAATATTCTCACCACATTAGCGTACTAAAATACGCACCAACACTTCACACACAAATATACTCACATCAATTCACTATTTTAATTAAGTGAATTACTCACATTATTTATAAAACTTAATTCATAAAAATTTTCATCTTTCACAAGACATAACAATCAAATTATATTATTTTATAATATAATTTTAACTTAATTAAATTAACTAATATTACTCAACCAATTTCCTTCTCATGGCAATTTCATTTAATCCTTTCAATGGTTTAATTAATTATAAAACCATTTCTTCCCAATTACAAGAATATATAATTTCCTTCACATCAAACCACATATCTTATAATATTAAACACATATATACACATACTCAAACACAAAATGTCTCATATTAAGAATTTTTTATTTATTAAATTCTTATTAAATAACTTCTAAAAATTCGGGTTGTCACATCCTTTCCTCCTTATAAGGATTCCGTCCTCGGAATCAACGAAACATCCCTTACTCGGTTTTCACTAAATCTCTTTCACAATTGTCGTTGAATAACTTAACGCATTTCCTTAGTGTAGATTTTATTATTTCATCACCTTCACTTAAACCTGGAACACTTCGAGCATTATATATTCTTTAACCCTTTAACGCATTCATTGCATATCATACTCGTAATAATCATTTAATATCCTGATTTAGCATCGCAATTTTATTCGGGATATCACATTCACCCCTTCTTCTAAGAATTTCGTCCTCGAAATTTTGATTTACTAATATTCGTTCCTTGCAGCCATCAAAATGGACTTATTTACATCAATCCCTTATTATTCATTGAATTATACAACCCAATTCTTTCTCTAAGGATCTTTCTAAGATCATTTCATTCTTCACATCTTCCTCTTCTAAAAAAATTCCTCATCATTCTTTCTTCCCTTTCTAGAATTTCATTTCTTTCTTAGATTTATTATAGTTTGTTTAACTTACTCATAAACACATGCCACATTCTATAACCTATCCCTTTTTAAGGAATATCTTCTTTCCACCTTTCAAAAGAATAAGAATCTTCCACAATTGTTCAACAATTGGGAAGCAGTATGAATAATTCAAGAATTTAATGATACATTCAAAAACTTTCAATAATCTGCTGAGGAGTCGTAAAGACTTGAACCTTGGCTTGGTTAACAGATATTTCTACAGTAACCTTTAACAGTCAAAGACTATGGACCATCTCTTCTCGTACTCCAGGTGATCAGCCCTTCGTACTATGTATTGTGCACATACATATTAACGCTATTGCGTAACCCCCATTACAGGGTTGGTTCACCTCAGACTTAATACAAATTCCGCACCAGAATAAACTGGTTTGGCATAAAATCTCAAAGAACTCTTAAACTTCATAAATATCTTTCAACAGTCGTCTAGCCGAATCAATTAGCATAGACCTTGAACAACAATTCGAATATTAATCAAAATATTTTTAGCCAACTCAATTGGCATATCTTTTCATAACTAAAAAGAAAACCAAAATTCTTTTATGACGTCATGATACCGTACCGTCTTAATAGGACGTTGAGGATGCCGTCATTTTAGGACTTTGTCATACTACATCATACCATAGTGGGCTGACGATCCTTCGATCACATCCAACACTAGGTTCGGTTGCATTGATGACTCAGTCGTTGAAAATACATTTTGATAGTTTCAAATCATTTTTGTCTAGCTAAAACAATTAGCATAGACGTACAATTAATAACACCTTTTTAAAACTTATTGGTTCAAGCATTGACCCAATATATTTTTGAGAACACAAAATTTGCGAATATCAGCACGATGTCAATAAATTTCGAAAATCTAGCATAGCTAGAAGATTTGGAATCCCCATTTTCTCCATCAACTTCAATCTTTATTCCATTACTTCATTAATCAACCATTCTATCATTTTTTTTTTCAATATCATTAATGCTTTCTATACCATAACTTTTCTATACCCAATATAGTTCATCAAACTTACCACACTTTAGAAATTCAGGAACTTACCACAATCATATGGTTTTAGGAATTTATCCTAGTCAGACCAAAATCGCCCATTCGCTGAGGGGTTCCACCATACGATTATGAGTCACGATCTTACCATAAGTATGAGTTTTAAGAACCTCACCTAATCTTAAATATTCTCTAACTATCAAATACAAGTATGAGAAAAGAATCACCTTCTCCTCATATATATATCGATAGTGCGACACCAATATTTCAATGATTATCAATATAGGAAGCTAAGTGGTTGTCGAACCAACTCGACCACTAATCAATATAGGAAGCTGAGCGGTTGTTAAACCATGGACAAATCCCGTCCCATACCAGGACTTGTTCAACTCAACCACTATATTAATATAGGAAGCTAAGTGGTTCTCAAACTAAGCACAAATTCCCGTCCCATACCAGGAATTGTACAACTCAGCCACTAACATGAGTCCTCAATTGAAATCCCACCTAACTTCATCTTGCTCCTAACTTAACTCTTTATTTGATACGAATTTCTCGTATTTCATCATCCATAACTCCTCGTGAGTTTACCTCATACTATTTCATAGTACCATCTCTTTATAGCATCATGCTATAACTATTCAATCATTTAAGATCTTCTGACATTTTATAACTTTAGCAGATCACTTTGTGATCTCATTCTATCATCAACTCTTATTACGATTCTTTCTTATCTCATGATCGTCTCATTCTACGATCTTCTTTATTCTTCTCTTTAATCACGTTATCTTATGATTAATCATCTTAGGTGTTCCCTGTTCTTTAGCTCTTCAGGTTCTTCTTTGAACCTAATCATTTTATCATAATCTTGTCTCACATGAATTCTCTAATCTCTATTTGAGTTGATTCTTATCATTATATCATTCTCATCTTATAGACACCGTCTATTTATTATCGTCATCTTTATTACTGGAGTCAGGTAACTCCTGGTTCTCATCTTATTTAACTCTTCATGATTCTTCTTTGAATATTCTTGTTTATATATAACAATTCTTCCTTTAAGAATCTCTATCTTTATTCATATTATTCAATATTTTATTCGAGTTTACCTCGCGTCATTCTCATCTTCTTCCTGTAATGTTTCTAGGACTTAACTCATCTCATGCTTCTACCTATACGAAAAGAATCACTTGTTAATCATACACATCCCTAATTCTATTCGTGATACACCTCGAGTCTCTAACAGTGTTCTGTACAGCACCTGAGTGGTTTTCCACAAACAACCAACAAACTAGTCCCCGTCTCGTCTACACTGTCTTGCACAGCGAGTTAGATCGGTCGCTAGTTCGTATCAACCTCCGCTCTCTGAAGGAATTGTTTAGCCCAGATACCATACATCAACCATTAAAGAGTACGATTGTACCATAATCATTCTTAACTTATTATTCTCTTAACTCTATCATCTTCACCTCTATTCTCTAAGGTTATAGCCTAAGGTACTCGTACCTAAGATTTCTAACCTATCAGCTCTGATACCAACTGTAACGACCCCAAAATCCATACACTTCAACTCTCCACATCGGTCGTTAACAATACATCTATATTCTAACTTTACATCATTAATCGATAATAAACTCAATAAAACGCGGAATAAATAAAAACTTTTCAGTTTTCTTTCTTTGCTTCCCCTGAATCATAACCTTTAATCAATTACATATTCTAGAATCACAATTGATTCGCTTCATCAAAGTTATAATAAAAATAAAACTTCAAGATTCAATACCCTTTATACAACGGATAATATTAAATTACAACTCAATACAAATTTAACAACTCTACATTTATTACAATTAATACATTTTCAAATACATCATACCGAACCTTAATCATGGTTCAAAAACATAATTTAAAAGCTTAAAAATAATTAATCTGCATGCTTTACATCTGAATCATGCCATTCAATTTACCTTGTATCTTTAACCGTATTTTAAACCTGCAAAAGTGGTTATTTGCAAGAATGAGCTCGACAGCTCAACAAAATCTAACAGTGTGTATGCATCACATAACACATAGATAACATGCTCAACATTTAAATTATAATCGTTTGACTAAATAAATCATGCATAATGATCAACACTTAACAATTAGAGATTGAGTTCCATAACTCAATCAACATTCTCTACTCAACGAACGTAGTCATATTTTGACTTGGTTGTCTCATACTTGTAACATATATAAAGTACATCATGCTTATACATCATATGATTAAAACAATTAATCAATTAATTCACATAACAAATAGGAACTGAAAGACTTGCCTGGTTTGTAGATTATCAATTACCATAACCAGCTTATATATATTTGCACTTCACGTATCCTACACGATATATATATAATCATGCACATAATTAATTAGTCACATAGTAATACTCAGTATTCATTTTACTTAACAACTCATAACCCTTCATTTTTATTATAAATGTTATAAACCTTCATTTTATTGTGTCTCACTTTAATCGACACCTAACCATTAGCTAAACCTTAAACTTTGCTTTACATTAAATGTATAATGTTTTTAAACATATAGGGTAGCATAGCATGACCAATAGAAAAGAATTAAAAACAATAAAATTTTTCATTCTGCAATTCTCGCCGGGGCGAGAAAATCACTACACAAAACGCTCGCCGGGGAGAGAAAATATAGTGCAACACTCTCGCCGGGGCGAGAAATTTAACTTGCTGAGCTCGCCGGGGCGAGCTTCATGAAACCCAGATTCTGCAGTTCGCGAACTGCAGAATTTTTAGACCAAAATTTCCCAATTTCTTCATTTTAACAACAAATTAACTATACCCAAATGTTATAATCCTTATAAAATTAATACTCAACATATATACAATGATTCTAACATCTTAAACAACTTAAACAACCAATTACAAGCCTCAAATATCAATATTCATGCTAGTTTTATAAATTTTACAAATTTAGCGCAATCACTCGCTACGGATTCGTTTCGGAACCAATTTGGTCCGTTCAACTTTCGTTGTTTTCGTTTTTAAACGCATAACAATAATCCATCATCAATTTACAATTTATTACTCAAATTCCTAGCCAATTTTGACTCCAAAACAAGCCAAAACATACATATTATACCAAAACTCAAATTTCCTATTTCTCAACAAGTTTTCATGGATTTAATTCAACCAAAATCGTCTATAAACAACATATAATCAGATTATCACAATTCAACAACATATATAACTAATTTCTCAACAAATTATTCATCAAAACCCTCTACAGTGAATTAATATTAAGAGGCTAGATTATTACCTCTTGATTCCTTCTTAGTTAGATGATGAAGAAGAGACTTGTTCCTCCTTGATTTCTAGATTCCTTTCCAATTTTACAGAGAATTTCTTCTCTTGCTCTCTCTCAATTCTCTCTTCCTCTCCTCTGTATATTTTTTTTAGTCTTCACAAAATAAACTGACCAACTACGTGATTCTGAGTTGGGAGTTTCAACGGTTAAGAAAACCAAAGGCCACAAGGCCTTGTTTGGCAAACTCAAAATAAAATAATCCATTTTTACCAACCAAGGGTCACAAGGCCCTGTTTGGTTTAACTAAAATTAATCCTTTTCCATTTATTTTAATAACCCATTATACTATATAGTTTAATTGTCACACCTTCAATTTAATTAAACTTATTATATTAATAAGTCTAATTTAACTTATTAATAATTTCAACTAAAACCTTACTGACCAAATTATAATTCAATTTAGCCAAACTATAATTTTATTAAATAAATCATTTTATTAAATAAAATATTAATCCTCTAATTTAATTATTTAATTATAATATTCTCACCACATTAGCGTACTAAAATACGCACCAACACTTCACACACCAAATATACTCACATCAATTCACTATTTTAATTAAGTGAATTACTCACATTATTTATAAAACTTAATTCATAAAAAATTTTCATCTTTCACAAGACATAACAATCAAATTATATTATTTTATAATATAATTTTAACTTAATTAAATTAACTAATATTACTCAACCAATTTCCTTCTCATGGCAATTTCATTTAATCCTTTCAATGGTTTAATTAATTATAAAACCATTTCTTCCCAATTACAAGAATATATAATTTCCTTCACATCAAACCACATATCTTATAATATTAAACACATATATACACATACTCAAACACAAAATGTCTCATATTAAGAATTTTTTATTTATTAAATTCTTATTAAATAACTTCTAAAAATTCGGGTTGTCACATCCTTTCCTCCTTATAAGGATTCCGTCCTCGGAATCAACGAAACATCCCTTACTCGGTTTTCACTAAATCTCTTTCACAATTGTCGTTGAATAACTTAACGCATTTCCTTAGTGTAGATTTTATTATTTCATCACCTTCACTTAAACCTGGAACACTTCGAGCATTATATATTCTTTAACCCTTTAACGCATTCATTGCATATCATACTCGTAATAATCATTTAATATCCTGATTTAGCATCGCAATTTTATTCGGGATATCACATTCACCCCTTCTTCTAAGAATTTCGTCCTCGAAATTTTGATTTACTAATATTCGTTCCTTGCAGCCATCAAAATGGACTTATTTACATCAATCCCTTATTATTCATTGAATTATACAACCCAATTCTTTCTCTAAGGATCTTTCTAAGATCATTTCATTCTTCACATCTTCCTCTTCTAAAAAAATTCCTCATCATTCTTTCTTCCCTTTCTAGAATTTCATTTCTTTCTTAGATTTATTATAGTTTGTTTAACTTACTCATAAACACATGCCACATTCTATAACCTATCCCTTTTTAAGGAATATCTTCTTTCCACCTTTCAAAAGAATAAGAATCTTCCACAATTGTTCAACAATTGGGAAGCAGTATGAATAATTCAAGAATTTAATGATACATTCAAAAACTTTCAATAATCTGCTGAGGAGTCGTAAAGACTTGAACCTTGGCTTGGTTAACAGATATTTCTACAGTAACCTTTAACAGTCAAAGACTATGGACCATCTCTTCTCGTACTCCAGGTGATCAGCCCTTCGTACTATGTATTGTGCACATACATATTAACGCTATTGCGTAACCCCCATTACAGGGTTGGTTCACCTCAGACTTAATACAAATTCCGCACCAGAATAAACTGGTTTGGCATAAAATCTCAAAGAACTCTTAAACTTCATAAATATCTTTCAACAGTCGTCTAGCCGAATCAATTAGCATAGACCTTGAACAACAATTCGAATATTAATCAAAATATTTTTAGCCAACTCAATTGGCATATCTTTTCATAACTAAAAAGAAAACCAAAATTCTTTTATGACGTCATGATACCGTACCGTCTTAATAGGACGTTGAGGATGCCGTCATTTTAGGACTTTGTCATACTACATCATACCATAGTGGGCTGACGATCCTTCGATCACATCCAACACTAGGTTCGGTTGCATTGATGACTCAGTCGTTGAAAATACATTTTGATAGTTTCAAATCATTTTTGTCTAGCTAAAACAATTAGCATAGACGTACAATTAATAACACCTTTTTAAAACTTATTGGTTCAAGCATTGACCCAATATATTTTTGAGAACACAAAATTTGCGAATATCAGCACGATGTCAATAAATTTCGAAAATCTAGCATAGCTAGAAGATTTGGAATCCCCATTTTCTCCATCAACTTCAATCTTTATTCCATTACTTCATTAATCAACCATTCTATCATTTTTTTTTCAATATCATTAATGCTTTCTATACCATAACTTTTCTATACCCAATATAGTTCATCAAACTTACCACACTTTAGAAATTCAGGAACTTACCACAATCATATGGTTTTAGGAATTTATCCTAGTCAGACCAAAATCGCCCATTCGCTGAGGGGTTCCACCATACGATTATGAGTCACGATCTTACCATAAGTATGAGTTTTAAGAACCTCACCTAATCTTAAATATTCTCTAACTATCAAATACAAGTATGAGAAAAGAATCACCTTCTCCTCATATATATATCGATAGTGCGACACCAATATTTCAATGATTATCAATATAGGAAGCTAAGTGGTTGTCGAACCAACTCGACCACTAATCAATATAGGAAGCTGAGCGGTTGTTAAACCATGGACAAATCCCGTCCCATACCAGGACTTGTTCAACTCAACCACTATATTAATATAGGAAGCTAAGTGGTTCTCAAACTAAGCACAAATTCCCGTCCCATACCAGGGAATTGTACAACTCAGCCACTAACATGAGTCCTCAATTGAAATCCCACCTAACTTCATCTTGCTCCTAACTTAACTCTTTATTTGATACGAATTTCTCGTATTTCATCATCCATAACTCCTCGTGAGTTTACCTCATACTATTTCATAGTACCATCTCTTTATAGCATCATGCTATAACTATTCAATCATTTAAGATCTTCTGACATTTTATAACTTTAGCAGATCACTTTGTGATCTCATTCTATCATCAACTCTTATTACGATTCTTTCTTATCTCATGATCGTCTCATCCTACGATCTTCTTTATTCTTCTCTTTAATCACGTTATCTTATGATTAATCATCTTAGGTGTTCCCTGTTCTTTAGCTCTTCAGGTTCTTCTTTGAACCTAATCATTTTATCATAATCTTGTCTCACATGAATTCTCTAATCTCTATTTGAGTTGATTCTTATCATTATATCATTCTCATCTTATAGACACCGTCTATTTATTATCGTCATCTTTATTACTGGAGTCAGGTAACTCCTGGTTCTCATCTTATTTAACTCTTCATGATTCTTCTTTGAATATTCTTGTTTAGAGATTGAGTTCTATAACTTAATCAGCATTCTCTACTCAACGAACGTAGTCATATTTTGACTTGGTTGTCTCATACTTGTAACATATATAAAGTACATCATGCTTATACATCATATGATTAAAACAATTAATCAATTAATTCACATAACAAATAGGAACTGAAAGACTTGCCTGGTTTGTAGATTATCAATTACCATAACCAGCTTATATATATCTGCACTTCACGTATCCTACACGATATATATATAATCATGCACATAATTAATTAGTCACATAGTAATACTCAGTATTCATTTTACTTAACAACTCATAACCCTTCATTTTTATTATAAATGTTATAAACCTTCATTTTATTTTGTCTCACTTTAATCGACACCTAACCATTAGCTAAACCTTAAACTTCGCTTTACATTAAATGTATAATGTTTTTAAACATATAGGGTAGCATAACATGACCAATAGAAAAGAATTAAAAACAATAAAATTTTTCATTCTGCAATTCTCGCCGGGGCGAGAAAATCACTACACAAAACGCTCGCCGGGGCGAGCTCTCGCCAGGGCGAGAAAATATAGTGCAACACTCTCGCCGGGGCGAGAAATTTGACTTGCTGAGCTCGCCGGGGCGAGCTTCATGAAACCCAGATTCTGCAGTTCGCGAACTGCAAAATTTTCAGGACCCAAAATTTCCCAATTTCTTCATTTTAACAACAAATTAACTATACCCAAATGTTATAATCCTTATAAAATTAATACTCAACATATATACAATGATTCTAACATCTTAAACAACTTAAACAACCAATTACAAGCCTCAAATATCAATATTCATGCTAGTTTTATAAATTTTACAAATTTAGCGCAATCACTCGCTACGGATTCGTTTCTGAACCAATTTGGTCCGTTCAACTTTCGTTGTTTTCGTTTTTTTAAACGGCATAACAATAATCCATCATCAATTTTACAATTTATTACTCAAATTCCTAGCCAATTTTGACTCCAAAACAAGCCAAAACATACATATTATACCAAAACTCAAATTTCCTATTTCTCAACAAGTTTTCATGGATTTAATTCAACCAAAATCGTCTATAAACAACATATAATCAGATTATCACAATTCAACAACATATATAACTAATTTCTCAACAAATTATTCATCAAAACCCTCTACAGTGAATTAATATTAAGAGGCTAGATTATTACCTCTTGATTCCTTCTTAGTTAGATGATGAAGAAGAGACTTGTTCCTCCTTGATTTCTAGATTCCTTTCCAATTTTACAGAGAATTTCTTCTCTTGCTCTCTCTCAATTCTCTCTTCCTCTCCTCTGTATATTTTTTTTAGTCTTCACAAAATAAACTGACCAACTACGTGATTCTGAGTTGGGAGTTTCAACGGTTAAGAAAACCAAAGGCCACAAGGCCTTGTTTGGCAAACTCAAAATAAAATAATCCATTTTTACCAACCAAGGGTCACAAGGCCCTGTTTGGTTTAACTAAAATTAATCCTTTTCCATTTATTTTAATAACCCATTATACTATATAGTTTAATTGTCACACCTTCAATTTAATTAAACTTATTATATTAATAAGTCTAATTTAACTTATTAATAATTTCAACTAAAACCTTACTGACCAAATTATAATTCAATTTAGCCAAACTATAATTTTATTAAATAAAATATTTTATTAAATAAAATATTAATCCTCTAATTTAATTATTTAATTATAATATTCTCACCACATTAGCGTACTAAAATACGCACCAACACTTCACACACAAATATACTCACATCAATTCACTATTTTAATTAAGTGAATTACTCACATTATTTATTAAACTTAATTCATAAAAATTTTCATCTTTCACAAGACATAACAATCAAATTATATTATTTTATAATATAATTTTAACTTAATTAAATTAACTAATATTACTCAACCAATTTCCTTCTCATGGCAATTTCATTTAATCCTTTCAATGGTTTAATTAATTATAAAACCATTTCTTCCCAATTACAAGAATATATAATTTCCTTCACATCAAACCACATATCTTATAATATTAAACACATATATACACATACTCAAACACAAAATGTCTCATATTAAGAATTTTTTATTTATTAAATTCTTATTAAATAACTTCTAAAAATTCGGGTTGTCACATCCTTTCCTCCTTATAAGGATTCCGTCCTCGGAATCAACGAAACATCCCTTACTCGGTTTTCACTAAAATCTCTTTCACAATTGTCGTTGAATAACTTAACGCATTTCCTTAGTGTAGATTTTATTATTTCATCACCTTCACTTAAACCTGGAACACTTCGAGCATTATATATTCTTTAACCCTTTAACGCATTCATTGCATATCATACTCGTAATAATCATTTAATATCCTGATTTAGCATCGCAATTTTATTCGGGATATCACATTCACCCCTTCTTCTAAGAATTTCGTCCTCGAAATTTTGATTTACTAATATTCGTTCCTTGCAGCCATCAAAATGGACTTATTTACATCAATCCCTTATTATTCATTGAATTATACAACCCAATTCTTTCTCTAAGGATCTTTCTAAGATCATTTCATTCTTCACATCTTCCTCTTCTAAAAAAATTCCTCATCATTCTTTCTTCCCTTTCTAGAATTTCATTTCTTTCTTAGATTTATTATAGTTTGTTTAACTTACTCATAAACACATGCCACATTCTATAACCTATCCCTTTTTAAGGAATATCTTCTTTCCACCTTTCAAAAGAATAAGAATCTTCCACAATTGTTCAACAATTGGGAAGCAGTATGAATAATTCAAGAATTTAATGATACATTCAAAAACTTTCAATAATCTGCTGAGGAGTCGTAAAGACTTGAACCTTGGCTTGGTTAACAGATATTTCTACAGTAACCTTTAACAGTCAAAGACTATGGACCATCTCTTCTCGTACTCCAGGTGATCAGCCCTTCGTACTATGTATTGTGCACATACATATTAACGCTATTGCGTAACCCCCATTACAGGGTTGGTTCACCTCAGACTTAATACAAATTCCGCACCAGAATAAACTGGTTTGGCATAAAATCTCAAAGAACTCTTAAACTTCATAAATATCTTTCAACAGTCGTCTAGCCGAATTCAATTAGCATAGACCTTGAACAACAATTCGAATATTAATCAAAATATTTTTAGCCAACTCAATTGGCATATCTTTTCATAACTAAAAAGAAAACCAAAATTCTTTTATGACGTCATGATACCGTACCGTCTTAATAGGACGTTGAGGATGCCGTCATTTTAGGACTTTGTCATACTACATCATACCATAGTGGGCTGACGATCCTTCGATCACATCCAACACTAGGTTCGGTTGCATTGATGACTCAGTCGTTGAAAATACATTTTGATAGTTTCAAATCATTTTTGTCTAGCTAAAACAATTAGCATAGACGTACAATTAATAACACCTTTTTAAAACTTATTGGTTCAAGCATTGACCCAATATATTTTTGAGAACACAAAATTTGCGAATATCAGCACGATGTCAATAAATTTCGAAAATCTAGCATAGCTAGAAGATTTGGAATCCCCATTTTCTCCATCAACTTCAATCTTTATTCCATTACTTCATTAATCAACCATTCTATCATTTTTTTTTCAATATCATTAATGCTTTCTATACCATAACTTTTCTATACCCAATATAGTTCATCAAACTTACCACACTTTAGAAATTCAGGAACTTACCACAATCATATGGTTTTAGGAATTTATCCTAGTCAGACCAAAATCGCCCATTCGCTGAGGGGTTCCACCATACGATTATGAGTCACGATCTTACCATAAGTATGAGTTTTAAGAACCTCACCTAATCTTAAATATTCTCTAACTATCAAATACAAGTATGAGAAAAGAATCACCTTCTCCTCATATATATATCGATAGTGCGACACCAATATTTCAATGATTATCAATATAGGAAGCTAAGTGGTTGTCGAACCAACTCGACCACTAATCAATATAGGAAGCTGAGCGGTTGTTAAACCATGGACAAATCCCGTCCCATACCAGGACTTGTTCAACTCAACCACTATATTAATATAGGAAGCTAAGTGGTTCTCAAACTAAGCACAAATTCCCGTCCCATACCAGGAATTGTACAACTCAGCCACTAACATGAGTCCTCAATTGAAATCCCACCTAACTTCATCTTGCTCCTAACTTAACTCTTTATTTGATACGAATTTCTCGTATTTCATCATCCATAACTCCTCGTGAGTTTTACCTCATACTATTTCATAGTACCATCTCTTTATAGCATCATGCTATAACTATTCAATCATTTAAGATCTTCTGACATTTTATAACTTTAGCAGATCACTTTGTGATCTCATTCTATCATCAACTCTTATTACGATTCTTTCTTATCTCATGATCGTCTCATTCTACGATCTTCTTTATTCTTCTCTTTAATCACGTTATCTTATGATTAATCATCTTAGGTGTTCCCTGTTCTTTTAGCTCTTCAGGTTCTTCTTTGAACCTAATCATTTTATCATAATCTTGTCTCACATGAATTCTCTAATCTCTATTTGAGTTGATTCTTATCATTATATCATTCTCATCTTATAGACACCGTCTATTTATTATCGTCCATCTTTATTACTGGAGTCAGGTAACTCCTGGTTCTCATCTTATTTAACTCTTCATGATTCTTCTTTGAATATTCTTGTTTATATATAACAATTCTTCCTTTAAGAATCTCTATCTTTATTCATATTATTCAATATTTTATTCGAGTTTACCTCGCGTCATTCTCATCTTCTTCCTGTAATGTTTCTAGGACTTAACTCATCTCATGCTTCTACCTATACGAAAAGAATCACTTGTTAATCATACACATCCCTAATTCTATTCGTGATACACCTCGAGTCTCTAACAGTGTTCTGTACAGCACCTGAGTGGTTTTCCACAAACAACCAACAAACTAGTCCCCGTCTCGTCTACACTGTCTTGCACAGCGAGTTAGATCGGTCGCTAGTTCGTATCAACCTCCGCTCTCTGAAGGAATTGTTTAGCCCAGATACCATACATCAACCATTAAAGAGTACGATTGTACCATAATCATTCTTAACTTATTATTCTCTTAACTCTATCATCTTCACCTCTATTCTCTAAGGTTATAGCCTAAGGTACTCGTACCTAAGATTTCTAACCTATCAGCTCTGATACCAACTGTAACGACCCCAAAATCCCATACACTTCAACTCTCCACAGCGGTCGTTAACAATACATCTATATTCTAACTTTACATCATTAATCGATAATAAACTCAATAAAACGCGGAATAAATAAAAACTTTTCAGTTTTCTTTCTTTGCTTCCCCTGAATCATAACCTTTAATCAATTACATATTCTAGAATCACAATTGATTCGCTTCATCAAAGTTATAATAAAAATAAAACTTCAAGATTCAATACCCTTTATACAACGGATAATATTAAATTACAACTCAATACAAATTTAACAACTCTACATTTATTACAATTAATACATTTTCAAATACATCATACCGAACCTTAATCATGGTTCAAAAACATAATTTAAGCTAAAATAATTAATCTGCATGCTTTACATCTGAATCATGCCATTCAATTTACCTTGTATCTTTAACCGTATTTTAAACCTGCAAAAGTGGTTATTTGCAAGAATGAGCTCGACAGCTCAACAAAATCTAACAGTGTGTATGCATCACATAACACATAGATAACATGCTCAACATTTAAATTATAATCGTTTGACTAAATAAATCATGCATAATGATCAACACTTAACAATTAGAGATTGAGTTCCATAACTCAATCAACATTCTCTACTCAACGAACGTAGTCATATTTTGACTTGGTTGTCTCATACTTGTAACATATATAAAGTACATCATGCTTATACATCATATGATTAAAACAATTAATCAATTAATTCACATAACAAATAGGAACTGAAAGACTTGCCTGGTTTGTAGATTATCAATTACCATAACCAGCTTATATATATTTGCACTTCACGTATCCTACACGATATATATATAATCATGCACATAATTAATTAGTCACATAGTAATACTCAGTATTCATTTTACTTAACAACTCATAACCCTTCATTTTTATTATAAATGTTATAAACCTTCATTTTATTGTGTCTCACTTTAATCGACACCTAACCATTAGCTAAACCTTAAACTTTGCTTTACATTAAATGTATAATGTTTTTAAACATATAGGGTAGCATAGCATGACCAATAGAAAAGAATTAAAAACAATAAAATTTTTCATTCTGCAATTCTCGCTCGCCGGGGCGAGAAAATCACTACACAAAACGCTCTGCCGGGGAGAGAAAAATATAGTGCAACACTCTCGCCGGGGCTGCGAGAAATTTAACTTGCTGAGCTCGCCGGGGCGAGCTTCATGAAACCCAGATTCTAGCAGTTCGCGAAACTGCAGAATTTTTAGACCAAAATTTCCCAATTTCTTCATTTTAACAACAAATTAACTATACCCAAATGTTATAATCCTTATAAAATTAATACTCAACATAATATACAATGATTCTAACATCTTAAAACAACTTAAACAACCAATTACAAGCCTCAAATATCAATATTCATGCTAGTTTTATAAATTTTTACAAATTTAGCGCAATCACTCGCTACGGATTCGTTTCGGAACCAATTTGGTCCGTTCAAACTTTCGTTGTTTTTCGTTTTTAAACGCATAACAATAATCCATCATCAATTTACAATTTATTACTCAAATTCCTAGCCAATTTTGACTCCAAAACAAGCCAAAACATACATATTATACCAAAACTCAAATTTCCTATTTCTCAACAAGTTTTCATGGATTTAATTCAACCAAAATCGTCTATAAACAACATATAATCAGATTATCACAATTCAACAACATATATAACTAATTTCTCAACAAATTATTCATCAAAACCCTCTACAGTGAATTAATATTAAGAGGCTAGATTATTACCTCTTGATTCCTTCTTAGTTAGATGATGAAGAAGAGACTTGTTCCTCCTTGATTTCTAGATTCCTTTCCAATTTTACAGAGAATTTCTTCTCTTGCTCTCTCTCAATTCTCTCTTCCTCTCCTCTGTATATTTTTTTTAGTCTTCACAAAATAAACTGACCAACTACGTGATTCTGAGTTGGGAGTTTCAACGGTTAAGAAAACCAAAGGCCACAAGGCCTTGTTTGGCAAACTCAAAATAAAATAATCCATTTTTACCAACCAAGGGTCACAAGGCCCTGTTTGGTTTAACTAAAATTAATCCTTTTCCATTTATTTTAATAACCCATTATACTATATAGTTTAATTGTCACAACCTTCAATTTAATTAAACTTATTATATTAATAAGGTCTAATTTTAACTTATTAATAATTTTCAACTAAAACCTTACTGACCAAATTTATAATTCAATTTAGCCAAACTATAATTTTATTAAATAAATCATTTTTATTAAATAAAAATATTAATCCTCTAATTTAATTATTTTAATTATAATATTCTCACCACATTAAGCGTACTAAAATACGCACCAAACACTTCACACACAAATATACTCACATCAATTCCACTATTTTAATTAAGTGAATTACTCACATTATTTTATAAAACTTAATTCATAAAAAATTTTCATCTTTTCACAAGACATAACAATCAAATTATATTATTTTATAATATAATTTTAAACTTAATTAAATTAACTAATATTACTCAACCAATTTTCCTTCTCATGGCAATTTCATTTAATCCTTTCAATGGTTTAATTAATTATAAAACCATTTCTTCCCAATTACAAGAATATATAATTTCCTTCACATCAAAACCACATATCTTATAATATTAAACACATATATACACATACTCAAACACAAAATGTCCTCATATTAAGAATTTTTTATTTATTAAATTCTTATTAAATAACTTCTAAAAATTCGGGTTGTCACATCCTTTCCCTCCTTATAAGGATTCCGTCCTCGGAATCAACGAAACATCCCTTACCTCGGTTTTCACTAAATCTCTTTCACAATTGTCGTTGAATAACTTAACGCATTTCCTTAGTGTAGATTTTATTATTTCATCACCTTCACTTAAACCTGGAACACTTCGAGCATTATATATTCTTTAACCCTTTAACGCATTCATTGCATATCATACTCGTAATAATCATTTAATATCCTGATTTAGCATCGCAATTTTATTCGGGATATCACATTCACCCCTTCTTCTAAGAATTTCGTCCTCGAAATTTTGATTTACTAATATTCGTTCCTTGCAGCCATCAAAATGGACTTATTTACATCAATCCCTTCATTATTCATTGAATTATACAACCCAATTCTTTCTCTAAGGATCTTTCTAAGATCATTTCATTCTTCACATCTTTCCTCTTCTAAAAAAAATTCCCTCATTCATTCTTTCTTCCCTTTCTAGAATTTCATTTCTTTCTTAGATTTATTATAGTTTGTTTAACTTACTCATAAACACATTGCCACATTCTATAACCTATCCCTTTTTAAGGAATATCTTCTTTCCACCTTTCAAAAGAATAAGAATCTTCCACAATTGTTCAACAATTGGGAAGCAGTATGAATAATTCAAGAATTTAATGATACATTTCAAAAACTTTCAATAATCTGCTGAGGGAGTCGTAAAGACTTGAAACCTTGGCTTGGTTAACAGATATTTCTACAGTAACCTTTAACAGTCAAAGACTATGGACCATCTCTTCTCGTACTCCAGGTGATCAGGCCCTTCGTCACTATGTATTGTGCACATACATATTAACGCTATTGCGTTAACCCCCATTACAGGGGTTGGTTCACCTCAGACTTAATACAAAATTCCGCACCAGAATAAACTGGTTTGGGCATAAAATCTCAAAGAACTCTTAAACTTCATAAATATCTTTCAACAGTCGTCTAGCCGAATCAATTAGCATAGACCTTGAACAACAATTCGAATATTAATCAAAATATTTTTAGCCAACTCAATTGGCATATCTTTTCATAACTAAAAAGAAAACCAAAAATTCTTTTTATGACGTCATGATACCGTACCGTCTTAATAGGACGTTGAGGATGCCGTCATTTTAGGACTTTGTCATACTACATCATACCATAGTGGGCTGACGATCCTTCGATCACATCCAACACTAGGTTCGGTTGCATTGATGACTCAGTCGTTGAAAATACATTTTGATAGTTTCAAATCATTTTTGTCTAGCTAAAACAATTAGCATAGACGTACAATTAATAACACCTTTTTAAAACTTATTGGTTCAAGCATTGACCCAATATATTTTTGAGAACACAAAATTTGCGAATATCAGCACGATGTCAATAAATTTCGAAAATCTAGCATAGCTAGAAGATTTGGAATCCCCATTTTCTCCATCAACTTCAATCTTTATTCCATTACTTCATTAATCAACCATTCTATCATTTTTTTTTCAATATCATTAATGCTTTCTATACCATAACTTTTCTATACCCAATATAGTTCATCAAACTTACCACACTTTAGAAATTCAGGAACTTACCACAATCATATGGTTTTAGGAATTTATCCTAGTCAGACCAAAATCGCCCACCCATTCGCTGAGGGGTTCCACCATACGATTATGAGTCACGATCTTACCATAAGTATGAGTTTTAAGAACCTCACCTAATCTTAAATATTCTCTAACTATCAAATACAAGTATGAGAAAAGAATCACCTTCTCCTCATATATATATCGATAGTGCGACACCAATATTTCAATGATTATCAATATAGGAAGCTAAGTGGTTGTCGAACCAACTCGACCACTAATCAATATAGGAAGCTGAGCGGTTGTTAAACCATGGACAAATCCCGTCCCATACCAGGACTTGTTCAACTCAACCACTATATTAATATAGGAAGCTAAGTGGTTCTCAAACTAAGCACAAATTCCCGTCCCATACCAGGAATTGTACAACTCAGCCACTAACATGAGTCCTCAATTGAAATCCCACCTAACTTCATCTTGCTCCTAACTTAACTCTTTATTTGATACGAATTTCTCGTATTTCATCATCCATAACTCCTCGTGAGTTTACCTCATACTATTTCATAGTACCATCTCTTTATAGCATCATGCTATAACTATTCAATCATTTAAGATCTTCTGACATTTTATAACTTTAGCAGATCACTTTGTGATCTCATTCTATCATCAACTCTTATTACGATTCTTTCTTATCTCATGATCGTCTCATCCTTACGATCTTCTTTATTCTTCTCTTTAATCACGTTATCTTATGATTAATCATCTTAGGTGTTCCCTGTTCTTTAGCTCTTCAGGTTCTTCTTTGAACCTAATCATTTTATCATAATCTTGTCTCACATGAATTCCTCTAATCTCTATTTGAGGTTGATTCTTATCATTATATCATTCTCATCTTATAGACACCGTCTATTTATTATCGTCATCTTTATTACTGGAGTCAGGTAACTCCTGGTTCTCATCTTATTTAACTCTTCATGATTCTTCTTTGAATATTCTTGTTTAGAGATTGAGTTCTATAACTTAAATCAGCATTCTCTACTCAACGAAACGTAGTCATATTTTGACTTGGTTGTCTCATACTTGTAACATTATATAAAGTACATTCATGCTTATACATCATATGATTAAAACAATTAATCAATTAATTCACATAACAAATAGGAACTGAAAGACCTTGCCTGGTTTGTAGATTATTCAATTACCATAACCAGCTTTATATATATCTGCACTTCACGTATCCTACAACGATATATATATAATCATGCACATAATTAATTAGTCACATAGTAATACTCAGTATTCATTTTACTTAACAACTCATAACCCTTCATTTTTATTATAAAATGTTATAAACCTTTCATTTTATTTTGTCTCACTTTAATCGACACCTAACCATTAGCTAAACCTTAAACTTCGCTTTACATTAAATGTATAATGTTTTTAAACATATAGGGTAGCATAACATGGACCAATAGAAAAGAATTAAAAACAATAAAATTTTTCATTCTGCAATTCTCGCCGGGGCGAGAAAATCACTACACAAAAAACGCTCGCCGGGGCGAGCTCTCGCCAGGGCGAGAAAAATATAGTGCAACACTCTCGCCGGGGCGAGAAATTTGACTTGCTGAGCTCGCCGGGGCGAGCTTCATGACAACCCAGATTCTGCAGTTCGGCGAACTGCAAAATTTTCAGACCAAAATTTCCCAATTTCTTCATTTTAACAACAAATTAACTATACCCAAATGTTTATAATCCTTATAAAATTAATACTCAACATATATACAATGATTCTAAAACATCTTAAACAACTTAAAACAACCAATTACAAAGCCTCAAATATCAATATTCATGCTAGTTTATAAATTTTACAAATTTAGCGCAATCACTCGCTACGGATTCGTTTCTGAACCAATTTGGTCCGTTCAACTTTTCGTTGTTTTTCGTTTTTAAACGCATAACAATAATCCATCATCAATTTACAATTTATTACTCAAATTCCTAGCCAATTTTGACTCCAAAACAAGCCAAAACATACATATTAGTACCAAAACTCAAATTTCCTATTTCTCAACAAGTTTTCATGGATTTAATTCAACCAAAAATCGTCTAGATAAACAACATATAATCAGATTATCACAATTCAACAACATATATAACTAATTTCTCAACCAAATTATTCATCAAAACCCTCTACAGTGAATTAATATTAAGAGGCTAGATTATTACCTCTTGATTCCTTCTTAGTTTAGATGATGAAGAAGAGACTTGTTCCTCCTTGATTTCTAGATTCCTTTCCAATTTTACAGAGAATTTCTTCTCTTGCTCTCTCTCAATTCTCTCTTCCTCTCCTCTGTATATTTTTTTTTAGTCTTTCACAAAATAAAACTGACCAACTACGTGATTCTGAGTTGGGAGTTTCAACGGTTAAGAAAACCAAAGGCCACAAGGCCTTGTTTGGCAAACTCAAAATAAAATAATCCATTTTTACCAACCAAGGGTCACAAGGCCCTGTTTGGTTTAACTAAAATTAATCCTTTTCCATTTATTTTAATAACCCATTATACTATATAGTTTAATTGTCACACCTTCAATTTAATTAAACTTATTATATTAATAAGTCTAATTTAACTTATTAATAATTTCAACTAAAACCTTACTGACCAAATTATAATTCAATTTAGCCAAACTATAATTTTATTAAATAAATCATTTTATTAAATAAAATATTAATCCTCTAATTTAATTATTTAATTATAATATTCTCACCACATTAGCGTACTAAAATACGCACCAACACTTCACACACAAATATACTCACATCAATTCACTATTTTAATTAAGTGAATTACTCACATTATTTATAAAACTTAATTCATAAAATTTTTTATTTTTCACAAGACATAACAATCAAATTATATTATTTTATAATATAATTTTAACTTAATTAAATTAACTAATATTACTCAACCAATTTCCTTCTCATGGCAATTTCATTTAATCCTTTCAATGATTTAATTAATTATAAAACCATTTCTTCCCAATTACAAGAATATATAATTTCCTTCGCATCAAACCACATATCTTATAATATTAAACACATATATACACATACTCAAACACAAAATGTCTCATATTAAGAATTTTTTATTTATTAAATTCTTATTAAAAAACTTCTGAAAATTCGAGTTGTCACAGAAGGTCTTAGTTTGTAGTGTTCCAAGTTTGCTAGGCTTGAAGAGTTCTTAGTGAACTAGAGTTCCAAGGCTGCTGGTCTTGAAGAGTTCTTAGTGAACTAGAGTACCAAGGTTGCGGGTCTTGAAGGAATCTCAGTGATTCAAATTGTAACGATATCCTTAGTGGATTTGCTACTCGAGCAGTAGAACAGTGGAGTAGGAGTCTTGAGTATTCTGAACCACTTAAAGTCTGGTGTTCTTTACATTCAGCTCCATAACTGCTATAACTGCTATATCATTCTTTTATCATTTTTGTTATCTTTTGTCTATCTTTGAAGTAGGGTCTAATCAATCAGTAATTCCGTTATGCTTAATTACTTGTTAATTAATCTGATAAGACATTCTCTTTAAAATAATGAAAAGTTTTAAAGAATCTATTCAACCTGTAATAACCCTAAAATTTTGATATAATTAAATAAGAAATTTTACGTATAATTTTTTTTTATGTAATAATTTTTTTTTATTATATATTAAAGCAAGTGTGGGATTGCGTGCAAGGAAAGGAATTTTTGATTACTATAAATTATATTCTTATAATAAATTAATTGTATAGTAAAAATATTTTATTATTTATTTTCCATGAAAATACGATTAATGTATTATTTAAATAATATATGTATACTTAAAGAAATGATTTTTAGAATTATTGAAATAATTATTATTTTATTATTTTATCAAGATTAGTTAAGTTAATTATTTTAACTTAACTAAGAATGGTTTATGATGTAAAGTGTGATTATTGATCACTAACATAAATTTTGTCTATGGATATGAATTTTAATGATTAATATAATTATTGTTATAATTATAATTAATAAGGAAAGTATATTGGTTTTATGGATATTAATAATTTATTATATTAAGGTAAATTGAATTTGGAATATAATTGGTAATTATATTCATATTTGATTGTATATTATGGACATTAAATACTAAATATAATTATTGCTATAATAATTATATATGTATTTGGGATAATAAGAAATTAATTTCTTTAGGTAATTTAAGTATTAAATGTAATGTAGTTAATTAATTATTTTGTTTGCATGTATGGATATTATGTGAATAATGTAACTAAGTGGGAAACCCTAAATTATAATTTTGGGAACCCTAACAATATCAAGAAACCCTAATTTTTATTTTATAAAACCCTAATTAACTTTAAAAACCCTAATTTTGAATTTAGTTTACTCTAATTACAATTTTATTAAAACCTAAGTTAATTTTCTTAAACCCAAAAATTATTGGGTAAATATTAAGGGTTCAAATCTATTGATTAAAACCCTAGATCATGTGTATGGAACAAGAATACCCTTAAAATTATTTATTAGTTTACTAAAATACCCCTTTTTGTATTTATTTTTATTAAAAGATATTGAAAGATTGTAAAATCTTCTCAAATCTTCCAAAATCTTGTGACTCATCAAGCTAGGATATTCTCACATGTTCAAATCATCTCTATCAGCCGAATCTTGCCAGCTAGCATGCTCAGATTCATTGAATCAAAAGATTGGAATGGAAGAAAGAAAAAGAAAAGAAATATTTCATTTTATTCTCTAAACCAAAGCCAAGACTCTCTCTCTCTCCTAGACCCACGAACTTTTCTCCAAAAATAAGTCCTAAGATTAACTAAAAACACCTCATAGCAAGCCAAGGTCAGAATCAAAAAGTGAAAATCAAAAATTTCTCAAGAAGGTATAAAACCCTAACCTTAAGCTAGATTTTGTATGCTTAGATAAATTTTATTTTTTGTATTTAAATATGTTGTATATTATGTATGTAATGATCTGGGTTGTTATATCATGAATCCATAACATCTAGATGCACGAAATTGAAGATTTAAGAAAATTGTTCAAAGTGTAAAAAAATGGCCTGACAGTCAAATGTCAGACGCCGTAGATCTTTACCTGTTAATGATTTGTTGTGTTTAAAGGTTCTTATATGTAGTATGTTATGTGGTTAGTACACTGGAAGTGGAATCACGATCATAGCATGTCTATATCGAAAGTTATGCAAGCTCAAAAGTCCTTGATCGATCATGAAAGTTGTACTTTCTGGAAAACCCAGAAAATTTTCTAAGTTAAAAACATGGTCTGACAGTCAAATGTCAGAGGCCATAGATCTTGATATGTTAATGGTTTGATGTATTTAAAGCTTTTTCGTTGTAGTATGCCAGTAGGTTAACAATCTAGAAGTGGAATCACGACCATATCATGTCCAGATTGCAAGTTATTAACGCTCAAAGTAGCCTCCTCGACATGGACTGGGCTGTTCTTGGTGTTCTTCATGAACTGAAGTAACACTTTATAGCGACACTTTTCGTCGCTAAAAGTCGGTTTAGCGACGGTTTCTAATGAAAATTAATTAATTTAATTAAATAAATAGAAATAAATTATTAAAAATTCATAAAATAATTTTTAAAAATTATTTTAAAATTATAAAAATTAACTTTTAATATTTTTACATAAATATTCATTAAAAATTTAATTTATTTAATTATTATTGGTATTTAATTTATTTAATTATTATATTAAATAAATTAGTTAAAAATGATTTTAATATTTCAAAAATCATTTATAAATGATATTAATGTTTTAAAAAGTATTTTAAGTTATATTAACTAACTTTTAATATTTTAAATAAAATTTCATTAATATTTAATATTAATGATAATTAATTTATTTAATATTTATATTAAATAAATTATCTAAAAAAAATGGTTTTTAAAAAAATGTTTTTTAAAAAAATCATTTAAAGGCAATAAAAATGTTTTTAAAAATATTTTTAAGTTATATTTAATAACTTTAAATATTGAACATGAATTACATTAATATTTTTAATATTAATGGTAATTATTTAAAAAAAATGATTTTAATACTTTAAAAATCATTTAAAAAGGTAATATTAATGTTTTAAAAATATTTTTATGTTATAAATAATAACCTTTTAATGTGTTGACATGTAGTTCATTAATATTTTAATTATTTGAATATTAATGATAATGAAATTATTTATTTATTAAATCATTATAAATGCTATTAATGACTGAAAAATCATTATAAATGATTTTAATATTTGGAAAAATGTTGTAATTGATAAACAAATTATCTAAGATGATATTTAAGTTCTTGAACAAAGTTTCATTAAGAAGAAACTTGTTTATTGTCCGATAATGCAATCAGGACATCGAAATAGTGTCGAACTCAAACCAAATGGACATAGTTTGACCTGATAGCTGTTTTTGAATATTTTAATGACTGTTATGAATATGTGACAATGTGTTAAGTTGTATGATGACTGCAAATAAGCAGTATTATGTGTTAAGTTGTATTATTCTAATTAAAAGAATAATTTTATTGATGATAGGACTTCGTATTAAAGATAAAAGCTTAAGCTATATTGTGTAGCAGTAAACAGCGAACAAGGCAAGTATCTTACCTTTTAATTTACTTTATGAATTGGATCTGTGTAGGCAAGTATCTAAACCTTACGCACTACTTTTATTTCGTGCAAACAAGTATATGTTATGCTAGTTCCTAACTCAACTTGAGTTATTACTTTACGAAATTTGTTCATGAATAATTATTGTCAATTATTCATATCCGTAATGATACCCATGATCCGTTTATGCAATTTTTCTGATATTATGGAATTCTATTCAATTCGTTTATTATTTATTAAAATCTCATTATTGTCTTTCATTATACAAGTGTCCCCACTTGTATAAACTATGGTTTTTCACAAGAACTCTTGAACTTAAAATTCTTTGATATGACAAATCTTGTTATTTATTATTGAACTTCAGTACATGTATTATGGTTTACAGTCTGTCTAAGCCATTTGACTCGGCTAGACATAGTTCGAAATACATTGTTGAATACTAAAAGTTATGTTTAAGTCGTCCAACTGAGTTGTTTAGTTAGGACTCCAGACTGAGTATGAACAACCCTAAAAGGGGAATATGTTTTTGTGCCCAAGGCGAACAGAGTGAATGCGTTATTAGCGTTCAAACAGACAGTATTGATCAATACAGGACATAACGGGGCTGATCACCCTACATCTCCGGGAGACTAGATCGGTTTGCAGATGAATTTCTGTTTAAACCTTTTCGAAAATTAAAAAAATAAAAGTTCGTGGTCTACTGACCGCTCAGCATTCATGGTAAATATGTTGTTTCAAAAATTTTAAAACGATTTAATATGTTATTAAGAATGTCTTCAAATGACTTCACCACTATTGATTCGTGGTAGAAGTAGGCCTCAAAGAAAACATTTACTTCTTTAGCGCATTATTATATTTGTTATTACTTGTTGAGCAATTGAATGCTCATTCTTGCTTTGACTTAAATGTTTTCAGCTAAGGGTGATAGACCAGAAGGTTCTGGCAAAGACAAGGGCAAAGGAAAGCTCAAAGAATAGAATACCAGGTGTTATTTGTAATAGTTAGACTTTAATAAGGTGATAATATTTATTATCTATCATGTAATGAACATGCTTAAAGGTTGCGTACTTGGGATTAGACAACTCTGATATGTATATATTAAGTTTGTAAATTTTATTTTTCCGCTCAAAGAAATGGTATCGTGTAGCACCAAGTTCGGGTTTCAAGTACTCGAATTTGGGGGCGTCACACAACCCCCCTTCTAGATATCTTTTGTGCCTCTGAAAACTAACAAAGAGTATAGTTACAACTATTAAAAAGTTATAAATTCATGAGCAAATAATATGATTATTTACCATTAATATATTATTTTGTTTTTCTATTTAATACTAATTAAAATTTATAATATTAGTAATGTACTTAATTAATTATATTTAATTAATTATATTTATTTAATAAATAATTATGACGTCACTAGTTCAACTACTAGTTGAACCAATAACCCATCAACACAGTAATTATTTCGATACGATGACCGACTGGATATGAAAACATTGCATTCAGTATCTCTCTTTATTCCCCTGTCATCCCATCTTTCTCTTTTCTATGAATCCTTTTCATCTTCAAATTAAAAACACTATAATAAACATGCACAAAAGGTTGGACTACTTAGTCTGATACGACTTGGGTCTACCAGGCCTTGGGATTTGACCGGGTTGGGCCTAGACTAGACCAAGGTTAGGCCGCATGCCACATATCGATCGAAGCTGGACTTTTGGCCGGGGTGGGTCATGTTGGATTTCTACCTTAAATAAGCAGCATGTTCGTAGTCTTGTAGGTCGGGCTTTGATCAGGTTGAGCCTAGGTTAGACCAAGGTCAGATTGCAGGCCATTTGTACACCCGTAATGTTCCCCATGCCCCCGAAAAGAAAAATTTCAACTGGGTTTGCCTTAATATATATACTCTCGTTTTATAAAAAGGTCTCATTTCTACCGTTTTTTTAGTCTATAAAAGAGTAAATTTATCATTATAATTTTATTATTGTGCAATACTATTAAACTAACAATTTTTATTTTTAGTGTTGACAAATTTTCTAAATACGCTCTTTTTGTGACGCCCCCAAATTCGGGTCTCCGAATACCCGGATCTGGTCATCACGATCCAATACAATCATTCACCTCTAACAACATATGATATCTAAAAGTGCGGAATATATAAACATACGTTGTTCATTTAAGGTGTTACTAGTCCCAGAATACAAATAACCTTAATCAAGTACATCAACCCATACCCTAAATAACTATTAGGGTTTAAATTACATGAACAGTAATTAAATTACACATGATTATAAAGTCTGCTACAAGGAATCTATTGTTTCATCTTTTCTTTTCCCTTTGTTCTTCCCTGAAGTCTCGGGTTTTTGCTGCAATAAAGTCATGATATAGCAAGAAATGAGCAAAACGAGTTTTGCCCAGCAAGTTTAAAGTTGCAACAATAAGGATATATCATGATGAAGGGAATATTAAAGGGATTTCAACAATAGAGTAATCAGAAGCAAGCACATTAAATGCTTTTTTAGAACAATTGATAGTCGAATAGACTTTGAACGATAACTTCCAGAGGAGTCAATAGCTGGTTGACCCTCTGGTTTTACTGGCTACAGAATAACGTACTTGAGGGGATCGCAGCCTCGCGTACCCTATGTATATGCATAACATTCAATTCTGCTATTTGTACCTTATATACGGTACGTGGGGTACTCCCCTATAAATAAAGGGGGTGTTCATACAGTCTAAGAATCCTTACCATTGATTGGTTTCGGATAGCTTTTATAAAATTTCACATAATTGTCTGACCGAAACAAGGGTTCAGACTTAACCATGAATGGTTTGCAGATTTCTGAATTTTAATATACGAATTCAAATGCACAAATGTCAACAATATACAGATGTGGAATAACTTTGAAAGTAATTAGACCACTTAAAGCATGCTTGGAAATAAAATTCAAGCTTAAAGAATACTTGCAATAATATATATACCTTTTTGCATGAATTAAAAATACTGCATAAGGTTTTAGAAGTATTACTCCAAGGTAAAAAGTTGAGTAAGGAAGAACATTGCAATAATCAAAGTTCGAGATAGAGGACTTGCCTGTTTGCTCAGCTACAGATAAATTCTAGCTTTAATTAATTGACCTCGAGTGACCTATCATCGGGTAAAGTCGATTTATCAATTAACAGTTGTATATTGGCTCCTCTTATTATGCCTTTTACTCAACAGGTAAAATTCATCATCTATATTTAATTAACATTAGCTAAACAGCAATTTATTGGTGATCTTTAGCTATATAAAAATAATTGCTAGTTAATCATGATTACTATTCTCGAGAGTTCAGATTATTACCCTTATTGTCCCTAAATATGGGTCAACAATCTTTATTTATTATTAGAATAATAATTTCATCATGGTTTAATGACAATTAACAATAGTCGGTTACTTACTTAATTACACTTAATTACTATTTACCATTGATAAAATAATCTTTAAGTGTTCATCCTCATTATTTATTAGGGACCAAAAATAAATACCTACTTAATAATTTCCCTTGTACTTAATCATTATTTCATTAATGATTAAGTAATTATTATCCTTATTAATTAATAACTTTATTCATACTTAATTATGATTATTATTAAATAATAATTAAATACTTAGTACCTTTATTTATTATTTGTTACTAAATAATAAATAGTTATTTTATTAACTTTATTCACATTTAATTATTATTATTACTAAATAATAATTAAATATTCATTACCTTTATTTATTATTTATTAATATAAATAATTATTTTATTAACTTTATTCATATTTAATTATTATTATTATTAAATAATAACTAAATAATTATTTTATTAACTTTATTCATATTTAATTATTATTATTATTAAATAATAATTAAATATTTATTATTTTTATTTATTATTTATTAATAAATAATAAATAATTATTTTATTAACTCTATTCATATTTAATTATTATTATTAGTAAATAATAATAAAATAAATAAATAAATAAATAAATAAATAAATAAATAAATAAATAAATAAATAAATAATTATTTAATTAACCTTACTCTTATTTAATCATTATAAATACTAATTAAATATGTATTCCCCTATAACAATAATTAATTATTTCTTAATTTTTAGTGATAAATAAATAAAAATTATTATTTTATCACTTTATTCCTGCCTAATTTTTTAGTATTCATTTAAACAATAAGTAAATATTCATTATCACCACTTATTATATATTGACAAAAGAAATAAGTAATTATTCTTTTTTTTTTTTTTTTGTTACTAATATTAACTAAATACTTATTATATTAATTGCTATTTATTATTTAAATAGCAAGTAGTTATTTTATTATTGTTTTACCTAACAATTCACTTCCCAGCTAAAAAAAATTGGGCAGAGTACTGCCTTATGATGGGCATACTTCCCCTGTTTTCCCAAGTTTGAACCCAACTGCAGAAAACACGCCCAACACCAACCTATTGGCAAAAAAAAAAAAAAAATTTCCGATTTTTATACATAGCTTCTGGACCCAGTTTTAGAGCCAACTTTGGTTCTTAACACAAGCTTGATACAACATGAAACACCTCTTCTAAAGTCTGTGGATACACCTGTCGCATTACCAGAAAACCAATGTTGGGTTTTAATAAATCATATTGTTGGCAGGCAGTTGATATAAAAAAAAAGAAAACAATTTCTGGTTTAGGCATTAAATCGAGCATATACTGAGCATTCTAAGCCTTAACCTTGGCCCAGTTTTATTGATACCACAAGCATGTTGCCGAACCTCTTGGGGTTTTCTTGCACCAGATTTTAACACAACCCAAATGCACAAAGCAATCTAATATAGGGAAATAATTAACCCAAATAACAAAAAAAACAAGGTATTCCCAATACAGAACAACCATAATTTACATACAGTATTATAAGCCAACCCAAATCGGCAACTTCACAGACACAAAACCAATAACAGAAAAGAAAAGAAGAGAGGTACAGTCCAAACGCGATTACATGACAGTTGGGTATATACCTTAAGGCCGTCCGATGGGCTATCTTCCTTCTTCTCCCAAAGTAGGTGACAAAAACCAGACATTCACAGTGACTCCCCCCCTTTAAAGAATTTCAAACCCTAGCTATTTTCGATTTTGGAAAACTCACAACCAAAAGAAAACCGGCAGCTTGGGGTTTCAATTTATAGGACCAAATGTTTACCCAAAAATTGGACAATACCCTACCTAACCCAGTTAGTAACCGACGGTAGGGAGAGGGACGGACTGTCGACTGACCCCCATCACGCCGCCCGAATCTTCGCCGGCGAATCCTCGAGTGTCGAACCCCCACTGGTTCAATCGCCAACTGTCTCGAACCTTTCGGTCCAACCAATGGTGCTTGGTTGCGTTGGATAACTCCTTCGCTCCGTCCGAGGGTTCTTCAAGCTATTGCCGGCACCTTTTCTGTCCGCCTCTTACTTGATTTGATGGGTTGATTGAAGGTTTGGGGTTGGCTCGATTGACAGCTTCGATTGGAGGGTTAATTTTTCCCCCTTCTCCTTCACTGGTTGGCGACTGATCGAGGGTGTTGGGATTTGATGGTTCGAGAGCTAGGGCTTAGGTTCGACTGATTTCCTCCCTACTTCAATCTCTGCTGATATCGCCCAATGAACTGACCAATTGTCCCCAATTTGACTCCTGACTTCCCCCAAATTGGTTTACAAGTGAGATGACCCGACTCGGTTAGGAGGAGTGAAAATTGGGCTATCTCAATTGAATTGGGCCGACTGAACTTAATAGGGAAATGGCCCAAAGGAATTAAAAGGAGATTTGGCCCAAATAATATAAAAGGAAAATGGGGTCCATTAACTTAACACCCTTATTAAATAATTAATTCCACTAATTACTTATTTAAGATATTTGTTTCCAATAATACCTCATTCGATTTATTTAATCCAATAATAGTGAAATGAATTTATTAATTAAGTTTTCTTCCAAATTTCTTGCAAATTAAATCTTTAGGGTTACTCACAAATTTAAAATCACACTATTAATGAGCCCCTTTTTAATGCAAAGAAAATCATTGGAGCCGTATAATTATAGTTAAATAATAATTCTCGCGTGGATCCAATTAGAATTCATAGAATTATATAAAGTGAATATTTAGTTTATCAAACTAAATTTGATACAATGTTTTTAAAAATTCCCTGGACATTACATCCTCTCCCCCTTATAAAAATTCCGTCCTCGGAATTTCAATCTAAAGTTACTCGACATAACTGAGGGTAATTTGCTCTCATCTTCTCTTCGAGCTCCCACGTGGCTTCTTCCACCCGCGTGATTTCTCCAGAGAACTTTCACCGAGTGAATGATTTTAATTCCTCAGTCTCTTGCTCTTTCCTATCTAGTATTTGAACAGGAATCTCCTCGTGACGATAAATCCCTTTCGACTTGAATTGGTTCATAGGAGATAACATGTTTGTAATCTGGCTTATACGGACGCAACACTGATACATGAAACACGTTGTGGATGTGCTCAAGTTACAGGAGGAGGTAACGCTACTATCGTACGCCACTTCGCCTATTCTCCCTCAAAATCTCAAACGGTCCTATGAATCTAGGGCTTAATTTACCCTTTTTCCCAAAACGGATCTTTCCTTTCCAGGGAGATACCTTCAGAAACACAAAAACTACCAACTTCAAAGTCTCGTTTCTGGGCGATGTAAGTCGGCATTACCTTTTCTGACGATCCTGGGCTGCTTACTAACCGTTTGTCTTATTACTTTAATAATTTCCACGGTTTGTTGTACCAATTCTGGCCCCAACAATCTTCGTTCACCAACTTCATCCCAACACAACGGCGTTCGACACTTCCTTCCATATAGCGCTTCGTACGGTGGCATACCAATACTAGCATGGTAACTATTATTGTAGGCGAACTCTACCAGTGGCAAATGATCGTCCCAGCTGCCACTTAAATCCATCACGACCGCTCGAAGCATGTCTTCCAGGGTCTGAATTGTCCGCTCACTTTGACCATCAGTCTGAGGATGATATGCCGTACTCATTCTTAACTGTGTTCCCAGTCTTTCCTGTAGACTTCTCCAAAAATTTGACGTGAAGCGCGGATCTCTATCAGATACAATAGATACCGGCACTCCATGTCGTGATACTATTTCCTTCACGTATAGTTTTGCTAGCTGTTCCAATTTGTACCTGATCTTGATCGGTAGAAAATGGGCAGACTTGGTCAAACGATCTACGATCACCCAGATGGCGTCTAGACCTTTTTGCGTTGTTGGAAGTCCCACCACAAAATCCATAGTAATGTGCTCCCACTTCCATTCTGGAATCTCCAAAGGTTGCAACAATCCGCTCGGCCGTTGGTGCTCAGCCTTGATCCGTTGACAAGTCAAACACCGGCTAACGAACTCTGCAACTTCCCCTTTCAAATGCGGCCACCAATAATGTTGACGAAGATCTTGGTACATCTTGGTGCTACCCGGATGTACCGAAAATCTCGTATTGTGGGCCTCCTGCAAAATCTCTTCCCTTAAGTCTGGTACGTAAGGTATCCAGATCCTTCCCTCGAATCTCAGCAATCCCGCGCTGTCAACCTTGTACTTCGATGCTTTTCCCTCCGATAATTGTTTCTTAATGTCAATGCATTCTTCGTTCAAATTCCTGAGCCTCCTGTATCTTTATCCAGTAGAGTTGGACCTACCCGTCACGGCGAACACCTTTTCGTCCACCTTCATTGGATACCTAACTTCTAGCTCCAGACGTTCAAAGTCCCGTATCAATTCCTCCTGGACTGTCAGCTGCATCAATTTCACCTTGCCTTTTTCTGCTTAAGGCATCAGCTACTACGTTTGCCTTGCCCGGATGGTAACAGAATCTCACAGTCCGTAGTCCTTGATCAATTCCAACCATCGGCGTTGCCTCATGTTCAGCTCTTTTTGAGTGAAGATATATTTCAGACTTTTGTGATCTGTATATATCTCACACTTTTCCCCATATAGGGTAGTGCCTCCATATCTTCAAGGCGAAAAACTACCGCTGCTAATTCCAGGTCATGAGTCGGGTACCCCTTCTCATAGTCCTTCAGTTGACGTGATGCGTACGCCACGACCTTGCCGTGCTGCATTAACACACACCCAAGACCCTTGTGTGACGCATCACTGTACACCACGAAACCCCCAGAGTTGTCTGGTAAGGTCAACACTGGTGCTTGGCTAAGTCTCTTCTTCAACTCCATGAAACTTTCCTCACATTTCTCCGACCAAACAAACTTAACTGTTTTCCTGGTGAGGTTGGTCAACGGCGATGCTATCTTTGAAAAATCCTGGATGAATCTCCGATAGTATCCCGCTAATCCCAAGAAACTCCGGATCTCTGTTGGCGTCTTCGGCTGTTCCCAGTTGATAACTGCTTCCACCTTGGCTGGGTCTACCGAAACACCATTCTTGTCGATGACATGTCCCAGAAAAGAAATTGTACCCTCTGTAACCAAAACTCACACTTAGAAAACTTCGCATACAGTTTCTCCCTCCTGAGAGCTGCTAATACAATCTTTAAATGTTCAGCATGCTCCTCCTCTGTTTCTGAATACACCAAGATGTCATCAATGAATACAACTACGAACTTATCCAAGTACTGCTTGAACACTCTGTTCATCATATCCATGAATGCTGCTGGTGCATTCGTTAATCCAAAGGACATGACCAGAAACTCGAAGTGACCATAACGAGTTCTGAATGCAGTCTTCGGGATATCTTCTTGCCTTACCTTCAACTGATGATAGCCTGTTCTTAAGTCGATCTTTGAAAAGTACTTCGCTCCCTTGAGTTGATCGAACAGATCGTCAATTCTCGGAAGCGGATACCTATTCTTAATCGTAACTTTGTTCAACTCCCGATAGTCGATACAAAGCCTCATTGAACCGTCTTTCTTCTTTACAAACAGAACTGGTGCTCCCCACGGGGACACGCTCGGTCTGATATAACCTTTATCTAACAGTTCCTGCAGTTGTACCATTAACTCTTTCATCTCTACAGGTGCCATTCGATACGGCGGCTTCGATATTGGTGCGGTTCCCGGTGCCAAATCAATAACGAACTCGGTTTCCCTATCCGGCGGCAGTCCCGGAAGCTCTTCGGGAAAAACATCGGGGAAATCCCTCACGACTAGTATTTGGCTTATCTCACCCCCGACCTGGCGAGTATCGATCACATGGGCCAAATAGCACACACAACCTTTCTTAAGTAATCTCCTCGTTTGCATCATAGTAAGACAGCAAGATTTCCTTGGTGACTTACTACCGTAAAAGACCACCTTCGACTTGTTAGGAGTCTTCAGGTGTACACACTTTTCTTTACAGTCAATAACTGCCCCGTGGGTCGATAGCCAATCCATTCCCAGGATTACATCAAACTCTCCCAGCCGAATTGGAATCAAATCCACATTGAGCTTAAATCCTCGCAATTCAACACAGCAATTCCTATGAATGTGTTCTACAGGGACAATTTCTTTGTTTGCTACTTCTACGTTCATAGGGTGTTCTAACTTTTCACAAGGTACATGTAACTGACTAGCAAATTCTTTGGAAACAAAAGAACAAGTAGCACCCGAATCAAATAGCACATATGCATTTATATCATTGATTGGGATGATACCTGACACCACGTCCTTGGATTCCATTGCATCCTGGACTGTCATGTTGAACGTGCGGGCTGTTGGCCTGTTGGTTTGACTGACTGGTGGCCCGTAGTTCAACCGGTTATTGTTCCCGCTGTTGCTGTTGTTGTTGTTGTTTCGGTTGCCACTCCCGAGGTCGCCTTTCCTTTTCGGACAGTCCTTGATTTGGTGGTCGGGTGCTCCACATGAATAACATCCCCCCTTTGGTTTGTTCTGACATTGGGGAGCCATGTGCCCCGGTTGCCCGCATTTGTAGCAAACGCTTTTTCCTTTCATACACTCCCCCGTGTGGTTCTTACCACAATTACTGCACCTGCCTGGTTTCCTTGCCTCCCCCCCAGACTGGTTCCCTCCGGGCTTATTGCTCCCGAAAGATTGGCTCTCACTCCATTTCCGTTTATTGGGGTTGCTGCCCCCGCTGCTTCCTGCCTTAGGGCCCTCATGTCCCTTCTTCTTCTCGTGATTGTATTTGGCCAGGGCCTCACTGCCACCTTCTGCAATGATTGCCCTCTCCATCAACTCTGCAAATGTTCTGATTTTTAATACCGCCACAGAACGGTATAACCATGGTTTCAACCCTTGCTCAAACCTACGAGCTTTCCTTTCCTCTGTGCTGACTTGGTGAGCTGCAAACCGTGCCAACTCATTAAACTTAGCCGCGTACTCAGCCACAGACATGTTCCCTTGTTTTAGCTCTAGGAACTTGATCTCCATTTCCTGCTTCATGCTTTCTGGGAAGTAATTTTCCAAGAACATTTCCTTGAAACGATCCCAAGCGACAGTGCCTTCTTCCACTCGGCCTCTGTTGGCCTTCCACCAGTAGTTTGCCTCGCCTTTTAGCATGAAAGTGGCAAAACTTGTTTTCTGTTCCTCTGCCACCCTTGCCACTTCAAAGACCTTCTCTATTTCTTCTATCCAGGTCTGTGCTTCAATTGGGTTAAGAGTTCCCTTGAACTCAGGTGGTCCGACCAATTTGAAATCTTTAAAGTTTGCCAGATGATGCGCTGGCTCAGCTGCTGCTTGAGTCACTACCGGTGGGGGTCTGGATTGCATAGCCTCGGCCAGCATCTCCGCGAACATTCTCATGGGGTTGGTTTGGTCTCCAACCTCACTTTCTGACTCTTCGACCTGTCGGTTACGTGGTCGTCCCCTTGGCGGCATGTTTGGATAAGGAAAATCCGCTGACTTTTACCTATAGTGTTATATTTTACATGACATGTTATTAAAATAAACAATTAAAGGTAAAATATTTACCAACACATTTGATTTAAGTGAAACATCTGCATTTATATTCATATACCACCGTTTGTTACAAGACGAAACCTGTGGCATACTGCTATAAATGCGCCACTGTGTCCTACCAAACATCCCCTAAAACAAAAAGTGGGGAATGATACTGCCCATCTCTAAGGCAACAAAAGTTGGGGTTTGACTACTACTCCAACAAGGAAGCAAATAAAATGTTTCACAATACAAATATGCATACGTCCCTAATATAACAAAAGTGGGACTGACTGTACTAAAGAAAATCAACTGCCCCATCAAATCACTGCTCATCACGACGGATCCGAGCCTGCTGACCAGAGAATGCTCCATCCCCGACCCTGCGACGAACAGAGCGACTGGACTCCCCTATCTCAGCCCGGGGTCTCCTGTAGGCTGCATCTAGGGCATGGCCTAGGGTCTCTATCCTCACAGATCTGGCCTCTAACTGGTCCTCCAATAGGTCAACTCTACTTGCTGCTCTGACCCAGGCATCCCTTACTCGAACATTCTCAGCAACCTCTAGCCCAATCTCGAACCTCATAGCCTCCTGTTTCGCCCTCAGGTGGGCGATCTGTAAATCCCTCTGCTCCAGTCTCTCCCTCAACTCAGCGTTTCGGGCCACTAGCTGATGTAGCAGTGGTCCGACCTGCTGTGCCGAGGACTCGTAGCCCTGCAGCTGTACCTTGGCCACTCCCAAGTCATGGTCGAGCTGGTAGGCCAGGTCTCTGTACTGGTCCTCCATATACTGATGGGTCTGGTTCTGCTCCTCCAGATGAGCAATCCGACCCTCCAGCTCCTCAGTCCTGCTGGTCAGTCCCTCGATAATATCGTCAGCAGTGGATCCCATGCCGTCCACATAAGCAGGTGGCTCCTCCCCCTCAGTCTCGGGATCCTCCTCCTCTGGGTCTTGACTGCCCGACCTCATCACTCTACCCACAACGGGCTCCGGTAACTCCCTCTGGTAATCCTCCTCCGGCTCGGACTCCTCTAGCGGTACTCCTGGGGCAGTAGGAGCATACCCCACCAGCTGCTCAGCAACTACTGGGATGTCTATAAATACCTCCTCCTCCTCACGGGCTCCACTGGTCGCTCCTATATCAGCCATCCTACAAACGCACAAAAACTAACATTAGTACAGCAATAAAATATATTCATTGAAGAAATGAAGTTATATTTCATTGGGTACTACTCGACTCGATGAATTCCCCAATTCATCAAAACCACATATGATAAATCTCCTCGATTTATCCCCTAACACTCAATACGAGTTTACTATGAAGGTTATAACCTAGGTTTCGCAATCCTAAAGTTTATAACCTACAGCTTTGATACCAACCTGTGACGCCCCCAAATTCGGGTCTCCGAATACCCGGATCTGGTCATCACGATCCAATACAATCATTCACCTCTAACAACATATGATATCTAAAAGTGCGGAATATATAAACATACGTTGTTCATTTAAGGTGTTACTAGTCCCAGAATACAAATAACCTTAATCAAGTACATCAACCCATACCCTAAATAACTATTAGGGTTTAAATTACATGAACAGTAATTAAATTACACATGATTATAAAGTCTGCTACAAGGAATCTATTGTTTCATCTTTTCTTTTCCTTTGTTCTTCCCTGAAGTCTCGGGTTTTGCTGCAATAAAGTCATGATATAGCAAGAATGAGCAACGAGTTTGCCCAGCAAGTTTAAAGTGCAACAATAAGGATATATACTGATGAAGGGAAATTAAAGGGATTTCAACAATATAGTAATCAGAAGCAAGCACATTACATGCATATACAACAAATGATAGTCGAATAGACTTTTAACGATTAACTTCCAGAGGAGTCAATAGCTGGTTGACCCTCTGGTTACTGGCTACAGAATAACGTACTTGAGGGGATCAGCCTCGCGTACCCTATGTATATGCATAACATTCAATTCTGCTAATTTGTACCTTATATACGGTACGTGGGGTACTCCCCTATAAATAAAGGGGTGTTCATACAGTCTAAGAATCCTTACCATTGATTGGTTCGGATAGCTTTTATAAAATTTCACATAATTGTCTGACCGAACAAGGGTTCAGACTTAACCATGAATGGTTTGCAGATTTCTGAATTTAATATACGAATTCAAATGCACAAATGTCAACAATATACAGATGTGGAATAACTTTGAAAGTAATTAGACCACTTAAAGCATGCTTGGAAATAAAATTCAAGCTTAAAGAATACTTGCAATAATATATACCTTTTTGCATGAATTAAAATACTGCATAAGGTTTTAGAAGTATTACTCAAGGTAAAAAGTTGAGTAAGGAAGAACTTGCAATAATCAAAGTTCGAGATAGAGGACTTGCCTGTTTGCTCAGCTACAGATAAATTCTAGCTTTAATTAATTGACCTCGAGTGACCTATCATCGGGTAAAGTCGATTTATCAATTAACAGTTGTATATTGGCTCCTCTTATTATGCCTTTTACTCAACAGGTAAAATTCATCATCTATATTTAATTAACATTAGCTAAACAGCAATTTATTGGTGATCTTTAGCTATATAAAAATAATTGCTAGTTAATCATGATTACTATTCTCGAGAGTTCAGATTATTACCCTTATTGTCCCTAAATATGGGTCAACAATCTTTATTTATTATTAGAATAATAATTTCATCATGGTTTAATGACAATTAACAATAGTCGGTTACTTACTTAATTACACTTAATTACTATTTACCATTGATAAAATAATCTTTAAGTGTTCATCCTCATTATTTATTAGGGACCAAAAATAAATACCTACTTAATAATTTTCCCTTGTACTTAATCATTATTTCATTAATGATTAAGTAATTATTATCCTTATTAATTAATAACTTTATTCATACTTAATTATGATTATTATTAAATAATAATTAAATACTTAGTACCTTTATTTATTATTTGTTACTAAATAATAAATAGTTATTTTATTAACTTTATTCACATTTAATTATTATTATTACTAAATAATAATTAAATATTCATTACCTTTATTTATTATTTATTAATAATAAATAATTATTTTATTAACTTTATTCATATTTAATTATTATTATTATTAAATAATAACTAAAATAATTATTTTATTAACTTTATTCATATTTAATTATTATTATTATTAAATAATAATTAAATATTTATTATTTTTATTTATTATTTATTAATAAATAATAAATAATTATTTTATTAACTCTATTCATATTTAATTATTATTATTAGTAAATAATAATAAAAATAAATAAATAAATAAATAAATAAATAAATAAATAAATAAATAAATAAATAATTATTTAATTAACCTTACTCTTATTTAATCATTATAAATACTAATTAAATATGTATTCCCCTATAACAATAATTAATTATTTCTTAATTTTTAGTGATAAATAAATAAAAATTATTATTTTATCACTTTATTCCTGCCTAATTTTTTAGTATTCATTAAACAATAAGTAAATATTCATTATCACCACTTATTATATATTGACAAAAGAAATAAGTAATTATTCTTTTTTTTTTTTTTTTGTTACTAATATTAACTAAATACTTATTATCTTAATTGCTATTTATTATTGAAATAGCAAGTAGTTATTTTATTATTGTTTTACCTAACAATTCACTTCCCAGCTAAAAAAAATTGGGCAGAGTACTGCCTTATGATGGGCATACTTCCCCTGTTTTCCCAAGTTTGAACCCAACTGCAGAAAACACGCCCAACACCAACCTATTGGCAAAAAAAAAAAAAAAATTTCCGATTTTTATACATAGCTTCTGGACCCAGTTTAGCCAACTTTGGTTCTTAACACAAGCTTGATACAACATGAACACCTCTTCTAAAGTCTGTGGATACACTGTCGCATTACCAGAAACCAATGTTGGGTTTTATAAATCATATTGTTGGCAGGCAGTTGATATAAAAAAAAAGAAAACAATTTCTGGTTTAGGCATTAAATCGAGCATATACTGAGCATTCTAAGCCTTAACCTTGGCCAGTTTTATGATACCACAAGCATGTTGCCGAACCTCTTGGGGTTTTCTTGCACCAGATTTTAACACAACCCAAATGCACAAAGCAATCTAATATAGGGAAATAATTAACCCAATACAAAAAAACAAGGTATTCCCAATACAGAACAACCATAATTTACATACAGTATTATAAGCCAACCCAAATCGGCAACTTCACAGACACAAACCAATAACAGAAAAGAAAAAGAAGAGAGGTACAGTCCAAACGCGATTACATGACAGTTGGGTTATACCTTAAGGCCGTCCGATGGGCTATCTTCCTTCTTCTCCCAAAGTAGGTGACAAAACCAGACATTCACAGTGACTCCCCCCTTTAAGAATTTCAAACCCTAGCTATTTTCGATTTTGGAAACTCACAACCAAAAGAAAACCGGCAGCTTGGGGTTCAATTTATAGACAAATGTTTACCCAAAAATTGGACAATACCCTACCTAACCCAGTTAGTAACCGACGGTAGGGAGAGGGACGGACTGTCGACTGACCCCCATCACGCCGCCCGAATCTTCGCCGGCGAATCCTCGAGTGTCGAACCCCCACTGGTTCAATCGCCAACTGTCTCGAACCTTCGGTCCAACCAATGGTGCTTGGTTGCGTTGATAACTCCTTCGCTCCGTCCGAGGGTTCTTCAAGCTATTGCCGGCACCTTTTCTGTCCGCCTCTTACTTGATTGATGGGTTGATTGAAGGTTTGGGGTTGGCTCGATTGACAGCTTCGATTGAGGGTTAATTTTTCCCCCTTCTCCTTCACTGGTTGCGACTGATCGAGGGTGTTGGGATTTGATGGTTCGAGAGCTAGGGCTTAGGTTCGACTGATTTCCTCCCTACTTCAATCTCTGCTGATATCGCCCAATGAACTGACCAATTGTCCCCAATTTGACTCCTGACTTCCCCCAAATTGGTTTACAAGTGAGATGACCCGACTCGGTTAGGAGGAGTGAAAATTGGGCTATCTCAATTGAATTGGGCCGACTGAACTTAATAGGGAAATGGCCCAAAGGAATTAAAAGGAGATTTGGCCCAAATAATATAAAAGGAAAATGGGTCCATTAACTTAACACCCTTATTAAATAATTAATTCCACTAATTACTTATTTAAGATATTTGTTTCCAATAATACCTCATTCGATTTATTTAATCCAATAATAGTGAAATGAATTTATTAATTAAGTTTTCTTCCAAATTTCTTGCAAATTAAATCTTAGGGTTACTCACAAATTTAAATCACACTATTAATGAGCCCCTTTTTAATGCAAGAAAATCATTGGACCGTATAATTATAGTTAAATAATAATTCTCGCGTGGATCCAATTAGAATTCATAGAATTATATAAAGTGAATTTTATTTATCAAACTAAATTTGATACAATGTTTTAAAAATTCCCTGGACATTACACTTTTTATGAAACAAATATGTTGGAGCCCAGTATATATTAGCCATTCACTAATCCAAAGATGACCCAACCCCGTCAATCAGGCTACCAATTCTTCCTTCAAATAGGGCCAACTACTTAGTAGGCAACATTAAAAGCCCAAAATATAATTTTAGATGAAGGGGTGTGCTTAAATAATAGGGTTCTTTACAGAAATATACAACAATTAGAAAATAATTACATCATTAGTGCATCCACAAAATAATTACAAAAAGAGGGCAACAAATTCAAACCATTCAATTTCACATTAATAAGGAAACCTAAAATCAAGAACAAATAACCGTCATAATTAATAATTCAAATTCAAATCTTTGAGATCTAATAACAAAATCAAATTCATAATTCAAAATTCAAATCAAAAGGAACGAAAAACAAAAAAATTATCTTAGCTATCCTAATCTTCATCTTCCTCATCATCTTCCTCCGTTGCCTCCTCACCCTCTTCATCACCGCCTCCGCCACGAATCTCCGTCTTCCCTTCATTATCCTCCTTCACTGTCTCCCCTTCATCATTCTTTTCATCATCCTCCTCCGCTGCGAATCTCCGGAAGTCCTTAGTTCACGTTCATGGTAGTGTCAATGATCGGCGCCGTCATAACCACCGCCAATCCCTTCTACACCACCGCCAAGATTTAATGGGAAGTCATAGTTGATCACTACCCTGAGAAAAAAAAAGAAGACCATGATCGTTACATAACTTAAGTTATAATAAGCGCCTATAAACAAAAAATATAGGTACATACTTAAGATAAGTAAATTCAGGAATTGGTTACCTCCATACTAGTTTTTGGTTACCTAGAGTTACTGCACGAAAAAACTAGTTACTACACATTCCGGAATTGGTTACCTCCATACTAGTGTTTGGCTACCTAGATTTACTGCACGAAAAAACTAGTTACTACACATTCAGGAATTGGTTACCTCCATACTAGTGTTTGGTTACCTAGATTTACTGTAGCAAAAAATCGCCATAATAGTGTTTGGTTACCTCCATACTAGTGTTTGGTTACCTAGATTAAATGCAGCAAAAAATCGACATACTATTGTTTGGTTACCTCCATACTAGTGTTTGGTTACCTGGAGAAATCGAAAAATCTAACCATGAACGTGAAGACTCCATTGAAGCCACCATGAGCGTGAATACTCCATTGGCGCCACTCTTGACGCCACCATTGACGCCACCATGAACGCGAAGACTCCATTGACGCCACCATGAGCTTTATCGGCGATGGTGTAGAAGGGATCGACGAAGAAAATGGAGGAGAGAGAAAGCGGGAGGGGTAAGGAGGAGGGAGGGGGAGGCAGGCGAGAGGGAGGAGGAAGGAGGAAGGAGGGAGGGGGAGGAAGACGGGAGGAAGGAGGGAGGCGGGGGGGAGGAAGGAGGGAGGGGGAGGGGAGGGGGGAGGCAGGCGGGGGGAGGGGGAGGGGGAGGGGGAGGGGAGGGGGAGGGGGGAGGCAGGCGGGAGGGAGGAGAGGGGCGGGGGGAGGCAGGTGGGGGAGGGAGGAGGGAGGAGGGAGGGGGAGGCAAGATCCCAAATTAGAAAATAAGAGTTTTCAAATGAAAGAGAGAGAAACGGCAAATGATTTGGTATCCCTTTAATTATGGTAACAGTTATCATAATTAAAACTGATTTGTAAATTAAATATTGAAGATGCACTAATTTTGTAAATATTCTATGTATGCACTTATGTTGTAATATTTTTTAAAAATATACCAGTAAATGTAATTCTACCTAAATAATTTCAAAGCTTGAGATAAACTAGGCCATACTTAAATATTATATCTTTTTCTAAAAAATATTTTTTAAGAAAATTGGAGTTCGACTTGTACTTCATGCATATATAACTAAACAAATATAAAAAGTTATGATTGTGTATGAACAAAATACAAACTTATAAAGTAAAATTGTTAACCAACTTTTGGGTTTAATTTTTTAAGATTTTAGTGTTCATACTTCACGGACCAAGTTCAATTTTGATTTTCTTATTATTATTTTTTCTTGGCAAAATGTAAAAGTTTTATTTCTGTAAAATAAAACTGAACCCACAAAATCTGGATTCAATTTTATATTTTTACATGTTCTACAGCTATACATCATCATCTTGTGCATTGATTCTTCAAATCAAGTACTGCATAAAAAATCTAGCAATACAAATCAACTCTCCAATTTATAATCAAATCAACAACAAAAAAACCCACTAAAAGCAAAGATGAAGAAATCTGTAACCTGCAAATTTGCAACTCAGGATTGAAAAATTGCCTTCTATCAAAATTGACTTCCATCTTCATTTAAAAATCATCAATCACTGTGCCCATGTCATACCCATCAAAAATTCAAAACTGCTACCATGTTGAAAATCCTTATAAAGCTTCTTATTTATATTGTATTTCTTATTTAGAATATGCTCCATGCGTCTGATCAAGAAAATATTAACATTTAATAATCTGACTTTTTTTATAAAAAAAATATTTGCCTAGAATATACTTTAAGCATAATCTTGTTTCATTAAATATTCTTTACAAATGGTAGGAGTACTGCTAATCAAACTTCTAAACGCTTGCTCTATGGTTCTTGACCCAACGGTAACCCTTGTCTTATGGTTTTCATAAGGTCAAGGTTCGATTCTTTCATTCATGGGTATGTGTGAGTGTGGAAATTAGCACACAAAAAAAACTTCTAAACACTATCATTTAGTTTACTTTTTTTGCATATATTAAGCTTTTAAATTAAAATTTTATAGTACCCTTTGGTGCATTACAGACTGGACAAAGGCCCATCCCCAGCATAAGCTTCTTATCTCTTGGATTGCAATTTCTTTTTTAGAAAAAATATCCCATCGTTAATTTGACTTTGAGACTAGTGGCTCATGAATTCACACTTGAAGCATACAAATGTTTGTCTCATGCTCGACAATGCATCAAAATATCTCATTTAGCTGCCTAAAATAAAAAATAATCCTAAAAACACTTTTATTTTAATTTTATATTTTCACACTTTATTTTCTTTAATTAGTTAATATATATAATTTTTTGGCACCAATATCTTATGAGGTACAAATTTTGAGTCTGAACGTCCTAATGCACTATCTCAATAGTATTTTTCTTAGGTCCACAAGCTCACCCAGAATGTCATAACTGAAAATATTGGTGATAATTTATTGAGTCCTTCATATGTTTTCGATGTGAGATTGAGGTGCTATAATTTCATAGGCATAATAATAGATGGAACACCAAATCCATAAATAATAATAAAGGTAAATAAAACAGAATAAATGGAGCATGTTAGTGAGAGTTTTGGATATGATCTGTGGCTCCATGGCCGGCTAGTTAATTTATTCAACCAGGAAAATTAAATTAAGATGTTGCAGAAGAGTAGTAGATATTGGTCATGTCAAGGAGAAAGACAATTGAAGGAGGTGGGTATATGAGAAATTAATTAGTGTAGAAAAATAATTTGGACAACAATTTCAATGAAGTTGTCGGCAGATGAACAATGAGTTATTACGTTAACCTCTTTTCTGGTGGGAGGAAATTGCATGGCAGTTTCCTTGGGGGCCCATAAAATTGACGATGCGTTATTTTCGTTAGTCAACTACTTTAACTCTTTTTTTTTTCTTTTTTTTGTCCGGTCCAACCAGTACTATATATACACAAATATAAATATATATATATATATATATATATATAAGAAGTGATTTATAGTAAATATTTGTTAAGATATTATTTAAACAAATACGTATCTCCATATATATATTTTTTTATTTAGTCAAAAAAGGGTCTGTGGCTCTATTTTAGAGAGAGAAAAGGAGGGAAAAGTGGGAAAAAAAAGAAGAAAAGAGTCCTCTTATGTATTGAGATAAATTTATATAGAATTATAATCATGAAATTTATCAATACATGAGATTGATAAGTATTATAGGAGTACCCCACTTAATTATTACGCATCCCTATAAAAAGGTTACCACTGATAAAATTAGAAAGACTAGAGGAATCCCCATTTCAGGTTGTAGCAATGTTCTTAGTGGTTCTTGTAATTGCTGACATGCTTGGTTAGCTAGTGCACAAGATGGTAATTAATGGAAATCTGCAACTGCAGCATTTACTAATGAAACACAAGCCTCAATCATCATTGGTATGTTTGCCCCATAATTACTATAACTAAGATCTAGATCCTATATATATATATCTATAGTAGTTTCACAACAATTTGTTTTCACAGATGTCTAAAAATTTAAGAGGAATGTGGATTTTGATGGAAAAAAATTCCGAAAATAAGTTTTAAAAAATAAAAATAAATAAAACCAAGATCATTTTTATAGTTTTATACGAAACAACAAATATATATATACCATGTATCTAAAGTACGAATTTGTTACATAGTGCTTGGTTGGATTAACGCATTTTGAATATCCGTACATTCTCTTGTATCATTAAGATCTTCCCTCCTATAACCTTATGTTGAACCTGAAGTGTGGTCTCCAAAACACCTTTCTGGAAAAAAAAAAAAAAACCATAACTATATTTTTCCTAGGCTGAAAGATAGAATACGAAATTTTATGTTTTCTTCTGTTAGAAAAATACCAAAATACGTTTCTGTCAATAATATATATAATAACATTGATTTTTATTCTCTCTTAAAAATTTGGTTCATATTAGGCTAGGGAGGGGATCCTAAGAAATTTCTCTTCTGACTCTAATATTTATATAGATATTATTATTTAAATATAATATTCAAAATAAATATTAATTATAATTAATTCTACTAAATAATTATAATTAAACTTCAATTTAAAAATTAATTAAATAAACTCTTTTACTAATAAACCATTTACGAGTCTATCTCTATCAATAGCAGTAGGTAGCAGAAATCAATAAGCAAGCTTTATAGATAAAAGATAAATTTTCCTTAAGTTTATCCTGATTTTTTTTTCTTGATCCCTTCTTTCTCTAAAATTAAATTATAATAATATAGGTTCTTATAATAACAATTAAGATTTTATTTTCTTGTAAATAAAATTCCCTCTAATTTATACGATTAGTATTGACTTTTTAAAATTAATTTAAATAATTTATGTGAGGTTAGTGCATGGATATTAGTCATCCCGAGCAATTGAGTCACTTCTGTCACTGACCCTTTTTCTTAGTCTCATCTTTCCATGATAATTTTGATGATGATCAGTCATGATTCATGAAACAACGTGAAGAGGCAGTGAACTAGACAATTAGTTCTCACATTGTAGGGGCCAAAATTAATATAGAATGGAACCTAAATACCAACAGTTACGTGTGTGTATATATATACACACACAGTACTATTTTGTCAAAAAGGGGTTTGTGGCTCTATTTTAGAGAGAGAAAATGAGGGAAAAGTGGGGAAAAAGGAAAAAAGTTATGATATGTATTGAGATAAATTTATGTCGAATTACAACTGAACTTTATCGATACATGATATTGATAAGAATTATAGGAAGACCCTACTTATTACATATCTCTACAAAAATATTACCACTAATACTACGTAATTGTCAATCAAAAAGTCAACGTAAATTTTCGCAATATATATCATTTTTCAAAAAAAATAAATAGAAAGACTAGAGGAATTCCCATTTCAGTTTCTAGCAATTTTCTTAGTCCCGTGGTTGGGTATTTTCCGGAGACTAGCTTAAATTTTTTAGAGTACATCCAAAATTTTCAAGTTTTCTAAGAATGGACTAAACGCCAATTCGATTGGCGTTGGAAACTGAAAATCAAATTCAACGCTACTTCAACTAGCGTTGGAGTGTTAACCCCCCAGATTAATTTAAGCAAATTGGCATTGGAGTGTTAATCTCCCAGATTAATTTAAGCAAATTATTTAAAAAAAAAAAAAACAAATTATCCTTTTTTTTTAAAACGAACTTATTTTTTTAAAGAAATTTGATTTTTTTTTTATCCAATGCCAAACTAACCGGCGTTGATTCTATTTTAAAAAAAAATTAACTTTTTTTTATAAAGCAAATTAAAAAAAGTAACGGCAAATTAAACTTGTAAGTTATTTGCTCATCGAACTTTTTTACGGTTTCAATGTTTTTTTTATGTCCACGAAAGGTCATTGGTGTTGGAAATGAAGGAGTATATAATTGGATATATTTCAAAAAACTTTGACTGTCAATAAAGTCACGTGACCCTACAAGAAGTGACTACTAGGGAACTCAAACCCGGAATGAGATGCTACTTATTTTGCATGCATGTGCTATATAAAGTCGCATGAGCCTGCATGAAATGACTACTGGGCGGTCACGGAAACGAATTTTTATTAGGAGATTCAGGTCTTCTTAGGACCTTCCATTACATTTTTGACACCTATAATGGTCATACATAATTAATATAAATTGGCCCCCACATGTTATGGGCTATTGGTTAAAAAAATAATTATTGTACACGTGTCAAAAATATATAAGAAGGTCCTTTTCTTAGTTAGAATACCTGGACTTCCTAATAAAAACTCCACAGAAACACGATAAAAGTTGGCCATGTTATTTTTCATTTATTTAATTTTTATATTAATTTTTAACAGAAGACAAAAGGATGCCATCACATTTTCTGAATGCAAGGGCCACAAGGCTGATTACTTGTGCGCATATATGAGAAAATAAGCAAAACAGTTTAAATTGATTAAACTTAGAAAAAAATATTACAGGATAAAATAAATTCGCTTTAAAAAAAAGGATAAATTATTTTTAAAAAAAAATCGTTTTTTAAAAGAAACTTAAACACGCAAATTTGTTTCAAGTGGGTTTTGCTGTTTTGCATTTTTGATTTTTTATAAAAAACATTAATTCCAACGCCACATTAAAAAAATAAATTAATTCCAACGCACTTCAAGCAGCGTTCAGGTGTGGATTTTGCTGTTTTGCATTTTCTGATTCTTTTTTTTTTAAAAAAAAATAAAATTCCCAACGCCACTTCAACTGACGTTCAAGTCTCTAACACCTTTCCCTTTGCTTTTTTTTATTCATTAAATTTGCTTTATAATTTTTTTTTAAAAATAGAATCAACGTCAATTAGTTTGGCGTTGGATAAAAAAAAATCAATTTTATTTTAAAAAAATAAATTTGTTTTAAGAAAAAAATTAGGATAATTTTTTTTATTTTTTAAATTTATTTTTTAAAAAATAATTTGCTTAAGTTAATTTGGGGGATTAACTCTCCAACGCCAGTTGAAGTGACGTTGAATTTGATTTTCAATTTCCAACGCCAATTGAATTGCGTTTAGCCCATTCTTAGAAAACTTGAAAATTTTGAATGTAATCTAAAAAGTTGACTGTCATTTAAGCTAGTCTCGGAAAATATTTAAGCTAGTCTCGGAAAATACCCGCGGTCCTTGTATTGCTGACTTGCTTGGTTAGTGCACAAGATGGTGATTAATGGATTAAGATAAATCCTATATCCATAGTAGTTTCACAACAATTTGTTTTCACAGATGTCTAAAAATTTAAGAGGAAAGTGGATTTATGCTTTAAATATTTACTTCAATTTTCGAATGATTGATTGTTGTAAATTTGAATGTGTTTCATTCATTAGTCAATTAATATTGTCCACTCGGTAACAAGTGTAAATATTATTTTTATTCTATATTAGTCATTTTGGTATGAAAAGGACATAACACAATGTGACCACTTCATGACTTTTCTTCAGACTTGATGATTATTGGGAAGTTTCCTCCGACTTTCGTAAGAAATTGGTAAACAACTTCTGAATTAAGAGAAATTTATTCATCCACTCGTTTAGAAAATTAGAAGCTAAATTTACTGACATTTGCCCACTCGTTTTCTAGTGTCTTATATAATCTCTGTTACTAGTAACCTATTGATTTTCTCTTTATTCAAATCTAGCTTCCTTTCTGATCATTTTCATCTTCTTGTGTCAATGGCTTCTACAAGTAACCAAATTGACTCATCTTATTATGTTCCTAGTTCTTCGTCTTTTACTCCTCGTTGGAACGTCTTCTTGAGCTTTAGAGGTGAAGATACACGGGGAAACTTCACCGGTCATCTATACAAAGCTCTAGATCGAGTAGGAATCCAAACCTTTATGGATGATCCCGAGCTACCAAGAGGAGAAGAAATATCACCTGCGCTGCTGAAGGCTATCGAAGAATCACAGATTTCTATTATTGTGATATCGAAAAACTATGCTTCTTCAACGTGGTGTCTTGATGAGCTTATGAAGATCCTCGAATGCAAGAAAACAATGGGGCAATTGGTTCTTCCTGTATTTTATAAAGTTAATCCATCGGATGTGCGTTATCAATGTGGGAGTTTTGCAGAAACTTTTGAAAAACATAAAATCCGTTTTGTGGGCGACATAGATAAGGTGGAAAAGTGGCGAGCTATGTTGACTGAAACTGCACATTTATCAGGATACCATCTTGATGCAAATGGGTAAGTCTAGAAGGCCTAAATTCCTCTTCTGCTTATCATTTTCTTTTGTGTATGTCATTGGAGTATAAAATTATCATAAAAATCATTAAAAATATAATATACTAATCAACCATATGATTCAGTTATTAAATAAAAAATAAAATTAATTACTCTATCGAATAAGAATTTATAAAATAAAATTAAAAACGACAATAATATTATAATTATTCAAAAAATACTTTTCGTTCTATTCAACCAATTCAAAAATAATATTAGTAATATAATTTACAAGGAAACAATTATAAGATCATCTTACTTAATTTTAATTTGTTATCATTATTAGATAAAATTTTATTACAACTTAGATAATAAAGTTTGAAAAGAAAATAATTTTCACACAGATTGTTTTATCTAACCTGAATTTGTTACTCTTGATTAAATATAATTGTAATTATATTCAAGTATAAGTAATATAATTTTGGAAAGAAAATATTTAGTTATTAGAACTATTTTACCTATTGAATCTAATAAAATATTTATAATATTTTTTTTTCAATATCATAACTTTATAGTAAAATCCTGTGCTTTGCATGGGGTATATATGATAGTATAATAAATAGCACAAAATCGTTGTTCAGTCCTAAAATTTAGAAATAGAAACCTAAAATTTAGGAAAAGATATTATTTTTTCAACTTTTATTTGATTTCTAAATCTCTTCTTCTATATTTTGACGATCATAATTATCTACTTACCATTATCTTTTATTCTTATATATTTTTTAATTAATTTATTGGTTTTTAAAATTCATATTCTAGATGATGATGATGATAATAATAATAATTGATTATATAATATTTTTATTATTAAATTATATACATATAACAATTTAAGTGTAAATAAGATTGTACGGTTACATAAATAGATTGAACTATCATCGTGGATTGTTTAATCTATTTAATTTTTCATCAATAATTAGTTATACATTATTAGTTAAACAATATATTTTTAAAGAAAATATTTTTTCTTATAAAAATCGCCGTACACTATATTAATTTATAATTTTTATTATTAATAATATATTAATGTTGTATAATACTAAAAAGTATAAGCAATACACTAATTTTATAAAAACAAAATACGTGTTTTGCATGGTATTCTGAGCTAGTATATATAATATGACAAAATTTAGTTTTTTAGTCTGTCTTTAGTCTATGATCTTTGTTATAAGCCTAGAATTTAAGTACTACTAAAATACTTTTTAAAATCTCCCTAATTTATTTTATTAATTTTAAATAGATTTAGAATTTAACAACAATTAAAACACTATATCTATATTTATATCTATATTTTATATACATATATAATAAGACAAAACTTAGTTTTTTTGTCTTCGTTTTTTGTATAGGCCTAAAATTTAACTACAATTAAAACACTTTTTAAAATCTCTTTAATTTTTTAATTTTTTATTTATGTTAAACAAATCCAAATAACTATTAATTAAACTCAAACTTAGGATAACTGATTTTTTATATACTTATATTTGGTATAGTCCTAGAATTTAACTATAGGTGAACCACTTTTTAAAATCTCCTTAATTTTTTCTTTTAAAACAATCCTAATACTCCTATATATTAATAAAACCCAATATTATACGATTCTTTATATATATATATATATATATATATATATATATATATGGAAAAGGGAGCGTGTGTCTTACACACACAAGTTTGTGTATGTCCTATTATTTTAAGAGATTTTATTAATAGTGTTTTTGACATTTTATTATTTTCATTAATGATTGTTTTGACATTTTCATTAATTGTTGTTTGTTTGAGAAACATATGTAGTCATTCTAATAGTAATAGTAAGTTAATTATTAAAAATAGTTGTCATTAAGTAAAATTTATGCCTCACGTTAAGTAGAAATATTTTATATTCTCACGAGATGCTATAACGTTCTTACACAGGATTAATATTTAACTGAATAATTATATCACCCCCTTTCCGAAATAGAAAGAGAGGTGACACACAAAACACAACATAATTGATAAAATTATAACAAGGCTCTAAGCCACAAAAGAATAGTTTTCATAACCAATAAATATCAAAAGACACTCCATACTAAATGTCAAACCGACTCAAACCACAATATAAAATATTGAATACAACTCCAAATAAAACAATGTATCACAGCCTAAACAGAATATCTAAACCGTTGGATAGAAGAGAGCTCTTATCACACATGCCCTTGATTTCCCTGATTACCTGCCGGAAGGAAAAACACAGCATGAGCCAAATGCCAAGTACAAATATAAAGTACAAGAACAGTGAACTGAAATAACTAATTCAATCAAATGAACTGAACTGAAACGAACAAAACTAACACAACGAAGTAATAGGCTGAATTAAATGGCTAGGTGTTATTTCATACCGAGCTCAGAACAAAACAAAAATATACCTTGTCACACAGGGAAGTCACACACATTGGACCGCGAATTCAAATGCATGTAAAATCAAAAGGCGTGTTTGGCACAAACATCACCAATCCGCAGAACAAAACAGAACAAAAAACTAAGGTCGACCCATACGCTTCCCACAACAAAATCACCAAATAACCAACTCCCACCGGAGCACAAAACGGAGACGTCGTGGACTAATCACACCGTTACGGATGATGTCATGGCTCGGTGCCAAGATGATATGCCTGTGGTACCCCTCTCCCCCTCCACAGGTGGTTATAACTCAGATATACCCTACTGTATAGTCTAACAAGATACCATGTCACAACATATGCGACACAATATGAACACAAATGGTTCTAATACGTACATGTTAAATCGAAACGAATCATCAACACAAATCTCCAAAATGTATTACATGTACTTTTCTATAAAGATCGAAATAAATACTAAACATGATACATCAGATCAAAGAGTACAAACATGAGTTCTAAGTATCAATGTCAAAACAAAACTATCACATGAATTTGAGAATGAACAATCATGTGAAACAATAACCAACTTCTAAACGAAAAGCAAAACGAACAAATCAAAATTAAAAGGATTATCGCTGAAGGAGTACGGAATTCGTACCTGAAGTAAGCAATGTAATACCCAAAATATAATCCAAATATGACTCGTTTAGACTCCCTCCGTCTAAACTAATTAAAAGAATAAATTAATTAATTATAAGTTTAATAAAGTTGTAACATTACATTTAATAGCCAGTAACTTTTATAATTCTGCTAATCATCAAGCTTTTCACATATTATGGTTACTATTGTCATGTTTCAATTAATCAATTATGTTACCTTATTATTATATTTTATTATTTTTATAATGTTCATGCGGGTCACTTATTGTTGGATAAGACTTAAGATCATTCATCCAAGTTAAATCTGTTAACTAAATTGTATGGCCAACATGCTAGTATATGACTTCTTTTTTCATCAATCATTATAATTTATATAACATGTATATATATTGCATACTTTGAATACCCTCTGATCATCAATCATTAGATCACATGCATATATTGCAAACCTTGAATCACAACTTGTTAACCATCAATAATATACGTGCTACTGCTACAGGACATGCTGACTTAATCACTCGGATAACCCACAAAGCGATTATCAATTATAAATTAGGAAAGAGACACACATACATTTACATATATAACTTACTTGTATTCGATCTCCTTTTTCCCTTTCTCCGTAGCAACGGCTGCTATCCTCCTCTCACGATCTTTCTCCAACTCGTATAATGCCAGTAAAGTTGGGTTTATTTATTAATAGATTTTATTAATTTTCCTAATCTTAGTAGTATTTAATATTACCCACATATAAATTAAACCCAAATAGTTTTAAGGTCCAATTTTATCAAATTAATTTATTTATTACTTATTAATACTTATTAGCCCACATACATTAAATGACTAGTTTGGCCCAAATAAAAGATAAAGTCCAAACAATTTGTTTTAAAAATATATAATTTTATTTATTTATTTATTCATTTATTATTATTATTTTGTTTTTAGCAAGTATTACAATAATCTTGTAATATTCTACTTTTCAAATTTAACACAATTAGGATAACGGATTACGAAGATGGAAAGACCTCAAACCATCCAGTCAAGTCAACATGTATATTTAATTTTCGCACCAGTACTTCTGAAACTCAAATAATCCTTCTCTCTTGTGATGTACTAAATCCGTTACAATAATAAGAGTCTTATTTTACAATTTTTTTTGTTCACAAAAAAGTCGCTTTTTAGTGATATTAGTATTAAATGACATAATAATCTCAAATTTATCATCATGTTTTGTTATTATATAACACTACTAAACTAACATTTATCAAGTAAGGTATACAAGGAACAAAATATATCCTTAACGTTGACAAAATTTATAAATGTGACTTTTTTTGTGGAGCAGAGATAGTAATTATTATTACCTTTAACTTATAATCTTATCATTGTATAATTTTCTATTTCAACAATGATTGGCAGGAATGAACCAAATCTTATCGAGCAAATTGTGGATAAGGTTAATGATGAAGTAAACCCCAGATATTTGAATGTTGCCAAGAAACCAGTCGGAATAGCCTCCCATGTTGAAAATATAACGCCATTGTTGAGCATTGGTACCAATGATGTCCGTAAAATAGGAATTTATGGGATGGGTGGAGTGGGCAAAACAACTGTTGCAAAAGCTGTGTATAATGAAAACTTTCGTAGTTTCCAGGGCAGCTGTTTTCTTGCAAATGTTAGAGAGGTTTCGGGACAACTAAAGGGTATAGTTCGTTTACAAAAGCAACTTATTTCTGAAGTTCTGAAATCAAAAAAATTTACCATCACCAATGTTCACAATGGGATCAGTTTCATAGAAGAAAAAATTCAAGAAAAAGTTCTCATTGTTCTTGATGATTTAGACCACCGAAACCAGTTAGATTCGCTAGTGGGACAATGGAACCGGTTTGCTTCAGGAAGCATAATCATGATAACGACAAGGGATGCGCGTCTATTGGATCAAATTCAAGTAGACGGGAGATACATGGTAGAGGAACTAAACAACAATGATTCTTTGGAGCTATTCAGCCTTCATGCCTTTGGAAAAACCATCCCCCCTTCAGATGATTTCATGAAACTTTCTCGGAAGATTATAGGTTATGCCGGAGGGCTTCCATTAGCTCTTGAGATTTTTGGCTCAAATTTGTTTAATCAAGACGAGTTAGAATGGACAAGTTTTATCAAGAAATTACGAGAAAATCCCAATTCCGAGATTGAGGGAAGACTTAAGATTAGTTTTGATGCACTAGAAAATACTGATCAAAAGGATATTTTCCTTGATATTGCGTGTTTTTTCATAGGAATGGACAAAGATGAGGCAACTACAATATTAAGTGCTTGTTATTCATGTGCAGAAAATGATATTGGCATTCTAATAAAAAGATGTTTGCTAAAGTTTAACGATAAAAATGAGTTGAGAATGCATGATCTTCTTCAGGATTTGGGAAGGGGAATTGCTCGTAATAAATTTCCAGGAGAGCCTCAAAAACACAGTCGATTGTGGCGTTGTGTAGATATATGCAATGTGCTGAAAAAAGACAAGGTAATTGAATATACTGAACTTTTTAGTAGTTCAAGAAGGTTTGAAATGAAAACTTTATTTCATATCATTGATTATGAAAATATATGACGTAATCAATTTATCTCCTTTTCTTATGCTTTGTGCTTTTTTGGCTAAAAATTGCTCATTATTTTTAATTGTTCTACATTAGGGAACCGAGTCAATTGAAGGTATTTTCCCATACGATGGGGAACTGAGTCAATTGAAGGTATTCAATTTATTATCGTATCGGATGCCATGGATGTTACGATGGGAATCAAGATTGAACACCAAAACATTTGAAAGGATGCACCGATTAAGATTGCTTGATATCAGCGATGTACATCTCACTGGAAGCTTTGAACATATATTTGAAGAGTTAAGGTGGTTGCGTTGGCGTAACTGCTCTTTGGAGTGTTTACCATCTGATTTTCATCCAGAGAAACTAGTTATCCTTGACTTGCGCTATAGCATGAATATCAATAAGTTGTGCAACGGTAACTTGGTAAGAATTCAAGTCCTTAGTCCTTAGATATGTTTATAAAAATTTCACAGTTATATATATAAAATAAATATATATCAAGTTTATTATTCAAGAGTCATACTTTGAGACAAAAAATGCTTGTTATTATTACTAATAGTACTTTAATGGCTAAAGAAAATAGTAATTGAGTGAAAAGCCAATAATAGTTTGGCCCCTACTCTACATTTGGGTACTAATCCGAGTGTAGTGTAGTAAGTGGCACTGGCATAGACATTTGGCGAGGTGTGGTGACAAGGCCGCCCCCCATCTATTTCACTCTCCATCATGTTTCCACGTCTCCCTCCCTAGTTAATTACAACTACTAGGCTTAATCACCAACCCAAATTATCTTGTTTTTTGGGGGGGAGATGAATTACTTTTTAGAAAGAATGATTTTAATCTATTATATATTTAAACATGATTTTGAAATCATAAGTTTGAAATCTAAGTATAAAATTTTAAAAATAATGATAATATTAATTGTAAGAATGTAATAATATCTACATTCAGTTGTGTTCCCTAAACATGAAAACATGAAAACATGTTTTCCCTAAAACAGGGAGAGGAAAATAGGGAGAAGAAAACAGGTTTTCCTGTTTTCCTTTACGCATTCTAACACTCCCCTCAAGTTGGTGTATAGATGTCTTGCATACCCAACTTGAAACATAATGGATGAAACATCTTACCACTAAGACCCTTAGTCAGAATATCAACTAGTTGATGTTCTGTTTTTACAAAAGGTAAGCAAATAAGACCACTGATTAACTTTTCTTTGATGAAGTGTCTGTCAATCTCAATGTGCTTCGTTCTATCGTGTTGTACTGGATCGTTTGCAATACTAATGGCTACCTTATTATCACAAAATAACTGCATAGACCCTTTAGTTGTAACACCCAAATCTTCTAGCAAAGTTCGAAGCCACATTAGTTCACATATACCCAAGGCGATAGCTCGATATTCAGCCTTAGTGCTAGATCTTTCCACCACAGACTGTTTCTTACTACGCCAAGTAACAAGATTACCTCCAACAAATGAACAGTAGCCTGATGTAGATTGACGATCCTTTATAGAGCCAACCCAATCTGAGTCGGAAAAAGCTTCCACTCTCATATGACCATGTGGTGCGAACAATAAACCTTTTCTAGGAGCAGACTTAAGATACCTCAGAATTCTCTAAACAGTTTTCATATGATAATGTCGAGGATCATACATATACTGACTCACTATTTCCACAGCATAAGATATATCAGGTCTAGTATGAGAAAGGTATATCAATCGTCCCACCAAACATTGATATCTTTCTTTATCAACTGTAGGTCCTGTGCCGCCTATTAGATGATGATTAACTTCAATAGGAGACTCAACAGTCTTACATCCCAACATGCCAGTTTCTGTTTAAAGATTAAGTACATACTTCCTTTGAGATATAAAAATCCCATTGGAAGATCTTGCAACTTCAATACCAAGGAAATATTTCAAAGGACCAAGATCTTTGATCTCAAACTCTTTGGCCAGACTCGCTTTGAGATTAACTATCTCTTCTCTATTATCCCTGTCACTACAGTGTCATCAACATAAATAATAAGAATGACAGTCTTACCATTTATCTGTTTGACAAATAGTGTGATCTGCTCGACTCTGCTTGTACCCAAATCTTATCATTGCTTTGTGGAATCTATCGAACCAAGCTCTGGGAGATTGCTTCAAACCATATAAAGCCTTTCGCAGTTTATAAACCTTACTCTTGGTGACAGATGAAGCAAAACTAGGGGGTATTTTTATGTATACTTCTTCTTCCAAGTCACCATGAAGAAATACATTTTTCACATCTAATTATTGAATATCCCAGCCGAAGTTCCCTGCACACGAGATTATGATACGAACAGAGTTCATCTTTGTCACAGGAGTAAATATCTCCTGGTAATTAATCCCATGTGTTTGAGTATATCATTTTGCAACTAACCTGACTTTGAGTCTCTCAACTGTCCCATCTGGCTTCTGTTTAACTGTATATACCCATTTGTAACCAACTAATTTTTTTCCATAAGGAAGAGTAACTAGTTCCCATGTATCATTTTTTTTCAGGGCATTCATCTCTTCTATCATAACATGTTTCCAGTTCTCGTTGCTAATTGCTTCTCTCTACCCCTGAGGAATAGATATAGAAGACAAAGAAAAACAAAGGAATGGTAGGATGCAGATAATTTATCATAGGCTATAAAATTCAAGATCGGATGTTGGGTACAAGATCTAACCCCTTTTTTAAGAGCAATAGGAATGTCAATATCATCAGAAGAACAAGTAGGATTAGGATTCTCACCATTAATATTATCAAGACTATGTTCGGAGCAAGGTTGGTATGGTGGTATAGAAATGGTGACCTTATTTTTGCCTTTTCGAACATAGGTCCTCAACTCAGGCTCAGGTTCAGGCTCATTCTGTCTAGCACATGACTCTTGTAACTGTAACTTCCCCTGTGTAAAATTATCAAAAACAACAATAGGAACATGAACAGATGATATAATAGTACTTGTAATACCGGCCTCAAAAGGAAGCTTCTCCTCATCAATAATATCCTCCCCCTGAGGAGAAGGTGAGGAAGAATAAAAAGGTTTCGACTCCCAAAAAGTGACATCACGAGTGACAAAAACTTTGTGTGAAGGAGGGTGATAACATTTGTAACCTTTTTGGGTGGGAGAATACCCAATGAAAACACACCTAAGAGCCTTGAGATCTAGTTTTCCTCGAGTGGGAGATTTTTCATGAACATAACACACACAACCAAAAACTCGAGGTGAAGGAGAAGGACTTGTCATGTGTTGGAGGAAAGAAATGAGACTTCTATTCCCAAGAATTCTAGAAGGAAGCCGATTTATAAGAAAGGTTGCAGTTAGAACGACATCTCCCCATAGAAATTCAGGTGTGTTCATAGTGAACATAAGAGTGTGTGCTACCTCTAGTAAGTGTCGGTTTTTTCTTTCTGCCACCCTATTTTGTTCTGGGATTATGACACAAGAGGTTTGAAGTATGATGCCATGCTGAGAGAGATAGGATGCAAAAGTATTATTATTACTTCCCTACCATTATCGCTATGGAGAATCTTGACTTTAACTTCAAATTGGGTTTGGATCATCTTATGAAAAATTTGAAAACAGTCAAACACCTCATTTTTTGAATGAAGGAGATAAATCCAAGTTGTATGAGAATAGAAATCAATAAAACTAACAAACCATCT